>CM041647.1:1653257-1863057 GCA_023333625.1 Bothriochloa decipiens
CCTCCCTCTCCCCTCCCGCCTCCGCTGTACCGTGGGAGCCCGGCCAGCTCCCCGGGGTGGCCGGGCCTTGGCTCAGCCGGTTCTCGCAATGGAACAGAAGTGACATCTTGGGAAATAATGAAACGTTTTGTCTACATCAATGATGATTCGTGCCGGTATTCCTTCTGTGACAACCGGATATCCAATACCAAGTATACTCTGTGGAATTTTCTCCCGAAAAATTTATGGGAGCAATTCAGGTTGGTATCTGTTCTTCACTTCTTGACAACAAACTAGTTCCATGTCCATCTTAGCCATTTCATTAATTGCTTCAGCACCTAAGGTAGTTGCAGTTTATCCACTTTTTAGGGCACTTCCTTCAACCTAAATGGCTGGAGGGGGTCTAACATAAAACATTATGCCCCCCAATTGATGGAAGCTGCAATTCTAGTGCCATGTTACTCAATAGTGTTTTGTTATATAAATAATACAGTGCATCAGCATGCTTGCGTCTGCATATGAAAATTTTTCAGTGTCATCTTGCCTGAAGGACTGAATTAATATAAGTGCACTAGATGAAGATGCACACTAACCAACCATAAATAGTTAACTTATATTTTGTAGTTATTAACTGGTTTGAGAACTTATATATAGCTTTCACACTTGAGATGGTGCTCTTATTTGCAACATGAGACAAAAGGCTTTGGTCAATGGGCCTGCAGGAACTCATTCTTTCTGTTTGACTTATTGTAGAAATTAGGTTTTCTCATCATTATTGGGCTAACCCTAGGAAGGGTAGCTATATAGCAAGTCATACATGGGCCTCACGGGCCTAATTCTCACATACTCCAACATTCCCCCGCAGTCTGAACTACCGGCGCAGCGGAGTTTACAGACTAGACACGAAAAGAAGTACAACACACGAGCCCCCCACAGACGCAACTAGCCACCGGTGATGTTGAGGTTGGAGCGGAACTCGGCGAAGGTCGAGGACGGGAGACCCTTGGTGAAGATGTCAGCGAACTGGGAGGTGGTCGGGACGTGGAGAACCCGAACATCGCCGATGGCGACCCGATCCCGGACGAAGTGTAGATCGATCTCCACATGCTTGGTCCTCTGGTGCTGCACAGGGTTGGTGGAGAGGTACACCGCACTGACATTATCGCAGTAGACCAGCGTGCTCCGGGAGAGAGGGCTGTGAAGCTCGGCGAGAAGCTGCCGGAGCCAGGAAGCCTCAACCACGCCGTTAGCAACAGCACGGTACTCCGCCTCGGCACTGGAGCGGGAGACGACCGGCTGGCGCTTGGACGACCAAGATACCAGGTTGTCGCCCAGGAAGACAGCGTAGCCGGAGGTGGAGCGCCGAGTGTCCGGACACCCGGCCTAGTCAGCGTCAGTGTAGACGACGAGCTCGGTGGAGGAAGACCGGTGAAGGAGCAACCCGTAGTCGACGGTGCCGCGGAGGCAGCGGAGGAGGCGCTTGAGAGCAGTGAGGTGGGGCTCTCGGGGATCATGCATGTGAAGACAGATCTGCTGCACGGCGTAGGTGATGTCCGGCCTGGTGAAGGTGAGGTACTGAAGTGCACTAGCAAGACTCCGGTACGCATTGGGGTCTGCCACTGGGTTGCCCTCGGCCTCAGACAGCTTGCCCTGTGTGTCAACTGGAGTGGAGCAGGGCTTGCAGCCAGTCATCCCTGCTCGCTCCTGGATATCAAGAGTGTACTGCCGCTGGTGAAGAAGCCCGGTGGGACGAGGCTCAACAGTGACCCCGAGAAAGTGGTGGAGCACCCCCAGATCCTTCATAAGAAACTCCTGCTGAAGAGCGCTGATGATGCGGCGGAGTAGTGACGGGCTGGAGGCGGTGAGGACAATGTCATCCACATAGAGCAGTAAGTAGGCAGTCTCAGCTCCATGGTGGTAGATGAACAGGGACGTATCTGACTTGGCCTCCACAAAGCCCAGTGTCACCAGGAAAGCAGCAAGCCGAGAGTGCCACGCTCGAGGGGCCTTCTTGAGGCCGTAGAGAGACTTGTTGAGCCGGCAGACCTGTCAGGATGAGAAGAGTCAACAAATCCTGCCGGCTGATTGTAGTAGACTGTCTCAGTAAGGTTCCCGTGCAGGAAGGCATTCATGACATCCAGCTGATGCACTGGCCAGGAGCGAGCAAGAGCCAGTGAGAGCATCGTGCGGACGGTGGCCGGCTTGACCACCGGGCTGAAGGTCTCATCATAGTCAACTCCAGGGCGCTGAGTGAAGCCCCGAAGAACCCAGCGAGCCTTGTACCGCTCCAGGTTACCATCAGCACGCCGCTTGTGTGTCCAGATCCACTTGCCGGTGACGACGTTGGAGCCGGTCGGACGGGGCACCAGATCCCATGTCTGGTTGGCGAGGAGAGCCGCGTACTCCTCTTCCACTGCGCGGCGCCAGTGAGGGTCCGACAAGGCGTCACGAACGGAAGAGGGTACAGGAGACCTGCGGGTCGCCGGGCGTCGCCGCGAGAGCCCGGGGCCGCAGGGTACCAGCCGCGTGCCGTGTCACCATAGGGTGAACATGCCACGGGTGTCGGTGAAGAAGCGGTGGGTGGTACACCGGCGTACGACACGGGCAGCCGGGGGCCGCGGCGGTGGTGTAGGCGTCGCCGGCGAAGACGGGGCCGCCGGTGGCGACTGAGGCTGGGCCACCGGCGGTGACTGAGGTAGTGGCGGCGCCGGCGGAGGAGTGGCCACCAGTGGTGACTGAGGCAGCGGTGCCACCCGCCCACGGCGCTGGTAGACGTGCACCGGCTAGGCGAACCGCGCAGGAGGTGCAACGGGCACCGGCTGGGCGACACGCGAAGCCGGGGCGGAAGCCGGCGTCCCCTGACCAGCGGCAGGCGCAGGGGCCGCACCGAAGGGCGAAGCCTCCGGACCCGTGCAGGGCGCAGGGCCAGGGGCGTCACCGGTGAGGCATGGGCCCGACGGCGTGCACGGTGGGACCGGTGGAGCAGTATCTGCAGGAAACAGCAAAGGTGGCTGGGCCACCGGGTCAGCGAGACACAGCGAGGAGAGGTCGAGGTCAGGGGCGGAAGCCGGCATGGTGGTGGTGGAGAAGGGGAAGACTGACTCATCAAACACCATATGGCGAGAGATGAGGACCCGACGGGAGGTGAGATCATAGCACCGGTAACCCTTGTGATCCGGAGAATACCCGAGGAAGACACACAGGGTCGAGCGGAGAGCCAGCTTGTGGGGAGCGGTGGCAGTAGTGTTAGGGTAGCACGCACACCCGAAGACACGAAGGTGCTCATAGCGAGGAGAGGTGCCGAAAAGAGCATGGTGTGGCGTGGGAGCTGGGCAGGCAGCGGAAGGAAGGCGGTTAAGGAGGTAGGTGGAGGTGTGAAGACTCTCTGCCCAGAAGCGAGCAGGAAGGGACGCCTGGAGCAGAAGAGTGCGCATGATGTCGTTCGTGGTGCGAATCATGCGCTCCGCCTTGTCGTTTTGGGAGAAGGTATACGGACAAGACATGCGCAACTGAACACCGTGAGAGAGGAAGAAGGCACGGGAGGTGGTGTTATCGAACTCACGGCCATTGTCACACTGGACGGCCTTGATGGTAAGGCCGAATTGAGTAGACACCCAGGCGAAAAAGTGGAGAAGAGTGGGAAAAGCCTCAAACTTGGCACGCAAAGGAAAAGTCCACGAATAATGAGAGAAATCATCAACCACCACCAAATAGTATTTATAGCCAGAAATGCTTATGACAGGAGATGTCCATAGGTCGCAGTGTACAAGATCAAAAATCTGAGCCGCATGTGAAGAAGGAGAAAAAGGAAGACGAACATGGCGGCCCAGTTGGCACGCATGACACAAATGCTCATCGTGAGCTCGAGTACAACGAATGTCGGAGCTACGACTAAGCTGCATCAGAGCATCACGTCCAGGATGGCCGAGACGACGGTGCCAAGTAGTGGAGGAAGGCGTGGCGGCGAAAGTAGCTGACAAAGGAGCCGGCGATGAAGAGGAAGAAGACGCTAGAAACCGAACGGTGTAAAGGGGCCCTCTGCTGTCACATCGGAGCAGAGGACGCCGGGAAGCCAAATCCTTCACAGTAAGACCAGAAGAGTCAAACTCAACGGAACAGGAATTGTCAGCTGTAAAACGACGAATAGAAAGAAGGTTGTGGACCATAGAAGGTGCAACAAGAACGTCAGGAAGATGAAAAGAGCCACGAGCGTTGGCACCCACGGACGTGACAGGAAGACACGACCCATTTGCGTCCATAATGGACGAAGGAAGAGAGGAAGAAGGAGGGCGAACGGAAGAAAGTATACCGGGGTCGGGAGTGGTGTGGTAAGTGGCTCCCGAGTCAGGGATCCACTCTGGCCCAACAGGAGGTGTCAGGGTCATGGTGCTGAAGTTAGCCAAGGCCGCCGGGTCCCAACCGACAGGCCCGGGCGAGGCACCGGGAGGTGGAGCCCACGTGGACGCGGAGTAGGCGCCGGGAGGTGCCGCCCACGGGGTCGTTGAGGGGAACCCCGGAGGAGCACCAGCGAACATGGCCGCCGGCGGGCGAGGCTCACCGCCGGGAGCCTGGAAAGGCCACATGGAGATGCGCCCCGACCACGGGTTATGGAAGGTGGGCCAAGGTGCACCCCGTGGAGGCGGCGGCGCCGGTGTGTTCCCACGGCCACCACCGCCACCACCGCCACGGCCTCCTCCGCGGCGACGGCGGCCACCACCGCCAACACCACCACGGCCCCCCACCCCTGCTCGGCCCCGGAGGAGGAGGACCAAGAAGAGACGACGACGACGGAGTGGACGGACGCGGTGGGGGAGTAGCGGCAAGAGCAGTCGAGGAAGACGAGGACCCCGGCGCGGAGACCGACACGGCCTGAACTCCCTGCTGGAGCTCCTCCATGACAAGGTCGTCACGGACCTGCAGGAAGGTGGGAAAGGGTCGCTGACGACAGCTGACAATTCTTGTTCTGTTGAATTTGACTCTTCTGGTCTTACTGTGAAGGATTTGGCTTCCCAGCGTCTGCTCTTCCGATGTGATAGCTCGGGGCCCCTTTACACTCTTCATTTTCCGGCTTCCGCTTCGCCTTCTTCACCGTCGCCGTTGTCAGCTGCCTTCGCTGCCTCTACTTCCTCCACCACTTGGCACCATCGTCTTGGCCATCCTGGACGTGATGCTCTGATGCAGCTTAGTCGTAGCTCCGACATTCGTTGTACTCGGGCTCACGATGAGCATTTATGTCATGCGTGCCAGCTGGGCCGTCATGTTCGTCTTCCTTTTCAGTCTTCTACTTCACATGCTACTCATGTGTTTGATCTTGTACATTGCGACCTATGGACATCACCTGTCATCAGCATTTCTGATTACAAATATTATCTTGTGGTGGTTGATGATTTTTCTCATTATTCGTAGACTTTTCCCTTGCGTGCAAAGTCCGAGGCATTCCCCACTATTCTCCACTTTTTCGCTTGGGTGTCCACTCAGTTCGGCCTTACCATCAAGGCCGTATAGTGTGACAATGGCCGTGAGTTTGATAACTCCACCTCCCGTGCCTTCTTCCTCTCTCACGGTGTCCAGTTGCGCATGTCTTGTCCGTATACCTCCTACCAAAACGGCAAGGCGGATCGCATGATCCGGACCACGAACGACACCATGCGCACCCTTTTGCTCCAGGCGTCGCTTCCTGCTCGCTTCTGGGCAGAGAGTTTGCACACCTCCACCTATCTCCTAAACCGTCTTCCTTCCGCTGCATGCCCAGCTCCTACACCGCACCACGCTCTCTTCGGTACCCCTCCTCGGTATGACCACCTTCGTGTCTTCGGGTGTGCGTGTTACCCTAACACCACTGCCACCACTCCCCATAAGCTGGCTCCCCATGCGACTCTGTGTGTTTTCCTCGGGTATTCCCCAGATCACAAGGGTTTTCGGTGCTTTGACCTCACTTCTCGTGGGGTCCTCATCTCTCGCCTTGTGGTGTTTGATGAGTCTGTCTTTCCCTTCTCCACCACCACCACACCACCTTCCATCCCCGACTCTGACCTCGCTTCTCTGTTTCCCACTGACACGGTGGTCTAGCCACTTTTGCCGTTTTCTCCTGCAGGTACTGTTCCACCGTGCCCTTCGCCGGGCCTGTGCCCCGGCTCGCCGCACACCAGTGCTGCTCCTGACCCTGTGCCCTGCACGGGTCCGGTAGCGTCACCTTCGGGTGCGGCCCCGGCTCCTCCGCCTGACACGGGGCCGGGGACGTCGGTTCCTGCACCCCCGGCGCGGTTTGCCCAGCCGGCGCTTGTCTACCAGCGCCGTGCGCGGGCGGACCCGGCGCCTGCTGCTCCTGGCCCTGTGCCCTGCACGGGTCCGGTAGCGTCGCCCTCCGGTGTGGCCCCAGCTCCTCCGCCCGACACGGGGCCGGGGACGCCGGTTCCTGCACCCCCTGCGCGGTTCACTCAGCCGGTGCTTGTCTACCAGCGCCGTGCGCTGGCGGACCCGGCGCCTCAGTCACCACCGGTGGCCTCTTCTCCGCCGGCGACGCCTTCACCGCCGCCGCCACCTCCGGCAACCTGTGTCGTGCCGCCGGTGTACCACCCACCGCTCCTTCACCGCCACCCGCGGCATGTTCACCCTATGGTGACGCGGCACGCGGCGGGTACCCTGCGGTCCCGGGCTCTTGCGGCGATGCTCGGCGACACGCGGGTCTCTCCGGTACCCTCTTCCGTTCGTGACGCCTTGTCGGACCCTCACTGGCGCCGCGCG
This sequence comes from Bothriochloa decipiens, assembly GCA_023333625.1. Lineage (NCBI taxonomy): Eukaryota > Viridiplantae > Streptophyta > Magnoliopsida > Poales > Poaceae > Bothriochloa > Bothriochloa decipiens. The sequence continues at coordinate 1,659,981 of CM041647.1, forward strand.
ATGGAAGAGGAGTACGCGGCTCTCCTCGCCAACCAGACATGGATCTGGTGCCCCGTCCGCTCGGCTCCAATGTTGTCACCGGCAAGTGGATCTGGACGCACAAGCGGTGGGCTGATGGTACCCTGGAGCGGTACAAGGCTCGCTGGGTTCTTTGAGGAGCGCCCTGGAGTCGACTACGATGAGACTTTCAGCCCGGTGGTGAAGCCGGCCATCGTCCGCACAGTGCTCTCACTGGCCCTTACTCGCTCCTGGCCAGTGCATCAGCTGATGTCAAGAATGCTTTTCTACACGGGACTCTCACTGAGACAATTTACTGCAGTCAGCCAACGGAGTTTGTTGACTATTCTCGTCCTGACATGGTCTGTCGGCTCAACCGGTCTCTCTACGGCCTCAAGCAGGCCCCTAGGGCGTGGCACTTTCGGTTTGCTGCCTTCCTGGTGACACTGGGTTTTGTGGAGGCCAAGTCCGATACGTCTCTGTTTATCTATCACCGTGGAGCTGAGACTGCCTACCTGCTACTCTACGTTGATGACATTGTCCTCACAGCCTCCAGTTCGTCACTACTCAGCCGCATCATCAGCTCTCTTCAGTAGGAGTTTCCTGTAAAGGATCTTGGTGTGCTTCACCACTTCCTTGGGGTCACTGTTGAGCCTCGTCCCACCGGCCTTCTTCTTCACCAGTGGCAGTACACTCTTGATATCCTGAAGCGAGCTGGGATGACTAACTTCAAGCCCTGCTCCACTCCAGTTGACACACAGGGCAAGCTGTCAGAGGCCGACGGCAACTCAGTGGCAGACCCCACGGCATACAGGAGTCTTGCAGGTGCACTTCAGTACCTTACCTTCCCCCGGCCGGATATCACCTATGCAGTGCAGCAGATTTGCCTTCACATGCATGATCCCCGAGAGCCCCACCTCACTGCTCTCAAGCGCCTCCTCCGCTACCTTCGCGGCACTGTCGACTACGGCTTGCTCCTTCACTGGTCTTCCTCCTCCGAGCTCGTTGTCTACACTGACGCTGACTGGGCCGGGTGCCCGGACACTTGGCGCTCCACCTCCGGCTACGCTGTCTTCCTGGGCGGCAACCTGGTGTCCTGGTCGTCCAAGCGTCAGCTGGTGGTCTCCCGCTCCTGTGCCGAGGCGGAGTACCGCGCTGTCGCGAATGGCGTGGTAGAGGCTTCATGGCTTCGACAGCTCCTCGCCGAGCTCCACAGCCCTCTCTCCAGGAGCACGCTGGTCTACTGCGACAACGTCAGTGCAGTGTACCTCTCCACCAACCCTGTTCCGCACCAGAGGACCAAGCATGTGGAGATCGACCTACACTTTGGCCGTGATCGAGTCGCCATCGGCGATGTTCGGGTCTTCCACGTCCCGACCGCCTCCTAGTTTGTCGACATCTTCACCAAGGGTCTCCCGTCCTCGGCCTTCACCGAGTTCCGCTCCAACCTCAACGTCACCGGTGGTTAGTTGCGTCTGTGGGGGGGCTCGTGTTGTGCTTCTTTTCATGTCATGTCCAGTCTGTAACTCCGCTGCGCCGGAAGTTCAGACTGCGCCGGGGGGGGGGTGTGTTAGAGTATAAGTATATTAGGCCCATGAGGCCCATGTATGACACTATATAGCTACCCTTCTAGGGTTAGCCAAATTAATCCAATTAGTCCATTCTAACAATAACCGGTGCTGGACAGCTGACAGACTTGCTCGGCGAGGACTTCCTCACCCAGCCAAATGTCTGCTCTGTGATCAAGAACAGGAAAGCATTCAACACCTCCTAATTGGGTGCGTTTTTGCTAGGCAATTTTTGGTTCTATCTCTTGCAGCGAGTTCGACTCTCTTCCCTCACGCCCCAGCCCGAGGATTCAGTTTGGGATGACTGGTGGGAAAAGGTGGAGGCAGCCACCACTGGGGATGTGAGAAAAGGCTTAAACTCTATTGTCATCCTTGGCGCCTGGAGCATCTGGAAACACCGGAATGACTGTGTCTTCAATGGGGCTGTACCAAACATTAACACAGCCTTTAGTTTAGCTAGGGATGATGCCTATTGGTGGTGTTTGGCAGGAGCTAAGGGTCTGTCCTTGCTCACTGCTAGGGGCTTTTAGTTCCTTAGCCCGCTTGGTCGATGTAATCTTAGTTTCAGTGAGGTAGCCTTAGAAAACAGGGAAGGATGTGATGGTGTGTGTGACTAAGTGTGTTTGGGTCTATGTACGACTCCTTTTTCTTCTACTAATACAATGATACGCAGCTCTCCTGCGTATTCGAGAAAAAAAAAAACCACACAGACCTATTTTGTGATATAATTTACATGAGCTGTTTCTGTCTGCTACATGGTTTTACTACATGATGTTAACTATTTTAGTAAATTTTATTTTATATTTATCGACCTGTTAGCATGATTATCACTTAATATCTCACTCCTTCAGAGCCCAATAGTCAATTGTTGTCTATCAGTGGGAAAACTGAGGATGACATACTAAGAAGCCTGGAGAGGGCATTATTAATTATGAAGAATACATCTGAAACAAAGGTATACATATTGGATTCAAGTAATTAGAACTTTCAACAAGTATTATCATTATCATCCCTTTCTGCTTTTCAGAATGGATATTCAAGCACAAGTCAGTCTGATGCAGAAATGATGCTTTGCATCAAACATACTTTCCTTTCCTATTTGTAGGACTAGAGGAGTTTTCCCTGTCCTGTATTCTGTTTGAACTATCTGAACCATATTTGTATCATATTTTTTAGAATGTTCCTCTTGAGCAAACAAAGAAACTGAGACTATGTTTGATTCTAGATGATGGATTCTTTGTTTGTTAAGCTTGAGTTGAGTGCCTCCTCTTAATATGCTTATGCAGGACCTTGCATTTGTTTTGGATGGTTGGGCACTCGAAATAATTTTAAAGCATTCCAAGGAGTCTTTTACTAGGTTGGCGGTGCTGTCAAAAACAGCGATATGCTGTCGGATGACACCTTTGCAGAAAGCACAGGTTTACCTTTTGTTGTATATCATCGTTTCTTAATCTACCATTTGACTTGTACATCAACCCTTAACAAGTGAATGGTCATCAATCTGCATAGATCATGGTTTTGTGATATTGGATGGCCTGTTACTGAGAAAATAATGTAGGGGAGACCGCTAGGTTGAGTATTATGCATGCGGCTTAATATATTCTGTTCAGAAGTACAGATAGTCTTGTAATAGACCTTTGGCCGTTTCTTTTGATCTCTCTTGAAACATGACATATGGTATTGTTATATAGCTGTTGGTTGGATAAAATTATCTTGTTTGCATTTGTGCAGCTTGTTGCTATCCTAAAATCCGCTGGCTACCTAACTCTAGCAATTGGCGATGGTGGTAATGATGTTAGAATGATTCAAGATGCTAATATTGGAGTAGGGATTAGTGGTAGGGAAGGACTGCAAGCTGCAAGAGCTGCTGATTATAGCATTGGGAGTTAGCATACTTCTAGTTGACAAAGATAAATTCTATTTACTTACAAATATCTGGAAACCTGATTTAATGGTTTTGCTAGCTGTACAGAAATAGCATATTAACCAGCTTCAAACAAGTGTATATACTTCTTATTGTCAATTCTCGACGCATTAGTGATTTGAATCTTGCATATCCATCCAAAAAGGGCACCATTTGCAAGATGAAAATAATTGCAATTATCCTTATATTTTATTACCCTTTATGCACTTCACTCCAAATTTCAATATAGTTTTGTAAAACTTATTATGTATTATTCTCTTTCTGCAGAGTTCAAGTTTCTTAAGAGGTTGATACTAATTCATGGGCGCTATTCATACAATCGAACAGCATTTATTTCACAGTACTCCTTCTACAAGTCACTTCTTATATGCTTTATACAGATTCAGTGAGTCTATTCCTTCTAATGCTTGTGCCATTGGCTGCATTTTTTATTACAAGCTTATGCTAGCTTGGCACTTTGGCATGGGTTTTGTGGGTACAACTGCTGACTTGAGTCCCCTGTTAGGTTTGCCTTTTTGTCGGGGCTATCTGGGACTAGCTTATTCAACTCAATTAGCTTGATGGCTTATAATGTTTTCTATACAAGTCTACCCGTGGTGACTATAATCTTTGACAAGGATATCTCCGAAACAACAGTTATGCAGTACCCCCCAAATTTTACTGCATTCTCAAGCTGGGAGGTAATATAATTTTACCTTTAGTTGCCTTTGATATTTGTTACAACTTCTTGTAAACATACCATAAAGCTTGTGTGCATAAGTTTTTCTCATATGAGTAGTTCCATCATCTTGCCAGGCTTTTAAATCCCACTACATTTTGTGGATGGTTTGGGCGCTCACTATACCACATAAGATAATGCATTTCTCTGTTCCTTTGTTATTTTTTATCTGGAATTGGCACATCGCACGTTTTAGTGTGGTGCAACTTTGGGATTATTGAAGTTGATCAGGGATTGTTCTGGTAGCAATTACTCTAGTGCAATGTCTGATATGCACATTAATGTAGACATAGGCATGCAGATGCATAAGGTGCTCTTATGGGTAGATATATGAATCAATTAGTATTATAAGTATATGCTGTGTACATGGCTGCTTCATCACTGCATCTAGTGTCAAATTATGATTCGATCTTTTTTTTTTTCCTCGAACAACGCCGGAGAGCTGCGTATCATTTCATTAAGAGGGAAGAAAGAAACAGAGGGCCGGTAGGACCTGTCCCAAGTACAAAAAACTCCACACACACACACACACACACACACACACACACACAAAACCCGCCAAACAGGAAGCAGACTCTTACATAAAAATAAAAGAAGCATCAACTAAAACCCTGAACAACCTAGATACATGCTAAGCGGACAAGGACAGTGACCGGGCGAGGAGCTCTTGGAGTTTAGAAGCTCCTGCCAACCCCCAGAGACTGCATTCATCATCCGAGCAGATCTGGAATGGTAGGCCTAGCATGCTCGAAAATACAGGAGTTCCTGTGTTTCCAGGTTTCCCAAGGTACCAGAATAACTAAAGAGTTGAACTCCTTTTGCAAATCTTTTGGAATAAGCCGAAGACCTTTCCTCCACCAGCTAGAAATTTTGGTGTCTGATGTTGAGGGCACTAGAGCAGGTAGATGTAGGGCTTGGAGAATTGAAAACCAAATCTGCCTGGTGAAGACACAGCCCACAAGGATGTGCTGTATGGTTTATTTGTCTTGATCACAAAAAGGACAGGCCTCGGAGTGGGGCAAGCCTCTTTTAGCAAGTTGATCTGCCGTCCAACATCAATTGTTGATAGCCAACCAAATGAAGAACTTGCGGCGGAGTGGAGCCCAACTCTTCCAAATCCTTTTCCATGGAGCAAATTTGATGGTCCCAACAAAGAAAGCAGCATAAGAAAGCAGCATACGCTGATTTGCTGGTGTATGTACCTGATTGATTTAACTTCCATCTAAACTGATCAGGTACTTCCTGCTGCAAGGTCAAGCCTTCCACTAGATCCCAAATATGGAAATAATCTTCCAAGACTTGGACAGTACGTGCATCTTTGATGTCTGCCACCCATCTCCGATTATTTAGAGCCTCAGCTACTGTCCTTCTATTGTGTAACCTTTTGGGAATAGCTTTGATCAAATTTGGGGCTAGTTCATTAATGGTTTTGCCATTCAGCCACCTTCCCTTTCAGAATAAAATTGATTCCCATGACCGACAATACAGTCAACTGCCAAGTGAAACATTGTTTCTGCACACTGAGGAATTTGAACCTGAAAAGCAGCCCAGGGTCTTGAGGGGTCTGTTTTTGGGGCCAGAGCCAACGGATCCTTAGAGCTCAGCCAAGTTTTTCAAGATTATAGATCCCCAAGCCACCATACTCAAGCGGGCGCTGCACCCTTTCCCATGAAACTAAACAATTGCCACCACTTGCTTGTTCCTGCCCTTTCCATAAAAAGGCCCCTCCTTTTATCCACTGCCTTGATTATTAGGGAGATCGAAGGCAATCATTAAATAAATGGGGGTGGCTGCCATGACCACCCGCACCATGATCAAGCGACCAGCCCTATTCATTAGCTGTGCCTTCCATCCTGGGAGAAGGTCAGCCACTTTATCAACTAGAGGTAGCAGCACCTCCTTGGCGGGTTTGAGAATAGAAAGGGGAAGCCCAAGATATGTGCAAGGGAATTCCTTGACCGCACAAGTCAGAATTTCCGCTGTAAGCTGCAGATCCTCTGTAGAGCAGTGGATGGGCGAGATTGTGCTCTTGGTTAGATTAGTACGGAGACCCGAGGCATGGCTGTATGTGAGTTATGAATTTGAATGACCTCATTTGTGCCATCAACTGCATAGGCATGTAGATGAAATTTTGTTTTTTATTCTCTTTCATGAAACTGTTATTGTTCAATTCAGGCTCTCGTCGTTTTCTACATTACAATATGCGCCTACTCAGATGAGAAAAGTGAGATGCAGGAACTCTCAATGGTAGCAATGTCTGGATGCATTTGGTTACAGGCTTTTGTTGTAACAATGGATACAAAGTAAGTTTTCATCAGGTTGCAACAGATACATCAGAAATAATTTATCCATCTAGATGAAATGTTACTCTTCTGTTTATAATTTCCTTCAGCTTATTTGATCCACACGTGTCTATACTGACATTGTCTTCTGGGTCTTCAGCTCATTCACTTACCCACAAACCCTTCTCATCTGGGGAAACTTTGTGGCCTTCTACATGATCAACTTAATACTCAGTGCCATCCCAAGTCTTCAACTGTACACAATCATGTTCCGCCTGTGTAGCCAACCTTCATACTGGATCTCCATGGCTGTAAGTCCGACTATTGTCTAACCATACTTTGTACCATCACAACTAGAGCTTTGGCCTGACCTTATTCATTGCACTTTCCACCGAAATGATGGAAACATCTTGTCCCTCCCAGCTGACGGTTGCAGTAGGAATAGGACCAGTGATGGCTTTCAGATACTTGAAGAACCTGTATCAGCCAAGCGCCATTAACATACTTCAGCAGATCGAGCAGAGCAATGGATCTATCCAAGCTTCTGGAAATCTGGAGTTGACGAGGACCAATCTCACTAATCTACTGACTGGTTCACGTAAAAACAAGGATTCTAATTATCACCCTCTGCTTTCAGATTCTTTAGAGTCTGCAAGGTGATTCAGCATTACTGAGCTTGTCAACTCAACTAATGAATTTAACTCCTGCAGTCCTGCACTCCTGCTGTGATTTACTAACTGAGTTAGGCAATGTAAAAAATCGTTGTTCCAGTGTTCTTTTATACCATTAGGTCTGATATACATGGCATAATGACCTGCCCAACATGAGAATAAAGGGAAATGGAAATGAGACTCGTCCAACAAGAAAATCAGTGTCATTGGCAAAACGACCTGCCCAGCATGGGTATAAAAGAGGACGATCCGTAATGCACCCAAGACATGGGTTTCTTGATATGTAACCAGAACTATTAGAGCATCCGTGATAGTCATTCCTGATGCCTTCAAGTCCTAGACAAACATCTCATTCATACCTACAAATGCAGTGCAGCTGGCACCTATCATGGAAATGGATGCTGGGTTGTGCTGCATATGTGCTGGTTTTATTACTGGGGCTCATATTATATACAAGAGGCCCCATGGTACAGGACTACAACATTCAAGTCATGGCTTATCCTTCCTATCAATTCCACACATTTTTTAGATAATGCCAATTCCACACATAATGGTGCCGGAACTCAAATTCTGCCCAACAACATGGGGCTGTGGGATTCCATTCAGAGACGAGTAGTACTTTTTTTTTTGGAAGGGAAAGCTCTTTTTCCATTACTCAAAAGATGCTGAATCTTCAGCAATTACAGACTAAATGTGTGCCGGTATATGAACCAACATCAGTTCATCATTCGGATCACAAGAGCTACCAAGACTAGCCAATTCATGGGCTACCCTATTACATAAATGTGGGCGATGTTGCACACTCCATGAAATAAAATTCCAAGCTAGCAGGCTACGCAGCTCTTTGACAAAATTAGAGACATCGCTCAGGTCATAATCCTCCGAAGAACTGCTTGCACTACCTCGAGGGCATCTGTTTCAATCATGACGTGGCCTACACCAGCCGTTATGGTAGCTTGCACGCCATGTATGCAGGCAATAAATTCTCCTTGCAATGCATGCATCAGCATTCTTGCTCACCCGCGGTGTGCACTGATCACTTCTCCAGACGAGTCTCTCAGGATACAACCCCAACCACCTTTGCCGGTCACTGGGTCATAGGTTGTGTCGCAGTTTACTTTCACACGACCTTCAGTTGGATTCTCCCATCTGGGAATTGGCTCTGGCTGCCTGATGATATGCTGAGTCTCCTGTCGTTGCCATTCAGCGACCATGGCCTGGATTCTATGCGCTAGGCCGGCTGGTTCACTTGCATGCTCCCCTTCCCGTCTTTTGTTATGTTCGAACCAGCATAGCCAAAGAGCATAGCAACACAAAACCCTCTCTTTCTCTTTCATGTTCATAATGTATTTAGTGACCACTCTCGCTGAGAGCTTACTAGCCATGGTGTCCCTTTCTCTGCTGAGTGCTAGGCAGTCCCAAACCGTGGCTATGAACTTGTATAGGTGAGCTCCATCTTCGTCAAGCCTATTGCATATCACACAACGTGTATCTACGTCCATGCCTTTTCTTCTCAGGTTTGCACAGAGGAGATGACTATTATGACAAAATCGCCACATAAAGTGCTTCACCTTATTAGCACATTTCGTATTCCATATCTTACTCCAAACCGAAGCAAGGCTAGGGTCCAGACTTGATGATGAGGCCTCCCCAAACCGGCAGTTCGATATTTTGTTTGCTCTGAAGACTTTATATGCACTCTTAACTGAAAATTTGCCATTTTTATCGAAGTTCCAAGTAGCTTTGTTTTCTAAAGCACCATTAACAGGAATGGCGAGTATCAAGTTAGCATCCATATCCCAGAAGGTGTCACGAACCAGCTGCTCATCCCAGCCTCCAGTAGCCGGGTCAATCAGCTCTGAGACGGTTGTCATCAAGTTTGACCCTCTCGGTGTAATCGGCCTTCTCAACTTATTTCTGGGTACCCATGGATCAGCCCACATATTCAGCCCTTCGCCATCGCCAACTCGCCAAATCATTCCCTGCTTGAGCAGCTCCAAACCCCTAAGAATGCTCCTCCATGTGTATGGCATTCCTTGCTTCGCCACTGCATCAAGACAGGAGCGTCCATTGAAGTATCGGGGTCTCAAGATACGTGCACAAAGTGACTCTGGTTCTTGCAAAAGTCTCCAAGCCTGCTTACACAACATCGCCATGTTGAAACCATGGATGTCCCGGAAGCCTAGTCCACCCTCTTTTTTTGGTTTAATCATTTTCTCCCAACTAAGCCAATGTATTTTATGCTTGCCTTCCTGTTGATTCCACCAGTATCTGCATATCATTGTACTGATTTGATCGCATAAAGCTTTGGTGATATCGAAGCACCCTATGGCAAATGTTGGGATAGCTTGAGCAACAGCTTTGATCAATATTTCCTTCCCAGCCCAGGATAGAAATTTTCCCTTCCAACCCTGCATCCTTTTCCATACTCTATCTTTTAAGTAAGCAAAGATTTTTGTTCTTGATCGGCCAACATGTACAGGCAAGCCCAGATAACTCTCATTTATAGTCTCCTTCTCAATACTCAAGGTATCCTTCACATCCCTTCTCATATTATCTGGTGTGTTTGGACTGAACAACACAACTGATTTTGATTTGTTAATCATCTAACCAGAACACTGTTCATACAGCTCCAGAATCCTCCGGAGCTGTGTAGCATCCTCCCCTTTTGCCTGGATTAAAATAAGAGAATCGTTGGCAAAAAGAAGGTAAGAAATGCTTGGAGCATCCCTGCAGATTTTAACTCCCGAAATCAGGCCATCTTCCTCACCTCTATTCAATAAACTTGAAAACCCTTCTGCACAAATCAAGAACAAATAGGGTGACAAAGGATCTCCTGTCTGAGACCTCTCTTCGGCAAAAGGTGTTTGATAAAGCTCCATTCACTTTAATCTGATACTTGACTGTAGATATGCACTTCATCATCAATTGGATCCATCTTGAACAGAAACCTAGTTTTTCCATCATTTGGACTAGAAAGCTCCATTCGACACGGTCATAGGCTTTGCTCATGTCCAATTTAATAGCAACATAACCCACATTCCCCTTCTTCTTATTCAACATGTGGTGAGTCATTTCATACACAATGAGAATATTGTAAGAAATGAGTCGTCCCGGTACAAAAGCACTATGGGATGGGGAAATAATTTCTGGCAGAATTTGCTTCAGTCTATTGGCAAACACCTTTGATATCAATTTATATACTACATTGCACAAACTGATAGGCCGGAGCTCTGTTACCTTTTCAGGGTTCGCCACCTTGGGGATAAGGGCGATGACAGTATCATTCCAATTCTCTGGCATGTCGCCCCCATTTAACACTTTCAATACCTCCTGCGTCACCCGCTCTCCGACCGTGTCCCAAAAGGTCTTGTAGAAAATAGCAGGCATTCCATCTGGACCCGGCGCCTTGAGATCACCAATGGAGTCCAGAGCCATCTTTATCTCCTCCCGCGTGAATGGTTGAGGAGGTTGTTGTTCATCGTGGTCGTCACCTTGGGTAACACGGCCTGGAGAAGTTGCGGTGTGTCGCCCAGGGCTCCGGATTTGAAGAGCTCCATAAAATGGTTAGAAATAAAATCCTGCGTCTCTACTTCATCTTCCACCCAACCCCCATCATCCTTTTTGAGTTTACCTATTCTATCTCCTTCTCCTCTCAGAACACCAACTATGAATTTTTTTTGTGTTTCTATTCCCCTTCTCCAAGCAGTCGGCATGAGCCCTTTGTTTCCAAAAGATCTCCAACTATTCTTCCAGTTTATCTAATCTATAACTAAACACGCTTCACGTTGGACAGAGACAACACTAATAGGCAATCTTATACACCTCTCTAACTCCCCTCTCAAATTTTTAATTTTCTTTTCTAAATCTCCCAAAACATTTTTATCCCATGAACTTAGCCCCGCCGCTATGCTCCTCAATCTGTCTGCTACTCTTCCTTCCCCCCAGCCACTCCCCGCCGACCAAGCTTCTTGAACAACAGCAACACAGTTCTCCTTTCGTAACCAGCTCGCCTCAAAAGAAAAGGCGCGCTCCCCTCTGTGTGCAGTCAATGGTACTGGTCTTCCTTTTGGCAGTATCACAACCGAGCGATGATTAGAGTGGTAGTGGTCGCCGTTTCGCACGTGCACCAGAGGAAACCATTCTCTCCACTGACTATTTGCGATAGCTCTGTCCAAACACTCTCGTATGTAATTCTCACCTCCTCCTTTGTGTTTCTTATTTCTCTATGTGAACACATCCCCCACAAACCCTAAATCATCCAGATCACCATACTCCAATGCTTCTTTAAACCGATCAACGCACCCTTGCGCTCTCGGCACACCCCCTCCTTTTCATGGTGAAACAAAATTTTATTAAAATCACCAGCGCACATCCACGGCATAGGATTATTTTCATGTTCCCTCAAATAGACGACAACGGAGTGACCTAGTCTCGTACTTCAGCTTGGCTCGCGATTCACCATAGATACCAGTGAATCGCCAAATTCTACCGTCTCCTTCTTTTATTTCCATGTCGATATGATACTTCGACTTATCCTGAATCATCACATCAACACCTCCCCGCCAGAACACAGCAATTCCTCCCCCTTTTACTACCGAGTCCACCGTCACCATATTTCCCAATTGCAACTTTTCCCTAAAATGCAACATTTTCTTCTCAGTCATTTTCTGTTCAGACAAGAAGAGAATGTCCACCCTCTCGGACTTCTGAAAATTCAGAAGCCCCCGAACTGCCGGGTTGTTTCCCAACCCCCGGCAGTTCCAAGCTGCAATCTTCATTGCGACTCGCAGGACCGGTTCACCGGTCCCGCCAAGAAGTTCTCCGCGTCAGAAACCTCACTCATAACTGTGTCCCCTATCTTTGCCTTCTTCAACCCGTCCTCCGCTATCACCGCCTCACCCACCAAATCCTCCCCCCTACCACGTTTCTTCTCTACAGTACTTGTGCTAGGCCGTTGGGTGTTTGCACCTGTTCCCAAAACTCCTTTTTGACTACTCTCCTTCTCCCTCTCCACCCTTTTCCACCCTCTCAACTTCTGCTTTTGAGTTTTTGGTTGCAATGAAGGCTTCTCCACTGACCTATCATTGTGCATGGCACTATCCATGTTGGGTCGATCAGCATGTTTGTCCGCCTTGGGAGATAGCAGTGGCATCAATTTTTTATAGCATTCTCCGCCAACCTATCTTCCACATTTTCGGATGGGGGAATCTTCGAAGGGCTCGTCACTTCCTTCTCCACGCCTGCCCCGAGACCCTCTTTCTTGTTGTCCTCGCTAGCGGAATTGTTCTTACGCCACAATAGGGCGTTGCTCCGGCGATCATCCGTCGACTTCCCAAAGGAGTCGCTCAGGCGACACCGCCCACCACTTCCACCTGATTGGGATCGCCAAGGCAGCATCAAAGTCAAGCCCCCTCTGCCTCCGGACCCCGCAGGACCTTTTTTGTTGGGTGGGAGGGCTCTTAGACTACGGTCATATGACATTGGTGCGCCCTTCTCCCTCGACTGCGCGCATGACTTATCTGTATGGCCAAGAATGCCACACAGGTGTCTGAAGTCAGAAAGGTGCTCATAAGCTATCGGGCACCACTTTTATCTCCCATTGCTATCCACCACCATGGTGACTCCACACATCAGCTGTTTTCTCACATCAAGCCTCACCTTCAGCCACAGGAATCGGCCCATTACCATGTTCCCATCGTCCGCATCCGCTACCAAGAATTCTCCAATCTCATTGCCAATGGCTTCAGCTGTTTCTGCATTCATCATGCCTAAGGGTAGATGGGATACTTGGATCCAAATTAGAGTGTGATGGAACTCTAGCTCTTCAAAAGTCTTATATTCATCCAGATCTTTCACCACCAAAAGTTCCTTTGATAGGTTCCAGGGTCCTTCCTCCAACGCCTTCTTCTTCCCCTCGGCCTAGTGGAAGGTGATCAAGAATTTGTTTTCCCCTAGCCCTTGCATTCAATGCCCCTCAGTGGACACCAAACCCGCCCTAGCGCCTGTTCCAGAGAGTATGGATGGGCCATCTTATCCGAGAACAGCTTTGCCGCCGCCTGGACTGCATGTGCCGCGTGGTTTGAGATCTCATTTCCGCGACCACCATCCTTGACTCTCACACCTTTCTTCTCCGCCGCCGACAGGGTCATCTTCCGCATGGCTCCCTCAATCTTCTCCATGGAGAACTTGATGAACAGACCACCCGATGGTGGGAACCGGGATTTCACTTAATGGATGACTTCTTTTTTTTTTCTTTTTTCCTTTTTTCTTTTTTCTTTTCTCTTTTTATTCTTTATGCCAGGACCCTAGGGAAGATGACCCCAGAAGCCTCGAGAAACACCTCGTGCTGACTGAGCACTAAGAAAAACCAAAACCAAATTTGCTTCTTCCTTGATATAGCAAAACCAATTTTGCCACTTCCTCAATTCACCAAGGAAAAACTCAATTTGCAATGTACACCAGACACTAGGGAAGTGAACCCTTGAAGCTTAGAGAACCACCTCCCAATTCACCGAAGAAAAAACTAAATTTGCTACTTTCTGTATACAGTTGTTATCTAGTGTGTGGAGTCTTCCGGAAGATACCACTAACGGAGCCCCCCAGAAGGTTCGGGACTCGCAAGTTACCGCCTCGACGATGGACGAGGTTGCGTCGAATCATGACTTGCCTCACGAATTTTTTGATGCAAACATACCTGTATTATAGTTAAGGAAACGTACACGAACCCATACAAGTACGTATAAGGATACAAAGGACAACTGTACTACCCAACTTTGCAGAAAGAGCCACAAGAAAAGTAAAAATTACAATCAGATCCCTGGACTCTTTCTCCTCCCATCCCGGTGTCGGAAGCTTCCGCCGCCGCCTCGATCTGACGAAGTTCCATCGCATGAAGGCTTTGTAGAGCCAAAGTAGTCGTCCGACGCCAAGGCTCGAACGATTCCATCATTGAAAGATCGTCGGCCGGGGACGCGCCCCAAACTTCGCAGATCTGGATCCAGAGCTTGCCGTCGACTGGCGTCGAAGGAAGACCAAGCTCGATCCATATGCCTACAGTCCACCACCACAGCCTCCTCCGCACCCTCGGACACCAAGGCCGACTTCGGGCGTCGCCGCTGAAGACAACGCACCGCTGCCGACGGACTCCTGAAGAAGCCTCCCTGGTCTTGCCGCTGACATCGGAGTGGATGACCAACGGGACGAAGAAGAGACCGGGAGGAATTATTCGACGACGCCGCCACCACCTCCGCCATGCCGACGACGCTCGAGAAGACGAGCCGCAGAGACACACCGTCACCTCGGCAGACACTAGCTCCACCGCCAAGCATCGACGGCGAGCAACACCTAAGCCTAGCTAAGAAACTAACTATATACACATCCGAGCACCGATTCCCCGGCTCTCCTCCCCATCCGGTGCCAAATCGGCCGCCGGAGAGGGAGGGAGCCGGAGGCAATGCACGTCGTCTCCTACTCGCCCTTTTTTCCTGTAGCAGGGGAAAGGGGATGAAGGAACGAGAAAGCCGAATTCAGTTTTTTACTTGCCTCACGAATTGGACAACCAAACTGATGAAAGTCCAGCAGCTAATGGAACAATTGCCAAGCTTGTGCTACTGTTGCCGGGCTAGCTACTGCTGCTATCTAACCTGTGCAAACTGACGCACAACTTGGTGCCTTGGGCTGCTGGCGCTAATGCTTGCTGCACACAAGAATGCTTTGCCACTGCTTGTAGGAAAACACGTCGCCTCGCTCTACCTTCTCCAGTACGCCGCCCCGTCACAAAGAAGATGTTGGGTCGACGAAGGCACCTCGCCTTCACCACGGGAGTGTCACGGCACCACCGCAACTATGGCCGTGAGGGCACACCTCAAGCAGCGGAAGATGTAGGAGCGACTTTGTCCTCAGCGCGGTGGCGACGGTGTAGAAAGCTGAGGGCGGCGGCACGAGGACGCTTAGAGCCGAGGGCAGGGGCGCCGCTCCTGGCCGCGAGCGCGCGATGCGGTGGGGCGTGGAAGGCCGAGGGCGCGGGTCGTGGAGGGCCGAGGAGGACGGCGGGGCAGATGCTGTTGGGGTTGGTGGCGAGGAGGACGGCGGCGTTGTTGATGCTGCCGGGACGGCGGCGGCGACGGAGAAGAGAGAGACAGGGACGCTGAACTCGTGGAAGGGATGCGGGGCTGCTCGGTGGTGGCGGTGGTGAAGGACAGGAGGAAGGAGATGGGAGCGGAGAAGGAGCCCTATCGCCAGGGAATCGCCTCGAGTCGCAGAGCGCCGAGGAAAAATTGAACACGGCACTGGCCGGTTCAAAATGGATGCTCAGACGAGTAGTACTTGAAGGCGAATTATACTGGACGATTGTGCACAATGATATGATATGCCTGCATTGCTCCAGTCCATCTAACATCTGCAGGGTACAGTGTAACCATCACAGAGCTCAACAATAGCAATACAGGCTGAAACTTCAACTGCCTGTCTGTCTGTGCTTACAATTAATTACCTTGGTGGCGTCTATAGGGGAGCGAGCGGAATAAATAAATTAACAATATATTGTAGTGTTCTTGACATTCAGATACCTTGCAGGCATGGCTTTGTGAAGAAGTAACAGGAGAATGAAAGAGAGTAATAACCGAGAACGCTGCAGAACCTGTTAACAAGTCTGTACTCTTTTTATAGCCTGTTTGCAGTTGTGGAAGGGGTGAATACTTGAGCTAAAACCCCTGGAAGAGGCAGCTCCAAAAAAAAAATTTTACAGTCTGCTACAAAAGTTGGGAAGAGTGGTCAACCTAGTGGCCAAGAAAGTGAGACACAAATTAGATTGCGACGATAGGTAGAACACATTATGTGTCGGCGGGACACTGGTGGGCCGGGAGGTTGCTTTGTTGTTTTGAGAAACTGCCGGGAGGTTGCTAAAAAAAAAAGAATTGGTGGGCGGGGGGCTGCCCTAGCTGGGCCTGTCCCCCGCACGATCTCTGCAATAAAATGTTGGGTGGGCTTCGGCCCATATATACTTACTGCTAGGCCGAGCTAGTTGCATCTATCTCAGGATGTTAGGTGGGCTTGCTGAATTCAAAAGACGTGCTGATTTCATCCAAAATTTCAGTACAGACATTTCCTATGGACAGAAGCAAATTACACATGTCTTTTTATGATGGAAAACAGATTGATCAAGAACACCGAATGACAATCACCAAGCTGCTTCCCTACAACGTCAACAGATTTGTATGACCTCTTTGCAATTTTTATGCTCTATCTAGCGAGCGGAAACATAATACAGGGAAGCAATGTCTAGTTAGTTCTAAACTCTGAGGGCAGATCAAGAACATAAATATCATACAAGAGGTAAATTGCTTTGTCATCATAAAAAATATATAAATTGTTCATTCGGAATTACTAGTTTGTCCGTATGCCAATGTTTTTTTTCTAAATGCTAAATGGTAAACAATCGATCACCTACCGTTTAGCCAGGTTAAATGGCCAATTAAACATGCTAAACGGATGGTTAAATGGAACTGTACCACCATGTAGCATTTACACGGTGTTAAAACGGGCTAAACAGCCATTTGGGTGAATAATGCGTGAACAATGCGGTATGCATCATTAGCTTTACCGTCGGTAGTAGCTGGATTTCTCGCGGATATTTTACTAGTCGGCTTCCTTATGTGTTTCATGGCTCCTCCGGTACTCCCTGTACATGTGAAGGAAAACGCTGCCTTCTAATCCTATGTAATGTTAAGTTCATCTATGTGCCCACGCTAATACTCTCGTGCCATTCAGTGTCCATTGAATTGAAGTGATGTGAGGAACAACGAACTATGGCATATATATATATATATATATATCAATTCCTTTATACGCCCAGGGTACGCAATGTACATTATGCTTTCAATGAACGGATTCACTCATCAATAGAAGGATTTTTTTTAGATAATATCAATAGAAGGATATTTCCTATATATATGATGTTAGTCAGAGCACTGAGAGACAGTAATATAACTGAGCTGCAGGAACCTGTTAACAAGTGTGCTAGCCTGATCGTACTGAATGGTTCAGTAATCAGTACTGACAAACAGATCTCCGACCATTATATCACCTCTTCGCTACGTTTAGTGCAGGTGGTGTGCACACTGATCGTGAATCAAAGGGGCCACGCTATGGTCATGTTGTGCACAGAGACAGAGCTGCACACCAAAGATAATGTGCAGGGTTCAACATGCTGTAGAGGTATCATGTCCTACCAAGACTGCCTAAGAACATCTGTCACAAGTAAATCCATAGGAGACAGTAGCTATGATGTACCACGTAAAATACCATCCATATGAAACAGCTCTTGTTTAGCTCACTGTTGTTCATCGCGTTGCACCCTCCTCTGTTTCCCCCTCATCAACAATAGGTTAACTAATCATCATAAACTCACAGCTTGTGGAGTTCTAATCTCAAGAACATTAACACCCCGAGAACATAGGAAGGGGCAAAACACTTTGAAGTTAGGGTTAATTGGTTACACATCATTACAATTTTCATGTTTTTGAAATACACCATTACTATTTAAGAAACTATGCCAGCACCATTATAATTTTACTGAAGTTTGAGATACACCACTATGTACGCCTGCTGTGACCTAGGCCCACATACAGGTCTATAATGTTGCTAAGTAGATTCGTATAGACCAAAATACCCCTTCACTCTCTCACTTACAGGTGGGTCCAATTTGTCATCTCCTTACTGTCCTATGTCACCCCCTTCCTCTGACCTGAGTTGCTGATGTCCAAAGACGCCATCGAGGAGCTCGGCCCCAACTCTTGCTGCCAACCTGTCGCGCAGTCGCAGCCGCCACCAGCAGCTCCGCGACCCTCTGCTCTCCCTCGCGCACTCCAGTTCGAGCCAGAATGGCCGCGCTGTCCATGGTCGCCGGAGGTGCCGCGTCCCTGTCACGCCATCGGGTGAGCAGGCAACCGGCTTTGCCACCCCGCTGCCGAGCTAGCGCGTGGGCAGGCTGCCGCATCGACGTCGGTCCAGCGAGCCGCCGCCGGGCGAGCACGTGCACTCAAGCTAGCGGCACCGGCACCCACACCTCGCTCCTCCATCGACAGCTGCGTAGGCAGTGCCAGCAACTGCTGCATGCCCCAGTCCGGCCCCTCCTGTTACTCGCGCCGGACGGCCTGGCGCTACGTTTGCTGTTCTGACCCGACGTTGTGGCCAAAGGAAGTTGTTCGGAAGCACCGGATCCTAAGGACATAAGCAAGACGACACAGCGCCTGCCCCAACGCCTCCACGGCTCCTCCGTCGTGCATGTGTGCCTCCTTGATGCCTCCATGAACAAGTCAACTTATAAAGAATGGATGAAGCGCATGCAGTGTGCATTTGCATTCTTTATCCATGGCCATAACATCTCTCCAGAGAAAGAAGAAGACAGAGAGGTGAGAAAGGTTACGTGGAAGGCTGAGGAGTGGGCCTAATGGGTCAGTGACTGTGAGAGAGAGTAAAAAAGGGCAAATTTGTCCATACAGATATACGGTACCCTTCATATGTCTGTCAGTCGGCCCAATTCATCTTCAAACGTACATAATGGTGTATTTCAAACATGTGTAAAATTGTAATGCTAGTGGCATAGTTTCTTGAATAGTAATAGTGTGTTCTAAAATCATAAAAATTACAATGGTGTGTATCCGATTACCCTTGAAATTACATATAAAATGGGCATTGGGATTTATCAGTGCATGTATCTGCAGTGTCATCTATCTTCAGTCTTCACGATCTGCAGATGATCGATGTCGACGCGTACCTGCTTATGTGTTTCATAGCTCTTTCAGTTCCTGTACATCTCAAGGAAAATTTCCGGTGCCCTCAAAACCTATGTAATGTTTCATCTGGAAGCGATATGCTAATACTGTGCCATTGGTCTCCTTTAGTGTGCGAGGATCAACTGTGGTATATATATACTAGGTTCAGAGAGATGCACACTCATACGGTGATTCAATATATGCCTCTATATATCAATCACCTTATACGCACATGGTACACAATGTAAGTTATGCTTTCACTGAACGGATTCATTCATCAATAGAAGGATGTTTCCTATATATGTGATGTTACCATTCATTACCCATTGCCCGTGTTTAATGGAGAGTGATAGTAGCCCACGTTGCATCTGGATCTGCAAAACGAGTGCTTGTAGTGGTTCATCTTCCCTCACAAGTGCAAATTTGCAAAACGGAAGTGAGGAGGGCTAAGAATCAATTCGGCTTAGGAAGGTGGCTGGCCTGCTGGAGCCGGCGCCAGAGGCCCTTGCTCCGCCTCTTGTGGGGCTGAGGTGGGCTAGCTGGGCCTGTTCCCCGAATGATCTCTGTAAATCTTAGGTGGGCTTCGGTCCATACACCGCTACTCGGCCGAGCTGGTTGCATCCATCTCAGAAAATTATTGGGTGGGCTCGCTGAATCAGAAGACTTTCTGCTTCAATCGAGAATTTTATCGTTCAGAGATATCTCCCATGAACACAAGAGCAAATTGAGCTTTACTACCGCTTTTTGTAACGGACTGATGAAGAACATTGAAAGACAATTACCCAGCTACTGCCCAGCAATTCGTTAACGAATCTGTATGATGACTGACTTCTTTACAATTGTACATTCTACGTATATATCTAGCAAGAGGAAACATAATGGTGCTGTTCGCCTGGTCTTTAGCTGGCTGGTGCCGGCTGGTTTCGCTCTCCGCCGGCACTATGCATTCAGCCAACACCAGCCGACAGTTGGACTAGCCGAACACGCCCAATATAGGGAAGCAATGTACGAACTTGTTAGTTCAGAGACAACCACCCTTCGTCATCACAGATATATAAATTGGGAATTTACATTTATTATTGCGTCTGTATGTAGCGCGTGTTAGCTTCACGATTGACAGAAAATAAGTTTCTGGTGGAGATTTTGCTAATCGGTTTCCTTCTTACATGTTCCATGGCTCCTCCACTACTCTACATGCGAAGGAAAATTTCCTGCTGCCCTCTAATCCTATGTAATGTTAAGTTCATCTGGGTGCCCACGCTAGTACTTGTGTCGTTCGTGTCCATTGAACTGATGTGAGGATCAATCAAGTATGGCATACAAAGGCTCAGGAAAACCCACACGTATGATATATTTGTGTATATAATGGCGACTCTATATACGTCTCTATATCAATTCCCTTATACGCACAGGGTACAAAAGTACATTATGCTTTCAATGAACAGATTCACTTATCAATAGAAGGATATTTTCTATATATAGAGTGTAAGATGTTACCATTCATTACCCTTTACCTGTGTTTAGTGTTGACAGTGATAGTACCCCACGTTGCATCTGGATCTGCAAGACAGTGCTTGCAGTGGTCCATCTTCCCTCACAAGCGCTGCCATTTATCAACATGTGTGGGTGAGAATGGAATCAATACATGATACAGCTATTTTGTTGGAACCGTAGTTCAAACGTTTTGGTTCTATGTAATGTGTAATCTCAAAAATAAAAAATGGTTCTAGCTAGTAAAACAGACTTGGTAAAAGACAAATGTACAAAGATCTCCACTACTCGATCCATTGTTACCTTTTTTTATTAAGGAAAGCTCTGTATTAAGTCCACATAATCACATGGGTTTAATACAACCACGTTGAGACATCACTTCGGCCCTCTACATTAAAGCACATGGCCTATAAAAAGTTATTCCATTATTATTTTTTTAGCTGTAATGGCAGGAGCTCTGCTTTTCAATTATCCATCCATTATTACTTGATGTGCATCAAGTACTTATTTGTGTCTAGGCCACCAATGATTGAAAAAAAATCGAGGAAGTAAGGTAATATTGAGCTTAATTTCACTAATATAATGAATGGCTTGATTCGCGTATTTCATCATGTGTCTGAAAAGGAAAAGCACACGCATGGTCATCCAAGAAAGTACCGAGAAGTTAATTACTGCAAAAAGGTTAGTTCAAAGCATTTGTGCGTTAACAACAGCCAAAGGTAGTTGTAAACATCATGGCTGGTCCATCCGTCCTTGCCGTGTGAGTACATAGGTTTGTACCACGTGCATATGTGATGGCCTTGCCGTGTGAGTACATAGGCTAACAATCACTACTGTCTACTTTTGCATTTTGCGGTGGCTGCACGCCTGCACCCACATTCCCTAAACTCGATCTGTAGAGCTCTACCTCTGAGAGGGGTCATGGCCGGGTTTCAACATGCAGTCGATTTGAAAGAGGTCGCTGCAAGCGTGATCTCCACCATGGTAAACCTTTGCTGTGGCACAAGACTTCCATATTGAACTATGCAGTACATCATGAGGCTGCTTTCTTACAACTCCAGGCCTACACAAAAATGAAGTATCATGCTGCACTGGTAAGTATATAGTAGTAAGGTTCAGTCCTGATGCCTTCTAGGCCTACACAATGTTTCAACATTCTAGGTTCAATGCAAGTGCAATAGATCTAATCACATTATGTGTTCTATCACTATCTCGATCCGCCTAAGCAATTGACACCTATCAGAGTTGAAAATGGGTGCTACATCCCGTATCCTGATATCAGTTGTCTTGTGTGCAGTCCACACTCCACAGGTTTTTAATGATACCTATCTACTAGATGGGAACCAGCTTGTATAAATAAGAATGAAAGGTAAAAGGAAATATGCATATAAGCACTATACGTAGTTTACATGAGCTTGTGTGATTGGGTGTCGATGGCCCATCGAGAGCACATCATTTCGACGCTAAGTTGAGGCATTCCTAAGTTGAACTTTGCGTTACAAGGACGGCGGCTGCTTCCTGATGACTCCTTCCAGGCAACGCTTCATCAGGATGTAGTCGATCCTTCATGATGGATTCACCTTATCTAGGATTGGACGTGGGTAACATGGCTGTCCGCTGATTTTTGAGCAGCAAGATGTGACAGATCGATCCATCCGCTGATGCAAACCAAACATGTGGCTAGCTTCGGCGTTCGAATTGGATCACTCCGAACTGTGTGGTGATGCAAACCAAACACGGTCACATGATTCATCACAGCTTAATTGTGTCCTAAGGAATAAAGAAATTGAAGTACTCTGCCTGAATTCAGAAGACTTGCTTCCATCCAAAATGTCAGTACACTCGTCGTTCAGACATCTCCCATGAATATAAGAGCAAAGTGTGCATGGCCGTTTTTTTTGTGATGGATTGATCGTCAAGACACTGGAAGACAATTACTGGGCTAATGCAACGCTAACGTATTTGTGTGACCTCTTTTCAATTTTACCTAGCTAGAGGAAACATAATGAATACAGGGAAGAAATGCAGGTTAATTGCCATAAACTACAGCCTGTGTAGTTATAATATCAAAAACACCCCAAGAACATATATAGTTAGAGGCAAAACACTTGGAAATTAGGACATTCGGATTTATCGGAGCATCTCTCTGCAGTGTGATCTATCTTCACAATCTGCAGATGATATCGTGTACCTGCTTATGTGTTTCATATATGTCTCTTTGAGTCCTTGAACCTCTCAAGGAAAATTTCCTGCCGCCCTCCAAAAATTTCCTGCTGCTCTCCAATCCTATGTAATGTTTCATTTGGAAACAATATGCTAATACTCTAGGTCAATCTTCTAGTGCCATTGGTCTCCATTGATACATGGATCGACTGTGTTATATGTATTCAGCAGAGAGATGCACACGCACATATGATGATTCATTATATGCCCATATATGTTTCCCTATTATGTGCAAACACTTCTGTTATCATCTTATATATGCACAGGATACATAATAATGCAAGATATGCTTTAAGGAACAGATTCATTCATTAGTAGAAGGATATTATTGGTATATAATTATACGGAGAAAAGGTTTGCCTTTTTTTATTTTGTATTTAGTATTCATTATCCATTTGGTTGTGTTTGGCGGAGACTGGAGAGAGTGGTATGGTAGCACGTATATGGAACGGCAAATAGGGAACGTGGTTGTCTGCCGATTGTTGAGGGTTTAGGGTTTAGTTGATCCTTCATGGGTTCGGTGTTTGGATTGGATCATTCTGACCTGTGTGGTGATGCAAACCAAACACGGTCACATGATTCGTCGCAGGTTAATAGTGTCCGAAGGAATAAGGAAATTGAAGTACTCTGGCTGAACTCAGAAGACTTGCTTCCATCCAAAATTTCAGTACACTCGTCGTCCAGGCATCTCCCATGCATGAACATAAGAGCAAACTATGCACGTCCTTTTTTTTCTTGTGACGGGATTGATTATGAAGACACTGGAAGACAATTACCGAGCTGCTGCAACACTAACAAATTTATATGACCTCTTTGCAACTGACACTACGCAAACGTCTTATTTGCCGACTGCCACAAGCAGTTGGCAAAGGCTGCAAAGCCGTCGGCGAAGCCTTTGCCGACTGCTTTATACGTGGCAGTCGGCAAAGGTCAGTCGGCAAAGATTTGGTCGGCGAAGGTCTGGCTTTGCCGACTGCGGCAGAAGGCAGTCGACAAAGAATTTGCCGACGGCCAATGCCGCTGTCGGCAAAAGAAGCGGCCGCCGTAGTCTGGCATCTTCTTTGCCGACTGCTAACTTAGCAGTCGGCAAAGATTTTTGTTTTATTTTTTCAGAATGTCTTTGCTGACTGCCTGTGCTGGCAGTCGGCAAAGATTTTTTGGCAGTTTTTTATTTTTTTAAAAAATTCTTTGCTGACTGCCACGGCAGTCGGTAAAGCTGGAAATTTTTTTTCTGTTTTTCCATATATATCACATATATATATCACAAATCCACATATATATAGTAAAAATCCACATATATATCACACGTCCAACAAATCCATCATGTCCAAGTCCATCCACATCCAACTCGAACATACATTACAAGTTCACCATGTCCAACATCCATCATAAAGTCGATCACAAGCTAAACGAGAGGTACCTACGACGTCCCGGCTCCCCGATGGCCACGAGAGTGTGCAGGGCCCCCACCTTGCCACCCCTGTGGTGCCAAGGAGTAAGTCCAGGCCCCGAGATAAGGCTGAGGAGCGCCACCTGCCCACCCGTCCTGCTGAGGCGGAGGAGTTGCACCACCTGACCACGGAGATCACCCGTGCTGCTGAGGCGGAGGAGGGCCAACCAGCCACTCATGGTCTGGAGAAGGGCCAGCTGGAGGAGTTGGGTTCGAACCCGCCAACTATGTCTGCACAAAGGATAATCGATCTCATTAGATCCTGCGGGATGTACCCACAAGCCAAAACAATAGACAAACATATATACTTACCGGAGTCCCTGTAGGGCCAAAAAGAGTGGTGGAGCGTAAAGCGAAGCAGGCAAAGGAGGCAAAGGAACACCAGGGATTTGAAAGCTCTGAAAGTAGCCGGTAAGATCCTGCATCTAAGCTACTGGTGCTGCTAGAGAGCCTCAAGATGGCGCTGATGGGCCTCCTCTCAGGCCGCAATCTCCCGCTGATAGGTCTCCTGCGAGGCCGCCTGCGTGGCCCACAACTCGGCCAGCTCGGACTGTAATGTTACACCCTCGATGTTTAAACAATGCAAAAGGAAAGGTACATATGTAAAACCAATGAACGACAAATGAAACTATAGTTACCTGAACCACCGACAATGACTACGCGTGGCTCGGCTGCCAAGGACGTATGGGGACGTCGGAGGAGGTCGTCCTGTCGGATCGACGAACATGACGAAGGGTGGGAACGGTGGATGGGTCGATTGCGCTGTGGGCAATATAGTACCAGCCGTGCTGCTTCCCTCCTCCCACCCTCATCAGGAGGTCTGTGTCCAGGGGCTGGCTGGCAGGATCGAAGGATGGACCATGGCGCTGGAGACCCGCCTCGGTGTACTGGACCATCTTCTCGTAGGCGTTCGGGTTGGTGTACGCCTCGGGCCCATCCGCCGAGCTGTAGACGTTGTCCAGGTCTATCACTTTGCCCTTGTGAGACAGGGCGTAGCCCTCATACTCGTTGATCACCTGCCCACCATGCGAGTGCGACTGTGAGGAAAACACAAGGTTGATTACACGTAATGAGATGGAATAAATAAATAAATAAACCGACAGAAGCGTACCCATGCGTCCATGAACCCGGGGAGGGAGCGGCTCCCCTGGTGGTGTGCCGGCCCTGTCCTCGCTTGAGCATATCCACTTTGTCATCTGCGGGTCACGTACGAATGCAGCTGTCTCCATTCATCCACAATGGCCTCCCAGCAGTCCATGTGCATTTTGCACCAATCCGCAGGAAACTGCATAACATATCAGAAGATGAATCAGAATTAATGTGTGCTACTTATTTTTCATGGAAGGAATCATAATTAATGTTTCCTACTTACCTGCATGTAGAACTCCTTGGCAATGTCAGTTTTGGGGAAGAGGATCATCTTCCTGTCTTCCTTCTTGCTCAACCATAGGCGAAGCACGTCGGCGTAGTAGTCGATGAGGACCTGGATGTGCGCCTCGTAGTACATGTCCTTGAGTCACGACATGGCAACCTTGTCCTGCCTCGCTGATGCCTCGGCCTCGTGCCCCTCCTCGCACGTGAACCACTCCTACATACAGATATCATGTATCATTTCATTATTTCAAGAACGTCCAACGAATGCGTCTTATTGACAAAGCGGTAAAATGAAGACTCACCCAGAACTCCCTCTTGATCTTGGTCACAATGGGGACCTTGTTTTTGTCCTTGACCTTGTAGAAGTCCGGCCATGGCACCACCTTGGTCCCGTTGTCGAGGGTGAGAAGGCCAGGGTAGTGGTTCTTAATCAGGAGGCTCATCATGCCATTAGGATGGCGTGATCTGCTCCCACGCACAACCGTCCAGCTTCCGCACAAGTCATTAAGAAGAATTGTTAGTCTGAAGTTCAATTTTAAATATGTCATATGAATAAGTCATGAAAACATAAACGGTTACTTACTTTTCACCGTCGGGTCGAATCACTGGACGGTGGCCTTCCGCGATCGCCGCTACAGGGAGGCGCATGATCCCGCACCGGTAGACCTTGCTCGAACCTGAGGAAGCCGTCTCCCCTGGTGTCGCCTCACCCCCGTCCTGGTCGCCCCAGGCCTGGTCCTCCTCGGCCTGGTCCTCCTCGGCCTGGTCATCCCTGTCCTGGTCGCGCCCGTCCTCCTCGTCCTGGTCACGCCCGTCCGAAGAAAATAGCTGCCTTGTTGCCGAGCGACGTGAGCTGGTCCTCGCCGACGACTCCACCCTCGGCGTCTCCTCCACCACCTCATCCTCCTGGTCACGCATGTAGACCGACTTTGCGTGTCGTGCGGTCGTTTCCATCCGCCCGGCATTTTGTCCTGTGCCTGCAATGACAAAGACAAAGATTAAACCAATTAGCACAAATAATCGATAAGTGAGTTGTAAATAGATGCAAAATGAATGAAACATAATTGCAAAGTAATAACAAGAACAATATAGAATTTACTTGAATTAGAATTTATCTCCACGAACGATAGTGGTTGGGTCCACGTCATCGCTATCACTATTTTCATCATCACTATCAATATTGTTGAAATCTAAGTCCTCATCATCTGCATTGTCCTCACCACCTTCATCGTCCTCAACAACTCTATCACGCCGAGCCCTCCATCGCTCAAGCATCATTATGTCCTTGGGATCTTGCACCACTTCACCCTCGTCCTCATCAATGTCGTTGTCTTCTTCCATGCCCATCAGTGAAAGAATGTCTATCGACAGACGCCCTTTTAGCCCCTTAGGTTGATAGAACTCTCCGCTATCTGCCTTTGGGTCAAAGTTGTAATCATCATCGTTTGGGACAGGCGCTTTACCGCGCGGTGATACCAAGTGCACAAGGTACCAACCCTTAAGCCTCTCATCTTTTTGGCACGCCCATGGGAGATAATAAACTTGCATGGCCTGTTGAGCCACAATATAGACATCTTCTCTAATATAGATGGAATCTGTCGAATCTTGACTTGCCCAATGTCATCGGCTCTTCTAGGTTCATTAGGATCGAACCAATGACATTTGAATACCACTGGTTTAAGATCTTTGGGGCCCTCAAAGTGGCTCAACTGCGACTTCAACGCTATTAGGCATCCAATGGCATCCACTTGCGACATTGTTGTCTTCTCGTGAAGGGGCTTCTGTGCTGAAGACATCATTTCGTAGAACACCTTTGTGGTTTCCTCTGGATCCTCCTCCACCAATCCTTCATTGCCACGTGCCTCATTATAGTCTACCACCATGTCGGCCATCCCGACATCTCCATCAAACTCCTCGAGGCGTTCTCTCACCTCCTCCTCTCTAATACCACCATGGTTGCCTTCACCATGGAAGACCCACCTCTTATAGTTTTCCACAAATCTGTGCTTGTAAAGATCGGCCCAGACTGCTTTCTGTATTTTCCTTTTTGAGTTCTTACACTGGCTCCAGGGACACGACATACGAATTGACCCATGAGCAGCAGGGCCAAATGCTTGCTCCAGGAAGGCACTGACCCCCCTAATCCATTCGTTGCTCTTACTTGCAAAGCCCGTGTATATCCACTCACGGTTATCCATCCTCTGTCATACACATGCGTAAGCATGTAATAAACCAGCAATTGCATCTACACGGCGTTCCTACCATCTAATAGGTGAAGGATAGGTCCTAATCCCACCCGTGGATGCGTAGATGGGTTAGCTTCCATGTTCTGCCCCTGTCCGAGTCGGAATTTTGGCAGCACCTCCCCGCTGTTCTCCCGATACACGTCCCCGCAGGGAGAGTGTGTATCCGGAGAACAACGGGGAGGTGCTACCGAAACTCCAACTCAGACAGGAGCAGAACATGGAAGCTAACTCATCTACGCATCCACGGGCTGTCCAAAAAATGTGGACAATCCGAAATAGATACGGTCACAGATATGCAGAGACCCGCATACCTCCGACCGTATCTCTTTTGAACGGGAGACGCCTAACTGGGTTACGCGACCTAAGTATGACAACAGTAAGGAAGAGAGGTGATTTATACCTAGGGTGGTGGTGGAGACAGGCTAGACGAAGACGATCAGGGTGGCCAAGTCCCTCCCACGGGTCCTGCAAAAAAGGACAATAGGTTAATATCAATTGAAAATTTTGGCAGCACCTCCCCTGCACGGGGAGGTTCCCAAAATCTGCAAAAAACATAGGAACAAAGGCCAACATTTACAACGGCACGAAGGCCGACAACCATAACGGCACGAAGGCCGACATTCCCAAATGGCACGAAGGCCAACATTCAGAACAATCCGTATACCTTTGGTGCTGGCGAGGCGTGCACGCGGAGAAAAATACATGGAAAACGGGACGGGACATTGCTGCGGAGGCACCACCTCCCCTGGATCCCTTCTCCTCCTCGACCTCCTTCTCCTCTCCTTACTCGCCTTGCCGGCCTCCTCCTTCCCCTTCTTCCTTTCCTCCTCTTCTTCCTTCTCCTTCTTCTCCTTCTTCTTCCTCTTCTCTTCCGCTTCCTCCTCCTTCTCCTTCTTCCTCCTCTTCTCTTCCCCTTCCTCCTTCTCCTTCTTACCCTTCCTCCTCCTTCCTCCTCTTCCTCCTTCCTCGGCAGGCTATGGAGGAAGCCCGGCAGCCTCACCACACGGTGCGGTGTGGCGGCGGTGGGGTGTGGCGGTGGCGGTGGCGCGGTTGCGCGGCGGCCGCGCGGTGGGGTGTGGCGGCGGCGGTCAGCGGGGGGCAGTGCGGGCGGGGCGACGGCGGTGGGGAGGTGCGCGGGTGGCGGGGACGCGACAGCCAGGGTGGTGGCAGCCGGGGTGGCGGCGGCTGGGGTGGCGCCGAGCTGGGCGGGACGGCCGCGGGGCGTGTGGGATCCGGGCGGCGCGGGTGGATCCGGAGATGTCTAGGTTTTAGAGATCCGACATCGTAACTTGCTCCAAATATTCCCAAATTTTTATCGTAGCCTCCACATGCGATAACATGACACCTCGACAAGTTTCATGATTTTCAGACTTCGTTTGGATTTTATATAATTAGAAAACACTTCTACCGCACCTGGATGGTCATGTTTCATGGACAAGGTGTTTAAAATTTTTGGGTGAGTTTATGGACACGGCTTCAAAATACACTCTCCAACATGAATATCATTTTTCGAATGGCTATGTTTCATTATTTTATGCACCTGCAGTTCAAATTCGGATTATGCAGAAAAATTCAAGTAAATGAAATAAGTGAATGAAATATAGCGAAATGTTGTAAAAAGATCCCAAATTCTAACATGTGCTTGTAAAAAATATGCTGAGGCCACAGAAAAAGTTTGGATTTAAAATTCAAAAAATTCAAACTTTGCCGAGTGCCAAATAAGGCACTCGGCAAAGAGTGTCTTTGCCGACTGCCACGCCAGCGGCACTCGACAAAGAGTGCCTTTGCCGACTACCACGTCAGCGGCAGTCGGCAATGAAGCTGCCAAAGAAGGCCGGCCCTGGGCCTAGCCAGGGCCACGTGGCTCTTTGCTGACTGCTCGGCGTGGCAGTCGGTAAAGAGGATATCTTTGCCGATTACCGGGCGTTAGGGCTGTCGGCAAAGAGCACGGCGACGGATGCCGTTTGACCCCGCCAAATTTTGCCGACTGCTCATCTTTGCCGTCGGTTAGGCTCTTCGTGGGCAGTCGGCAAAGTTGCCGACTGTCGTCCTTCGCCGACTGCCGGACATTACCTTTGCCGACTGCCCTGTTTGGCAGTGGGCAAAGGACTTCTTTGCCGACTGCCCCAGCTTTGGCGGTCGGCAAAGATTGGGGCAGTCGGCAAAGCCACTGTTTCCCGTAGTGTGACCTAGCTTGAGGAAACATAATTAATACATGGAAGAAATGCAGGTTATTTAATCATCATAAACTCACAGCCTGTGGAGTTCTAATCGCAACTCAAGAACACCCCGAGAGCATAGGAAGGGGCAAAGCACTTTGATGTTACAGATAAAATGGGCACTGGGATTCATCGGTGCATCTGTCTGCAGTGTCATCTATCTTCAGTCTTTACGATCTGCAGATGGTGTCGCGTACCTGCTTATGTGTTCCATACCTCTTTCAGTCCCTGAATCTCTCAAGGAAAATTTCCTGGTGCCCTCCAATCCTAATGTAATGTTTCATCAGGAAGCGATATGCTAATACTCTAGGTGAATATTCTAGTGCCGTTGGTCTCCATCAGTGTGAGGCCCGACTGTGGTTTATATATACGAGTTTCAGAGAGATGCGCACATATATGGTGATTCAATTTATGCCTCTATATATTTCCCTCTGATGTGGAAATACTTTCATTATCATCATATATGCACATGAATACATAATAATGTAAGATATGCTTTCAATGAACGGATTCACTCATTAGTAGAAGGATATTCATATATAATTATACTGAGAAAAAGTTTGCCCTTTTCTATTTTATATGTCAGTATTCATTTGTGTTTGGTGGAGAGAGTGGTAGCATGTATATGAACGGCACATGGGCACTGAGCTTTTATTTGGACATGGCCAGGCTCCCAAATGGAGTATTATCGTAAAGCTTGAATAATTAGTACCGAACTCTACTCAACTAATATAACCCACCCCAGCAGCAGCACCGCCGCCAGGGGCCCTTCGCCGGCAAACCCCTGACATCTACCTTTCAATTATCCATCCAATGTTACTTGATGAGCATCAAGGACACCAATAATTAAAAAAATTCGAGTATAATGAATGGTTTTGATTCGCGTATTTCATCGTTTGTGTGAAAAGGAAAAGCACACGCATGGTCATCCAAGAAGCAATGGGAGGTAACAACAGCCAAAGGTAGTTGTGAACATCATGGCTGGTCTATCCGTCCATGCATGCACTTGTTGCGCCAACATTCACAGGGGCCCTTGACGTGTGAGTACGTAGATTTGTACCACATGCATATGTGATGAAAATTTAGCCTTTAGTCACTGCTCCCTCCGTCCCAAAATAGATGTTATTCTCGTTTTTCGAGAAGCCAACGTTTTCAAACTACCAGCAATTATATATTAAAATATATAAATATTTATGCTAAATAATTAGTATCATCGGAAAGATCTTTAAATCTAGTTTTTTAATAAATTTATTTGAAGATACAAATGTTACACATATTTTGTACAAACCTAGTTAAAGTTGAGAAAGTTTAACTGATATGCTCCCCATAACGTCATTCTTTTTGGGACGGAGGGAGTACTTTTGCATTTTGGTGTGGCTGCACCCAGATTCTGTAAACTCGATCTATAGAGCTCTACCTCTGAGAGGGCTCAAGGGTTTCGACATGCAGTCCATTTGAAAGAAGTCGCTGCAAGCGTGATCTGCGCCATGGCAAACCTTTACTCTGGCAGCAACTTCAAATCCCCCACCTGTCTTGTTTTGGCCGATCAGGAGCACAACATTTCCAAATTGAACTTTGCAGTACATCATTACAAGGACCGAGGCTACTTGATTCCACCTTATAAGAGCGAGGTTCAGTCCTGATGCCTTCTAGACCTACACAATGTTTCATCATTCCAAGTTCAATGCAAGTGCAATAGAGCGATCTAATCACATTATGCGTCATATCATCACTATCTCTATCCACCTAAGCAACCGGCACCTATCAGAGTTGAAAATGGGTGCTACACCGCTACATCCCGTATCCTTATATCAGTTGGCTTGTGTGCAGTCCACACTCCACAGGTTTTTAATGATACCTATCTACTAGATGGGAACCAGCTTGTGTAAATAAGAACTAAAGGTAGAACGAAATATGCATACAAGAACTATACATAGTTTACATGAGCTTGTGTGATTGGCTGTCGATGGCATAAATAACTACACTTGTCTCGCACATCATTTCGACGCTAAGTTGAGGCATTCCTTAGTTGAACTTGGCGTTACAAGGAAGGAGGCTACTTCTTGATGACACCTTGCAGGCCTACACAATGCTTCATCAGGATGTAGTTGATCCTTCATGATGGGTTCACCTTATCTAGGATTGGACAAAAGGGGAACGTGATTGTCCGCTGATTGTTGAGGAGCAAGATGTGACAGATCGATCCATCCGCTAAGATTCAAACCAAACATGTGGCTAGCTTCGGTGTTTGGATTGGATCATTCCGAACTGTGTGGTGATACAAACCAAACACGGTCATATGATTCATCACGGATTATTTGTGTCCTAAGGAATAAGGAAATTGATGTACTCTGGCTGAGTTCAGAAGACTTGCTTCCATCCAAAATTTCAGTACACTCGTTGTTTAGACATCTCCCATGCATGAACATAAGAGCAAACTGTGCATGGCCTTTTTCCTGATGATTTGATCATCAAGACACTGGAAGACAATTACCGAGCTGCTGCAATGCTGACATATTTGTGTGACCACTTTGCAATTGACCCAGCTAGAGGAAACATAATTAATACAGGGAAGAAATGTACACTCCAAGAACATAGGAAGAAGCAAAACAATTTTAAGTTTGAGATAAAATGGACATTTTGATTTATCGGTGCATCTTTCTGCAGTGTCATCTATCATCACCATCTGAGATGAGGTCGCATACCTGCTTATGTGTTTCATAGCTCTTTCGGTCCCTTTTTCTCGAGATCGGGACATTCACCTGTTTTTCATTAAGAGGAAAATAGTTCTCGATACAACAGCGCGTGATCACACCACACCACATAGCTACTGGATTCCTTAGACACGATTACACAAGCAATTTTTCCACCAAATCGGCAAGAAAGCGACACCGTGTAGGCTCGCCACACCGTGCTTGGGAAGTAGTAGGTCTTCATGGCTTTCCGCATCACCACCGTCAAGGGGAGAGCGAAAGCGGTCTGGAATTTGTCAAAGGATGCTTCATCTGTCGCTCAATCTCCATTTCGAATCTTAGTCATTTCATCATCACCTTCTGCGCCTAAGCCTCTGGTTTCAATTCCCTGTACCTGCTCTTGGCAGCAAGCCTAGCGCTTTGGGGGACGAACTTTGAGTCGTCCAGCTCTCCCGCTCACACCCTAACCACCTGACAGCTCTTTCAGTACGCGAACCTCTCAAGGAAAATTTCCTGGTGCCCTGCAATCCTATGTAATGTTTCATTTGGGAGTGATATGCTAATACTCTAGGTCAATATTCTAGTGCCATTGGTCTTCATTAGTGTGAGAATCGACTGTGGTATATATATACACGAGGTTTAGAGAGATGCACACACATATGGTGATTCAATTTATGCCTCTATATATTTCGCCATGATGTGGAAATCATTCTGTTATCATCATATATGCATGGGGATACATATAATAATGTACGATATGCTTTTAAAACAAGGATTCACTCATTAGTACAAGGATATTCATATATAATTATACCGAGAAAAAGTTTGTCCTTTTCATATTTTGTATGTATGTTAGTATTAGTATTCATTATTGTGTTTGGTGGAGAGAGCGGTAGCATGTATATGGAACGGCACATGGGCACTGATCGAGCTTTTATTTGGACATGCTCAGGCTCCCAGCTGTAGTATAATCATGAAGCTTTAATAAAAATTAATACTGAGCTCTACAGCCTCTACTCAACTAATATAAACCCAGTGCATCTCGAGGGGGTGATGTGGGTTGAAGATCGGCACCACCTGTTTCAGTTTGGTATTCCGGAGAATGGGGAGGGAGCGATTAGCAACCGAGATCAAGCAACGACTATTTGGGAGTAAGAATTCGGAGGATGGTGATGATGCCCTACTTGCCTCGCTTCGCTTCCTATTGAAGTTGAGACGTAACCGGTGGCGAAGGCACGTTGTGGCTTGTGGGTGCAGCTGCACCACCCCAATTTTTGTAATCACGTTATAGCAGATAAAATTCGGCCCTATATGCACCACCCAAAGCCCAATAAGCTGCACCACCCCGTCCAGTCCACAGCCCATCAAGTGAGCAAGAGTATCCCAGTCATGAGTCATCCGATCAATTATCAAAGGAAGCTAGCGGGACTTGACACCGCGCCACACGCCGCTTCCATCTATTAGAAACCGCAGCGACCTTTCGTCTTTGGCGGCGACCTCCATGGTGGCATGGTGTTATCGCCTCTCCGGCTTCCTCTTGGTTCTCGCTCTTTCGCCAATCGGCTAGGTCTTTCAGTCAATCAGTCATCAGGCTGGCAGCAGCACGATATTGCAGGCTGCCTCGTTGGGCAGCAAGCACAGACGCACAGTCGATTGATTTAAGGTAAATCTTAGATGCTCCATGTTGCTTCTTTTTTGATTTAATCTGAATTGAAGCACATATTTATGTTTCTTTCATCCTTTATTATAGATTACATCATGTTATGGTATTATAAAAGAAAAGCACCAGAGGCTGACAATAATCTTCAGAATTTCCAATTGGATGATCTAAATTGGGAGGAGGAGATTAAATATGATCTAGGATTAAGGAAACAAATTGATGATTACCATCCTAATCTAAGAGAGAGTGTGAGAAGGAAGTACTTGGAGAATAAGCCTAGTCAACCTCGTGCATTTGATTTTCCTGTAACATATATTGGAGGAGCTCCGAGAAGGTTTATTCCAGAATGGTTTGATGAGTTTGATTGGCTTAAATACAGCGAGGCCAAAGATAGAGCATATTATTTTTGTTGTTTCTTATTTAGAGATAAGAAGGATGCCAGTTATGAGGCATTTGTTAAAACTAGTTGGAACACTTTTCACAAAAAAGAAAGGCTAAGAGTTCATGTAGGAGATGTTGGTGGCGCAAACTATGTTGCAATGAAGAAGTGTGATGATCTGTTACAAAGAAATCAACATATTGATGTTGCTTTTCATAATGTGAGCGAATCTAGTAAGAAGAATTATCTTACTCGGTTGAATGGGTCTATTGATGTTGGTAGAATATTATTGAAGCAAGGATTATTTTTTCGGGGCCACGATGAGTCAAAGGAATCTTTAAATAAAGGGAACTTCAGAGAATTTCGTAATTTTACAGCGGAGCAAAATCCAGCCTTAAAAAAGACAATAGGAACAAATAGATTAGATAATAGTCTTGTGATTGCTCCAGAAATACAAAGGGACATTGCACACTGTTTTGCAAAGGAAGTGCTACATTCTATTCTATAAGAAATTAGAGACGACGTTTTTTGCTTACTAGTTGATGAGTCCAGATATGTTTCTTGGAAATAACAAATGGCAGTTGTCTTGAGATATGTAGATAAATATGGATTATCAAAGAGAGGTTTGTTGGTCTTATTCATGTGACTGAAACAACATCTGCCCATCTCAAGGCTGCTATTGATGAACTATTTGCTAATCTTATGTTAAGCTTAAAGCAAGTCCGAGGCCAAGGATATGATGGTGCAAGCAATATGAGAGGTGAGTTCAATGGCTTGAAATCTTCGATAATGAGAGAAAGTAGTTCAGCTAATTATGTGCATTGTTTTGCTCATCAACTCCAGTTAGTATTTGTGGCCATTGTTAGAAAGCACAAAGGGGTTAGTGATTTTTTAATAAGATTTTCATGTTACTAAATATGATGGATGGATCAGCCAAGAGAAGGGACATGATTAGAGAAATTAATCTTCACAAAATGAGCAAGGCACTAGGGTGTGGGCAACTAGAAACTAGGACATGGTTGAATCAAGAGCAAAGTTTTCAAAGACCTGGGGATACTCGTTGGAGTTTCCATTATAAGTATCTCAAAAGTTTGGTTACCATGTTTTCTACAATAGTCAAGGTGCTAGAAATTATGGAGAAGGATACAAAGGACTGGAAAAATAGAGACCAAGCATCAAATCTTCTAGAGTCCTTCCAGACTTTTAACTTTGTCTTCTATTTGCATCTCATGTTGACTATATTGGGAATCACAAACATTTTATCATTGGCATTGCAACAGAAGGACCAGGACATAGTGAATGCTATTAAATATGTGCGAGTAACTAGAGCCCAACTAGATGAGCTTAGAAGAGAAAAATGAGAAAAATTATTAGCTGAGGTGTATGAATTTTGTGACAAGAATGATATTTCCAAATTGGAAATGGAAGATGAATATATTGATCCCAAGAAGCAGAGGCATAGATCTGGAATTACAAACAAACATTACTATCAAGTTGATTGTTTCAATGATGTTATTGATTGGCTACTTCAAGAGCTTGACAACCGCTTCAATGAAACAAACTCCCAGTTACTTATTTGCTCAGCTTCTTTTAGTCCAAGAGACTCATTTCATGGTTTTAATTTGGAGAATTTGATGACCCTTGTAAAGCTTTATCCACATGATTTTGATTCTAGGGAACTGAGGACCTTAGCGACCATCTTGGAGTCTACATATCAGATGTGAGAGATGATGAGAGGTTCTCTAACCTACAAACTGTTGCTGAGCTTTCTCGAAAAATGGTGGAGACTAAAAAAACATGAACGGTATCCATTAGTTTATAGACTCATGAAGCTTATACTAGTGTTGCCGGTTGCTACTGTTACAGTTGAGAGAATTTTCTCTGACATGAAGTTTGTGAAGACGAATTCACGCAATCGCATTGATGATGAGTTTATGAATAATTGCCTTATTTGCTATGTGGAGAAAGAAGAGATGATGAAAGTCACTAATAATGACGTGATTCGTCGCTTCATGAAAATGAAAGGACATAGATTTTAAGATGATGATTGAAGGTAAATGAGTATATTTATTTTTATTTTTTACTTGAAAAAATAAAATTTGAACTACAAGTCATTCATTTTCTTTTTTTAGGCCGTCAAAGTGTTGAAGATGTCTAGGACGTCAAGTTAAACGATGTTGTTTGTCCCTGTTGACGTTTTCTACCATCCTAATGATACTTATTTTTGGTAAAAATCTTAGTCACTTATTTTTAGCTGCACCACCCTCTATTTTTCTCTAGCTTCGCCACTAGACGGAACAGATATCACAAGGCTGCCCACGATCTCTGCCCCGCTCGCAGTCGCAGTGAGGTCACGAACCAGGACAGCAGGAAATTACCGGAAGGAGCGGCGGCGGCGAAGAAGAGAGGGGGCCAGACGGAGCGGCGAAGTGCCGGCAATGCAGGGTGAGCGGGCGGCGGATGGGAGCGGGAGCGGGGGCGACGAGAGCAAGTGGGGGAGAAGGATGGGGACAGTGGCGGTGGAGGTAGGTGGCAGCGGTGCAGAGCACGGGATCTTCGGCGCTGCGCCAGAGAGCCATCGTTTTGCCCTACTGTGTCGCCGACGCCGGGACAGGGAGGGGTGCGTGCTTTCTCCTCATGGGCTGAGTTGGGCTAGATGGGCCTGTCCCCCTCACGATCTCTGCAAATGTTGGGTCGGCTTGGGCCCATATATTCCCTGCTGGGCCGAGCTGGTTGTGTCCATCTCAGAAAATTGTTGGGTGGGCTTACTAAGACTAGAAGACTGGCTGATCCCCCTCCAAAAAAAAGAAGACTTGCTGATTCCATCGAAAATTTCAATACACTCGTTGTTTAGACTTTAGAGACGTCCATCATGAACAAGAGCAAAATTAATTGCGGATGGATTTTTATGACAGATTGATCAAGAACACTGAAAGACAATCAGCCAGCTACTGCCCTGCAACGTTAACAAATCTCTATAATGACCTCTTTGCGATTGTACGTTCTAGCAAGAGGAAACATATGCAATACAGGTTAATCGTCATAAACTCTTGCAGCATGTGTATTTCTAAACTCGAGAACAGTTCAAAAACATCATAAGAGGCAAAATTGCTTTGTCATTAGAGATAATATAAATTGGGCATTCAGAGTTACCAGTGCATCCAGCGTTAATCCTTCAAGATCGCGGCAGATGCTGTTAGATTATTCGTGGAGATTTTACTACTAGTTGGCTTCCTTCTAACCTCAAGAAACATAGGGGGTGTCGGCGAACAGAGAGAAGGACAGGAGAAAAGCCACGATGACGAGAGCATGGAGCAGGCTGAAGAGTGAAGATCCACTTGCGGCGTTGTACTCCTTGGTGAAGTTCTTGCGTTGTGTGCCGCTCCACCTTATGCGCCATTTTCTACATCCGGACTCCATCCAAGTTGATCTGGCAGATCAACTCAGCAGTACACGAAATGGCCAGCTGTGACATGGCAGGGCCTCGGGACTGGAGGGTGGCCACTGGTTCAAGAAGTGCGGTTGACGGAGTACTTGATGTAGTCCATCATCACAGAGCTCTCCCAAGGGAATCTTATAGCAGAGACCATCCTTGATACCATGGCTCCTTGTCTCATGAGTCTCAAGGAAATTTTCCCGCTGCCTTCCAATCCAATTCGATGTAATGTTGATTTCATCTGGGTGCCATGCTAATACTCTAGTTCCATTCGTGTCCATTGATATGAGTGTGAGGATCAATCAACTATGGAATACACAATGCTCAGGAAAGCCAACACATATGACATATATATAGTGGTGCTTCATCTATATACTCGTATATATGCTTCTATATATCAATTTCCTTATGCAGATGGTACGTAATGTACGTTATGCTTTCAATGAGCTGGTTCACTCATCAATAGAAGGATATTTTGTATATTTAGTGCCCATTGGCTGTGTGTTTGGTGCAAACTGCAGAGTGATATATAGTAACTCGAATATGGAACGGCCCACATCGCACTTAGTTTTTACTTGGACCTGGCCAGGCTACCAACTGGAGTATTATCAGGGACATGAAGCTATATATAATAACTGATGAGCTCAACTCAACCTAATAGAGTATAACCCAATTAGTCTCAACGCAGATGCAGGTTTGAGTCTTGGAGATCAATTGGCTGTAGAGAAATGTCAATGTATTTGACAAGTGGAAACCTAATACAACTGTTCAAAGGAGCACAATAGCTTAGCGATGACGTTAAGAAGGAATGTCTTATCAAGCTTGTTTTAGCTACGACCATGTCTGTTTTTTTTTGGTGTCCTATGGAAGTATGGATGTTCTTTTATGTCTTGGATTAAAAGGTTAATTTTGTGTGTGATTTGGTATCACTTGACTTCCCGAGGAGAAAGTTTGACTATGGACAAAAAAAAAATCTTTGTTCCGATGTTTTTTCTTCGTACTGTTCGGTATGCTGTACATGGTAAAACCTGCCCAACATGAGAGTAAATTTTGCATGCATGGCTTTGTGGAGAATTAATCAGGGCACCGCGGTCAAGAAGTGTGTATAGCCTGATCAGAAGGACTCGCAAAAAAAAAGTACAGATCTTCCAATTAAGCAAGGAAGCCAAAAGTTCAGCAATCAGTACTGACGAACAAATCTCCCTTCACAAAAAAAAATAAAATAAAGGATAAACAGATCTCCGGCGATTGCATTAGCCGTTGACTGCCTTTGTTGCAAGTGGTGCACGCTGATGATCGTGAATCAAAGAGGCTGCGCTGTGGTGCCCAGAACTGCACACCAAGAATAAGGTGCAGCGTTCAATATCCTGTTTGGTTTGGAGCTAGCAAAAGCTGCCTGGCTAGGCAACAACTCCAGGCGTTGTATTTTGAAGTACTGAGGACTGAGGTGGAAATATTATATGGATGCGTGGACAAGTTGCCTGGCAATATGAACATCCTTCACAAGTAAACTAGAATCCACAGGTGAGAGTAGCTAGGTACCAAGTAAAATGCCATCCATAATATATGAAACGGATCTTGTTAAGCTCGTTGTTGTTCATCGCGTTGCAGGCGTGCTTATTTTGCGGTTGACAGAGTCTCCCCCATATAGTACCTCTTTTGCAATAAATTTGGTCACATGCATCGTTTTTTTTACTAAATTTGGTCACATGCATCGTCCGATGTAGGGACTGGCTTTTCATCTACTTAATGAAAATAAAATCCCTTTATCTAAAAATAATCAACAAAATATTTGCTGCCATCAAATCGTTGGCTCTTTACCTGATTTTTTTTCTATCATTCGAATGGAATTAACACATATATTTGAGCTCTGCTTTCTTTTTATGCATGATTTTAGTTGCATTGTAGTCCTAATTCGTTGCACCAGATACAGTGTTGCTTCTGAGCACGAACCATATATACCAAGCAAAGAGTCAAAAAAAAATGTACCCTGACTAAGATGTTGGTTGCATACAAGTGTGCAAATGTACCATTAGGCAAATGTGCAATCAATGCATACGAATTGGAAGCGTGACATTCAACACTGGGGCTGCTAGGCTGCTGGAGCAAGACTTGGAGACGCAGCTGCTATCTGGTTGGTCCATGTGTATCTCTCCACAACTGTTATATCTCACCACATAGCAGAGCAGATTGGTGAGGAGTTAGGTCGACAAATGGGATCAGTCTGCTGCCCAATCTTTTGAATATACGAGTGGGGCTAATTCCCGATGCCTTCAAGTCCTACACAATTGCCTCATGTAAAAATGGGTGCTCCATTCCACTCTGCCACACACAAATGCTTTATACTATATATCCAGAGGTTGGTTCTATGTAAAGGTGTGTATGCTCGTAAATCCTGTTTTAGAAGACCAAAAAAAAAAAACATCTGCAGGTTGCTGGATACTATATGGTGGATGAGGTAGCCGATGATGCTGCAGAGCATGAGGAATGAAGCGAGTTGGCAGGATGGTCCGTGGTGCACCCCAAGTCGTGGGTTTCTTGATACGTAGGCTGGTATATAAATAAGAAAACAGCATACTTCCCTAGAACACCCTTGGAACTTGGAAAACGGTTACCTAGCACAAGGAAAACATCCTAATTCCTGATGTCTTCAAGTCCTACACAAACATCTCATATGTTCCTACAAAGCAGTGCAGTTGGCACTTGCCACCGTGGAAATGGGTGAAATGTGCTGGGAGTGAGCACAAGTTCATATTACTAGGTGAATTCCCCGCACGTTGCTGCGGGAAGTAGGCCAAGAATCAGTGGCAGATCCTGGACAAAATCTTAGATGTCGCAGTCATAATTTTACCTGACATTTAATATCATCTTATTAACTTGCTAAAGTTGCATTGTGTAGGAGCACCCCTGGCTGGCAGGTGTGGCAGCTGCCATAGCTTGCCAGATAGGTGGATCCACCTTGTCGATAATCGATTAAAAGATGCAGCCACAACACATAGAAATGATGAGTGAGGTTAATTCCTGATGCCTACTAGTCCTATACAAACATATACGAACTAGAATTGATACTAGTGCAATGCAGCAGTTGGCACCTATTGATAAAAATGAGTGAATCGTCACATAGCTAGCCTCGTATATATATCGATTGCAAAGGACGGAGGCTACTTCATGAAGACACCTAGCTTCTAGGCCTATGCTTCATCAGGATGTAGTTGATCCTTCATGGGGAATGTGGTTGTCCGCGGATTATTGAAGAGCAAGATGTGACAGATCGATCCATCTGCTGATGCAAACCGAACATGTGGCAAACTTTTGGTGTTTGGATTGGACCATTCTGAACTGTGTGGTGATGCAAACTAAACACGGTCACATGTTTTGTCACAGGTTAATAGTGTCCTAAGGAATAAGGAAATTGAAGTACTCTGGCTGAATTCAGGAGACTTGCTTCCTTACAAAATTTCCGTACACTCGTCGTTGAGACATCTCCGATGCATATAAAAGCAAACTGTGCATGACCATTTTTTTTTTTTGTGATAGATTGATCATCAAGACATTGGAAGACAATAATTACCAAGCTGCTGGAACACTAACAAATTTGTATGACCTCTTTGCAACTGGCCTAGCAAGAGGAAACATAATTAATACAGGGAAGAAATATGGAGGTTAATCGTCATCAACTCGCAGCCTGTGTAGTTCTAATATCAAGAACAATAGGAAGAGGCAAAACGCTTTGATGTCAGAGATAAAATGGACATTCGGATTTATCGGTGCATCTATCTGCAGTGTCACCTATCTTTCATCTATCTTCATGATCTGCAGATGATGCCGCGTACCTGCTTATATATATCATGGCTCTTTCAGTCTTCGTACCTCTCAAGGAAAATTTCCTGCTGCCCTCAATCCTATGTAATGTTTTATCAAGGAGCGATATGCTAATACTCAAGGTCTCCGTTAGTGTGAGGATCGACTGTGGTATATATATACGAGGTTCAGAGAGATGCACACACATATATATGGTGATTCAATATATGCCTCTATATGTTTCATTATGATGTGGAAATACTTTTATTATCATAATATGTGCACAGGGATACATAAAAATGTACGATATGCTTTTAATGAACGGATTTTTTTTGAGGAAAACAGGAAGGGGTGCCCCCTACTGTGCTTTTATATTGAATTAAAGATCAAACATCAGTTTTGATTTACTCATCGGTTGAAGGATATTCATATGTATAATTATATACAGAGAAAAAGTTTACCCTTTTTATATTTTGTATGTTAGTATTCATTATCCATTGGTTGTATTTGTTGGAGATAGTGGTAGCATGTATATGGAATGGCACATGGGCACTGATCGAGCTTTTATTTGGACATGGCCAGGCTCCCAACTGTAGTATTATCATGAAGCTTGAGTAATTAATACTGAGCTCTACTCAACTAATATAACCCAATTGACCCAATCCATCTCGAGGGGCTCATGTGGGTTCAAGATTTTGCACCACCTGTTTCAGCTTGGTCGAAGCAACCGAGACCAAGCAACAACCAAGATCAGGTACCATTGCACCTCCTTTCCTTTCCTTGCCTTGCTTCCTATCGACCTTCAAAACTGCGACGCGACGGAATAGATCATCACAGTGCCGATCTCTGCCCTCGCTCGCAGTCGCAGCAGGGAAATGAACCGAAGGAGAGAGGCAGCGGTGGTGGCGAAGCGGGGGTGCCTTCCAGCTGATCCTGCCCCGCAACCTGATAAGAAATTTGTATGATGACCTCTTTGCGATTGTACGTTCTAGCAAGAGGAAACATATACAATACATGGAAGCAATATAATAAGAGTTCTGCATGTGTAAACTAATTAAAGCAAGCAAGGAGATTCGGCAATCCGTACTGACAAACAGATCTCCAATCATTATATTACTTATTGGCTGAATTTTAGTGCAGTGGTGCGGAGCGTATGGGCACACTCCTCTTGAGTCAAGGAGCACCAAGGACTAGCATAAGGTGCATCTTCAACATGCTGCGTAGAGGTATGGTGTTTGGACTGACGGAGAACATCCTTCAACCAGACCATCGATCAGTTAGCAAATTGAAGGGCCTGACTAGGATGTTTGTTGATTAAAAGTCACCTATGATCACCATGCAACAGTGTGCAGTGA
The DNA here is from genome assembly GCA_023333625.1 of Bothriochloa decipiens. Lineage (NCBI taxonomy): Eukaryota > Viridiplantae > Streptophyta > Magnoliopsida > Poales > Poaceae > Bothriochloa > Bothriochloa decipiens. Next base: position 1,703,245 of record CM041647.1, read on the forward strand.
CCAGATCATCATATATCATGCAACGGTCTCCAGCAAGCTCAATGAGTGCTGTGTCCATATGTTTGATGTTGTCATGTTGATCTCAATCAGTTGTCCATATGTTGGATGTTGCTAACATCACGGAAAGATCTGAATAAACATTACACGCATGAACCATGGTGCACGCAAGTGAGGGATTCAGTGGGGACACCTCAACCACATCCTCGAGAAGTCGACTAATACAGGACAACATCCTGCTGCCCTAGCACTCAGAAACAAGTCTAAAATCCCAGAAATGAGTGAGGCTAGTTCCCAATTCCTCCAAGTCCTACACAAACGTCTCATCGATATTGGTACACATGCAGGCACTGTTCACTTTCTTGGCACCAATCAATATTGAAATTGCGTACTGAATTATATTATGCTGTATGCGTGTGTGCTAGCTTGGGTTGTATTATTCCTGTTATCTGAGTGAGAACGAGCTCAGATTATATAGAAAAGGTCCATGTGGTACGTCTTGGTGTAGATACATTTAAGCCATGCCTCATCTTTCCTAGTTATTAATTTCACACATAATGGTGCCACTACACCAGATTTTTTTTCCTGACGGCCAGAACCGTTATGGAAAGTGGTCAAAACCGTCAGGAAAGGATTTGACGGTAACTGTCAGCGAACGGCCGTCAGAGAAAAACTGACAAGAAAAGTCCACTTTCCCTGACGGTTTTCCCGTCAGGGACTATTTACTGACGGTATCCACCGTCAGGAGCGGACTTCCCTGTCGATTTTTTATATACCGTCAGGAAAAACATGTCCTGTCAGTTACGGCGCCGTCAGGGAAACTTTCCTGTCGGTCACAATCCCATCAGGGAAGGTTCAAACTTTCCAGGGAAGGTTCAAATTTTCCCAACAGTTACAATGCCGTCAGGGAAGGCCCAATCCTCTGTCAGTGAACAACCGTCAGAAATACTTCATTTTAATTATAACTTTAATATGGGCTAAAAAGATTAAACTATGCAAAGCTTACATTTGGAGCAGTTCAATCTTCAGCTTACATTCTTGAACAAAGAGTATGCAGACACGCACCCTTAAGTAGTTCACATGATTGCCGCAAATCACCACTGCCTTCAAGCACTGTAAACACTGCCTGAAAATGCCAAAATTGTTTGTCAGCATGCTGACTTACCAAGCACTATGGTTGCCTACTGACTGAAAAACTTCCTTGTGACTATAAATTTTGCTTATATGCAGGGAAGAAAATGCCCAACTCTTAAATCAAGTGGGATAAATTAATGCACTTAAATCTAAGAACACAGTGCATTGTTATACAACGTAAAAAGGCGAGAATTAAAAAGAAGCACAATCCAATTCATCCAAGCAAAACTGTCTTCCAAAACAGAAGTACAAAGACATATTTTCAGAAACAAAAGTGTTCGGATTTTTATGCAGAGTACTTGCCCAATGTAAATTGACAAAAAAATACATGCCAATATTATGTTAACAAAATCTATTTATCCTATATCTATGTAACAATAAGGCACTGGCCACAGAGTCAATATGCAAAAATATACTGCATGTCAGTTCAGCAAATGAGTGAAAAATGCAGCTGCCCAAAATAAAATTCAGTGATTGTTCAAGTTCAGTGTTCCAGATCTATGGAAGGGTGAATAAATTGCCTAAAATAATCTAAAACATTTTTCTCCTTCAGGAAAGGGTACATAAATTACCTACAGAAATCTAAAAACATTCAGATCTCGTAGGCTCGTGGTGTGTCCATGACGTGGATCTGCCAGACTTTGACTTTCTCATCCATGGCTGGGTACATACCTCTTTGCAGCGCCAACATGCCTTGGACCTGAGCAGGGAGGATTAGGGCCTCACGCGATTCCGCCACACAATCGATCTGCGCAGGGAGGAGGGGCTCGTCAGCGCCCTGCCGCAGCCACGCCATGTATCTCCCTGGGGAAGAGGAGCTCACCTCGTTGGATCTTGGGGATGCGACGGCAATGGCAACCCTAAGTGGGAAGGAAAGGAAAGCAGTGAGAGAGAGGAAGGGAAGGAGCTGCCATGAGAGAGAGAGAGAGAGAGAGAGTGGAACTCATCTCACCGGATCCCAGGACGCGCGTCGGCGGCGGTGTCTCACCTACGCCGTGCTGTGCTCGCCGCCATCTGCCGAGAGAGAAGGGAGAGGAGAGAGAACAGAAAAGATATTTGGGGATGGGGAGAGGATAAGGTCACGAAATTTTTCACCTCGCGTGCCGGTTGCCTTTCGTTCGTGCTCCTCTCTTTGGCGCCCCTCACTTATGCGTGGGCCATGCTGTGTTCCTGACGGTGTAGACAGCTTTCTGCCTCGGTTTCCAGTGAACGTCGGGGAAGAGAGAGCGCTCCTGATGGGAAGATCCAACCGATGGGAGTAGTTCTCACCGTAGGGAAAGAAATGAGCTGGGGTAGTGTGCCAGGACTCAAATTACGCCCAACCACTCTCTCTCTCTGTGCGTGCGCGACAACTGTGCACAATCATATGCATGCAATGCTCGAGTCCATCCACAGGCCAACAATGAAACCGTGTGAGCTCAACAATGTAGACAGACTAAAACCCTCGATGGTATCCATATGTAGGGGTCTAAAAGTTAACCGTGCCATTGTAGTTGTAATACGCTCGTTTCTTACTAATATTTATTTACCATGATTCAAACAAAAAGTCCAAAAAGGACTAAGCTGCAAGCCCAGAGGTTACAGTATCTCATATCCGAAAAAAGCGGATCGGGCCGAATAGCCCACGAATGCATCCCAAAAAAGAGGGATTAAAAGCAGTAGTCATATAGCCGCTTGTCCAGATGCATTATGAGCAAAGATACGATCTAATGCATCAAATGCGTAGCAAATAGCGCGTCTTCTACAACATTCAATATTATGTACCGTCAAAAATAGGACAAAGGTACAGCAATAATGCGTCAACCAAATCAACGCAATCAATAACAAACGATTGCGTCCGTACCCGATTAAAGGCGCATCACCCTTCAAAGCCAATATATAAGACCAGGCAACCCTAGCAACCCTGGCATCAGTAGCAGAAACACTCATAGGTCATGGGTTAGCCTCTATGAACAGCCTCACTATTACACAATCAATAGATTTTCGATTAATAGGAATGAGAGGTATCGGGAAGGAGTTCTCGGGAGTGCAGAGAGTGAGATCCATACACAGGGCATCATCTCGAGGGGTAAGCCTGTATTCGGTTAGCAAATGCGAGTAAGCATCCAGAGCACCGAATGCAACAAGTGTGCGCTATGCAAAATCGGGGGAGTGAGATAGGGTTTTGGCAAGCCAAGTTACAGAACCTGGCACTAGTCTGGCGGTTGACACTCGCATGAGTGAGGGAAAAGTCGCCCCAAGACTCAAGTTGGCCGATTCGCTACGCTTGCTTGCAGACCATTCACGCGTGTTCGCGCCACCCGCTGCGGCTTCTCGACAACAAAAAACTAAAGGGTCACATCCGCCTCAGCATTCCCAAGCTCCTTCGAAGTCGGTCGCGTGACAGATGACTAAGAAGTCACATCTGCCTCAGCATTCCTGTGCTCATTTGAGATCGGACGTACAATAGTTGACAGAAGAGCTACATCAGCTCCAGCTATCTCAAGCCTTCCTGACTTCGGATGCGCAAGATGCACAGGCTACATATAAGGCGCCAGGTCACCATGTGGATGTACCTGTCTACTTCGTAGTTTCAGCCAACCATTTCGTGAGATAAAATGTAATTCGCGGGATTTGGGCAAAAATCTGTAATCTGGAAACATGTGAATGGCGGACAACGCAATAAGATGAGAGCCTCTCAAACTAGCCTATTCGGTTTCCAAAGAGGCCAAGGGGCTGTCACCGAATGAGCCCTCGACTTTCAAAGTTGGGGGACGGCGTTTTTCAAAATAAAACTAGCCTATTTGGTTTCCAGAGAGGCCGAGGGGCTGTCGCCGAATGAGCCCCTCGACTTTAAAAGTTGGGGGATGGCATTTTTCAAAATAAAACTAGCCTACTCGGTTTCTAGAGAGGCCGAGGGGCTATTGCCGAATAAGCCCCTCGACTTTAAAAGTTGGGGGACGTCGTTTTTCAAAATAAAACTAGCCTATTCATTTTCCAGAGAGGCCGAGGTGTCGCCAAATGAGCCCCTCAACTTTAAAAGGTAGGGGGAACGGCAATTTTCGGTGACAACAATGATTTAATCAGTTTCGCATAACAAATGACAAGACAGCGAACACATCAAACACGTGCAGCAGTTACATTAAACGGAACGCGCCGGGTGTATTTACAAAGAAAAGTATTGCCAAGGCTCTTGGTCCCAATCGATCAGGTCAAACACGACACCACCATGCACTGCCTTTAAGTCTTTAAAATCCCCAGGATACCAAGGAAGCCCTAGCCTTCAGAAAACGCGGTCTAATCGGTACTTAATAAAGCCCGATAGACTCAAACCCGGATGGAGAATGCAGTGGCAATACCAAGTATCGCCCCGAATGATAAAGCCACCGCAGTCAATGGTAAGCGGATACACCTCGTAAATACCTTGCGCAGGCTCCGTCGGAGGAACCTACGCGAATTGAAAAACATTAAGTTCCAAATATCGCCATTACATCTAACTGTCCGGCACGACGGCCATTAATTCGGGCACAAAATAAGGTTGTGTCAAGAGGACAAGCTCTACTAAACAGTTCCTACGTTAGCGTCAGTGGCTTTGACAGCTGAAGCGAGGGCAGGTTCGGAGGTCCCGGGCATGGCTTCTGGGGGAGGATCATCGCGGGAAGGAGTGGAGCCTGGAGCGCGGGCGCTGGTAGCGGCTTCTTTTTCATTCTGAGCTTTGATAAACGAAGCCACCGCCACCATTATCGTCGCCGTCTCATCCGGCGTCTAACAAAAGAAAAAATGAATAAAGAGGGATAGGTCCAAAAAGGAAACAAAAGCACAAAATAAATTGATCAATCACCCAAGTCTTACCAGATCGGGATTCGAGAGGGCCGCCCGATAGAGGGTGATGTCCCGGCCTCCGGGGCGCCAGAAGCTGTCAAAGAATTTGATAGCACCTTGATGGGCGTCAGCATCTATCTGCCAAAAGCTCCTAGGATTTCCAGCCTCCGCCCCGTCAGCATGAGTGCATCCGGCGTCCCTCAAGGTCTTGATCAGAGTGTGTGTCGCCTCAAGTCCGACAACTCATGCCCCAAGTCCATAAGATCACCGAATGACTCTAACTGAGTCGAAAGCCATTCCGCTACGATAAGAAGGGAACCTTCAGAAGAAGGGAACTAGCGACAACACCCAAGCCGGTAAGGTTTTTCTCAAGAGCGCTAAGTTTCTTTTGTAAGGCAGCGCTCATGTCCCTTCAGCCTTTCCTCTCCTCCCACTGTGTGGCTTTGAGGGCCTCTTCGGCCTCCTTTTGGCTCTTGGCCTCCGACTCCAGCTTTCAAGTTTGGCGGCCAATCTCTCCGCTAGCTCCTTTGCCCGCTTCTCCTGGTCCTCTGCACATTTCACCAGAACAGTCCTATCGGCATGCCTCTGCTTAAGCAGAGACCGCACCAGAACTAAACTCTGTGTACATAGCAGCCAGAAAAGAAAGTTAGAATGTTGTTAGAACAAGCTAAAGGGGCACCAGTGTCCAAATTCATAAAAATGCTCACCGATATGGAGTGATAGTCGATTGCAGTGAGCATTTCTTCATCCTTAACCCCAAGCAGATCTCATTCGGTGACAGGCGCAACAAAAAAGTGGCTGTAGGCTTTGACGAACTTCAGGCCCTCTGGTGGGGGTAAAACCCCTATCTGGCGAAAGTCCACCTTGTCCACCAGCAACGCACCCGAATCAACCCCTAAAGCACGAGCAAGGCAATAAGCTTTATCTCGTCTGGGACTTCCTTCGTCTGAAGACGAAGAACACGAATACACCCTCATCTCACCATAGTCCCCCTCAAAGGCGTCTAAGGAGAGAGTACCATGACCGAATAACACTTTCTCGGCCATCTTCTTTGTCATTCGGATTTGCTCTGGGCAGAATCAAGACTTACCCATGCGCCTTTCGGTACTGGCAGAGGTGTCGGCGGGCCTACTCGGTCCGTTGCCCGAAACAGTCACGGTCCTCAAGCGCTTGCCCGGATCTAGCCTGGGGGCCCTCTCGGTGTTGCATGGAGCAGGGGCTCACCGGCCGCCACCGAAGTTGATCTTGCACAACTCTAGGTCCACCACCTGAACGTCGTGAGGGTTCGAAGGCCTCCTTCCAGCCATATCTTTCGAAAGGGTCGCTGAGCTGGACACAACCTGAGATAACAACAAATAATAGCGTTAGGGCGTAGAATTGGTAACAAAAAGAGAAGCATACTTATAAGCCGATAACACTAGCTACCATTTCAGTGCCAATAGCTCCATGATCGCGTCTACCACCATATCAAACCTTTTTGGTCCTCCAAATAGGTTTTGACCAGGACATTTTAGCTAATTCGCGACCTACCTACACATCTGGTGGCTCTAAATCAGCCGTAGACTAGGCGCCGTGCCGCCACTTTCGAATGCGCAGCAAATAGCGCGTCTTCTACAAAATTCAATATTATGTACCGTCAAAAATAGGACAAAGGTACAGCAATAATACGTCAACCAAATCAGCACAATCAATAACAAACGATTGCGTCCGTACCCAAATTAAAGGCGCATCACCCTTCAAAGCCAATATATAAGGCCAGGCAACCCTAGCAACCCTGGCATCAGTAGCAGAAACTAGCATAGGTCATGGGTTAGCCTCTATGAACAGCCTCACTGTTACACAATCAATAGATTTTCAATTAATAGGATTGAAAGGTATCAGGAAGGAGTTCTCGGGAGTGCAAAGAGTGAGATCCATACACAGGGCATCATCTCGAGGGTTAATCCTGTATTCGGTTAGCAAATGCGAGTAAGCATCCAGAGCACCGAACGCAACAAGTGTGCGCTGTGCAAAATCGGGGGAGTGAGATAGGGTATTGGCATGCCAAGTTACAGAACCTGGCACTAGTCTGGCGGTTGACACTCGCATGAGTGAGGGAAAAGTCACCCTAAGACTCATGTTGGTCGATTCGCTACGCTTGCTTGCAGACCATTCACGCGTGTTCGTGCCACCCGCTGCGGCTTCTCGACAGCAAAAAACTAAAGGGTCACATCCGCCTCAGCATTCCCGAGCTCCTTCAAAGTCGGTCACATGATAGATGACTAAGGAGTCACATCTGCCTCAGCATTCCTGTGCTCATTCGAGATCGGACATACAATAGTTGACAGAAGAGCTACATCAGCTCCAGCTATCTCAAGCCTTCTTGACTTCGGATGCGCAAGATGCACAAGCTACATATAAGGCACCAGGTCACCATGTGGATGTACCTGTCTACTTCGTAGTTTCAGCCAACCATTTCATGAGATAAAATGTAATTCGCAGGATTTGGGCAAAAATCTGTAATCTGGAAACATGTGATTGGCGGACAACACAATAAGATGAGAGCCTCTCAAACTATCCTATTCGGTTTCCAGAGAGGCCGAGGGGCTATCACCGAATGAGCCCTCGACTTTCAAAGTTGGGGGACGGCATTTTTCAAAATAAAACTAGCCTATTTGGTTTCCAAAGAGGCTGAGGGGCTGTCACCGAATGAGCCCGTCGACTTTAAAAGTTGGGGGGACAGCATTTTTCAAAATAAAACTAGCCTACTCGGTTTCTAGAGAGGCCGAGGGGCTGTCGCCGAATGAGCCCCTCGACTTTAAATGTTGGGGGACATCATTTTTCAAAATAAAACTAGCCTATTTAGTTTCCAGAGAGGCCAAGGTGTCGCCAAATGAGCCCCTCAACTTTAAAAGGTAGGGGGAACGGCATTTTTTGGTGACAACAATGATTTAATCAGTTTCACATAACAAATGACAAGACAGTGAACACATCGAACACATGCAGTAGTTACATTAAACGGAACGCGCCGGGTGTATTTACAAAGAAAAGTATTGCCAAGGCTCTTGGTCCCAATCGATCAGGTCAAACATGACACCACCATGCGCCGCCTTTAAGTCTTTGAAATCCCCAGGATACCAAGGAAGCCCTAGCTTTTAGAAAACACGGTCTAATCGGGACTTAATAAAGCCCGATAGACTCAAACCCGGATGGCGAATGCAGTGGCGATACCAAGTATCGCCCCGAATGTTAAAGCCACCGCAGTCGATGGTAAGCGAATACACCTCATAAATACCTTGCGCAGGCTCCGTCGGAGGAACCTACGCGAATTGAAAAACATTAAGTTCCAAATATCGCCATTACATCTAACTGTCCGGCACGACGGCCATTAAATCGGGCACAAAATAAGGTTGTGTCAAGAGGACAAGCTCTACTAAACAGTTCCTACGTTAGCGTCAGTGGCTTTGACAGCTGAAGCGGGGGCAGGATCGGTGGTCCCGGGCGTGGCTTCTGGGGAGGATCATCGCGGGAAGGAGTGGAGCCTAGAGCACGGGCGCTGGTAGCGGCTTCTTTTTCATTCTGAGCTTTGATAAACGAAGCCACTGCCACCATTATCGCCGTCGTCTCATCTGGCATCTGACAAAAGAAAAAATGAATAAAGAGGGATAGCTCCAAAAAGGAAACGAAAGCACAAAATAAATTGATCAATCACCCAAGTCTCACCAGATCAGGATCCGAGAGGGCTGGCCGATAGAGGGTTATGTCCCGGCCTCCGGGGCGCCAGAAGCTGTCAAAGAATTTAACAGCACCTTGATGGGCGTCAGCATCTATCTGCCAAAAGCTCCTAGGATTTCCAGCCTCCGCCCCGTCAGCATGAGTGCATCCGGCGTCCCTCAAGGTCTTGATCAGAGTGTGTGTCACCTCAAGTCTGGCAACTCATGCCCTAAGTCCATAAGATCACCGAATGACTCTAGCTGAGTCGAAAGCCATTCCGCTGCGATAAGAAGGGAACCTTCGGAAGAAGGGGGACTAGCGACAACCCCCAAGCCGGTAAGGTTTTTCTCAAGAGCGCTAAGGGCCTTTTCTAAGGCAGCGCTGATGTCCCTTCGGCCTTTCCTCTCCTCCCACTGTGTGGCTTTGAGGGCCTCTTCAGCCTCCTTTTGTCTCTTGGCCTCCGACTCCAGCTTTGAGGTTTGGCGGACAATCTCTCCTCTAGCTCCTTTGCCCGCTTCTCCTCGTCCTCTGCACGTTACACCAGAACAGTCCTATCGGCATGCCTCTGCTTAAGAAGAGACCACACCAGAACTAAATTCTGCGTACATAGCAGCCGGACAAGAAAGTTAGAACATTGTTAGAACAAGTGAAAGGGGCATCAGTGTCCTAATTCACAAAAATGCTCACTGATATGGAGTGATAGTCGATTGCAGCGTGCATTTCTTCATCCTCAACCCCAAGCAGATCTCATTCGGTGACAGGCGCAATGAAAGAGTGGCTGCAGGCTTTGGCAAACTTCAGGCCCTCTGGTGGGGGTAAAACCCCTATCTGGTGAAAGTCCACCTTGTCCACCAGCAATGCACCCGAATCGACCCCTAAAGCACGAGTAAGGCAATAAGCTTTATCTCGTCTGGGACTTCCTTCGTCTAAAGACGAAGAACACGAATACACCCTCATCTCACCATAGTCCCCCTCAAAGGCATCTAAGGAGAGAGTACCGTGACCGAATAACACTTTCTCGGCCATCTTCTTTGTCATTCGGATTTGCTCTGGGCAGAATCGAGACTTACCCAAGTGCCTTTTGGTACTAGCAGAGGTGTCGGCGGGCCTACTCGGGCCATTGCCTGAAATAGTCACGGTCCTCTAGCGCTTGCCTGGATCTAGCCTGGGGGCCCTCTCGGTGTTGCATGGAGCAGGGGCTCAATGGCCACCACCGAAGTTGATTTTGCACAACTCCAGGTCCACCACCTGAACGTTGCGAGGGTTCGAAGGCCTCCTTCCTGCCATATCTTCTGAAAGGGTTGCCGAGCTGGACACAACCTGAGATAACAACAAATAATAGCGTTAGGCCATAGAATCGGTAACAAAAAGAGAAGCATACTTATAAGCCGATAACACTAGCTACCATTTTGGTGCCAACAGCTCCATGATCGCGTCTACCACCATATCGAACCTTTTTGGTCCTCTGAATAGGTTTTGACCAGGACATTTCAGCTAATTCGTGACCTACCTGCACATCTGGCGGCTCTAAATTAGCCACAGACTGGGCGCCGCGCCGCCACTTTTGCGATTCAGCCAAGGCAATGGCATTCACCGCTTGACTCATGGAACCAACCGCTTTCTTCCCTTTTCGGATGCGAACCGCATGGTTTGAACACACGATACCCATTGCATCAAATGTACGATTCAATCACGAAGTAGTGACAAGGTGCTCCTAACGCGTCTTGTGCTCCCGGGTGATATATAGCCCATAAATGTCACTGGCCCGCCTGTCCACCCAGGTAACAAAGGCAGCAGCGTCATTCGGAAACCTGGCGGGCCTAGCCACTCGAAGGTCGAGACCATGATATTGTTTCTTCTCCACTATGTTTGCAAAGTGGACTTCACTGCACAGCGGCCACCTGTTCAGCGCCACCATCTCCTCAATGAGGTCCCGACTGCTTTGATGGGAGCAGGTTTCCCAAAAGGCGGCGTCAGTGGTTTCATCTTCTGAGCCATATAGGCCAATGGTTGCTTGGCGCTGCCCGACGAACACAGTCCGTTCAGTAACATGTACATGAGCTTTCGGTGACCCATTATCCATAGCAGTTTGCACTTCATCACTGCAGACACGAATGTAAAACCAATAATTCTACCAGTCAGACCATTTGTTTTGATAGTATGGCGCAAGTTGAGGAAGGCTCTTATCTCGGCTGTGCACAAAGTTGTATCTGCCATGTTCCACCCTAATCCTTTCATCGGTGGTGGCAATTTTACCGTATCGGCCATGCACATGTGACTCGTAGAAGCGAGCAAACACCGGTACACTGAACTGGCGTCCCATCATTTTCAGCGCCATGGCAAAAACACTCATTCGAGAAATAGCATTCGGCGTGAGATGGTTTATCTGTAGATTAAACCAGCTGAGCACCTCGCAGAAGAATGGTTCCATTAGAAAACGAAGCCCAGTAGTAAAGAAATCCCAAAATACAATAGCTTCGTAGGCCTTAGGATGGGGGACTCTTTCAGTGCCCGGAGCCCGACACTTGGATCTGGTATCGGTACTCATCAGACCTAGGCGTTGATAGTCATCAAGCAAGAGGTCAGTCACGGTAGACTCCCCAAGAACATAGACAGGCCAAAAAGGTTTCTTTTTCCCCTTTGTCGGCTGAGACTGAGCATCTTCTGTTTCTGACTGTTGTTCATACTCAGCGTCAGCAAAGGCCTCTTTTTTGCCACCAGCATCATCATACACGATCTCCTCATTGAAATCATAGCCGGCCGCCTCAGCTCCCAAACTGCTGACAGCATCAGCAGCCCTCGAACATCCATCCTCATCCATTATCTCCATGAAAGATTCGGCAGCAGCAACAGGCCGATTCTGTTTCGGCAAATCTGAACTCGAACTTGAATCGAACGATGAGCCCGAAGTCGAATCCGACCCAGACCCACTGCGGTTGAGCTGGAGGCGTTTGCAACTTGAGTCATACCACGAAGCCGAATGGGTGGCAAAGCGATTCACCCTGAACTAAATAAAAATAAGGGAAATAAAAGCAAAAAATAAGGAAATAGAAATTTGCCGCAGCTTTTGGTAGGTTTAAAAGCGTCGCTAACGAAACATCAAGCAAATGGGGTCAAAACAAAGTCACTCACCGATTCAATGACAGCGAACGGAAGCTGAACGCACAGAAGCTGCGAATGCGTAAGGGCTTAGTAGATAGCGACGACAAGAGTGAGGGTGTGCCCGGGAGCGGGCCTTTTATGCCTGGCCGAGTAGGGGCTTGAACATGCGTGGGGCTCGACAATCGAGGAGGCGCCAGTTGGCCTTCCCACGCCTTTTCGTTGTCAGATGACGGTCCACTTCCTGCATGGCGCGTGGTCCAGTCGCATCACTGGCAGTTAATGTGGCTCAAAAAACCAAGGGATGATATTGGGAAACCATGCAAAGGAGCGAAAGTAGGTTTTCATTCAGGGACGGCATAATGAATCGGCAGTCCACTGTTTTTGGCTATTTTCCTGCCTGTGGAGCTAGCAATAAACTGCCGAGGGGCTACTGTTGGGGGATGGCCACGACATGGGCACCCCCGCAATTTAGCAAGTAGCATGATTTGCCGTCCCATAAGAAGGCGGCTCATTCTGGCAGGGGAACCAGGAGACCGAAAGGGCATTTCGATCGGCCAAGGGCAAATCCGCCCGAATAGGGTGGTGAGACCCGATGCGTCTGGAGTTTCTCCCAACGGGTCTGGTTTCGGCTATCCTATCGTGCAAGCTTCGGTCTCTATTTGGCTGTGAATGAATTTTACAATTGCGTTTGAGTGCAGGTACATTTTGCCCCAATAACGCATCGCAGGCCCTGGACCAGCGACAAACGTGACGTTAGTGGGCCACACCCGGTCGGCGATCAGGGGACCGAAAGCGAGGAAGGACAAAATGACAGACATACCGTCGGTCGACGGGGGCTTTCTAGGCATAGGTGGTAGGTAGGAAGGGTAAAATGGACATGTAAAAATATACAGAGGTGTATAAATAGCACCCCCAAGGCAATAAAGAAAAAAGAGAGATGAGTTGCCCAAGTTTGAAGGGTGTGTTATTGCGCATTCACCGAGTTCTTTGTGCGTGTTGATTCGGTTCCTCTGGCCACTTTCGGTGGACTGGAGGTACTCCTTAACTGGATTGGCATGCTAACCAACAAAGGGAAGGGGATTATTCCCTGCCCCCGTGCACCGGGTTCACAACGACTGAGCTGGGCCAATAGGAAAGGAGTAACTGGACCCTGAGTCCTTGGTCCACCGCAGGGCAGGTCCATGAAGCAATAGCCATAGACTCGGCCCACTAGATATCCAGTCCGCCACGTGGTCCGTCCGGGAGCCTGACACGTGTCCGGGACGGCCCGGCCCAAACCGGCCCAGAACCAGCCCTGTTCGAACCCGCCAGGGCCTAGTCCGAGCCCAGTCAACGTTGACTATTGACCCCATTCCCACCTGTCATTGAGCAGACCGCCTGGACCCGCCTGTCATTCACTGGATTCGCCCTAGTCAACCAGAATGCGCCACGTGTCACGGCCTGATTTTTTCTCTCCCTTTTCTTTTTTAAAAAATGATTTAAGCTTCAGAAATTCATAACTTCTTCATACGAACTCCAAAAATTATGAACGAATCATCCAAATTTTCATAAAAATGAGCTTTAAGTCATAGGCTTATGTATGGTTTCATTTGGAGTTATTGGATTTCATTGGTTCTTTGTGATTGATCTATAGGGGTTGCTCCCGCGACCATTATGTCTCGATTTCAGATCCTGAGAAGGAGTTGTCCGAGAAGGGGACTATGAAGCATGCCAAGGACTCGAGTGATAGCTGTTCAGGTCGTCCCACCCAACCTCGTATATCCTATTACGCATGCAACATAATAGAATGCTAGTGCTTTACTTTATGCAATAATGCTATGGTATGCTATGATAGGATTGCATGGTAGATTACTTGTATGCCTTTTCCTTGTCGAAACCTTTACCCTGCTCACCCGCTTATAGGATAAACACGCTTATCCATACGCTTATTACTTGCTACTTATACTCCATTCGCATTATATCTATGATGTGATGCTAGAGGTGGACCTTGGGAGGATTCGGCTTGGGATGTCGGATTTGGTGATCGTATGGGTGTCTCTGGGTAATATAACATGGGAGGGTTGTTTGGTGAGGGTTGAATTGATTGGATAGGATCTACGACGAGCTTTTTGAGCGAGTCTTACCGAGGGGGTGCAGCCTGGGCACCCCTATGTTCTAGGTACTTGTGGCGGGTACATGGTGACTTGAGGAGATCCTGGGGTCATGAGCCTTTGTGGAGTGAAGCCCCAGGTAGTAGGAGTGCCTTAAGCGGCATGAGGCTCAAAGGCCCTTATTGTTGAGGAGATATCCTGTCTGGTCCCCCCAGGACCTATTGTCTCTTGAGGACCGGAACCACGGACCCCTTCGTACACACCACTCACCCCAGATGAACCGGGGATGGATGATTTCGGCTACCTAGGGCAGTGCCACTACACTCGGCGTATGTAGTGTAGGAAGGTACGGGTGGAACTCACCCTTTCGAGATGTTCATGTATCCTCTTCAGAGCATCGGCCCCTCCGAGAGCAGGAACATGACTTCACAGTTTCAGCCACTCCAGGCAGGACATGGGGTGTTCCAGGGCTGAATGGTAGGGTGGCATCGTCATAGTTAGATGGTAATTTTGATATCAGCCTAGGCGATTGCAAGTGCCAACGATGGTTATCTTGTGGATGGTTGGCATCAGAAGGTTATAGGTGTACACACTCTGCAGAGTTGATTCGAATCTATATATAGTCCGTAGCCTCGGTATGGCTATCCTGTGACCCATGCTTCTCTTGAGTAGTGGGATGAGTCCCTTCTACCTCCCCCTGAGTGATGTTGTTGTCACCCTACAGCATGATGGCCGATTAGGCGTGGACGAGAGGGAGTTGTCCTTGGCACCCACGTGTGAGTGTGGTTTGTTGAGTGAGATGAGAGGTTGATGGTTGGTGGTATGGTGATGTGGGATGGGAATGGATTAAAACTTAATGAACTATTATTATATAAATGATACTTGTATAGGAAAACTACAGCTATGTATAGGCCCCTCTTGATATACCCTTATGCATCCACTTTCCACAAAGCATAAGCAAAGCATAACATGAGAGCCAGTGGCCAGTACAAATCCTACAGATACATTGGAATCAGGTTTGGATGACGGCTTCGTCGACACCCCTGAAGGACGAAAGGATTAGATGGTCTTGTGCCTACGCTTAAGATGGTGAAAGATGATGCTTTCACGATATCCCTTCTACTTCCGTAGCTATTCTGGATGATAGACACTCTGATAATTCCGCCATGTGGCGATGTAATAAATTATGTAATTCCCTCTATTGTATTCTTTTATTCGATGTATGACTTTGTAATCAACTATTATCTGATAATCGATGATTTGACCTCCTGGGCTATCATTATATCCTTCATTCTATGAATTTTCCCTTCGTGTAAAATTGAGGATGTTTCGAGGCCAATGGTGCCAACTTTGATAAGGGCAAGAGAAAGACCAGCACAATGAGGATGGCGATGTCCTCTCCTCTCACCTCGCACCATGAACAAGCACATAATAGTATTAATAATATAACATCACAATTTTGGGTCATAAGTAATTTTTCAGGATCTCAGCAATAAACGAAATATTCTATTACCTACAATTTTTTCTGTGTAGAAAACTCTAATCTTATACTCTCAAGCCACGAATAAATCAATTCATATTTTCTATGTTTGACTGAACTTAAAAGAAAATTGGTGTCAAGATTAATGACTTCAACTTAGTATCATTATAACATAAACTATATACATTTTCGTAATGTGCTTGTGCTTATTTGGTTTCACAATAATTACATATTTTATATCTATAACTAAATTCAGATTGTTTGACTTTAGACAACTAATGAATATATAAAAAAGTGATTAGCGACCGACCGAACAGTGGGAAGGGGAACTGCAACCAACGTGGCAGCTACATCCCCATATGTTGTTTGTTATTCAAGTTTCCAAATTAAGTTGAATTGGTAGTATAGTAACTCAAAATCGTATGCATAACAAGCTCTCCGCAAAGAACGGGAATAAAACCACATCACGTTTTAATGCGCTGATAGATAACAAGATCTCCACATAGATTGACGATTGGATCGATCATGGAGAGGTCTAAAGGGGAAGATGAGATCGCTGACAATGGCGGCGCAATAACCCTAGCGAAGAGGAAGAGGCCAGCCATCGTTGTTGCACCGTCGTCAGGCCCCGGCGGCGTCTGCGACGAAGACACCATCGGCACCATCCTGGCGCACCTGCCCACACTACCGGACTCGCCTTCTTTGCCGACGGCCTCAAGCCGTCGGCAAAGACTACTTTACCGCCGGCGAAGGCTTTGCCGACGGCCCGCCACGTCGGCCGTCGGCAAAGGACCGTCGGCAAAGAATTGGTCGGCAAAGATTTCTTCGCCGAGGGCCACCTGTTCGGCCGTCGGCAAAGCTTTGCCGACGGCCACACCACCCGTCGGTGAAGGAGCCACGTCAGCGGCTGCGCCGTCCCACTAACGGCGGTCTTTGCCGACGGCTGACGCGGCCGGCCGTCGGCAAAGGGCATTTTATGTTTTTTTTAAAAAAATTGACGACTTTCTTTGCCGAGGGCCGGCTGTCGGCAAATACTTGGTAAATTTGCCGACGGCCAGGCCTAGCCGTCGGCAAAGCTGGGCCGTTCTGGAGAAATGAACCAGCTTTGCCGACGGCCAGCCGTCGGCAAAGCTGGGAAAAAAAAATTTCGCTTTTTTTTTGCTGTTTCCTTTCGTTCATTCGTCATTTCAGCACATATATATCACATAATAAATATTTCATCACATATAAACCACAATTCAGCATGAAATTCAGTTTCAATATTAATCGACACATGATCGTGCTCAAATCCATCGATACAAGTCCACAATACACATACCATGGCCATAAGAGTCCATACATGGCCAATGTGCAACAATCCCATAGATAAAGGTCCAAATGCGAGAAGTAAGGCTATCTAGCTAGCAGCGTCGTCATCAGGTGTCCCAGATCCCCCACCTTGCTCCCACGAAGCCCAACCTGACTGCGCAGACGTACCGTAGTTCCACCTGTACTGTGGCGCTGGGACGCTTGCCGGCCCGGAGTGCCCCTGCTCCATCGGCCCCTGTGGCCACGAGGAGTACCCGTGCTACGACGCTGGAGGAGGCCACAGGTACTGCTGCGTGGGGTAGGTGGCGGGGTAGGTCGGGTAAGCCGGACTGCCCTGCGGTGGAGAAGGACCCAGTGGAGGGCTGGCACCTGGAGTTGGGTTCGAACCCGCCGACTGTGCCTGCACAAAGGCCAAGTGATGTAATTAGTACCTGCAGGATGGTCGCACAAGCTAAAGCAACATGCAATATACTCACCGATGAAATGTGTATAGGAAAAGGCACTAGAAGTGGAACTGGAACTGGTGGTGGAGCGAAGATCGAGGCAGGAGGTTCTTTCATTCCTGGGATCTGGGAACGGATGTAGCCGGTCAGCTGCGCTATCGAACGCTGGTAGTGCTGCGACAATAAGTGGCCTAGGGTTAGCCGTCGGCAAATATCCTTTGCCGAGGGCCGGTCGACGTGGCCTTCGGCAAAGGGGGTCGCCCAGGCCAGCCCTTAGGCGGCCACGTGTCCTTCTTTGCCGATGGCTTGGTTTTGGCCCTCGGCAAAGATCATTTGCCGACGGCCAGCCGGTGGCCGTCGGCAAAGCCGGTGGACCTGGCAAGCCGTGAGGCCGCCACGTGTCCGGCCTTTGCCGACGGCCTGACGGCCGGGCCGTCAGCAAAGGGGATGGCGTGGGCTGCCGTCAGGCCTGGCCACTTTTGCCGACGGGCAGCCTTAGCCGATAGCCTGCCGTCGGCAAATATTAACCTTTACCGATGGTTTTTCTTTGCCGAGGACCCGGCCCTCGGCGAAGACGTCCTTTGCCGACGGCTTTTTTTTTGCCGACGGCTCGGCCCTCGGCAAATTACTCTTTGCCGACGGCCAGGCTTTGCCGATGGCTCGGCCATCGGCAAAATGCTTCTTTGCCGATGGCTTATTCTGTGGCCGTCGGCAAAGATTCTCGCCGTCGACAAAGGCGGCGTTTCCGGTAGTGCCACCCGCATCGTGATCACGTGCACGACGCTCTCCAAGCACCACCGAAGCCTGATCCGCAGCCTGGAGTTCCGACGCCTCCACTGCAACCTCGGCGCATCGCTGCCCTGTCCGCACATCGCCTACCTCGCGACGGCGGCCTTTAGGAGGAGACCTGACCACGACCGTCTGGCCAGCCAGTACTATGGCTTCCACCTCGCCGGTGCCGGGCTCACCAGCAGCGGCGATGCCCTGAAGCCCTCGATTCTCTCGGTCGAAGGATGTAGGTACCTACGAACCCAGTACGTCAACACGTGCAACGGTATCCTGCTCCTTGCCACCAACGGCTTCTCCAAGCAATGCCAGTGCATCCTCTGGAACCCGGCCATCGCCGACGTCGCGAGGGAGGTAACCATCCCCAAGCCTTCGCCGAAGAAGAACAGATCAGAACCATTTGTCTTGCCCAACGGGACCGAGGTGGATTATGGTACAAGGAAACCCAGTTCCTGCCACTAGGGTTAGGTTATGGCTGGAGGAGCAAGACCTACATGTTGCTTCTCTGCCGCAAGATCTACAGGGTCTATAACCATGGGGCAGGATATCACTTTGACTATTCGCTGCTAGTTTACTCGCTCGGTGTCGACACCACCGACAACAAGGAAACACAACTACAAGCTGTGTCATCGTTTGTGGAATCATGCTCGAGCCAAGTGGACATCAAAAACAAGTCACTATACATGGATGACAAAATTTATTTCCTATACATGAAGAAGCATGAGATCCTCGCATTCGATGTTGAGGATGAGACGGTGTGCACCATCGAAGCTAACAATCATGGACAATGGGTTACCAACTAGGACCTGATTGAGATGTCTGGTCGTCTATGCCTGGTGATCAGTAGGAGCGATTGCATAGCATTGTAGCAGCTCACAGCGAATTACGAGTTCGAGCCAATCTCATATAAGAAAGAAACTTACTCCTTCCATCATGATCACACCATTGTCGGCATTTGGGACTGCAGCGGTATACTATTCCTGTGGTTTGACAATAAGTGGTTTGACAACCGGACTGACCAGCTTTTGTTGTACGATGTCACAGGGAAGAAGATATTCAGAGCATGCATGCCACGCTCCTTGACACACATGAATTCCGAATATATGGTATGTTCGGGTTACAAGCCAATGCTTGTGTCGCCCGAAAGCATTGTCGGGGAATTCAAACAAGACATATATGGAGAACCAGCGAGGTGGCTCTGCACACATCACTGAACTCATAAACCCACTTCTTCTGAAAGATAGGAGGAATGGGCAGGTGGTGACACTGAACATTGTGTGCCTCATGGAGTTCTTGGTCCGCATCATGCAGAAGCTGCCTCATGACATGCAAAACGTGTTGGAAATGCAAAACATAGATTCAGAGGAACCGGGTTCACTATTTCAATGTGTTGTCTCTCTAGATTAATTGATACATTCTTTTTTCTTCCTTTAAAACTTATATTTTCTTTATTAGTTGTTGGAGCTTGCAGATTTAAAACTGTAGTAGAAATTTGCCATAAACATTTTCCAGTTTATGATAAACAGATAAAATTTCTACTTTCTAGTTGTGATATTCCAAATATCATTATTCTTCTGCAGCAGTGTGTACTTTTTTATTTAAATTGTGTAGAATAACACTTTCACCAATAGCATACATATATTGGTTTGGGTATCTCAAGTTTCAAAGCTATAACCCCATCAAAACTTGTGCTTCAATGTTGGAGCATGTTGATTGAAAATAGCTTAGAAAATTTGCCATCAGCACATGTTTGTGTATGATGAATTTCAACTTTCTAATAGTGCTATTCCACATATATCACTATTTAGTGGCTGCAGCATCAACAGTGTTCACAACAGCCATAGAGAGATGAAACCATACAATCTCTTGATCTTCTAGTGTTTTAGGTGCAGTTGTGTTTTCGGCGACACTATTTCCATTCTTTAGAAGTTAAATCAGAGAAGTGAGACTGATGTTCATTCATAAAAGGACGACTGAATGCTCAGGAAGATAGTAGCACTGTCCAAACAATTTGAAGACATATATGTAACTACATTAAAGGTGCCAAGCTCTAGATCCGGCCGTCACACTGATGGTATAAAATGAAACCAGCCATCACTGCTTGTCCAGGTCTATAACTGATAGTGATAGTCCGGATCGAGTCACATTTTATGAATGACTGAACAAACAAATTGTTGTATGCCCGCTTGTAATAAATGATCATGTTGTTACTATAGCCTTAACTAGCTAGGTGTCATATTTAATTTACTTACAAATTGGAAGTAGGATTGTTTCAGCCCCTCTCATGGTTTATTTCCTTCCCAGTTCAAATATCTGATTTCTATGAATTTATCAAATTAAGATAAAAAAGAAAAATCACTCTCTATCATAATCAACTAGGTGGATTCCCCGCGCGTTGCTGCGGGTATTCCAGTAAAATTTTGATTGCATAGAGAATAAATTTAATTGGAATAGAAACAAATAGAAGGTGTTGCAATGTAAACCAAAAAATGAGAGACAACTGTAAAAACATTGAGGCATGGGATTGGGGAATCGAGCAACAGAAGTAACATAAAAAATGCATACACTCATCCAACATAAATGAAATGAGAGTTTGTGTACCTGTGCAAGGTGGAAGAAACCATTGAAGCACAAACTGCAGATATTCCATTGGTGGCAAATCTTCGAGAAACTTTGGATCAATAGGTAATATCGCAATCACGAAATCATGGCAAGTCATCGAGCATCTTTGGAATCATGAAATCATGACACCGACATTAACTGGGATATTAACCTTTTGGGATAGGAGAAAGTAAGGGACGACCACTTGCCTGGGCACCTCCGCACTTGACTGGGCAGAGGGCGATGGCCGAGATGAAAGAACGACGATTTTAACACGACTGGGGGAAGGCGTGCGATGGCCGAGATGAGAGCGCGATGGTTTTAACGCGAAGACGGCGGCGGCGGCAGATGAAGCAGTTTCTTGGGATCATGAGTCAGGGAAGTGGAAGGGATAGTGTGGACGAGATTAGATGGAAGTAGAAGAGGGAGAGGCATGGGAGTTCAGACGTGCATGCAAGCATGCGGAGGAATACTCGGCCGATCGTGCGGGGGAAGATCAGGATTCAATGAATGACTTCGATGATTCTTGGGCTGGTGATGGCTATTGATGGAAAGTGGGGTCGGCTAAGGTAAGCAGATGATGTGGCGCAAGAGAATGCTAGAGAAATCCCCTAGTGGGCATTTGCTTTATAGGCTTTATAGATTTCCACAAGGAGTGCTCCTGGACTTCCAACAAGAAGCAGCACACGTGGCATGAGACTATTCACTAAACCACAAGCCCACACTATTTGCACCTTTTGCTGCTAAAAAGAAAGTTGGTCAAGAATAGGGAGGTCCTGATCTTCTAGCTAAAATATTTAGCTCAACATCAAATGCACGATGGCATGTACCAGTTTCGTGATTGAAAAATGACACCCTAAGACAGTCAAAAAATGACACCCTAATGTGTCAGCAGCCATTTCTTATGCATGAATAGTGATCCACATGAAAAGGGGACGAGGCACATTTTACGAATGAACAAATTGTTACATGCCATCCTGCAAATCGTAGTAGACGCATACTTTAAATGGCTTAAAGGTGAACAGATATTAATTGTTTCAGTCTATCATGATTTATGTTCTTTGCACATATTCAATGTTCTGATTTCAACGAATTATTGGAGGAAGACAAAAAGGAACGTCAGCTTACTCACTATCATAAGTGACATGCACAAGGACAGCTCCTAGATTGGCTACCAAGTATTAAAGCCAAATTGCATATGACTATCCGCTACAGCACAAAACTTGCAATATTTGCATCCTTGCTTTAAAGAAGGTGGTCCAAAAAGTGGAGATTTCTCTTTCTAAAGTTGTCTATGATGGAGTGTACAATAAGTTTGACGATGCCAGAACTTTGCACTTCTAATCTGCTTCGGGATGTGTTTTCAGGATATGTTGGATCTGTATAGTTTATGGGGCATGGTTGGAGCTTCTAAGCTCCAGGAACTTCTTGTCAGGTTGCTACCACTATCTTTTTGTTCGATAGTGGTCTTGGATGTTTTTGTGGCCTGTGTAAGATCCTTTGGTGTGCGGATGTGTAGGTTTAGTGCTAAGATGGCCGACCTTGTACGTACTCTTTATACTTTTTCCCTATCTTAATGAAATGACACGCAACTCTCCTGCGCCGTTCGAGAAAAATAAAGAATCCAGAAATGCAGATGTAGTGAACCCGAAAATAAGAATGAATTATTTATAGAACAAACTATAATAAATTGTTATTATTTAAAAGAAAAGGAGCAAAGTCCAGCTTGCCCACATGAATTTTCCATTGAATTAAAAAAACACTCTTGAAATTGAATATCAAACAACTTACGAATGAACAAATTGTTCAATGCTATTGGGAACGAGGACCTGATCTTCTGTTAGGTGAAGGAAACTATAGGTTTGGTGGAGATACAACACACCAATGTAGATCCAAAATGAAAAGATGTAAACCCCACAACCATATCACCATATGTCTTCTTTGGTTATCAGAATTGTGTCACTACTTGTTGACCTAACTAATTCCTTCCTAGGAATCAAAGAACACACAATATGAATGAAGTGATAATTGCTTAAAGGTAGTGCACACCTTAGCACCATGTCTTCTTTCAGTCTCTCATGATTTATGTTCTTTTCAAACACTCAATTTTCTAATTTCAATGAATTATTGGAGGAATACAGGGAGAAAAATCAGCTCACTCACTGGTGACAAGTGACCATGCACAATGACAGCTCCTAGATTGGCCGACAAGTACCAAAGCCAAATTCTGCATTACTATCCACAACAACACAAGACTTAGACTATTTGCATCCTTACCACCAGCAGGTGGAGGTTCCTCTTTCTGAAGTGTTTTCTAATGGAGTGTATAATAAGTTTAAGACGCTAAACTAGTATGAAGAATCAAGACATGCGAATGTGGTGAATGAGAAAACAAGAATGAAATCTCAATTAGTTGGAAAACAAAGTATGATAAAATTTTAAAAGGAAATGAGTAAAGTACAATTTTCCTTTTAGCTTCTTGACCACCACCGCCACGATGGTTCTCAGCTGTGTGAGCATGGCAGTTCTCACGCGTTGTCCCGGCGTGGTTCAAGCAGAGCGGGTGGTGGCACGACCTGCTATCGGTGGGCCAATATTCCTGTCATTGTCACGGCCCGTGCGTGAGCTTCATGTCATGGTCACGCTTGAGCTCCACCTCGTCCATGCAGCAGTGACCCACGGCCGAGATACGCCTCACCGCCACCATTTGTTCCACACTATGTGTTGTCGTCGCACTCGAGCCCCAGCTCATCCTCGGCAGGGGCGAGGCCAGGCCTAGGACTACTAGTAGTTCCATGGCCCTAGTGCTGCCCATTTTTTTTTTTGAATAGGTCTTCAATTTTGGACCAACAATAAACAGCCCAATACGGAACATAGTAGGGCAGACCATAGAACCTCATGGTGCCTCGGTCGCTCACGCCCTCATGCACTGCTCGTGGCTCTTCTTCCTGATCTTCCCACATGTGTTTCACGCACCGCAGCTCCTGCCTCTCGCACGCATCTCCCATTTGCTGAACATTGCCTGCACCTGTGCTTGCCAGAGCCCCACATTGCCGAACAGAGAAGCTGAACATAGTAGCTGAGCAGGCCAGCAGGGAGCATTGCAGACGACTGATCGGCCATCTGCAGCTGCAGCTAGCGAGCATAACGCGGCCACGGTTCACCTACGAGGCTATACAACCCATGCCGTTGGAGCGCTGGGTCGTTCATGCAGGCTGACTTCTTCGACAGAGGGTTCAGCGTCTTAATTATTTTCCTCCCCCAAGTAAAACCCCTCCATTTTTATAGAATTTTCCAGCGCCGCCCGGAACCCAGAAATTGACTCGAATTCTTTTACGTAACATGGAACTTCACTCAAATTCTTATATGTAACATAGACGCAGCAAATATGCACAAATAGACCGGAAACAGACACGTAAAAGGAAACGGATTGAACCAGGCAACACACTCGTGAATAGGGATCAGCGATCTCCACCGAATCGACGATAGAACCGATCATGGAGAGGTCTACAGGGGAAGACGAGATCGCTGACAACGGCGGCGCTCCAACACTAACAAAGAGAAAGAGGCCGGCCATCGATGTTGCATCGTCGTCAGGCCCCGGCACCGTCGAGGCCATCCTGGCGCGCCTGCCAGCCCGCACCGCGATCGCATGCACGACGCTCTCGAAGCACCACCGGAGCCTGATCCGCAGCCCGGAGTTCAGGAGCCTCCACTGCCGCCTCGTCGCGCCCCTGCCACACCCGCACGTCGCGTACCTCGCGGCGTCGACCATACAGAGGAGACCTCAGCAGAACGGCAGAACCCCGCCAGTGGCTACTACGGCTTCCACCTCGCCGGTTTTGGTCCCGGGCTCACCGGCGGCGGCGACTCCCCGATTCGCTCGCTCGCCGGATGGAGGTACCTCGGGACGGAATACGTCAACACGTGCAACGGCGTCTTGCTCCTTGCCAGCAAGGGCTTCTTAGACCCGTGCCGGTGCACCCTCTGGAACCCGGCCGTCGCCGATGCCTCGAGAGAGGCAACCATCTCCGAACCGGAACCGGAACCACCATCCTCGGAGGAGGAAACGTCAGAACCAGTTTTCTTGCCCGACGGGAAGGTGCTATGGAACAAGGAAACAAAGTTCCTTGCACTGGGGTTAGGATACGGCAGGAGGAGCAACACCTACAAGCATCTTTGGTGCCGCAGGGACACATCCGAGATCGAGATGGTCGTCCGTAGCAGTGATGGTGAAATTACAAGCCGCTACATCGGCGGGCCAACACATCACATTGAGTATTCGCTGGTAGTCCACTCATTCGGCGGCGACGGGGTTTACGAGGGAACACCAACACTACGAACTGTGTCATCCATGGAAACTGTGCAATCCACGGGAGAATTGGGCACAGAAATAATCATCCAACAGAAGTCACTGTACATGGACGGCACAATTTATTTCCTCTACCTTAAGAATCATGAGATCCTCGCTTTTGATGTTGACGATGACACAGTGCACACCATTGATATGCCCAGCAAGCACCATGAAGCTAACACCCCACGCTGGGTGCATCCAAACTTTGAGCTGATTGAGATGTCCGGTCGTCCGTGCCTGGTGATCACTGAGAAAGATTGTGTAACGTTATGGCTGCTCACAGTGAATTACCAGTTGGAGCCAATGCATATCATCTCATATGAGATGATCAGGAATGTCTATGACCACAAGACTGTCGGCATTTGGGACTGCGCTGGTATACTATTTCTGTTGGTTGACTGCCCATCGACCGACGAGCTTTTGTTGTATGACATCACAGCGAAGAAGGTATTCAGAGTGGACCTGCCACGGGACTTGAGAGTCAACAAATCCGACTACATGCTATGTTGGGGTTACAAGGCAACGCTTGTGTCGCCTGAAAGCATCGTCAGGGAGTTCAACCAAGACATGGAGCAGCGACGAGATCGCTCGACACACATCACTGAAGTCATAAACCCACTCCTTCTGCAGGATAGGAAGAAAGGGCAGAAGGCGACGCTGAACATTGTGTGCCTCATGGAGTTCTTGGTCCGCATCATGCAGAAGCTGCCTCACGACTTGCAAGGCATGGTGGAAATGCAAAAGGATGGATTCAGAGGATCCCGGTTAGCTATTTCGCTGTGTTGTCTCTTCAAATTAATTCATAAATAGTTCTGTTAGTACATTTAGATACTCCAGTTTATTATGGCTCATTCACCAGGAGACTAGCTGAATGAAAACTCTATTCAATTTGTAAAACTTTTTTTATATATAGTCTGTATTAATAATAAGATTCCCAGTAGTAGATGATGGTTCGAGTATATATATTAAACCACTGCTATGCAACTTTCATTCCTTTGAGTATCCCAATTTCATAACTGGAATTCGTTGAAATATCTATATATGCTTATTAAATGTCGGAGCTTGCAGATATTAAATTGTAGTAGAAATCCATATATTCTTGTAGTATTTCTTTTCTTGTTGTTCAACAATTACACGGATGCATAGAACTGATAGATAAGTTTTCTTTGTGACATCAAAAATTATTTCACCCCTATAAAGCTCTTGTGGCGAGTAACTATGCCCTAGACGCCCTCATCACCAATTAGGAAGTTGAGCTGCATATGTTGTTAAGTCCATATGTTGCGGAAACCAACTCTTGTCTGGCTAGAGAGAACTACAGGTTAGCCTACCGAGTTGGAGGAGCTAATGATGACTGCTTCATTATCAAGTACCTGCCAATTTTCTTGGCCCATTCGGCGCAGACCGGAATGAGTACCTCCCACCTGACTCCGCTTTCCACATCTGGTTCGATCTCAAGGGCAAGTTTGTGTGCACATGCGCCTTGGCAACTCTTGGGAACTAGACCCAAGAATCTGAGGAATCCCTTCCAGACTATCCAGCAGTTCTTTTGGGCAATGCCACTAGCTTATTCTCTCAGGTGGCACCACCTACCAAACCCTTGGTACATAAACTCAGTTGCACCAAACTGCACACCGCCAAGGAGCTCATTGACATTGTCAGCCTCAGGGGAGGAGGTGATCGACAGCAACATCCATAAGCATAAGGCCAGAACCAAAAGGGAAGATGATGAGGACTGAGGAGGTCCTCTCCTTGTACCGTGACCTAGCACTTAATAGTATTGATAACAGAATGTCACAATTTTGGGTGATATAACTAAATTTACCAAATCTCAATGATAAACGGAATTTTACTAACCATAAATTTCCACTGTATACAAAGAGGATATAGAGATGGTGCTTGAATAGGACGAGACAAATGCTCAATAGGAGGTGGTGGTGAAGGCCGGGTGTGAGGCATTGGCCATGGAACCCATCCCCTGCTCTGTGCTGCATTGTACGGAGGAAGAATGGTGAAAACGTATGTTTCAAATATATGCTTTTAAGTGTTTCAGATGTTTTAGGGGTATTATCGATGGGGCTCCCCACGGAAAAGAGATAAGAAGACCTAGTCCAATTAGGATTGCTTTCATTTAATCCTACTAAGATTAGTTTATAATCCTACTAGGACTACTCACTGTGTAGCTGACTAGGATCCCTGCCCCTGGACCATATAAAGTAGGGTAGGGCTCCCTAGATCGGCAGGACATGGACATAGCACCATATAGCAAAACATTCCCACAACCACAACAGACCTCACAGTCTAAAAATGCAGGGCGCGATATATTATCCACCCTAACTGGACGTAGGACGCCATGACTTTCCGGCATACCAAACAATTATAAATTGTTGTCTATCTGTGTTTACCATCAAGTTCCTGCATACACCGACACCTCTCCGAACAAAACACCGTCCCGGGTACCCCGGTGATGGGCAATCGGTGGTAAAACATCAACAGATTTTAGTATTTGATGTGTATGTTACAAAAGTAGCTCGAGATGTTGTATGTTGCAATGGTTGTACACGTATATTACAACCTTTTGTTGCCCATGCTTCATCTGCCTTCCATACGTATGTTGCCAATTTGTTTATTTGGATGTTGGATATGTTTCACACATATATTGTAAATGTTTTATCCAAAAGTTACATGTGTTTTTGTAAATTTTTTAGATGCATGTTTAATGTTTTTATCGACCTTCATACATATATTCACTTTTTGTTACCTCGCCTAAGTGTCTCCTCTTCCTCCTGACGGTAGCTAGGCACCTACCGCCCTGCACACGCACTCTTGTTGACTCATTGTGCCCCCGGTGGAACAAGGAGTACACATGGGTGCTTTTCTGACCCGTGTCGGTGCACCCTCTAGAACCTGGCCATCACTGACGCCGCGAGGAGGCAACCATCTCCGAACCACCATCGTCGGAGGAGGACACATCAGCACTTTTCTTGGCCGATGGAAAGAAGCTATGGATCAAGGAAACCTAGTTCCTCGCACTAGGCTTAGGTTACGGCCGGAGGAGCAAAACCTACAAGCTACTTCTGTGCCGCTGGCACAGATCCATGATCTAGAGCATGTTCTGTACAGATTGTAGGCCGCACGACCGGCAGGCCAACATATCTCTTTGAGTATTCGCTGGTAGTCCACTCACTCGGCGACAACGCAGTCAACAAGGAAACCCTGCCTCTAAGAACTGTGTTATCAATGGAAACTGTGCAACCATCCGAGGGAGAAGTGGACAAAGGAATCATCAAGCAGAAGTCAAGAAGCATGAGATCCTCACTTTCGATGTTGAAAATATGACCACGGTGCGCGCAATTGATATTCCCGAAGAGCACCACGAAGCTACAGCTCCACAAGGGGTGCATGCAAACCTGGAGCTGATTCAGATGTCCAGTCGCCCGCGCCTGGTGATCACTAAGAAAGATTGTGTAGCATTATGGCTACTCACAGTGAATTACTAGTTGGAGCCAATGCATGTCATCTTATATGAGATGATCAAGGGCTTGGACTTCCACAAACACAAGATTAATTGTCGGCATTTGGGGCTGCAGCGGTATACTATTCCTCTGGTTTGATTGCCCATCGGCCGGCAAGCTTTTGTTGTACGACGTCACAACGAAGAGGATATTAAGAGCAGACCTGCCATGTGACTTGACAGTATTGAAGTCTAACAATATATATGCTATGTTGGGATTATAAACCAATAATGCTTGTGTCGCCTGAAAGCGTCATCGGGGAGTTCAACCAAGACTTTTCACCAGTAGCAATTGCGTACATATAGAGCTTGAGTATCAAAACTTTCCAAGCTGGAACGGCTCGAAAACTTATGCTTTAATGTTGGTCCTTGTAGATTGAAAAATGGAGCTTGTTGATTGGAAATAGCATCAGAAATTTGCCCATCTGGACTTTTTACTGTACTATATAATAATTAGTTGGAATTTCAACTCTCTAATAGTGATATTCCACATATGAATATTTAATGGATGTAGCATCAACGGTGCTCACAACAAATCACAACAGCCATAGAGACATGAAACCATAGAATCTCTTGACCTCCTAATGTTTTAGGTATATTTGAGTTTTCGCGTCACTATTTCCATTCTGTATAAATGAGTTTTTAACCGCAGTGACCATGGTCATTTGTTGGAAGTTGATCTGTTGGTCTCTAGTGGCTCAGACACTCAAGAATACACAAGGGACATAGCGATTTATCCTAGTTCAGGCTTCTGAGCCATATATCCAGCAGTATAGTGATATTTGTGCCAAATCAGGGATTACAATGGTCGACATTTTGGAGAGTTTGTAGGGGATCACTCAGTAATCATCGGTGTTCTTAAGAAACCAACAGATCTAATTAAGGTTTTTTAGTTGTCATGGGAATCGTCCCCTTTCTACAGGAGTCCCTCCCTTTATATTTCGAGGAGGGCCAGAGTAAAAGTCGGTTTGGTTTCTAGTCTATGGCCTATGCTACGGGTGTAGGAGGATGCTGTCGCTGCGTGGATAGACCTCACGGAGTCGACAGAGCCACAACTGCCACCTGGCGCCACAGCTGCCATTCTAGCTCGAGTCTTTGGTGAATTTATGAGGGACGCCCATACGTTCTCCACCCCCCCCCCCCAATACCAACAGATAATTTTTATTTTATTTTTATGAGAAGAGATACTATAATCGAGCCATCTCCTCCATCCACACCATGATGGGCTGGCTAGGCCGGACCAGGCCCATCCTGTATTTATGCATCATGTTATATGTGTCGCCGTGTAGCACATTTCCTGGCGTAGTGTAATTTCTACTATCTAAAAGGGATTTTGGAACCTGCTCCTGCAAAATGACAGAACCCCATCCCACTTCTCAATTAATTGTGTTCCTCCCAACTTTTAATTTTTTTTTTTGTTATTTGACATGTTCTCTTCGAAACTAGAAATTTGGTATATAATAAAATTGGAAATTGCATCGTCGTATAAAAAACCTTTAGAAAATAAAACTTCTAATCTAAATGGAAGGGAATATGAAAAGGGAACCGATGTGTCAGGTTTATTATTCTGGGTCTTCAAATTAACATTGAAACTGAAACTGAAATTGAATAGTTGTAAATTAAAATCGTACGACTCAGATAGCACTCCGCAAAGAATGGGAATGAAATCGCATCGTGTTGACCTGCCGTAAAGCCAGACCATGCATGAGCTGATCCATCCCCACTCGCACTTCACCCGACGCCAACGATCTCACGGAGTCATGGATCCGGTCGTCAGCGCCAAGTTCGACGAGATGTTCCCCACGCTCGGCGAGCTCCGGGAAAAGTTCCAGTTGTCGTCGGAGTGGATCGAGCGCCGAATCAGAGGCGGAGGAGACGCGCCAGCAGCCGTCCGGTACGCTCGACGCGAGGATTGCCTCCCTGGAGTCGTACGCTGCGGAGCAGTACACCGCCGCCGTCGTCGTCGACAACTGGGGCGGCCACTTCGAGCAGCGCCTCGACGACCTTGACCACCGTGTCGACCAACTCGAGCGTGTCCGCTACGTCGAGATCCAGGATGAGCGGGACGCGCGCGTCGCCGACCTGGAGACCGTGGCAGCAACGTTCGAGGGGTGGCGTCCACGGGTTGAGAACTCGATCCTCTTCCTGTGGTCGGAGGTAGATCGCATCACGCGTCTGGGCAACCGAGTCGCCGTATCGGCCCCAGAGTTGGTCGCCAGGCGCGTCCCTGCCAGATATTCGACCAACTGGCCCAGTGGGCACGGCGAGGCATCGACATCACGGGTTGCGGGGCATGGAGGGTTCGCTCCCATGGCCCCGTACCCAACGAATGGTACGTCCTCGTATCCTCCTTCCCCTGTTCGTTCGGCATAGATCCCTTCCTGCATCATCCATCACCTATTCACCAGCCTCCTCCCGCGCCGTCAACCCGCCACCGCCTGTTTACCCGCCGCCTCCACCACCTCCGCTAGTTTACCCACCACCACCACCTCCAGTTTACCCTCCACCGCCACCGCCGCCACCATCTCATCACCCCCAGCCACCACCTCCGCTCATCCAACAGCCTCTTCATTCCCCTGTTCTGCCCCGAATTTTCCCTAGCCACATGATCCTCCCAATCCTTACGCCCTTCATTCCAGTCCATCTGATTCCAACCCATATCCTTATTCTCAATCTCCACACCATCCTCATAATCTCGGTCAATTGCCTAAGCTTCAGTTTCCAAACTTCGATGGGGACAATCCCAAGCTCTGGCTCACTCGACTAGCTAACCACTTCAAAATGTACCTTGTCCATCCCTCTGTTTGGATCACTATTGCCACCCATCACTTCTCTCAGGCAGCTGCCCACTGGTTGCAGTCTGTCGAGCCCCAATTAGCCAACATTTTGTGGGAGCAATTTTCAGCTATGATCCTAGAGCGCTTCTGCCACGATGAGCACGAGTTACTCCTTCGCCAAATGTTCCACATCAGAATGACTTCTACAGTCTCTGACTATGTGGAGCGCTTCACTGCTTTGGTGGAAAAACTATCTCCATACCAACCCCATGTTAATCCTCTTGAGCATATTCAGCGATTCATTGATGGTCTTAGAGAGGAAATTCGTTCTGTGCTTATGGTTGCCCACCCCTAATCCCTGGATACTGCTTGCACTCTTGCATTGATACAGGAAGAAGCGGGCGCTCATGGTGGATGCCGGGAGTACAAGAGGAATAAGGGCACTCAAATTACATGTCAGGTGGCGCAGCGTGGAGCTCTCCCTCCTCCTCCACAAGTGGGCGATGGCCGCGCTGCTGATGACCGTCGTGCTGCTCCTTGCCCGACAAACATTGATGACAGGCTCTCCACTCTGCGTGACTATCGTCGCCCGCAAGGCCTCTGCATCCGTTGTGGAGAGAAGTGGGTCCATGGACATCGGTGTGCTCCAGTTCCTCAAGTCCATGCTCTACAGGAGGTTTGGGAAATCTGTGTTGGTGCTTTTCAGCAAGACGATGAGCCTAACCTGCTTGATGATCCTGCACCTCCTGCTCTGGTCCAAGTTGTTGATGATCAGGGACAGTTCTTCATGATGCTTTCTGCAGCTGCTGTTAATCCCGCGGTGTCCCCGATTCGTACTATGCAGTTCCTGGGAAATCTTGCTGGCCGTGAACTTCTCATTTTGGTGGACTCCGGCAGTACATACTCCTTTTTGAGTTCTTCTATAGCAGCTGGTCTTGCCAATGTTCAGTCCCTGGATGTTCCTATGCAGGTTGCTGTTGCAAGCGAGAATGCCTTACTCTGTTCCTCAATGGTTCATGGGGCAGAGTGGTTTGTGGATGGTCATAGTTTCCATTCTAATCTCAGGG
The DNA here is from genome assembly GCA_023333625.1 of Bothriochloa decipiens. Classification (NCBI taxonomy): domain Eukaryota; kingdom Viridiplantae; phylum Streptophyta; class Magnoliopsida; order Poales; family Poaceae; genus Bothriochloa; species Bothriochloa decipiens. The sequence continues at coordinate 1,735,392 of CM041647.1, forward strand.
TTATTGATCTTGGCTCTTATGACATGATTATGGGCATGGACTGGTTGGAAGCCTTCTCCCCTATGAGAGTTGATTGGGTAGCCAAATGGATGAGTATACATATGGGGCTGGCCATGTTCTGCTTCAAGGCCTCGGTGCTTCTGTTTCCAGTCAACCTATGCTTCAGCTATGCAGTATTGCTGCTTCTTCTTCTGACAGTCCGGCTCTTCCTGATCCAGTCAGTCAGTTAGTTGCTGAGTTTGCTGACTTGTTTTCTGAGCCTACTGAATTGCCTCCTCGTCGTCACTGTGATCACAGAATTCCTCTGGTTCCTGGAGCTCAACCTGTGGCTATTTGACAATTCTGCTATAAACCTGCTCTCAAAGATGAAATTGAGAAACAAGTTCATGAGTTGCTTCAATCAGATTCGGTTGGCTCCTGGGGAAGAATACAAGATGGCGTTTTAGACTCACTGGGGGCAGTTTGAATACACAGTGATGTCCTTCGGCCTGACTAGAGCCCCTAATACATTCCAAGGTGCCATGAACTGCACTTTGGCTCCTGTTCTTCGCACGTTTGCATTGGTTTTCTTCGATGATATACTCATCTACAGCCGCATCTTCGAGGAACACTTGGATCACCTTCACCATGTGTTTAGTCTGCTGGCAAAGGACAACTGGAAGATCAAATATAGCAAATGCAGTTTTGCAAGAGAGTCTATTTCTTAATTGGGGCATGTTGTGAGCAGCAAGGGGGTCTCCACTGATCCTGGCAAGATTGACTCTATCAAGTGCTGGCCTCAACCTAAGGATATCAAAGAACTTTGTAGTTTCCTAGGCCTCGCAGGTTACTACCGTAAATTTGTTCGCAATTTTGCAGTCCTTGCTCGGCCCCTGACTGATTTGCTCAAGAAGGGTACTCTCTTTGTGTTGACTCAGATTCACTCAGTGGTCTTTGACACCCTAAAGAAGGCTTTGATCTCTGCCCCTGTGTTGGCCATACCAGACTTTTCTAAGCCATTTCAATAACAAACTGATGCAAGTGACTCCGGTGTAGGAGCTGTCTTATTGCAGAATGGTCACCCTCTGGCATTTGTTAGCAAGGCTTTGGGTCCTCGCACTAAGGCTTTATCAACCTATGAGAAGGAGTTTCTTGCCATCCTAGTCACCGTTGAGCAATGGCGCAGTTACTTGCAGCATGTAGAATTTACCATCTTCTTAGATCAAAGGAGTCTCATGCACCTTACAGAGCAGCGGTCAGTGGCAACTTAAGATGCAACCCAAGCTGGCTGGTCTTTAGTATAAGATCATGTCACATCCCACTTTTAAGGATAAAAGTAGAATGCATAAATAACCTTATATGTGCCTCAGGAACAGTCGCACATATAGGATGACAAATTACAAAGGGTATCATCACCCTGTTTATTACAAAGCATACCAATATTTATTACAGAGTATTACGCGTAAACAATAAAATCTAAGATAACATTATGGCGGAAGCTCCCACAGAGACACGTCGACTGGTGAACACCAAGCCTAGTACTCATCCCGATAGCTCTCACTTCAACCTTTATCTGTTACCCATCCGGGATTTTCCAAAATTGAAAGTAAAGCAAGCGTAAGTACACAACCATACTCAACAAGCATAACATGGGTTAATGAGGCTCAAATAAGCTGACACAGTTTGACTGTATTTAGCTTTTATATGTTAATCAAGTTGATCAGTTAAGCAGCATCAAGGTGGCAAGTGTTTCCCAAAACCATCATGATCAATGTAACATAAATGAATAGTAAATATAACAGCAAATGTATGAACAATTTAACATGACAAGAGAGATCATCATTAGTGTAAGGAGTTTCCAAGGCCGCTCGTGTCCTTGAGCAAGGCTAATATACCAGTTTATTAAACTCTGCGCAAAGGTGTACACTTTTACTGTGAGCCGTGAATTGCCCTTTTGCCCGAGGTAGCTAATCTCTTAGCCCTCTACCAAGGAAGGCTGACAGGGTTCACTATGAAGCCTTTCAAAGGTTCGTCTAACACATTAGGGCCACTGAGGTTTCTGTGCCCTACGGATGTAGTATCCCCCCTTCTGATGGCACACGACCGCAGCCTATACACATACAGACAGAGGTCCAACTACACCCAACCCGAAACACACCCCCCTTGCGCCATAAGGGAACCGCTAACATGCTAGAAAAGGTCCGCATACTGAGCTAAAACCAGAGCCATATAGCCCTCACAGTTGTACTGTAAATCCCGGAAGGTACGTTACTGATTAATCCTCAGGTAGTTAAAAGTCATTGTTACTGTTCATGGCACAATTACTCATCAAGCCATAAGATCATGATATCATTAAGCGCTAGCATCATTGCTACCCAATGCAACCCAAAAGGTTCAAGGAATCAGGATATCAAAGCTAGTTATAGTTTCTAGGTCATCAAACAGACACATGCATATGTATTGATATTTAAAGTGAATAGGTAACAAGGAAGATCCATGCTATACTTGCCTTGATTTACAAAGTCCTGATCCTCAGAATAGCTTGGCTCAACAAAACCCTCACCGTCTGAACTTGACGTTAACAATCAACACCAGACAATCCAATCGAGCATACATACACGAAGCAAACAAGGAACTATTAGAGAAATAGTACACCAATGTCATCAAAACAGAATAAAATATTTACCAAACTATTCTACTCGCTTCTACGATCACACAAACGTCAAGTTCACTGAAATCGGAGTTACAACGGCGAAGTTACGAATTTTCAAAGATTTTCTATAGATAAATAAATACATTAATTATAGGCTAAAAATATAAAGTTTCCAAAATATTTCAAAAGTATTAGCACTGCGTAGATTATAAAATTATGAATCTAACGCAATTTGAACGGACCAAAACGGAGCTAAAACGTGAAAGTTATAAGCCTTTAAAGCTAATGGCAAAACTGTAAATAGCTGAAAACGTAAATGGACACTGAAAAGAGAAAATACGTCTTCCAGAGAAGAAAACATATTCTGGAAGCCATTATAAGGAAAATACGCTTTCCAATGGACAAAGCGTATTTTAGATCTGTTAAGCAAGAAGTATGTTTTCCAACGGAGTAAACGTATTCTGCCGAAAACGCCGAGGGCTCTTAATTAAATAAACCAGACCTCGGGGGGTTTTTTGCAAAGTTACCACACGACGGCCGTCCGAATCAAAACCGACGGCGCAAATTCGAGATGACAAAACGGACAACCAATCGGACCACCGATCGGACCACGTCGTCGGCCGGGAAAAATTTCGACATGGCAGCGGCCATCACCGGCGGCGAAGGAGTTCGCCAGCGTTCGCTCAGGTAACGATTCCGGCCACCATTTGACACAGGACCGGTGCCGTTCGATAGAGGAGCTTACACCGCGCTCACCTATGGAGAAGATGAAGACCGAGGCGAGGCGGGGACGGCGTGTGGCTCGAAACGGCGGACGACGGCGGGCTGTGCACAGAGGGAGCCCAGGTTAGATGGAATCAAGCCCAATTGAAGGTACTATCGTGCTCAGGAGTTCACGGCGAGGCTAGAGGCCAACTTACACCAATAAATGTTCACGGGTTGCGGCGAATTGCGGACTCCGGCGGTGGCGACAATGGCGGCGGCTAGGGTTTCGGGCGTTGCGGCTGCTCAAGGCGAGGCGGCTGACTTAGGGTTTCTGGTAGGGGTTTGCGGTGCGGAGTCAAAGGCTTAAATAGCCTAAGGTCAAGGGGAACGACCCGGCGTGGCACGGCGGCGCGGGTCGGTTTCGGCGTCCGGGTCGTGGCCGAGTCGGAGAAGAAGAAGGCGACGCGGGCCCCATGCATCAGCGACAGGAGGGAGCGGCGCGCGCTCGGATGACAGACGCGACACCTTGATGGGCTTTGGCCTTCGGCCTAGGAAACAGCGGTGGCGCACGCGGAGAAGGAGTGGAGCGGGCCGCCGGTTGGTTATCGGCGGACCTGCCGAAAACAGAGAAAGAGAGAAAGATAAAAAGAATTGGTTTCCATATTTTTAAAACCCTTTTCAAATACAAATTCAAACAAATTTTTGAATCCCAAACCAATTTCAAACATCACACAATAAAAATGTGCACCAGCATGAATGCTCAAGCATGTTTCTACCATGATCCCACTTCATTTCCATAAAAAAATTCATTTTGGCCATGTCTTTAAAACCTCTAAAACCTAGGGTGTTACAGATCATTTATAAACCTGGTGTGTCCAACGCGGCTGTAGATGCCTTGTCCCGCCATCCTGATCCACCTTCCCAGGTTCAAGCAATCTCATCTGTAACTCCTACTTGGCTGGCTGAAGTAGTTGCTGGTTATGGCCGTGACCCTTAGTCTGTGCATTTGTTGAAGAAACTGTCTTTGGCTTCTGATTGTCATTCTCCGTTCACTTTGCATGCTGGTGTTATCCGACATTCTGGCCGCATTTGGCTAGGTGCCAATACAGAGCTTCAGCAGTGCATCAGCTCTGCTCTACACAACAGTGCACTCGGCGGCTACTCAGGTTTTCCAGTCACTTATAGCCGAGTCAAGAAACTATTTTACTGGAAGGGCATGAAGCGATCAGTACAAACCTTTGTAGCAAGTTGCTCAGTTTGCCTCCAAGCTAAACCTAACCGAGCTCGTTACCCAGGCTTACTAGCTCCATTGCCTGTCCCTACCCAAGCATGGGAGGTTATTTCCATGGACTTCATCAATGGTCTACCGACTTCAGGTTCAGTGAACTGTATCATGGTGGTGGTTGATAAGCTCAGCAAGTACGGTCATTTCATTCCTCTCCACCACCCCTTCTCTGCTCCACAAGTGGCTCAGGCATTCTTTGATACAGTTTACAAACTTCATGTTCTCCCTACTCATATCATATCAGACCAAGATCCTATATTCACTAGCTCGTTCTGGCAAGAGTGGTTCACCAAGTCCAAGGTTACGCTATCAATGAGCTCAGCTTACCATCCTCAATCCGACGGGCAAACAGAGTGCGTGAACCAATGCTTAGAAACTTATTTGCGTTGCTTTGTTCATTCCTGTCCTCGGCAGTGGATCAAATGGTTGAGACTTGCTGAATTCTGGTACAACACTAGTGATCACTCTGCCTTGGGTTACTCTCCATTTGAGGTATATATGGTCACCCTCCCCGTCATTTTGGCATTACTGACGACTCTACTATGCCTGTATCCAAAGCATCCGCCTTATTGCTGGACCGTTCTACTATGCTTGCCGCCGTCCGACAACATCTTCTCCGCGCTCAGCAACAGATGAAGCATCAGGCAGACAATCGTCGCTCTGAGCGGACCTTCAGCGTGGGTGATTCAATTTTCCTGCATCTGCAGCCATATTTACAATCCTCATTGGCTCCACGCTCTCATCACAAGTTGTGCTTCAAATATTTCGGGCCATTCAAGATCATTGCCAAGGTGGGTCCTGTCGCATATAAGCTCCAGCTACCTTCATCAACGGCGATCCATCCAGTTTTCCATGTGTCACTCCTGAAGCCCGCTCCACCTTCAGCAAGACCTATTCAAGCGCAGCTACCAGATCCTGATGATATGCTCCAGGTACCTGAACGTGTATTGCAAACTCGTATTCATCACCGTGGTACTTCTACTGTTCAGCAGCTACTCATTAAGTGGTCCAACCTCGACGCTGATCTGGCAACCTGGGAGGACGCTGAAGCAATCAAGCAGCGGTTTCCGGCATCTCCGGCATGGGGACATGCCGGGTCTCATGGGTTGGGGGGGGGGGGGGGGGGTACCGCCTCACCCTGGCTCCCCGTCTGCTTCGTCGTCTGGGCCAGCAAGGACTTCCAAGGAAGAAAAGTCGGAGCGTTCGTGTCTGGGGGCCGGAATGGGCCTGTCATGCCTGCGAGTCAAGGTCCAAGGAGCAGCCCAAGTCGGAGCCCAAGCTGGAGTGAGCATCGAAGCATATATCCCCAGGGTCGTCCACTAGAAGACGCAACCAAGAAGAAAGCAGTTACTTCATTATTTCAATTTCCTGTAATAGAACTAGCTAGCTGTAGCCGCCGTCCGTGAGACATCGCCGCCGGCAAACCTACCTTGTACCAGTTAAACTCCAAGTAACCAGCGCAGTTAACAACTATGCTGTCAGACAAGGGAGAAGTGGACAAAGAAATCATCCGGCATAGGTCACTGTACATGGATGGAAAGATTTATCTCCTCTACTTGAACAAGGCTGTGATCCTCGCTTTCGACATTGACGACGAGACAGTGCACACCATTGATATACCCGGCGAGCACCCAGAAGTTAACTTCGGATTGCGTCGGCAACCAACATACAGGCTGATTGAGATGTCTGGATCGGGTCTGTGCCTAGCGATCACTGAGAGAGATAGCATAGCATTATGGCTGCTCAAACCGGATTACCAGTTGGAGCCAATGCATGTTATCTCATATAAGATCAACTACCATTGGTGTCCCTCGATTGTCGGCGTTTGGGGCTGCAGTGGTGTGCTAGTCCTGTGGTTAGATTACCATTCCTTCAATAAGATTTTGTTGTAAGATGTTGCAGCAAACAAGCTATATAAAGCGGACCTGCCAGGCGACTGGACAGTACAGAAGTCTGAATATATGCTATGTTTGGGATGCAAGCCAACACTAGTGTCGCCCGCCGGACCAAGATATGGAGCGGCGGCAAAGCCGCTCAGCGGACATCACTGAAGTCACAGATCCACTCATTCTACGAGATAGGAGAGAAAAGGACAGAAGGCGACAATGAACACTGTGTGCCTCATGAAGTTCTTGGTCCGCATCCTGCAGAAGCTACCTGATGACATGCGAGATGTGGTGGAAATGCCATCAATCGATTCAGAAGAACCGGGTTTGCAATTTCAAAGTGTTGCCTGATTGTCTCTCCAGAATAATTGATACATTTTCCATTTTGCTATTTGTTGGTACCTGAGGATACTCAGGTTTATTATGGCTCATGGGTACATCAGAATAAGGACTAGCTTTATGTCCTTTTTTAAAAAAAAAAGCTTTGTAGTTTATAACAAAGACACCTCTGTTTGCATCAGAGGTGACCCTTCCTTTAATTCTGTCCTTTGAAATACATTGGGGCCTTCTTTTTACTTTTCAAAGCAGCCTAGAAGAAATTCAAAGCTGAACTACCAGGCAACTTGAGAATAGAGAAGTCTGAATATGTGCTATATTGGGGTTACAAGCGAACACTTGTGTCACCTGGAAGCATCGCCAGGGAGCTCAACCACGACATGGAGGGACGCAGGATTGGCCAATGCACACGACCATAGTCATAAACCCACTCATTCTGTAAGATAGGAGGAAAGGGCAGGATGCGAAGCTGGACCGTCTTCCCAATGGAGTTCTTGATCCGCATCATGCAGAAGCTGCCTCATGACATTCAAGACGTGGTGGAAATGCAAAAGATGGGTTCAGATGAATCGTGTTCGCTATTGCAAAGCGTTGTCAAATTATACTGATTGACGGATACCTTTTTGTGTTGTTTGTTGATACCTCTGGATACTCGAGTTTGTTATATATGGTTCATGGCTGCATACAGTAGCTAGCAGAATGAGGACTAGCTACATATTCATTTAAGAAAAAACTCTCTCTAATTTAAGACTCTAAGTAGATAATTATTTAGGTATTCAACAATTGCTATCCCACTTGGATCCGCTTGCGGCGTTATCGACGTTGTAACCCTCTTGAGGGCGCCATTGTGGAGGGCAGATTTCTAGCTCAATCCTGTCGCGGCCTTATGTCTTCCTCTGTTTTCCTCTCCCCCATGTTGTGTTGCTGTTTATCCTCTTAGGTGAGGCTAGCCTATCGCTTGTGGCCGAGCGTCCAGTGAGTGTCCTCTGGCATCTCTGCTCTATTGTCGCTCTCCTTGATGGTGTCAGAAAATCAAATATCGGGTGAAGTTTCAAAGTGTTGTCTGATTGTCTCTTCAGAATAATTGATAGATTTTCCTTTTTTGCTATTTGTTGGTAACTGAGGATACTCAGGTTTATTATGGCTCATGGGTACATCAGAATAAGGACTAGCTTTATTTTCATTTTTTTAAAAAATTGTAGTTTATAACAAAGACACCTCTGTTTGGTTCACAGGTGACCCTTTAATTCTGTCCTTTGAAATACATTCGGGCCTTCTTTTACTTTCAAAGCAGTCAAGAAGATATTCAAAGCAGAACTACCAAGCAACTTGAGAATAGAGAAGTCTGAATATATGCTATATATCTTGGGGTAACAAGTCAACTCTTGTGTCACATGGAAGCATCACCAGGGAGCTCAACCAGGGACAGCAAGATCGGTCAGTGCACATTACCAAAGTCATAAACCCACTCATTCTACCAGATAGGAGGAAAGGGCAGGATGCGAAGCTGGGCCATCATCCAAATGGAGTTCTTGATCCACATCATGCAGAAGCTGCATCATGACATGCAAGACATGGTGCAAATGCAAAAGATGGATTAAGATGAATCGGGTTCGCTACTTCAAAGCGATGTCAGATTATAGTCACTTCAGATTAATTGATGGATATCTTTTTGTGCTGTTTGTTGATACCTGTGGATACTCGAGTTTATTATGGTTCATGGCTGCATACAGTGGCTAGCAGAATGAGGAATAGCTACATGCCTACATATTCATTTTTAAAAAAAAAACTCTCTAATTTAAGAGTCTAAGTAGATAATTATTCAGCTATTCAACCATTGCTATCTCACTTTGATCCGCTTCTAGTATCCCATGTTTTATAACTGAAACTCCTTAAAAACATGTACACGTTCCATTAAATATTAGAGCTTGCAGATTTAAAATAGAAGTAGAAATTTGCTACACTAATGGTAATCTAAACAGGCGGGAAAAATAAATTAGCAGAAGCGTACTAGGCACCTGCCTCCATTCAAAGATCTATTAATTGAAATCTTTGAAGGTTGTTGCATTGCCTACCTCTAAAAAACAAGGGAAAAACAGAAGAAGAAAAAGGCGCCACCCTAGTTCACCGAAACCATGAGCCTACCGAGTCACAGCAGCCCTGGCACTGTTGCCCACACCGTGTTCGCTTGATCCAAGAGCAGCACCTCGCCGGTGCATCCACGAGTAGCCTAGGATATGTCCGCATGACCCCGCAGCCGCCCCACGCAGAAGTGCCCACCAACCCGTTGCTCCTCCCTCCATAATGGCTACCTTACCTCCCAGCAAACTAAACAAAATGAACGGCAAGTTTGTTGGTAACTTCTAGAGAACTCAGATGCGCCCTGTCCTAAAATGAAAGACATCCCACTAGAAATATATCTAGAATTTTTTCTAGGCAATGCAACAACTTCCCCAGCGTGGTGGATGTGAATTCATCTCTGGCGCCAATTGTCGGACACCGGTGCATAAGCTCGGATGAGCACCACACATGACAAAGGATCGACATCGCCAACTAACACGCCATGGGGAAGAGGCCATTGGTGTCAACTTTGATAAGGGCGAGGGAAAGACCAAGCACAACGAGGATGGCGATGTCCTCTCCTCTCTCCTCGCACCATGGACAAGCATATATTACTATTAATAATATAATAACATCGCAATTTTGGGTCATAAGTAATTTTGCAGGATCTCAGCAATAAACGAAATTTACGAAATTTTATTACCTATAATTAGAAAACTCTAATCTAGTACTCCCAAGCAATGAATAAATCAATTCATATATGCTACTTGTTATTCCGAGTTTCCAAATTAAGTTGAATTAACAAATTCTAGTATACAGTAAACTAAAATCGTGTGCCTAACAAGCTCTCCGCAAAGAACGGGAATAAAACCACATCACGTTGCAATGCGCTGATAGATAACAAGATCAACATGCAGATTGACGATTGGATCAATCATGGAGTGGTCTAAAGGGGAAGATGACATAGCTGACAACGGCGGCGCTCCAACCCTAACGAGGAAGAAGAGGCCGGCCATCGATGGAGCGTCGTCAGGCCCCGGCGGCGTCTGCCACGAAGACACCGTCGAGACCATCCTGGCGCGCCTGCCCGCCCGCACCGCGATCGCCTGCACGACGCTCTCGAAACACCACCGGAGCCTGATCCTCAGCCCGGAGTTCAGGCGCCTCCACTGCCGCCTCGCCCCGTCCACAGGTCGCGTACCTCATGACGGCGGCATTTAGGCGGAGACCTGACCATGACCGTCTCGCCAGCCAGTACTATGGCTTCCACCTCGCCAGTGCCGGGCTCGCCGGCAGCGGCGACGCACTAAAGCCCCCGATTCGCTCGGTCGCAGGATGGAGGTATCTGGGAACCCAGTACGTAAACACGTGCAACGGCGTCCTGCTCCTTGCCACCAACGGCTTCTCCAAGCAATGCCGGTGCATCCTCTGGAACCCGGCCATCGCCGACATCGCGAGGGAGGTAACCATCCCCAAATCAACACCGGAGATGAATAAATTTGTTTTGCTGAACGGGACGGAGGTGGAATTATGGTACACGGAAACCCAGTTGCTGCCACTAGGGTTAGGTTATGGCCGGAGGAACAAGACCGACAAGCTGCTTCTCTGCCGCAAGAATTTCTACAGGGGCAATAACCATGGGGCAGTATATCACTGGGAGTATTCGCTGCTAGTTTACTCGCTCGGCGGCGACGCCACCAACAAGGAAACACCACTACGAGCTGTGTCATCGTTTGTGGAATCATGCTCGAGCCAAGTGGACATCAAAAACAAGTCACTATACATGGACGACAAAGTTTATTTCCTATACATGAAGAAGCATAAGATCCTCGCATTCGATGTTGAGGATGAGACGGTGTGCACCATCGAAGCTAACAATCATGGACACTGGGTTGCAAACTCGGACCTGATTGAGATGTCGGGTCGTCCGTGCCTGGTGATCAGTAGGAGCGATTGCATAGCATTGTGGCAGCTCACAGCGAATTACGAGTTGGAGCCAATACATGTCATCTCATATAAGAAACAAACTTACTCCTTCCACCATGACACACCATTGTCGGCATTTGGGACTGCGGTGGTATAATATTCCTGTGGTTTGACAATAAGTGGTTTGACAACCCGACCGACCGGACCGACCAGCTTTTGTTGTATGATGTCAGAGCGAAGAAGATATTCAGAGCAAACATGCCACGCTCCTTGACACACAAGAAGTCCGAATATATGCTATGTTGGGGTTACAAGCCAACCCTTGTGTCGCCTGGAAGCATTGTCGGGGAATTCAACCAAGACATGGAGAACCAGCGAGGTCGCTCTGCACACATCACTGAAGTCATAAACCCACTCCTACTGCAAGATAGGAGGAATGGGCAGGTGGCGACACTGAACATTGTGTGCCTCATGGAGTTCTTGGTCCGCATCATGCAGAAGCTGCCTCATGACATGCAAGACGTGGTGGAAATGCAAAAGATGGATTCAGAGGAACCGGGTTCGCTATTTCAACGGGTTCGCTATTCCAATGTGTTGTCTCTTTAGATTAATCGATACATACTTTTTTTTCCTTTAAAACTTTTTTGCTTTATTAGTTGTTGGATCTTGGAGATTTAAAACTGTAGTAGAAATTAGCCATAAACATTTTCCACATTATAATAAACAGATGAAATTTCAACTTTCTAGTGGTGATCTTCCAAATATCATTATTCTTCGGTAGCATTGTGTACTTTTTTATTTAAATCGTGTAGAATAACACTTTCAACAATAGCATACATATATTGGTTTGGGTATCTCAAGTTTCAAAGCTAGAAGCCCTTGAAAACTTATGCTTCAATATTGGAGCTTGTTGATTGAAAATAGCTTAGAAAATTTGCCATCAGCACATTTTTGTGTACGATGAATTTCAACTTTCTAATAGTGCTATTCCACATATATCACTATTTAGTGGCTGCAGCATCAACAGTGTTCAGCCATAGAGAGATGAAACCATACAATCTCTTGATCTCCTAGTGTTTTGGGTACACTTGTGTTTTCGGCGACACTATTTCCAGTCTTTAAAAGTTAACAACAGAGAAGTAAGACTGATGTTCATTCATAAAAGAACGACTGAATGCTCAAGAAGATAGTAGCAATGTCCAAACAATTTGAAGACATATATAACTACATTAAAGGTGCCTACCTCTAGGCATCACTACTTAGATCCGGCTGTCACTGATGGTATAAAATGACACCAAACATCACTGCTAGTTCTGGAATCAATAGTGACAGTCCAGGTCTATAACTGATAGTGATAGTCTGGAACGAGTCACATTTTATGAATGATCATGTTGTGACTCAATCACTAAAATCATATATAGCATTAACTATGTGTCATATTTAATTTACTTACAAATTGGAAGTAGGATTGTTTCAGCCCCTCTTGTGGTTTATTTCCTTCCCAGTTCAAATATCTAATTTATATGAATTTATCAAATTAAGATTACAAAAATAAAAAAACACTATCATAATCAATTTGCAGGTCGTCCCGCGTCAGGGGCGACTCGGGGGTGAAACGCCGCCACCGCGCCTACAGCCCCGTCGTCACGCCACCCCCGACCGCCGCCGCCGTTCTCCGGCTAGCGGTGGCAGCGGCCCGCCTCGGCGCCCCAAAGGGCCTCCCGTGGCTACTCCCACTGCTCCCCTTCCTCTCCCTCCACCCGAAGTTACTGTAGCTCCATCTTCCTTTCCATCAGGTGACCGGCGGCCGGCGCTTAGCCACCGGATCCATGCTCCCCCGAGCCAGATCCGGCGTACCTAGCCCCGGATCCATCGCCAACGGGCGCGGGCCACGCACCGTCAGCCAGGGCAGGGGCGCTGCTCCAAGCTCCTCCCTGGCACGTCTGGGCTCCCCGACGAGGCCGATTCATGGGGTGGAGGCCCGCCACCAGCCGTGGAGGCCCCGCTACGGGGTCCTGCGGAGGGCCATGCCCGGCCAGCGGAGGCCGGCCACCGGCCGTGCTCCCCCGGAACACTATGGACCCGATGCGGGCCCCACGGTGCCTGGCCGCGAGTCGGGTGGCCCCGGCGCTGCAGCTGGTCCTCTGCAGGCATGAGGCTGGCGGAGGGCGCACGCGAAAAATAGACAGGAGGCCCTGCAGCAAGTAGACGTGGGTGTGCAGTTCGGCCGCGGGCATGCCGGCGGTGGGGCAGTGTGCCTGTGTTCTTTCTCTGCGTTTCTTTGCAGGGCCAGCAGTGACACGGTGTGCGCAGTTTGGCCACGGGCTTGCCGACGGTGGGGCTATGCGTCTGTGGAGCGCTGTCTGACGAAACCTAGGTGAAAACCCTGCCTAGCTCTTTGCTGGCCGACGGCAGTGGTGCAGTCTGCATCACATCCCTCCTTGGAGGTGTCATCGAAGGATTTGTTTGCCGTATTTGCCGTGCGGCATCGCGCAGCTAGTGGTGGTGGCCGACCAATTCAGCTTGCTAATTTGGCTTGGAAACTAGGCTAAAGCTTTATCCGGCTTTGCTCCGGTCCAGCGACGATGGCGCACCTAGCGTCATACCCCTCCTTCGAGGCGTCATTGAAGTTTCTGCTGCTACCCGCTGCTGCTACCTCTCTGGCCTATGATGGTGGCGTCTCTCTGTGTTCTCTCCATCTTCTCTTTCGTGTTCCTTGTTCCTCTCCTGGGTTAGACTGGCCTAGTTGCTAGCGGTTGCCGTTATTTGACAAGTGTCTGCCTCTGACACCTCTGCTCCATCGACGCTCTCCTTGATGGTGCTTAGAAAATCTTATGCCGGTGGTGCCTAGATGTGTTATATGTCTCACCATCAGCTAATGGAGGTCGTCGTGTCCAGTGATCTTGGGCTTGCGTGTCCATCACCACTCTTAGTCCACATTCCATTGTTTGTTCTCGTTCCACATTTCGCATCTCAGGTGGAGGGCAGCAACGGAGCGGCATAGCTACGAGGAGTAGTGCCGGGCATAATGGCTCCGGTGAAAACAGCAAGTATGTGGCTCGATGGTGGCGCAAATCGACGATCGGTTAGCGGCTCTCGACTAGTGTCTAGACTTAGTGTCCTCTTGTTGCTTCTCCTCCTCCCTACTAGTTTGTTCATGTTGATGGTGCCGTTGTTTTATTGTTGTAATCTCTCTCTTCCTCATTGTACTTCTCTATTACCCATGTAAAACATTAGGTGTGTGGCACCCTCCGTTACACCAGCTTGCCGGAATCAATGAAAAATTATTCAGGTGGGACTCTCCCCTCTCTGGTGAACGTTTCAAAAAAAATCAATTTGCACAAGGAGAGCTCATGGACTGCCAACAAGAAGCAACGCACGTGGCATGAGACTATTCACTAGACCACAAGCCCACACTATTTGCATCTTTTGCTGCTAAAAAGAAAGTTGGTCAAGAATAGGGATGTCCTGGTCTTCTAGCTAAAATATTTAAGGGACATGAGGACAGCTCCTAGATTGGCTACCAATTGCATATGACTATCCACTACAGCACAAAACTTACAATATTTGCATCCTTGCCATAAAGAAGGTGGTCCAAAAGTGGAGATTTCTCTTTCTGAAGTCGTTTGTGATGGGGTGTACAATTCGTTTGACGATGCCAGACCTTGCACTTCTAATCTGCTTCAGGATGTGTTTTCAGGATATGTTGGATCATTGTAGCTTATGAGGCATGGTTGGAGCTTCTAAGCTCCAGGAACTTCTTGTCAGGTTGCTAACTGCCACTGTCTAAGTTGGGTTTTGGTCTGATTGTGATCTTGGATGTTTTAGTGGCCAGTGTGAAGATCCTTTGGTGTGGGTGTGTAGGTTTAGTGCTAAGTTGGTCGACCTTGTCCGTAGTCTTTATACTTTTTCCCTATCTTAATGAAATGACATGCAACTCTCTTGCGCCGTTCGGAAAAAATAAAGAATTAATAAATACAGATGTAGTGAATCAAACAACAAGAATGATTTTTTGTTTAAAAAAACTATAATAAATTGTTATTATTTAAAGAAAAGGAGCAAAGTCCAGCTCGTCCAAGAGTTTGCCATTTGAACTTGGTAAAATTAAAAAAAATCACTTAGCGATGAAGAGGCCCGCTAAGCGAACGAAGAGCCTCGCTAACAAAACGAAGAGCCCCGCTAAGAACGAAGAGCCCCGCTAAGAAATGAAGAGCCCCGCTAAGTCCAGCGTCGGTTCCGTTCTCGTGTACGATGGATGGACCGTCGGTTCCGTCGATCATCACGGTGAGCAGCAAGGTCCTGAAGGCCATCACGGTGAGCAGCAAGGTCTTGAACTCATGAAGGTCATCAACCTCCGCTGTCCATGTGCAGTTCGTCGTCCACGAGCCGAGCGGATCGTCCACGACAAGAGGCAAGGCAAGGCAGGAGACGGGAAATGGGACACTGGCACGCGCGGCGGCTGGGAACCAGGCGCGGAACTGTCTACGCGGCCACAGGAAGGCAGCGGCGACGCCCGGACTCGCGATGCGAAATGGGATACGCGCGCGGCGACGAGGGGTAGCAAGTTGAGAAATTTGGCAAGCAACTTTGACAAACTGTTGGAGAACGAATTTTGCTTGTTTTGCCAAATTTTTAAGGATGACAAGCCATTTACCAAACTGTTGAAGATGCTCTAAGTAACCATCCACAAGAACAGCTCCTAGATTGGCCGACAAGTACCAAAGCCAAATTCTGCATTACTATCCACAACAACACAAAACTTAGACTATTTGCATCCTTGCCACCAGCAGGTGGAGGTTCCTCTTTCTGAAGTTTTCTAATGGAGTGTATAATAAGTTTAAGACGCTAAACTAGTATGAAAAATCAAGACATGTGTGGTGAATGAGAAAACAAGAATGAAATCTCAATTAGTTGGAAAACTTAGTATGATAAAATTTTAAAAGGAAATGAGTAAAGTACAATTTGCCCAGTGGAATTTGTCGTTGAATTTTTGTTTTAAAGAAAAAGCATTCCCGAACTTGAATACCAGACAACTTACCCCTCTTAACTTTAAATATTGGATAAAATTACCCCTCCCCCTAAAATAGTTCAGACTGTGTTGATGCAAAAAAGCGTTGGATCTGCAAAGACACCGGGCTAATACCCAAGTTCGATATCAAGGCGTGCCAGTCGATTTGACCTGTTAATCGACAAGGATGATAGATTTGAATAAAACCCGAACGAGACGACAGCGATACGCCCGGACGTCAAAGCTCAGATGATATTCGATAACTATTGAACAGATCAGACGAGACGACAGCGATACGCCCAGACGTCAAAGCCTGAATCTTGCTCGGTAAAAGCGGAACCTGCAAGGTCGCCGGAGATCAAGTTGATGCAGCCCGCCGATTCTTGAAAGAACTCGTTGAAAAGGAAAAGGTACTGGTGACGAAGTCGTCGAAAAGTAGATTGCTGGAAAAGTAGATAAAAATAATAGATTTGTTGTATTTGATTGTGTATATTTTACATTGTCTCTCGGTACATATTTATACCCTGGTACTATGAGTCCTAAACAGACATGACAAAGTATTACCTAAACAAGTCTTATCTCTGAGGAATAAAAATAACGACTCGTACCAAGGTCGGACTCAAAAATAAACTATTGAAATAATGGCATAAATATTGCCAGTTTCCTTGTCCATTGCTTTACGATGAAACCTCTATCGGCTCGCTCCTCATCTCTGTAGATTCCATCGGCAACATCCGTCGGTAATGACTCAGATCTGCTTTCCACGTCGTTCAGCTCTGCTTTCTATCGGCAACCATGCCTCTCTCTCCATCGGCAACAGCCCTCTGGCTTCATCGGCAATGTACGAGATCAACATGTCCTTTATCGGCAGTCATCCATCGGCAACTCAGAAGCAATACTGGAGAATAACCACTCCCTTGCCGATCGGCACAGTTTTCGGCTTATATTGACACGTGTCAAAAAACGGTGTCAACAGACTGGTTTTGACATTATGTATCGACAATAGAACTTCATTTCACTTGTTTTTTTATGCAGTATCTCTTTGCTCTGAAAGTTATGATGTGTAAACAAGGTTAGAAAAGGCAAGAAAACATAGATCATCAACAGCAAGGTATAATGTGCAATGGCCAAGGGACATTCAAGGAGGCCTATCCTGGACTGGTATTAGAGAATTCCTACAGCTACGGGACTGTCTCATGGGTATTATTCTGACTGACCAAGAGGATCATCACACATGGAGGCTGGATACAAGTGGCTGCTATTCTTCCAAATATGCCTATAAAGTTTTTTTCCGTGGTGCCGTGACATTTGAGCCTTGGCATCATATATGGAAGTCTTGGGCTCCGGGCAAATGCAAAATGTTTTTGTGGTTGGCTATCTGTAATAGAATGTTGGACAGCAGATAGGCTCTCTAAGAGGGACCTCTCTCATCCGGATAAATGCCCCCTATGCGACCAAGAAGAGGAGACAATACAACATCTGTTAACATCGTGTGTGATGGCAAGACAAGTATGGTTCAAATTATTCACTCCATTGAACCTAGCTGATTCAACACCCCAATAAAATGAGTAGAGTTTTGCTGAATGGTGGCGCAAGACGATAAGCAGAGTTAGCAAGGAGCACAAGAAAGGAGTGAACTCTCTAATTATTCTAGGGGCTTGGATTATTTGGAAACATAGAAATGCATGTGTGTTTGAGGGGGCTTCTCCTTCATTTAGCATGATTTGGAGTGAGCCAAAGAACGAACACAGCCTCTGGTGCATGGCTGGGGCGAAGAAGCTTCAAGGGCTAGGTTTGGCGCTGGCTGACTAGGTCCGTTTAGTTATGGTCGAGTTGTGGTTGTTTTCTATGTGTTCAAAAATAATTGTGTAATCGCCTCACTCATATTTGGTCCCCGTATGAGTGAGGATCCTGTTGGGGACCCCCCCATTTTTCTTCTCTATAATACAATGAAATGCAGCTCTCCTGCGGTTTCAAAAAAAATCAACAGCAAGGTAGGCAGCAATGGGCCACCTATGAGGATGTTAAACTGATCTGGACCTGCTGCTCTCATCTAGGGCTAAAGCGTGGGCAAGAATCAACCATTGGGCCACAACTTGGCCCAAGGATGTTGCTACATCATCTGCTTGTGCATGAATCTTAGCCACATGCAGTAATTGGATACAATGGCTCACTTGATCCTCCTCCATTGCAATACGGACATTAGAAACAACAATTCATTCAGTTTCACAAATAGCACTGTAAATACAATTCATTCAGTTTCACAACAATTCATTCAGTTTCACAAGGCAGTTGGTCAGTCACATCAGATTAGCACCTGAGATTAAGAACACTTGAGTAAGTCAAGTTTTGAAAAACAGAAAACCTTTAGCTGGCTGCATTATGATCTCTGCTGCAGATTGAATCCCACACTGGGGTTTCGACTAGTGTTGTTTCTGACAAAAATCCGGCAACAGGCAATGTTCTGAAACACAGGTAAGCCGTCAGGTAGGAGATCCCTCCCATGGTTCTCCAACGCCCTTCCTCTTTCCCTCCATTTGTTCATCTCACTCCACCAGAGCCACAGAAACATAACAATCTTTAACTCTCTTTTTTTGGTCAAGGTTCAGAATCTTGACCATCATTTGACAGAAAACGTGCCATTTTTATCATAATACAGTCCTACAATATCAATACATGCACACACACAGGATCCAATGGCTCAGTTGATCCTCCACCATTGCAATACCAACATTAGTAGCACTGGCATGTTATGCAGAGGAAGAAACAACAACTCAGTGCAGTTTCACAAATACCAATGTATATACAATTTATGTGGTAGCTTCTCTCGCACTCTCTTACATGTGGACCCATGGTTCATAATCTTAGTGTTAGACAATAAGGCATTTTCATGTCATTTTAATTCCATAAATTAACATTATGATGATGAAATAAATAAAGATTATTGATAAAGTAAAACATGACATAACACATGTTCATAACCATGATGAACATGTGAACAAGAAATATATAAAGCACATATATATTCTAAACATATAAACATGAAACATAAACTGCATAACATGTGAAACAGTTTAACAGAACTACTGAAATATATAAACAGAGGCATACAAAACAGCATGACTGTAAAACAGAAACACATATGTAGAACACATATCTAGCAGGGACAGACAACAGGTATCTCATGAAACAATATGACACAACTGAAGAAACAAACTCAGAGCAGCATATGAAATGACATGGATGAACTACTGAAACAGGCACGATCTGAAAAATGTAAAACGGTAGGAAGATGAACAGTTCATACCCTCCCATGCGTTCCTTGGAGCTACCAGTGTTTCGATGGAGACTGTTAAGTTGAGCATCCACCTAGAGCAAGAGTTTCACTCAGCCACAACTGAATAATGGACTATGCCTTGAATTGATAATTTTGTGTGAGAAGAGATTCACTCAAGTCCTTTGCTGATACTAGGCTGCAAAAGGCATCCCCGCTGTTTTGAAGCATATAAGTCACACTTCTGTGCCTTTCATGAGTATTTAGGGATTACCCAAGTCCCATAGACTGTGACTAGCAGTCTGACTCATATAGGTGTACTCCTAAAAAGATGTTCTGTAGGACAACATCTCACCTTTATAAGACTCTTAGAATACATTAAGGTAAATATCATCCTACATTACAGATAGGAAAGATGTGCATCAAAAATGAGTCAAGAAAGGGATCTTTCCTCTCAATATACTACTGGCATGTTTCACCATTCTACTTCACGGGATCTCCAATCACATAGAGTAGGTTACCACCACAGTAGATTTCACGTGGGTCTCATACCCATTTCTCTCGATGCACTTTCTATCACATTGCCTGACAGACCCTTAATGAATTAATCTGCCATATTATTCGACGTGTGGACATAATCCACCGTTATAACTCCAGAGGTTTTCAACTTTCTGATAGATTCTAATCTTCTCTTAACATGCCTTGTGGACTTCAAGTTATTCCTAGAACTGTTGACCTTTGTAATCACAGTTTGGTTGTCACAGTTCATGGAGATAGCCGGTATGATTTTTAAACTATCGGTAAATCCAACAGGAAATCTCTTAGCCACTTGGCCTCAGCCCCAGCAGTGTCTAATGCTGCGAGTTCTGCTTCCATTGTAAACTTCGTTAAGATACTCTGCCTACAAGACTTCCAGAAAACAGTGCCACCTCTAAGCAAGAACACATATCCACTCATGGCATAAAGCTCATCAGCATCAGAGATTCAGTTGGCATCACTATAACCTTCCAGCACTCTAGGGTGTCCAGTATAATGAATACCATACATCATGATACCTTTAAGATAGCACAACACTCTCTCAAGAGCACGCCAGTGATCATCCCCCGGATTTGAAACAAATCGTCTCAATTTGCTCACAGCATATGAGATGTCAGGCCTTGTTGCACTTGCAAGATACATGAGCGAGCCAATGATCTCGGAGTATGTCAATTGATCCCTTGATATTCTTCGATTTTTCCTTAATAGCACACTAGGGTCATAAGGTGTTGGAGCAGGATCACAGTCACTAAAACCAAAGTGACTTAATACCTTTTCCACATAATGGGATTGTAACAAAGTTACCCCACCATCACCTTCTCTAATAAGCTTAATGTTTAGAATGACATCAGCTTCTCCCAAATCTTTCATTTTGAAATTGCTCGACAAAAGATTCTTGACTTCCTCAATCACATTAAGATTTGATCCAAAGATCAAAATGTCATCAACATAAAGGCACAGCACCACAGCCTCCACCATATCTATAATACACACACGTGTCTGCTTCATTCATAGGAAAGCCAGCAGCAGTGAGAGTATCATCAAACTTTTCATGCCATTGCTTAGGTGCTTGTTTTAGACCATATAATGATTTTAACAACCTGCACACCTTATTCTCTTGACCATTTGCAATGAAGCCTTCTGGCAGATCCATATAGATCTCCTTATCCAACTCTCCATTCAGGAAAGTTGTGTTTACATCCATTTGATGAATGATAATACCATATGAGGCTACCACTGCAATCAATGTGAGAATCGTAGTCAAACGAGCAATTGGTGAATAGGTGTCAAAGAGATCTTCACCTTCTTTCTGGGTATATCCTTTAGCCACAAACCTTGCCTTGTACCTCTCGATTGTACCATCAGGCCTAAGCTTTTTCTTGAAGATCCATTTGTAACCTATAGGTTGACACCCATAAGGATGGTCAACAACCTCCCAAGTTTCATTAGACATAATAGAATCCATCTCACTCCTTACTGCTTCCTTCCACAAGTCAGCATTAGGAGAGGAATATGCCTCTGAAATGGTGGATGGTGTGTCTTTCACAAGGTACACGATAAAGTCATCACCAAAGGATTTTGCAACCCTCTGTCTCTTGCTCTTGCGAGTGACTATAGTGTCATCCTCCTCAGGGATGTGCACATGAGAATCCTCAGCATGATCTATAGGAATAGACCCTTCATGCTCATGGGAAATTATAGTCTCATGACTTGTTTCACTAAGTGTATTCTTCATGGGAAACTTATTTTCAAAGAATATAGCATCTCTTGATTCTATGATAGTATCAACATACATATCAGGTACATCAGACTTTATAATTAAGAACCTATACCCTGTGTTGTGAAAGGAATAACCAAGAAATACATAATCAACAGGTTTAGGCCCAAGTTTACGCTTCTTGTTGATTGGCACATTCACCTTGGCCAAGCAACCCCAAGTGCGCAAATATGTGAGATTTAATCTTCTATTTTCCCATTCCTCAAATGGTGTGATCTCTTTGTTCTTTGTTGGAACTCTGTTCAGGACATGACATGTTGTCAATATCGCCTCACCCCACCAATCATTGGATAATCCCGCTGTACTCAACATGGCATTCACCAAGTCTGTTAGAGTGTGGTTTTTCCTTTCAGCAACCTCATTGGATTGTGATGAGAATGGTAGTGTCCTCTCATGAACAATGTCGTGTTCCACGCAGAACTCATCGAACACATTAGAGAAATATTCTCCACCTCGATCATACCTTAAACATTTTATTTTTCTTTCAAGTTGGTTCTCAACTTCAGCTTTATAGGCCTTAAAATAATTAAACGCTTCATCTTTAGTTTTTAAGAGATACACATAGCAAAAACGCGTAGAGTCATCTATAAAACTGAGGAAATATCTTTTTCCACCTTTGGTTAAAATTTCATTCATCTTGCATAGATCGGAATGAACAAGTTCTAGAGGTGCCAAATTCCTCGTTTCAGCAGCCTTGTGTGGCTTGCAGGGTTGTTTTGATTCAACACACATGGCACTTAGACTTTTTAACCAAGTTAAATTTAGGAATTAAATTTAGATTTGCTAACCACATAAGACATCCAAAACTTGCATAACAAAAGCGTGAATGCCATAAATCCAACTCATCAGAAATATTAACAGAATTCACCATCTTATTACACACATCATGCAAAGATAAGTGGAATAAGCCTCCGCAATCATATCCTTTACCAACAAAAGAACCATGCTTCGACACAACATATTTATTTGACTCAAGAACAACTCTATAGCCATCTCGACATAGCATAGATGCACTAACAAATTTTTTCTTGATAGATGGCACATGTTGTACGCTCTTCAATGACACCGTCTTCCCGGAAGTAAACTTCAGAATGATCGTACCAACACCAAGAACATGAGCACGCGACCCATAGCCCATCAACAAGGCGCCAGACCTCCCGACCTGGTAGGAAGAAAACAAAGAAACTCAACACACACATGTATATTTGCACCACTATCCATCCACCACTCAGGTGAATTACAAACTGAAAGAACAAATGGTAAAGAATTACCATACCCTGATGTTCCATCTCCAATTTCAGTAGTTACAACATTTGCTGATTTCTTGTCCTGCGTGAACTTACGATCAGGGCAATCTCTAACCCAATGCTGATCACCGCCATAGACAAATCATCCTCCCTTTCCCTTGCTGTTGTTGTTGCTCTTCTTTTAAATTGTGCTATTTGAACAGGTTTATTTGTGTTCTCTTGCTTGTTTTGGTTTTTCTTCTTGTTATTAAACTTGTGGAAGTTTCTCTTCTGCACCACATTTGTAGTAGAGGTCTCAACACCCTTTCCATTGTCCTTTGCTCTAGCCCTCTCCTCAACATCAAGAGTACCAATGAGCTCTTCCACATTGAACTCATGTCTCTTATGTTTGAGGGAGATAGCAAATCCATTCCAAGAAGGTGGCAACTTGGAGATAATACCTCCAGCCACAAACTTGTCTGGTAAAAGACAAGGAAAAAGCTCAAGTGTGGCAGAACCTCCTAAATTATATGGCCCACATGCACCTATCATTGTCACAAAGACCTCTAATAGCCACGCATGTGTCCCATACAACTTAGAAAGCCCTGTCGGGTGCCCTCGAAGGACCCCGATTAAACCACATTTAACAACTCATACCAGGATCAACAAAGGAGTAGCTGTAACATTACAACATTTGTTACCAAATAAAAATCAGACTGCGAAAGAATAATAACATTAAGTTTACAAAATATATGAAAAAGTTAACTTTTATAAACTTATCTTTAATTGCGGAAGCAGAGTAGAACTATAGAAGACAACTTAGGTAGAGCGTCTAAGTTGGGAGAGGGCAACCAGATCACGTTGAGCCCACTGACATGAACTGATTTGAACACCAATTAGCACCTGCAACAAGGGTTCAACAAACTCTGAGTACAAAAGTACTCAACAAGACTGACCCGACGAAAGAAAAGGGGTGAAGACTCAGGAAATGCAGGCTAGAGGCACAAGGTAAGGCTTGCAAGAGATAAGAAATTTTTGCAGAAAAGCTTGAAAGAAAGAAAAGCAGTTTTGCTCAAGATCAAAATTACCAACCAACTTTCTTCTTAAACCTTACTCATTTTTCAAGTTGTTACTACGATGATGAACACCGATCGAGTCTTCTTCTCCGAGAAGCAACGACGATTTGAATCCATTTTCATACCCAGCTGGGACCTAGGTTACTGATATGCAGGAGACTCTAACTCCTAAGCATAGCAGGTGAACCGATATACCAGGATAACAAAAGCAGCCATATATCACCACATGATACATGTGAGCACTTCGACCCAGTGTACCGAGATACGTGGGAACTTAAACCCACAGTATAACACACTATGACATATGTGGGGACTCTGGCCCACTATAAGTCACTCCATGATATACCCGGCTCTAACCATCAGTATATCACTTCATGCATGAGGATTTTCTAGTTTCTCGATGTCCCCAGTTCACCATCGACACGGGACCTAGGGCATCAACAGACGGAAAGACTACAGAGGGACTCCATTCCCAATGCAAGTCAGCCATCCGGACTCGATTTATTAACTATCATCATGATTTCAACAGATAAAACCAAACTCATCTTTTTCATTCTTTTACCTCTGAACACTTAATTAATTAAGCAGGGCTAAGCATAACTACGCATCTTTTAGAACCGGTAACAAGGAATTATGGATATAAGACAGGTAATGCAGTTGGTGGGTTTTCACTCAACTCCTATTACTTAATGCAACATATCATAACTGAAGCAATAAAACTTTTATAAAATAGAATAGGGTTTGAATGCATCTGGGGCTTGCCTATATTGCAGCGGTAGTTAGTTCTCGTCAGGATCACAGGTGTTACACTTGACACCAACTCCAGGATGGACGACACCACATCATGGATCCGCGACTTCACTTCGATGGTGGATGGCATTTTTCGAAGATCGTGCACCAAGATCCACTCACTCTCGAACAACTATATGTATTTAATGATGCATGTTTTGGCATGATGCACGGCAATGCACGGCAATGCACGGCAACTCATGACATGATGCACGGCAATGCATTGGTGCAAGCATAACAAGATTAAACAACTAGCTAATTATAAACTATTTTAAAAGCATTACAAAAGATAAATATAAAACTCCATATATTCTTGAATCACATAGCCATATTAGGTGTTAACATGACATAACAGCATCATACAAAGGTAAAGGAATATATTTTCCATTTACACATTTTTAATATAATTATAAATTATTTAATAAGCAACAAACAAGATAAATCAAAAGATAAAGCTTACGGCATCCAATGGCCATAATATTTTTACTACAATACACACATAGCATCAGAAAGATGTTATAAAAATTTCAAGTCAAAAGGAGTCATAGCATGAGATATGAATTTTCTTCTTTTTAAACATTAAATAAAGGCATAAAACATAGCTAATTATTTTTCTATAAAACATGGCATGTTTCATATTTTTAATAAAAACTAGGCATTACAAGGAACACAATAAAATTTGGTTCACCAAAAACGGAGTTACGAAACTCCAGATATAAATTACCAAAGTTTAAAAAAACTGTTACAAACAGGTCCTTAGGGTACTATTCACCTGAGTCATGGACTTCGCAGTTAGACCCCCTGCCTTTAGTCGAATTCCCGCACGAAGCCCCTGGCGTGAATTGGAAACAGAGGGGGCGCTGCTGTTCACCGGTCACGGCCGTAGAGGCCTCGCCGGCGGCTACTGAGTGGAGGCAGAACACTAGCGTACCCGTGCACATCTGAGGGTGGCCATGGTTCGGCCCGAGGCGGTCTACAGCGGCCTGGCCATGCACAGTCATGGCATGGAGGTGATGTGGTACGGCGCGCTGCTCCGGCTACGGAGGAAGGTGGGAAAAGGGTGCGCTTGGTTCGTAAGAGAATGGGGACGACACTGGGGAGTTCTCTTGGACCTGGAAGAGTTGGAGTGGCAAGAACGTGGCGGTGGCCGTGAAGCTTGGGACGACCAAAGCGGACGGACGATGGAGCAGAGGAAAGAAAGCCGGGCACGACGGTCGGTGGCTTCGTATTTTAAATGATGAAGCGAAGTCCAGCTTCGCCAACGCCATCTCGTGCTCTCCACGTCCCTGCCTACATGCCAAAACACGAGAAACATCGTGAAGGGCAGATGGCAAAAGGTGATCGGCCGACGAGCAGGCAGAAGTTACTCGGGTTACTGTAGCAGAAAATTACAAGATTACCACTGGCCGAAAATTCCATTTTTCTCCAAAATTTTGAACAGAAGTTGAAAAACTCTCAATCTATGAAATGTTCAGAATTTCAATCTCTACATTTTGGCAAAATGAAGAACTTTAAATTCTAACCAGAAATTTGATTTTTGAATCAAATTTTGAAAAGAGAGAAAAAAGGATTAAACCCCTAGAACAAACATTTTAAAAATCTTTTAATTTTGTTAAATAACTTAAAAATCGCCCAAAATATAAAATGCTCAACTTTTCAAACCAAACCTTCTTCATATACAAAGTTTTTTCCAAATTATGCATAAATTTTGAAATATGGATTTAAAATCAAAAAGGGGCAAATGCCAAAAAACTATATTTTTAAATTTATTTGAAATTATTTTTGAAAAATTACAAAACTTCAAATACCAACTTTGTAGATCTTGTCAAGATCTACAAACCATATTTTGAGAGTATCTAAAAATTCTTTATAGATTTTAAAGTATAGAAAAAGGGATAAAACAAGGTTTTGAAAATAGTTTTTAAGTAGCAATCAACTCATCATTTCATGTATAAAATAAAGCACCACATAAAAGTCATTATTAAAACATGAATGCATTTATGTCATGATGCTCAATGATTATTTTTACTAATAAACTTGATTATAATTTTAATTGCTTACTAACATCTGAGATGTTACATCAAGTTCCTTAGCTAGTACCTGGATCTCATGAGCCTGTTTCACTACGGATCGGTTCTCAACCATCTTGTAGTCATACAGCTGCTCCATGAGGTACAGCTCACTACCAGCCTCAGTAACTCCAAACTTTCTAATAAGTGCATCCCACAGCTCTTTCCCTGTGGGATAAATGATATAGCTTTTCTGGAATTTCTTATCAAGTGCGCTAATCACTGCACCTCGAAAGAGGTTGTCATCAACCTTAAACTTTGCCTCATCAGCAGCAGGTAAGTTTTCAGGCTTACCCTCGGCGGCATGATAACAATACATTGCAGTTAGCCACAATTCTATCTTAGCTTTCCATATCAAGTTTTTACCATCAAAAGGATCAAGCTTTATCATAGAATCAAAACCTCTGACAGAAAATAGCCTATAATTAGGTTTTTGGATTGTTAGATAATAAGGCAATTTATATGTCATTTTAATTCTATAAATTAACATTACGATGATGACATAAATAAGATTATTGATAAAGTAAAACATGACATAACACATGTTTATAACCATGATGAATATGTGAACAAGAAACATATAAAGCATATATATTCTGAACATAAATATGAAACATAAACTGCATAAAATGTGAAATAGTTTAATAGAACTACTAAAACATATAAGCAGATGCATACGAAACAGCATGACTGTAAAATAGAAACACATATGCAGAACACATATCTAGCAGGGACAGACAACAGCATCTTATGAAACGATATGACACAACTAAAGAAACAAACTCAGAGCAGCATATGAAATGACATGGATGAACTACTGAAACAGGCACGATCTGGAAAACGTAAAATAGTAGGAAGATGAACAGTTCATACCCTCCCATGCGCTCCGATGATCCCGATCCTTGTCCGATTTCTATCATCATGTCGTAGGAGATGAAGAAGACGGTCTCTCCTCCTCCAGGAAGAAGTCACCGGCGAGTCGATGAAGA
This sequence comes from Bothriochloa decipiens, assembly GCA_023333625.1. Taxonomy (NCBI): domain Eukaryota; kingdom Viridiplantae; phylum Streptophyta; class Magnoliopsida; order Poales; family Poaceae; genus Bothriochloa; species Bothriochloa decipiens. The sequence goes on from CM041647.1 coordinate 1,762,968, forward strand.
AGACGAACGGAGATGACAAGGAAGAAGAAGATGAACGGCGGCGGCGTTTCTGGCAGTCGCGTAGAAGCTCCCCAAAAACCTAATTGCCGATCCCTCATGCAAAGTCTCGAACGGCAAGGGCTTCGGAGGTACCTGCCCTCTCCCTTCTCCATGTACACGGATGGAGGAGATGGAGACGACCTTCGTTGCAACTGGAGAAGTGGACTGGTATTTCTCTCGTGTGTGTACCGAAGAGACAGGCTGTTTCTTATGCCTTGCGTGCACGAGGAGGAAGGAGGAGGCGAAAGGTCTCATGACTGTTCGGTATCGTGAGAAATCAACTCAAAGTTGTAGCTCCCGTAATCATGATGAGTGAGTGCTAAAACTTTAACACGCCACATCATGCATGCCGCCTGCCCACGGCTCGAGCCCGAGCCCGTGCCCGTGCCCGTGCCCGGCCTGGCCGACTGGCGGTGGCGGCAGCGCGCGCGTGTGGCACGCCTTGGTCCTTTTCTTGACATCTCAAATTAAATGGAATAAATCCCACCATATAAGTCAAGTCAATGACCTTTAGAATTCCAATTCGATACAATTAATAATACCCACAACTATAAACCATAGAGTTTATTGATTTATTAAACTATATAAAATAGGCCTAGCCCAATAAATCCAACACTTAGTGCATCTAGATTTCGAACCACTCATGATGTCCTAGGGCAGAGGGAGGGAGGGGCTGATAGGGCCAAGCACCCACTATGCTTGGTGAAATCTCTTGTGTACACAAGTTTTCACCATGTATTTGAAGAAAAATTTTGATAATTGCCCATCATGTAATACATAAGTGACTACGTGGCCCACTCATGCTTATTTCCTGGCTACGCCCCTCGTCCTGTTTCTTATCCATTTTGTCTTACTCTGTGTGGTAATTCCTCTGTCTCAAAATAAAAGTCATTCTCGTTTTAATATATTTAAAGGAATCTTAATATTTATAATACATAACTAGTAGGATTAGATAGATCATTGAGCATATAATAAATTTTTTTTGAGATACAAATATTGCATAAACATAGTTAAATTTGAGAAGTTTTGACATGCACATGTCCCATAACATCATTCTTTCTATGACAGAAGGAGTAGACATTAATCCAAGCTCCCATACACTGCATGATTTTCCTTCTTAGCTTCATGACCACCACCGACCACGATGGTGTTCAGCTATGTGAGCATGGTAGTTCGCACGCGTTGTCCCGGCGTGGTTCACGCAGAGCGGATGGTGGCGGCGACCCGCTATCAATGGGCCAACATTCCTGTCATTGTCACGGTCCGTGCCTGAGCTCCACGTCATGGTCACGCTTGAGCTCCACCTTGTCCTTGCAGCTATGTCCTGCGTCCAAGCTTCACGCCTCGCCATTGCAGCCTGTGACCCACGGCCGAGATACGCCTCACCGCCACCATGTGTTCCACACTATGTGTTGTTGTCGCACTCGAGCTCCAGCTCGTCCTCTTTGGCAGGGGCGATGCCCAGGCCTAGGACTACTAGTAGTTTCATGGCCCTAGTGCTACCAATTTTTTTGTTTGAATAGGTCAGTGCCGGCCCTAGGGGGTGGCAAGAGGGGCGACGGCTGAGGGCCCTGACGCGGAGGGGCCCAAGTCTAGGTATATAAACCCCCCATGTTTTATAATTTATTAAGCATTAATATAACAAACAAATAAGAATAGAGGTAGACGACTCAAGAAGACAATGTTGGTCTTTCTAGCTTTCTTTCCTAGTTTCCTTTCAATTGTGTCCCTCGTGTAGAGAAGAGGTGAGGAGCCTCGCTGCACACTAATCACGATTCACATGTTTGCAACGCACGGACACTCACAAAACAAAGCTGCACACTAATCGACAACAAGGCAAGGCTACATGGTGACATCTTAGTTCTTGGCTTCTACAATTAGCGCCTACATATTATGAAAATTTATTTATATATGTATTCGGGGCCGTTGTGACAAGTTTGCTAGAGAGACCTCGAAATCATAGGGCCGGCACTGGAATAGGACTTCAATTTTGGACCAACAATAAACATCCCAATACGGAGCCTAGTAGGGCAGACCATAGAACCTCTTGGTGCCTCGGTCGCTCATGCCCTCATGCACTACTCGTGGCTCTTCTTGCAGGCTGACGTCTTGGACAGAGGGTTCAGTGTGTTAATTCTTTTCCTCACCCAAGTAAAACCTGTAACACGTCAATCGCAATGGGCCAAGGGCCCATGCGGCGTGGCAAGGCCATGCGGCCTGGTGGGCGCCGCCGCCGCCTCCATGATAAGTTAGTGTTAGATTGCTTAGAGTCTAAGAAATTCACAGCCTATAAATACAAGGGGTATTGTATCCATTTAGATCAAATAAAGAATAAGAAAAATCCCTTTTACTCAGCTCTCCAGTCTTTGGCTCTCTCTCCCTCCCCCAACCCTAGCTGCCAGCGCCGCCTTCACGCTGCACACCGCTGCATCGCCAGGCACGGCCTCGCCGTTCCTTGCCACCAGTCTCCCCCAAATTCCCCAAAAATACCACCCAATTATGGCCCCTGTGTTATACTTGCTACAAAACCCCTCTAGTTTTATATAATTTTCTAGCGCCGCCCGGAACCCAGAAATTGACTCAAATTCTTTTTCGTAACATAGAACTTCAATCAAATTCTTATGTTTTGTAACATAGAGGAAGCAAATATGCACCAATAGACTGGAAACAGACACGTAACAGGAAACGGATTGAACCAGGCAACACAGCACACTCATAATTAGGGACGTCAGCTCCCGTACGAATCAACGATAGAACCGATTATGGAGAGGTCTACAGGGGAAGATGAGATCGCTGACAATGGTGGCGCTCCAACCCTAACAAAGAGGAAGAGGCCGGCCATCGATGTTGGATCGTCGTCAGGCCCCGAGGAAGTCTGCGACTAAGACACCGTTAGCACCATCCTGGCGCGCCTGCCGCCCGCACCGCGATCGCGTGCACGACGCTCTCGAAGCACCACTGGAGCCTGATCCGCAGCCCGGAGTTCAGGAGCCTCCACTGCCATCTCGGCGCGCCTCTGCCCTCGCCGCACGTCGCGTACCTCGTGACGACAGCCATCCGTCAAGCCAGCGGCTACTACAGCTTCCACCTCGCCGGTGCCGGGCTCACCGACAGTGGCGATGCCCCGATTCGCTCGGTCGCAGGATGGAGATACCTTGGAACCAAGTACGTCAACACGTGCAACGGCGTCCTGCTCCTTGCTACCAACAGCTTCTCCTACCAATGCCGGTGCATCATCTGGAACCCGGCCATCGTCGACGTCGCGAGCGAGGCAACCATCCCCAAACCATCACCGAAGAAGGAAAAATCAGATCCAATATTCTTGCCCGACGGGATGGAGCTACGGGACAAGGAAACCAAGTTCCTGCCACTGGGATTAGGTTATGGCCGTAGGAGCAACACCTACAAGCTTCTTCTCTGCCGCTGGGACAGATACCGGATCCACAGGTTGGTCCATCACCACGGGGCAAGACATTACTTTGAGTATTCGCTGATAGTCCACTCGCTAGGCGGCGACGCCACTGACAATAAGGAAACATAACTACGAACTGTGAAATCAATTGAAACTATGCTATCATGCACGGAAGAAGTGGACAAAGAAATCATCCAAAACAAGTCACTGTACATGGATGGATAAATTTATTATCTCCACCTGAAGAAGCATGTGATCTTCGCTTTCGATGTTGACGATTATGAGATGGTACACACCATTGAAGCTAACACTCAAAGACAATGGGTTGCAAACATGGACCTGATTGAGATGTCAGGTCATCGTCCGTGCCTGGTGATCACTAGAGGAGATTGCATAGCATTGTGGCAGATCACGGTGAATTACCAGTTGGAGCTAATACATGTCATCTCAAAGAATGTCCAATGACTTCTTCTTTCACCACACCATCGTCGGCATTTGGGACTGCGGCAGTATACTATTCCTGTGGTTTGGCAAGAAGTGGTTTCACAACCAGTCAACCGACCAGCTTTTGTTGTATGATGTCGGATGTTCAGAGCATATATGCCACGCGACTTGACACACAAATCCGGTATGCTATGTTGGGGTTACAAGCCAACGCTTGTGTCGCCTGAAAGCATCGTCGGGGAATTCAACCAAGACATGGAGCACCGGTGAGGTCGCTCGGCACACATCACTGAAGTGGTAAACCCACTCCTTCTGGAAGATAGAAGGACAGGGCAGATGGTGACGCTGAACATTGTGTGCCTCATGGAGTTCTTGATCCAGATCATGCAGAAGTTGCCTCATGACTTGCAAGACGTGGTGGAAATGCCAAAGATGGATTCAGAAGAACAGGATTCTTTATTTCAATGTGTTTTCTCTTTAGAATATTGATGCATACTTTTTTTGTTGCTTCAAAACTTATATATGCTTTATTAGTTCTTGGAGCTTGCAGATTTAAAACAGTAGTAGAAATTTTCCTTCACCATTTTCCAATTCATCTAGGTCCCTGCCGCCGGCGACCTGGATCTGCCAACACCGGGGCTACGCAGCAACAGTGTCCTCGCCCCAGCGCCACCATCGCAGTGCGGTGCTGGCCAACGGAAATCATCGGTTAGCCGTCCGGGCACCGCCGACCACCAAATACCGCTAGGGTTTGCCGCTTAGAATCTCTAGGCCGGGAATGTTTTGCTGCTGCGACGTCTGAGTACGCAAGCCGATCTGCTGTGCCATCCAAGTTTCATCGTCGATGGCGTCGACTAGGAGTGGCGATCTGGGGGTGTGTCGGACCTTCTCCAAAAACTCAAACTGACGGAGGAGAAGGTGGCCGTCTTGGAGTTCAGCGATGATGAAGAGGAAGAAACGGTTGCGCCTGTGGAGTGCGCATTGTTTGGGAAGATTCTATCGCCGATGTCGGTGAATGTCACCACCGTGCGTTCAACCATGAGACCGGCATGGGGCAACCCTATTGGTCTTAAGATCTGTGCAATTGGCAACAAGAGTGATAATCTTTTTGTTGTAGAATTTGGCAGCCCCCGAGATAGGGAGAGAGATCTATCTGGGGCTCCATGGATGGTTGGGAAATATTCGATCCTGCTACAGGAATATGATGGGAAGCTTACCGCGGCTGGCATCATGTTTGATCGTGTGGAACTATGGGATCGCATCCTAAACCTACCCATTGGATGGATGAATCATTCGAGAGGTTCTAGAATGATGGATCTGATAGGGAGTGTTATCGAGATGGATGTGGATGGAGATGGGAAAGCTAGTGGCGCGTTCCTGCAAGCGCGTGTTTCCATTCAAGTTGATAAGCCAGTAAGAAGGGGAATTTTGCTTTGAATCAATAAGAACGAAGAACCACGGTAGTTCCAGGTTCAGTACGAGAGGCTCCCCTATATTTGCTACCACTGTGGACTGATGGGCCACTCGGATATGGAGTGCAAGACACCGGCAGCTCGTGGCGAAGATGGGAAACTGCCATACGATGTGAATCTTCGTGCACCAGAGGAGAAAAAGAAGCGGCTGCAATCCTTTGCTGCAGCTGCAGCAGACTCCTTTGGTAGTGGCTCATCGTCGGGGTTTAGACAGACATCCCACTCGAACAAATCAGGAGGGCATGGATCACGATCTGCTGATGGCTCACGCTATTCGGAGAGCCGAATGGGGGATTCGGAGGAACCTGAAATCCACTCCCCATTAAAGCAGGCAGAAAAAGGATGGCATGCTGAGGGCAACAGATGGGAAACCTGAAGCCAATAAGAATCTAAATTTTTAGTCGATGGTAGATGACCAAAGGCAAGGGCCGCGCAAGAGGAAATCGAAACCATCATCAAAAGGGGTGCACACTCCTGCCCTGAACATCCCAATTGGAGGAGGATCCAGCGCTCTCGTCCCCGTGGGCCTGGTGAACACTAATGTCGCTCAACTGGACGACACTGGGGATAGTAGCGGTGGCAGCATGATCGAAACTCTCAAGAAGCAGAAATGGGGCAACTCTCAAATTGTAGGATCGACGGTGGCTGCGAGTGGCAGCCCCCGCCGGGCACAATGAAAACCTTATGTCTGAACTGCCGGGGTCTGGGGCGAACCCGAGGCAGTTCGTGAGTTGCGTAGCTTACGTGAGCTACATTGCTCGTCGGTGATCTTCCTTTCTGAAACTAGGTTTTTTAGCAATAAAGTTTGTTTCTCTGGTTGGGTCTCTGAACATGTCAGGTGGAGCTGGTGTTGGCAGTTTTGGGAGAGGAGGAGGTCTGGCACTCTTATGGTCTCGCGAGGTTGAGGTCAAACCTGAGAGCTATAATGAACTACACATCGACGTCACAGGGTTCCAGACGTCGGCACCGGAGAGGGTTTGGCGTTTCACAGGCTTCTATGGGGAGCCTAATCGTGATCTGAGGCACAGAAGCTGGGATTTACTCAAGATGCTTAATTCCATGAGCACTCTTACATGGCTATGTGCGAGTGATTTCAATGCGGTACTAAATGCTAGTGAGCACATTGGGGAACAAGGTTGAGCAGAGAGCCAAATGGAGGGTTTTCGAGATGCTGTGGAGCACTGTGGCTTCTCGGACCTAGGTTTTATTGGTCTTCCATATACTTCGGACAACAGACAAGAGGATGGGCGCAATGTCAAGGTCAGGCTCGACAGAGGTCTTGCAAACTCAGATTTTATGAACATGTATCCATCAGTTAAGGTGTGGCATGTCCAAACCACAGAGTCTGATCATTGTTGCCTAGTACTAGAATGTTTGCGTGAGTTTGCACCAAGAAACAAAAGAAAACGAGCCTTCAGGTATGAAAATATGTGGAGAAGAGACCCCTCATACAATAACATGGTGCAAACAACCTGGGAAAGAATGGGCAATCCAGTATCCATGGCGCAGCTTTCTGACCAACTGGGTGTGATGGCTGGCTCGATGAAGGAGTGGGAACAATCCAATTTTGGGTTGGTGCGGAAGGAGTTGGGTAGGCAACGTCGAGAGCTGGAAGATGCCAGGCGATCGAACTTGCACTCGGGACCAACCCGACAGGAGAGACGCCTGATGGCCCAGCTAACGGAACTGCTCTCTAGGGAAGAGATAATGGAGAAACAAAGAGCTCGGATTGACAGGCTGCGAGATGGTGACAGGAACACTACTTTCTTCCAAGCTAAGTCAAAGGAAAGGGCCCATGTGAATCGGATTTCAGCTCTGAAAAGGGAAGATGGGAGCGTTGCGACCACTCAGGAGACGCTGGAATCAACAGCACTGGAGTTTTACTCCAAATTGTTCACTAGGCAGGAAGTTCTTGACCCTGGACCAATTCTCAATTGTGTCCATGAGAAAGTTACAGCAGCCATGAATGATGAGCTTCAGAAACCGTATACGGCGGATGAAGTTCGCAAGGCTTTGTTTATGATGGGTGCAAATAAAGCCCCGGGTCCGGATGGCTTAACAGCGGGCTTCTATCAATTCCACTGGGAGACGCTAGGGCCAGGGGTCACTGCAGCAATGCTAGACTTCTTGAACGGAGGTGATCTACCAGAAGCAATCCACATTGGTGCTAATTCCCAAAGTCAAAAATCCACAAGAGATGAAGCAACTCAGCCCAATTTCTCTCTGCAATGTGATTTATAAAATTTGTTCAAAGGTTTTGGCAAATCGTCTTCGTGGTTTTCTTGATGAAATTATTGCTAAGGAACAAAGTGCTTTTGTCCCCGGTAGATTGATCACTGATAATGTGCTTGTGGCATATGAATGTACACACTATCTTCAGAGGAAGAAAGGCAAGACTGGTGCCTGTGCTATCAAACTTGACATGGAGAAAGCTGAGTGGGAATATCTTAGGAGTGTCATGATGAAGCTGGGTTTCATGAGTCCTTTGTTGCACTCGTCATGAGGTGCGTTAGTACAGTTTCTTTTTCAGTTAAGGTTAATGGGATGCTGTCTAGTGCTTTCAGGCCCACCCGGGGTTAAGACAGGGCAATCCCATATCGCCGTATTTGTTTCTGTTATGTGTGGAAGGTTTGTCGCTGTTGAAGACTGTCGGCCCAGTGTATTTATCCAGGGGTGTACGCGTGGGTATCCACGCTCCATGGATATCACACCTTCTTTTTGCGGATGATTGCATCGTCTTCTCTGAAGCATCGCAAAGAGGGGCAGCCAGACTTCAAGAGATTCTTGATATATATAGCCAAGGTTCAGGCCAACGAGTCAACAAAGAAAAATCGGCTGTGTTCTTTAGCAAAAACTGCCTAGGTGAGGTGAAGGAAGTGGTTAGGCAGGAATTGCATATAGAGACAGAAGCGCTCTCTGATAAATACTTGGGCTTGCCTACTGCTCTCGGCCGGTCCACAACAGAAGCCTTTCAGTTCATGCCAACAAGAATTAAAAATGTGGTAGGGACTTGGAGTGGGAGACAGGCGAGTAGTGCGGGGAGAGAAGTGCTGCTGAAATCAGTCGCTCAAGCAATCCCCACATACTCGATGAGTTGTTTCCTTCTCTCGAAGACCACTTGCAAGAAGATGCGGACAACGATTTCTAACTATTGGTGGGGAGAATCAGGTGACAGTCGTCGCATTCACTGGATGAAATGGGAAAACTTGACCCAACACAAATCCAAGGGAGGTATGGGCTTTAGAGATCTACATTTGTTCAATAAAGCCATGTTGGGGAGCAAGGCTGGAGACTTGTTACCAGGCCTGACAGCTTGTGCGCCAGTGTCTTAAAGGGTCGGTATTTTCACGACTCAGAGTTCCTTGCCTGTAATCAAAAGAAGCATGCTAGCCATACTTGGAGGGCTATTCTTGCAGGCAGAGAAGTTTTAAGGCAGGGACTGATCAAAAGAATTGGTGATGGTTCTACCACCAGCATATGGCATGACAGGTGGATCCCTTCCCACTTTGATGCGAGACCACTCACACCTAGCGATGGGCAAGAAGTGAACATGGTTTCAGAGTTGTTGACAGCTGAAGGACAGTGGAATGAAGAGCTAATCACGGAGATTTTTATACCTGTTGATGCCTTTGCCATCCTCCGGATTCCTGTGCGACCTCAAGATACTGATTGGTGGCTTGGGAACCAGAGAAGCATGGAGAGTACACGGTCAAAACAGCATATAGAAAGCTTGCACATTCAAATGTGCTTGATCCTGGTGGATCGGGTGACGAAGCTTGGACGAGGGTATGGAAAATGCACGTCCCTCCCAAGGTGAAGGTTCTCTGGTGGCGTGTGCTGCATGATTCTCTACCCACCAAGGACACTCTGAACCGTCGCCACATTGAACCTCTGGGTTGCTGTGAACGGTGTGGAGCAGAAAGGGAGACAATCAAACACATCTTCACCGAGTGTCCCATAGCTCTGGCCTTTTGGAGTGAGATCAAGGTGCTAACAGGGGTGAAGCTGCCGCATCTACATCCTCATACCTGGGCTAGTGACCTGCTGCGCGATGATGTTTGTTCAGAAAAAGACCGATGCGTGTTGACCATCGGAATGTATGCGTTATGGTCACAGCGGAATAAACACCGCCATGGGGAGGAACAGGTGCCGGTGCGTATTGCAGTGAAATGGGCGGTGGATGTAGCCCATGACCTTTGGGAAATCACCAAGGCTCAAGCTCAGAAGACGAGGAGCAGTAATAGAGAGGGGTGGCGAGCACCACCTCAGGAGTGGGTAAAATGCAACGTGGATGGCGCCTTTGACGCAAGGCTTGGCCATGGAGCAACAGGTGCGGTCCTTCGCAGCTCTACTGGCTGCTTTGAAGGTGGTCGAGCGATATGGTATCCATACGGTATGGACTCCCTGATGATGGAGGCGCTAGCATGCAGGGATGGTCTGCGACTAGCTGCGGAAAGGGGAGGGAGTTCAGAAACTGCAAATTGAAACGGACAGTCAGGAATTGGTGAAGCTATGGGCAGAGATTGACTTTCAGAGATCACGCATCACGCCAGTACTCAAAGAGATCAAAGACCATAGTGTAGCTTTTTCTGCTTTTTCTTTAACCTTTGCCAGTAGAACTTGTAATCGTGTTGCTCATGTTCTGGCTAAGCAGGTCTCAGATGCTTCTAGGGTGGATGAGTGGCAATCAGCTCCATCCTGTGTACTGCATCTGGTGACTGAAGATTGTAATTCGGGTGTTCCATGATAAATGAAAGCAACAAGTCGCAAAAAAAAAACACCATTTTCCAATTCAGATAAACAGAGATGGAATTTCAACTTTCTAATGGTGTTATTCTAAAATCATTATTCTTCGGTAGTATTGTATTTTTTTATTTAAATTGTGTAGAACAACACTTTTCACCACTAGCATAAATGAATATATACATTGCTTTGAGTATCATTAGAAAGCAAATTGGAAATAGGGTTGTTTCAGCCCCTCTCGTGGTTTTTATTTCCTTCCCAGTTCAAAATTTTGATTTCTATTAATTTACCAAATTAAGATAAAAAGAAAAGAAAAATTAGTCTATCATAATCAAGTTGCACAAGGAGAGCTCCTGGACTGCCAAGTAGCAATGCACGTGGCATGAGAGACTATTCACTAAACGGTCTAAACCACAAGCCCACGCTATTTGCACATTTTGCTGCTAAGTTAGTCAAGAATAGGGAGGTCCTGGTCTTCCAGCTAAAATATGTAACATCAAATGCACGATGTCCTGTACCAGTCTCGTGCTCGAAAAATGCCACCCTAATGTATCAGCTTCCATTTCTTATGTGTGAATAGTGATCCACATGAAAAGGGCGAGTCACATTACATGAATGAACAAAATGTTACATGCCATCCTGCGAATGGTAGTAGCTAGACACATGCTATAAATGGCTTAAATGTGAACAGAGATTGTTTCAGTCTCTCATGATTTATATTCTTTTCACATACTTAACGTTCCAATTTCAACGAATTATTGGAGGAAGACAAAGAGGAAAATCAGCTTACTCAATATCACAAGTGACATGCACAAGGACAGCTCCTAGATTGTCTACCACGTATTAAAGCCAAATTGCACATGACAGTCCACTACAGCACAAAACTCACAATATTTGCATCCTTGCCATAAAGAAGGTGGTCCAAAAGGTGGAGATTCCTCTTTCTAAAGTTGTGTATGATGTGCAATAAGTTTGACAATGCTAGACCTTGCACTTCTAACCTGCTTCAGGATGTGTTGGATCAGTGTAGTTTATGGGGCATGGTTGGAGCTTCTAAGCTTGAGGAGCTTCTTGTGAGGTTGTTAACTGCTGCTGTCTAGGCTGGGTTTTTGTCCTGTCGTGGTCAGATTTTTTTGGTGTGTGTATAAGATCCTTTGGTGTGGGTGTGTAGTTTTAGTACTCGAGTTTGTCCTTGTAGTACTCTTATATGTTTTTTCTATCTTAATAAAATGACACGCAACTCTGATGTGTTGTTCGGGAAAATGAAGAATCAAGAAATGCAGATGTAGTGAATAAGAAAACAAGAATGAATTGTTTATTTGAAAAACAAAGTAGAATAAATTTTTATTATTTTAAGAAATTGCAAAGGCTGTCTTGCCCACATAAATTTGCCATTGAATTAAAAAAAGACACTCTTGAATTGGAATATCAAACAACTTACGAATGAACAAATTGTTACATGCTATTGGGAACGAGGTCCTAAATCACCATTAGGTGGAGGAAACTATCAATTTGGTGGAGATGCGACACACCAATTTGGCTCCAAATGAAAAGATCTGAACCCTCAACCTTAGCACCATGTCTTTTTTGGTTATCAATTGTATCATTACTTGGTTTACCTCGCTCTAATTCCTTCATAGGAATCAAAGAAAACAATATGAATGAAGTGGCAATTGCTGAAAGGTATTTGACACATCCTATAAAATGGATTAAATGTGAACATAGATTATTTTAGTTTCTCATGATTTATGTTCTTTTCAAACACTCAACTTTCTAATTTCAATGAATTATTGGAGGAAGACAAAGAGAAAAATCAGCTCACACTCACTATGATAAGTGACATGCGCAAGGGCAGCTCCTAGATTGGCCGACAAGTACCAAGGCAAAATTTTGCATTATTATCCACTACGGCACAAACTTGGTCTATTTTGCATCCTTGCCACCAGCAGGTGGAGGTTCTCTTTCTAAATCGAGTGTAGAATAAGTTTGAGAAGATAAATTGTGGAGGTTCTCTTTCTAAAGTTTTCTAATGGAGTGTAGAATAAGTTTGAGAAGCTAGACTAGTATGAAGAATCAAGAAATGCGGATGTGGTGAATGAGAAAACAAGAATGAATTCTCCATTAGTTGGAAAACAAAGTATGATAAATTGTTAAAAGAAAAGAAGTAAAGTACTATGTGCCCACTGGAATTTGTCGTCAATTTTTTAAAAAAAAAACACTCCCTAACTTGAATTCCAAACAACTTACCACTCTTAACTTTAAAAATTGGATAAAATTCTTACCCTAAAATAGTTCAGACTTGTTTCGACATTAATGTATCAACACTGGAACTGCATTTCATTTGGACTTTTTATGTAGTACCTATTTGCTCTGAGAGAGTTATGAAGTGTAAACAAGGTTAGAAAAAGCAAGAAAGCATAGATCATCAACAGCAAGGTAGGCAGCAATGAGCTACCTATGAGGAAATTAAACTGACCTATACCTGCTGCTCTCGTCCAGGCTGTGGGCACAGATCGCCCATTGGGCCACAATTTGGCCCAAGGATGCTACTACATCATCTGTTTGTGTATGAATTTTTTTTTTTTTTGAAGCAAAATGCGGAATTCATTACTCATTTGATTCAGCCGAATCGCTGATCAACAAAGCCTCCAAGAAATGAGGCACATCAATCATCCCACACAAACTGGGAACCACAAGACTCTACTCCCATACGCTGCTAATGTATTAGCAGCTTGACTGAAGAACACATTCCAGTATCTGAACTCCGAAAATAGGACGAGTTCGGTATCCGTCGCCTTCAATCGCTGATTTCACCATGCTTGCGTCGGTCTCCAAAGTCCTGTACAATGGATGGACCCATCCTCGCCGCCTCCTTCAGGCCTCCTACGCATCCCAATAATTCAGCATGAAATGCACTCTGCAGACTACAGGAAAGCTTCACCTCCGGCGCCGGCCTTCACCATCATCCCCTGTCATCACGTATAACAAATCCCCACCCACCTGATGCAGTCTCTCAGTCAAATGCTCTGTCCGAGTTCACTCTGAAAACCACACTGTTACCACCCCTACTACGACAGCCCACAAGGAAGACATGGAGGAAGATGGGCCACGCAGGAGCTCCAAGAACAAGAGGCCCAACAAGCAATTCGTAGGCAACGAGTGGGCTTAAGTGCTTGCACGCACTCAATCCAGGCCAGGGGCCTTTTAATGCGAGTACTAAAGGAGAGGAGAGGGTTCTATTCAGATCACATTTGTAAACGCATATTCCATTACTTGCTAATCATTCCTGGTCGCTCATCCCCTACCTCTCGCCTGCTGTTCGTCTGAACTTTTCCTCAATTTCTCCTTCCTTCCTCCATTGCTACCTCCCCTAAACTCTGATGCTGCTAAAAACTGGTATCAGAGCATCTATCCCACTTGCAACAGGTGTCATCCGCCCTCCAGGCTCATCAGTGGAAATTGAAACAATCCAAGTGTGAATTTTCCAAGCAGAGCATTAGTTATTTGGGACATGTGATTTCAGCTGATGGTGTAGCTACGGACCCTGCCAAAATAGATGTTGTCTCTTCCTGCCCTACACCTGTTTCTGTGAAAGAGGTCCGCATTTTCCTTGGGCTGGCAGGGTATTACCGCAAATTCGTCAAAAACTTCAGCATCATTGCTCGTCCTTTGACTGAATTACTCCGTAAGAATACGATTTTCTGTTGGACATCTGTCCATGATCAGTCCTTCTAAGCTCTGAAATCAGCATTGACATCTACACCTGTTTTGGCTCTACCTAACTTCCAGCGCCCTTTTTGCATTGAGACAGATGCCAGTGGCTCTGGTATTGGCGCAGTACTCCATCAGGATGGTCATCCATTAGCCTATATCAGCAGAGCTTTGGGCCCCAAATCTAGAGGACTAAGTACTTATGAGAAAGAGTACATGGCTCTTCTTATGGCGGTCCAACAATGGCGCCAATACATTCAGTTTGCAGAGTTCATCATCTATACTGATCAGAAGAGCTTGGTGCAACTTACTTCTCAGTGCTTGCACACACCGTTGCAGCAGAAACTTTTTACTAAGTTGTTGGGTCTTCAGTATCGCATTGTCTATAAGACTGATAGCTCTAACAGAGCAGCTGATGCATTATCTCGCAATTCAGCTCCAACGTCTTACTGTGAAGCATTGTCAGTGGTCACCCCACGCTGGGTTCAGGAGGTGGTGGCAAGTTATTCTTCTGATCCAGTAGCCATAGATATTATTGCTAAACTGGTAATTGACCCTCAGTCCATTCCTCATTATACTCTCCGTGATGGTGCCTTGCATTACCAGGAGAGTATTTGGGTGGGTTCTGATCATGAGTTACAGCACCATATCATTGTGGCTTGTCATGCCAGCGCCACTGGGGGGTCACTCGGGCTTTTTAGTTAATTACTCTCATATTAAGTAGTTGTTTGCCTGAAAGGGTTTGGGATTTTGTTGCTTCTTGCATTACTTGTCGGTGAGCTAAACCTGACCGGTCTTGTCTCCCTGGCCTACTCCAACCATTGCCAGTTCCGTCTTTAGCATGGGATGTTATATCATCGGATTTTGTTGAAGGTTTGCCCAAGTCTAAGGGTGTTAACTGTATTTTGGTGGTCATTGACTCCTATACCAAGTATGGTCACTTTATTGCACTGTCTCACCCTTACTCGGCTTCTTTCATCGCCCAACTCTTCTATGATAACATATATCGACTGCATGGTCTGCCAACAGCTATTGTATCTGACCATGATCGGATCTTCACAAGTCATTTCTGGGCAGAACTCTTCCGCATTGCTGATGTCAAGCTGCATATGAGTTCTAGCTACCATCCACAATCTAATGGTCAGACCGAGCATCTTAGTAAAACTATGGAGACTTATGTGCGCTGTTTCGTCAACGCTTGTCCCACTAAGTGGTCTTCTTGGCTGTCACAAGCAGAGTTTTGGTACAACACTTCTTCCCACTCTACAATTGGTCGTTCTCCATTAGAAGCATTATATGGCTATCCTCCTCAGCATTTTGGGATCACTGCTCTGGACACTGTCACTGCTCCTAACTTGTCTGAATGGCTCCAGGATCGCCTTGTCATGAATGATCTGATACAACAGCATCTCTCTTGTGCTAAGGAGCGCATGAAGAAGCAAGCTGATAAGTCAAGATCAGAAAGGAAATTCCAGCTGGGTGATATGGTGTTTGTGCATCTACAGCCCTATGTTCAGACTACTCTGGCACACCGGACTAATCAGAAACTCTCATTCAAGTATTATGGTCTGTTTGAGGTCATTGCCAAGGTTGGTACTGTGGCCTATACTCTGAAGCTTCTAGCATCTTCAGCAGTCCACCCTACCTTTCACGTTTCCTAGCTCAAGAAGGCTATCCTTCCTGGTACCCCTGTCTCCCCTCTGTTTCCCTCTGATATTGAGTTGCCTCGTGTACCGAAAGCTATTCTGCACCACCGTCAGGCTTTCGATGATTCTGGCAATCAAGTCCTTATCAAGTGGTCTGGTTGGCCAGTTGAAATGGCAACTTGGGAAGCTTGGGAGTCTGTCCTTCAGGCCTTTCCTCGAGCTACTACTTGGGGACAAGCAGCTACTCAAGCCCCGGGAAATGTTACCACCCTTGCTACGACGGCCCACAAGGAAGACCTGGAGGAAGATGGGCCATGCAGGAGCTCCAAGAACAAGAGGCCCAACAAGCAATTCGTCGGCAACGAGTGGGCTTAAGTGCTTGCATGCACTCAATCCAGGCCAGGAGCCTTGTAACGCGAGTACTAAAGGAGAGGAGAGGGTTCTGTTCAGATCACCGAATTTGTAAACGCATATTCCATTACTTGCTAATCATTCCTGGTCGCTCATCCCTACCTCCCACTTGCTATTCATCTAAACTTTTCCCCAATTTCTCCTTCCTTCCTCCGTTGCTACCTCCCCTAAACTCTGATGCTGCTAACACACACACTGGGGTTTTGACCAATGCTGTTTCTGATAAAGATCTGGCAATAGACAGGGTCCTAAAACCTGTCCGTCAGGTAGGCGATCCCGCCTGTGGTTCTCTGACTCCCTCCCTCCATTTCTTCCGCCTACTCCACGTTCGCAAGAGACACAGCAGTAATGCAGCATCACAATCGTTAACTATTTTTTTCTGATCAAGGTTCAAAATCTTCACCATCATGTGTTTTTCTGAGCTAGCTTCAGCTAAATCCTGCCGCACCTCCTCCAAGTTTAATTCCCACCATATTCCCTTGACCTCCTTGCATTTGAGGAAGACACGGCTACCATCCTCATTAGTCCTTCTACACATACAGCAAGAAGTATCTATTCGCATCCCACGCCATTTTAGTGCCTTCCTCACAATGAGCATGTTATGACTAAGACACTAGAGGATGTGCTTGACTTTTGGTGGGCAATCGATACTACTCCAGATCTTTTGCCAGAAATCATCTCGGCCACCACTACATTCTTCTGCACCCGATTTACATTTGGTGGCGATACTTCTACTCAGTCTCTACGATGGACCCTACTCATCCCCTGACCCTTCCCTGCCTCCTGATGGCGACGGTGGTGCCGCCCGCCCCCCACCATCGAACCTCATCCTAGGAGCCTTCCCACCCCCTCCCAGCATAGATTCGAGCTCGCCTCCACCTGATCTATCCTTCCATGGGGTAAGTAGGGGCGCTCCAGCATGCCTCGCTGAGCACTCCTCGCCGGAGTGTGCCACAAGGGCCTGCTCACTAGAGGCCAGCCCGGTAGCGCCGGCCTGCTCCTCCCCCTCCCCCTCACCCAACTCTAATCCCAGTCCGCCTATCTCCCTAGACGTGGATGTCGCGCCCAAGATGAAGTCGCAGCCACCGCGGGTCAAGGATGCCTTCTTCCCATTACGGGCAATGCTGTAGCTAGCGCCAGCATTGCTTGCTGCGCTGCCATCAATGGCCAACCATGCAGCTATCTCCTCCGCTACCGTGCATGATGCTAGCGCGGAGGTGCCTCACGGGGTGGACTCCCTGATGCCGCCTTCGGCCGCGGGTTCGCTTGCCTCCTCCAAGCAGCAACTGTCATCGTCGACCCTGGGAGCTAGCATTGTGGCCTCCTCCCAGCTACCACTGTCGGGCTCCACTGGCACACTACGTCCAATGGGGCTGGTCGCTGCCACCTCTACGCAGCAGTCAGTGATGGGGTCACGTGTCACCGGGTCCCCGGGAGGGGCTGGTGGACATTGTGCTCGTCGAGGACGTGTCCAAAGACGATGACGGCGATGAGGAAGACAGTGAGATTGCGGCTGACAACACCGTGCGGGGGGCCAACCGCCGCCATCAGCAATGCTGCTACAACTGCCTCGCGATTCATCCTAGAGGCCGGCACATTCACTCTCTCCCCACACTGCCCCCTTCCATCCCGGGGGCACCTCTATGGGACGCTCCAAGGCTCAACGCTAGGAGGACGCAGACCCAGGCACGGGAGGCTCCGAGGATGCGCCCACCCTTGCGACTACACGCATGTCATACCTCGATGCGGCTCGCCGGGCCATCCAGGCTGCGCCATCGCCTGCAGTTGTGGAGCATGCTCGGCGGGGGCCTCGTGGCAAGCATCGTCCACGGCGGCGTCGGCAGCGGTCCAATCCCGTGCCAACGAAGTAGACAGTGCATGTACTCGTGCATCAGCATGCGACGAGGGCCTCGGTGCGCTAGAGACTTAGCAGGCAGCTGCCTGCAGCGACTGCCGTGGCTCGGCAGCCTCGTCATGACCCCACCGTCGACGCCGATGGTTTTCAGATGGTCATGAAGTGTTGTCATCATCGTTCGCAGGAGACGAGGGGACCCAGGCGTCATGGCCCCATGCTGCCCGAGCTTGTGGGCCACTACTTTGCCTCGGGCGTGACCATGTCGCCACGCAATGTCGCTCACCGTCGTGCTGCTTCCGGTGCAGGGGCACCGGTCACTGGGCACGGGCGTGCAGGCATGTTCCACCGCCGCGTATGCCCCCGCCCCCGGTGGGGAGGCAACTGGTCCGTGGCAACCCGTCTGAGAGAAGACCGGTGCCTACGCCTCAGGGTGACATCGATGAACGTCCCAAGGTGGAGACATTCGTCGTCCAGAGGAGCACCGACCTCGCCACACCCGGTGAGCACTTCTCTCTGGATCTAGTTGCGCTCGCTTTCACTCTAGGTGTGTCTCTAGGTGTGGCGCGGCGCGGAGGCGCTTCTTGCAGTTCTGTGCAAGGAGGCGAAGTGCAAGCACAGGAAAGCCTCCAGGAGTCTGAGTCTACCATGGAGGTTCAGGGCTTCGACCCCATGTCGGTGGAGGTGGAGGTGAGCCAGGCACTATCGGAATTGGTTCCGATGGTGGACCTATCTCCCGTCAGCTATGATCCTAGCTCGACGTCTCCGGCATCCTCGACAAGGGACGTCGTCGAGGTGTTGGATCGGGCGGTCGAATAGGACTGGCGACCCGGTTTGGTGGAGGCAGAGCTCGCTGATCAGCCCCTGCAGTCTATCTCACCGGCGCGGCCACCCCCATCGTCTCCAGCGGTGGGATTAGGTGTTGCCGCTGCACCGACCATGTCCTCTGTTGGCGTTGATGGTGCCCGTTCCATCCACGAGGAGCTAGAAGCTGCAGTCTGTCTCCCCCTACAGACGCCGGTCCTCCGCACCAGGCCACGGCTACGTCGGGCAAGGACTCCTGTCTCGATATCTTCGCTGAGGAGGAGCTGTCGAATCGCGGCTAGGCCGCGTGAAGCGAATGCGACACGACAGGCGCAAAACATCCTCCTCAAGAAACTTGGGGAGGCAGTGCAGGAGAGTGCACCCGATGCCGAAGTGGAAAGCAAGTTCAAGACGGCTTTTGGGGGGAACCTGACGGAGAGGAAGAAGCAGGTAATGCAGATCGTGTTGAATGGAGAGTTCGACCTGTCAGCCATGGATTTGGACCTGACTGGGTTGGAGGACGAGTTGGCGCACACCTAGAGCGATGTAATCCATCGATGGTTTTTAGAAGGGTTGGTGTGAGTTTTGGAATTTGGTAACCTCGTTTACTGCCCCCTGCCTTTATTGTATTTGCTTAAAACTTCTGTCTTCTTAATTAAATGCGCGCTGTTGGCGTGTTCTAGAAAAAAACTTCTCAGTCTCTCGGTGCAGTTTCACAAACAACACTTAAGACTAAGGGGTTCACTCAGATCAAATTAGCACCAAAGATTAATAAGTCTAGAGAAATTCAAGTTTTCAAAGAGGAAACCATAAGCTGGCTGCACTTTGGTTTCTACTGCAGATTGAATTCCACACCACTCAAGCTTCAAAACATGCAGGCCTAAAGTGCTGTGGGTGCCGACCATATTGGGCCACAAGGCCCAAGGACAAACTGCAATGGACCTGTCGCTCAGACAGGCCGAAAGTGAGGTTGGGGGCAGACTATTGGGCCACAAGTTGGCCCAAAGAACGTTGTCAGGATACAGTCGGGGTCCAGCCGTCAGCCATGGCTTTCTCCTCCTCTGCTGTTTCATCACCTATTGTCGGACGCCCAACAGTGACTTGCGCGGCACCCTTCCTGCTTGTGTCTGAATCTTAGCCAGCCAGATCCAACGGGTTGAGGTCACTCGCTCCGTTGCAGTACTAACATGACATGCAACGGAAAACTGAAAAGCTTTCCTTCAGTCACGTCAGGTGTCAATCACGTACCTAGGAAAACATGAGCTGAAATAATGCTGTGCATTCAAAATTGTGTCAATCACGTCAGATTAGCACACAGGAAAACATGAGCTGGCTGCATTGTGATCTCTCTGCAGGAGATTGAATTCCACATCGCTCAAGTTTCTTCAGACATGCACATGCTCCTATAGTCCTATGTGAGTTGAGATGCAACAAAGTGATAGGGAACGCTATGAATCAGCGTGAGACTGCAGTAAACTAGCACACTCTGTTGTTTGCAGAACCGTCAGACTGCAGCACTTAGGGGTAGGGGGAGGGGTCAGAGGTGCCTAGATACGAGCAGACCCCAGACTGAGAATACATCTCATAAACATCAAACCACATAAAAATCCCGTTATGCTGAATGGTTAGCAAACTAAGATATATAGCTCCAATCTTAAATTATCTGGAAAAGGAAAAATTCAAAAGTTTGCTTCGTTATAATACTGTCATACTGACATGCAAGGGAAAACTGAAAACTGTAAGTCCTCCTTCAGTTTCTGAAATACATACAAAGCTAACGTGGATGCATTGTGATCTCTGCTGGAGTTTAAATTCCACATCACACACGCTTCAGAACATGATATGCACATGCTCCTATATGAGTTTGAGATGCAGAGCGCTCTGAATCAGCAGTAAGCTAGCACTCTTCTGTTTGCAGACCCTCATCCTCTGCATTGGGAACCGTCAGACTGCTCAGAACTTGGGGTAAGGAGGCGGGGGACACAGGCAGAATCCAAGCAATGAAATGTGAAATGGTTGTGTGCATCCATATGAGCAGCGATAACAGATGCATCGAACCATACAACTCGAGATGATTTGACTGAATTGTTAGCATACAAGACACGTGCCATTCATACACAGCAGACTTACATTTTCCGGAAAAAGAATGAATTGCAATTTAGCCGATCAATCAAGCAGGATGCAATAGCATAGCAATGCGCTTCAAATGAAGGTGACACACAAGGAAGCAGCACAATCCATCATGCCACATTGTCAGAAACACTGAATGAAAAATATGCCAGCCATATTAGCTCATTATCATAATCGCACACATCCAGCCAAGGCAGAGCAAAGCATTTCATTCATCCAGGAAACTAAAGAGATCAGGTTCTCCTTCAAACACGCACACAAGGACGTTTAGTTACACCCGTGTGTTAAACTACTATCTTCTGAAACCAGAAAGACTGGACTCACACACCAGATACGACCAAGTCTGAAACCTACATTTGTACAAGAATACGTGGGACAGTGCGTGCTTGTCCCACAGCTAGAGGCACTGCAAAAGAATCTTTCCCAAACGAATCCTGCAACGAAAGAAGGCCAGCCAGCGTGACCACGTCGTCCTAAATTCTCGGCCGTCCGATTGGGCCGACGGACGGCCTAGATCATGAGAGTCACATAATTTTGTAAAAAAGCCCTCACACTTTGATGAAATATAACCCGCCGTCCAGCCCACTCTCTTAGGCTTTTTTTCAAAATAGCCCAACTTTGCTGAAATTAAGGATCAATCCATGTCGCATGCCTCCCTCCTGGGCCGGACTCGCGCTTGCTAGGCCTAAGTGGGACGAATACGGCCCTATGCTATTTTTATTTTTCTATTAATCTTTAATCTTTTCTTTTCAAATTAGATATCTTCCAAAATTCGTAAACAATTATAAAAAATCGTAAAAATACCAAACTAATTTTATTGAGTTTCTTATGACTTGATATGTGCATTCAACTTAAAATATCATATGATTTAGTGTATTTTATTTGATAGATATATGCATCTATAATTTTATGTCAGTGATTAATTTTTTGCTCATCTCGCATATGAACTACAAATATCTACCCCAACTTAACTCTAAATCAATTCATACCCTTTTTCATAATATTCGATTTCTAATTCTTCCCACCTTAACTCTAAATTAATTAATATATTTTTTTTAACAATCTTTGTTTCCTAATTTTTTAATTTTATACTAACTCGTAATACAAAATAATCTAAAACAAATAATCATTAACGTATATATATAAAGCCAAATACTTCACTACATATACGGCATACAAAAAAATAAAACACATAGATACATGTACGGGCGCATAGTTAACCACGGGCCATAAGCGGCAACGCCGCGCAATATATTTCTAGTTGCTTATGGAGATACCACAGCTAGATGCATCGACCTGCATGGAGAGACGGTCCAAGGTATCACCAGCTCACCGTCTTCCTGGGCCACAGCGACCGTCGTGCGCAGGACCCACGGCAACGGCAACGGCGAGTTCGTCCGGTCCGGCGCCTTCGAGCTCTTCCGGCTTTCCCATGGCCGACATGGTTCCTATCAGCCACCTGGAGGGCCATATGCCTGTTGGGCCGACTACGAGGCCCAATGGGATGCTGTGGTATCGAGCCAGGTCGAAGCACTAATAGGCCACTGAACGGCCCATGAGTGCCTGTCAGCCAGTTAGCTGCCGATAGGAGTCCTGTCGGCCCCCTGGGGGCCGACAGGCTACTGCACATCAGGAGGCTACGCGCCGGCTTTGTGCAGCTGCAGGTGGCGACGACATCCCCTGGACAGGGCTGATCCCCATGCCGTCTTGTGGAGGCGTCGTCGGAGACCATCGCCATCATCGTTGACGGCAAGCAGCAGCTCCGACTCCGTGTCCGACTCCGAGATGGCTGGTTTCTGAGCAACGACGAGCCAGAAAACCGAACTGCCCAAGGATGTAGAAAGCTGAGCATCTCACGCGCTCGTGGAATCGTGGATCCTGACGACGGCCAGAGCCTCACGGTAGAGTGCAGCGCTTCGAGTTCCAGGTGGGCAGAGGTTGTGATACGAGCAGACCTAAAATCAAACCACATAAAAAGCTTTAATGAACTCGTTATGCTGAATGGTTAGCAAACCAAGACATATATAGTTTCACTCTTAAATTTTCTGGAAAAGGAAAATTCAAACTCCCTATTCATTCACAAATCTAGTTAGTGGAACCAAAACTGTTCCACATTTCAAATGGACGACTTACAATTTTCTTGAATTGTATGCACATGCCTGTCCGGACAGTGAACCAGGGTGACAAAAACAAGTAAACGGAGACCGTCAGCAGCAAGGCGCAGGAAATGAAACTGCGATGGGCCTGCCGCTTAGACAGGCCTAAAGTGTTCCGGTCATTTGCTTCGTTACAATACTGTCATACTGACATGACATGCAAGGGAAAACTGAAGTCCTTCAGTTTCTGAAATAACACTGTGCGTACAATGCTAACGTTGTCAATCACGTCAGATTAGCACGCACCCATTGCGACCTCTGCTGGAGTTCGAATTCCACATCACTCGAGCTTCATAACATGGTCGGGAGCGCTCTGAATCAGCGTGACCCATCAACCTCTGCATTGAGAACCGTCAGACTGCAGAGCTGAGCTTGGGGTAAGGAGGCAGGGGACACAAACAGAATCCAAGCCATGAAATTCGAAATGGTCCATTTGAGCAGCGCTAATAGAATACATCGCATGGAACCACAACTAAATACAATTTGACTGAATGGTTATTGGTTAGCATGGTACCAGCCATACACCGCAGACTATACAATCGCAATGTGCTTCAAATGTTTTGGTGACAAGCAGCACCATCCATCAGGCCACATTGTCAGAAACACTGGATGCAGAAATATGCCAGCCATAGCTCATGATCAGAATAACAGACATCCCAGATTTAGAATACATCGCATCAAACCATAAAACTCGTTATGCAATTCGATTTGACTGAATGGTTATCATAACCAAGACTGGGTACCATTCAGACATAGCAGAATATATCTCCAACTCACATTTTCGGAATGCAATAGCAGTGCGCTTCAAATGATTTGGTGACACACAAGAAAGCAGCACCAACTATCAGGCCAACATTGTCACAAACACTGAATGAAAAATATGCCAGCCAGGCAGCCATCGTGATCAGAATCACAGACATCCAGCCAAGGCAGAGCAAAGCATTTCATTCAGGAACTAAAGGGATCAGGTTCTCTTCCAAAGCACACAAGGACGTTTAGGTTCCACACGTGTTTACCTACTATCTCCTGAAACCAGAAGCATTGTACTGACTGTCTGACACACCAGAAGCGTGCTTGTCCCACATCTAGAGGCACTGCAAAAGAATTGCTTATGGAGATAACTAGATACCAGGGCAAAACTACGCTTCAAAGATCGCTACTTCTTTGCTTTCCCTTAAGCTGCACAACTCCGGAGGCTTGATTATTCCTTTGTATGCAACGAACTATCCAGCTTTGTACCTGCAGCAACAGTCAAAATGGTACAATGTCTCAGATGGAATGGCATGACATTGTCCCAAGAAAACAATGATCATAGATGAAATATGAGGTTGTGCATTCCAAGGTGGTGATTACTTACAGATTTAGCTGTTACCACTAGTCTAGTAAGCCTAAGCATCAACAGCCATAGCCCCGAAGTCATCACCCTGATTATTTGTAGCAGCAGTCGAACGCTCAGCATGAGCCCGTTTGCTGGATGATGAGAAACAATAGTATATAAGCAATAAATATGCTGCTGTGGAGTTGGTGAATTAAGATACATAAGAATAACAAAGATATGTAAATTGCATATGAAAGAAATGCTGGACAGAACTTGTGATTTCAAGAAAAACAGATACTAACATATCAGTACCATCATATATGAATAATATGACACAGAATTGTAACAAATCATCACTTTATTCTTAGTGAAATGTAGAAGTGAAGCTATATCATCCTACCTAGGCATAGAACAAATCCTAAAATCATTATCCAAAAAAAAGAACAAATCCTAAGATGAATTTGCTAGCACAATGCAGACAAGTTCATTGATTTCAGAGTCTGAATTTCTAGTCAAGTTCGAATCTCTGAACAATTTTTTATATAAAAAGAGGTAAATTAAAAAGCCACAGAAAAGCAATTAAGGAAATCAAACAAAAAGCAAAGCTAATCATGGATCATCTAGATCAAAATTGCGTATTACATACAAAAAAATATGCAAGGATAACTGCAGAAAATTGATCCAGTCAAGTGCAGTAGCCAGGCAATAAAAAATTTCCATCTATGAGAGTAACAAACACATGCCGAAAACAAAAAAAAATATTCAGGTGCAACCAAGCATAGTGAAAACAAGGTTATTCAGATAATACATCCATCAACAGACTGAAACTGTTGTAGTTTCCCAAAAAAAATAGCTAGTATCCACTTCTGCTCCTAAAACATTATAAAGTAAGGTAAAAGTAAACCTAACAAAACACCAATATGAAATGGAGCAACAGGACAGCATGTGAATGAAAATATAAACGGGTCAAACAGGGACCAATTATCATTTGTTTGCAACTTCCAAGAAAACACAAACTTCACCTATGTTGATTGGAAGACTTTCTTGAGTCATTTCATCATAGCCGGTCCCAAGCCCGGATAAAGGAGGAGGGTGTGTTAGGTGCGGCTAGCCAACATTTCAAAACCAGCCACTCTCATGGATATGAAACCCACAAGAGATTCGTTGAGGCGTAACCCTCTTAGCGACGCGCTACATCGGAACCCGGGTGTAGTGTCAAATGTGCAAGGGCCGGGTCGTCATCCCCTTAGTGGCGCGTCGTATCGTGATCCGGGTACGATGAAAAATGAGCAAGGGTCGGGTCGTCGCAACCTTTGTGACGCGTTACATCTGCGCCCGGGTGTAGTGAAAAATGAGTAAGGGTCTTCGCACTTCCCTCCACGGGTGCGAAGGGTAAGGAAGCTAGCTGAGCCAACTAGGATTCGTCTAGGTAGCTGGAATGTAGGGTCCCTAACGGATAAGTTAAGAGAGCTAGTCGATACAGCAATTAGGAGGCGTGTAAATATTCTATGCGTTCAGGAGACTAAATGGAAGGGCTAGAAGGCGAAGGAGGTGGAGGATACTGGCTACAAACTTTGGTACACGGGGACAACATCGGGTAGGAATGGTGTAGGCATCTTGATCGATAGGAGCCTTAAGGATGGAGTAGTTGAGGTGCGGAGGCAAGGCGACCGGATTATCCTAGTCCGGTTGGTAGTTGGAGATTTGGCTCTGAATATGATCAGAGCCTATGCCCCACAGGTAGGTCTTTGCGAGAGCACCAAGAGGCAGTTTTGGGAAGATCTCGATAGCATAGTTAGTACTGTGCCTATCAGCAAGAAACTCTTCATAGGAGGAGACCTCAACGGCCATGTGGGTGCGACTAATGTAGGTTTCGAACGAGTGCATGGGGGTTTCGGGTATGGTAGTAGAAATCAAGAGGGGGAGGATGTTTTGAACTTCCCGTTGGCCTACGATTTGTTGATAGCGAACACCGTCTTCAAGAAGAGGGAATCCCATCTAGTGACCTTTCGTAGCGGACAACACCTGAGTCAGATCGACTTTATCCTTGCAAGGAGGGGGGATAGACGTGCTTGCTTAGATTGTAAGGTGTTATCTGGGGAGTGTGTTGTCCCTCAACACAAGCTTGTGGTGGCGGATTTTCGCTTTCGGGTACGTGTCCATCGGGACAATCGGGCCAAGATTGCAAGAACAAAATGGTGGAAGCTTAGGGGGGAAGCAGCGCAAACATTTAAGGAGAGGATGCTAGATGAGGGGCCGTGGGAAGAAGGAGAAGATGCAGATGACATGTGGCTAAAGATGACAACATGTGTTCGGAAGGTGGCTTCGGATGTGTTTGGAGTGAGTAGGGGAGGCAAACGGAAAGCGAAAGACACCTGGTGGTGGAATGACGAGGTGCAAAGGGCTATTAGGGAGAAGAAGGAGTGGTTCAAGCGCCTCCATCATGACAGGAGTGCAGCCAACATTGAGGGCTATAAAATAGCGAAGAGGGCTGCAAAATGAGCGGTGAGTGTAGTAAAAGGTCAGGCGTATGATGACATTTATCAGCGACTAGGCACGAAGGAAGGGAAGAAGGACATTTATAGGATGGCTAGGATCCGCGAGAGGAAGACGAGGGACATCAACCAAATCAAATGCATCAAGGATGGGACGGATCAACTTTTGGTGAGGGATGAGGAGATCAAGGACAGGTGGAGAGAGTACTTTGACAAATTGTTTAATGAGGAGAATGAGGGTCCTACCTTTAAGTTGGATGACTCATTTGACGATATCAACAGACGTTTCGTGAGGAGATTTCAGGAGGCAGAGATCAGGGAGGCTTTGAAGAGGATGAAGGGAGGTAAAGCGATGGGCCCTGACGGTATCCCCATTGAGATGTAGAGATGCCTAGGTGCCAGAGCGATAGTATGGTTAACTAAGCTTTTTAACCTCATTTTCCGGTCAAACAAGATACCTGAAGAATGGAGGAGAAGTATATTAGTACCAATCTTCAAGAACAAGGGAGATGTTCAAAGTTGTACTAATTACCGTGGGATTAAGTTGATGAGCCATACGATGAAGCTCTGGGAGAGGGCTATCGAGCATCGCCTAAGAAGAGTTGACAAGTGTGACCCAAAACCAATTTGGGTTTATGCCTGGTAGGTCGACCATGAAGGCAATTTTCTTATTACGACAGTTGATGGAGAGGTATAGGGAGCAAAAGAAGGACTTGCACATGGTCTTCATTGACCTCGAGAAGGCATATGACAAAGTACCGAGAAATGTCATGTGGTGGGCATTGGAAAAGCACAAAGTCCCAACTAAGTACATCACCCTCATCAAGGATATGTACAGGGATGTGGTGACGTGTGTCCGAACATGTGATGGCGACACCAGTGACTTTCCAATTAAAATAGGACTACATCAAGGGTCGGCATTGAGCCCTTATTTATTTGCTTTGGTGATGGATGAGATCACAAGGGACATACAAGGTGATATCCCTTGGTGTATGCTCTTTGCTGATGATGTGGTGCTAGTGGATGAGACTAGGGCAGGGGTTAATAGGAAGTTAGAACTATGGAGGCACACGTTAGAGTCGAAAGGGTTTAGACTTAGTAGGACCAAGACCGAGTATATGAGGTGCGATTTCAGCGCAACTAGGAATGAGGAGGGAGACGTTAACCTCGATGGGCAAGTGGTGGCCAAGAAGGATACTTTTCGGTATTTAGGATCGATGCTACAAAAGGATGGTGACATTGATGAAGATGTTAGGCATAGAATTTCAGCCGGTTGGTTGAAATGGCGTCAAGCTTCAG
Organism: Bothriochloa decipiens; assembly: GCA_023333625.1. Taxonomy (NCBI): domain Eukaryota; kingdom Viridiplantae; phylum Streptophyta; class Magnoliopsida; order Poales; family Poaceae; genus Bothriochloa; species Bothriochloa decipiens. Next base: position 1,790,900 of record CM041647.1, read on the forward strand.
GCGTCCTCTGTGACAGAAGGGTGCCTCAGAAGTTAAAAGGTAAGTTTTATAGGACAGTGATTCGTCCGGCGATGTTATACGGTGCTGAATGTTGGCCTACAAAAAGGCGACATATCCAGCAATTGAGTGTAGCAGAGATGCGTATGTTACGATGGTGTTGTGCGCACACAAGGAGGGATAGAGTCCGGAACGACAATATTCGGGATAGGGTTGGGGTGGCACCAATTGAGGAAAAATTGATCAACACCGGTTGAGATGGTTTGGCCATATCCAACGGAGGCCTCCTGAGGCACCGGTGCGTAGTGGGGTTCTAAAGCGGGTCGATAATGTAAAAAGAGGTAGAGGTCGACCTAAACTGATTTCGGATGAGTCGGTTAAGAGAGACCTTAAGAAGTGGAATATCCCTAAGGATTTAGCTATGGATAGGAGCGCTTGGAGACTAGCAATTAACGTGCCTGAACCGTAATCTTTTTCTTGTACCGTTTATGTGTTCTTTGTTTTCATGCCTCTTTTGGGTTTCATCTCTAACCTACCCCAACTTGCTTGGGACAAAAGACTATGTTGTTGTTGTTGTTCCAAGAAAACACAAATTATTACCAGCATTACAAAGATAAGATACGGACCTAGTCACATATCAAGTTTCAGTGGACAGCAGTGTCTCCATATCAACATTATTACCCTAAACTTCCAAACTAGCAATCAGATCTGCAGTATCCAGTAGACCCAATAAAGATAATTGTGCTGCTAGGTACCATTGTTGGCATGGATATAATTTGCATTAACTGGACCCTTTCTATCTACTATCAATCACATTATGCCCAGACGAGAGTACTACATGTCAAAAAATCTAGCAGAACTAATGTATTCAGAATTTCAGCTATTCAGCCAACATGGCAAGCCGTACTGAAATTGCAGTGGTATTTCAGAAGTTTGTAGTTTTGGAAGCAGGCACTGAGACATCAATCGGTCAAACAGCAGTGTCTATATCATTTCTTTGCAACCTCCTAGAAAAGACAAATTATAGCAGCATGGAAAAGGATAAGATATCGACCAAGTCACACTAGAAGTTTCAGTGGACAGTAGTGTCTCCATATCAACATTACCTACCAGACATGTACATCCAAAATTAGAAAAGTAGCAATCAGACCTGAAGTAATTGCATGGTCCAGTTGACACAATAGGGCTAGTTCTACTGAGAGAAACCAGTAATGGCATGGATATAATTTGTATTAACTGGACTCCTTTTATCTACCAATAACATTATTATGCCTAGACCAGAGGACATAATCTAGCAAAACTGAAATTGTAGTGCTAGTATTTCAGAGACTAGTTTGAAGTTGTGGAAGCAAGCATCGAGACAATCGGTCAAAAATATTGCAGTTACCAACCAAACATGGCAATATTTCAGAAAACATTATCAGAGTACTACATCTCAAACAATCCAGCAAAACTGAAATTGCAGTGCATTGCAGAAACTGGTTTGCAGTTGTGGAAGCCGGGATTGAGACATCAATCAGTCAAACATATTGCAGTTACCAACCAAACATGGCAATATTTCAGAAAAGATTCTCAGAGTACTACATCTCAAACAATCCAGCAAAACTGAAATTGCAGTGCTAGTATTGCAGAAACAGGTTTGCAGTTGTGGAAGCAGGGATCGAGACATCAATCAGTCAAACATGTTACAGTTACCAACCAAACATGACAAACTATATGTCAAACAATCCATAATACATTCAGAATTTCAGATATTCATCTGACATGGCAATATTTCAGAAACTATTTTGCAGTTATTGAAGCAGGCATTGAGATATCAACCATTGAAACTGCAGGTACCAATCAACACACAGATCTATCTATCTATTCCAAACGAAAAACAGAGGGAATCGGACAAACATACCCGGAGCCAGAGATGGCAGCCAAGGACCTGACGTAGGGGATGAAATCGGCGTAGTAGGCGCTGCCCGGGACGAATCTGATGGTGCGCGTGGTGCGGCCCTCGATGTCCATGGCGACGACCGTCTCAGAGCTGGGGTCCCACATGACGACCTCGGCCTTGCCCTGCGAGCGGAGCAGCTTGACGTCCTTGCGTCCCCTGAGGCATCCTCCCTCGAAGTGGCCCGCCAGAGTCCACGGGACGGTGCCGTAGGCGGCGCGCCGGCCGAAGTCCAAGCGGATGACGACGACGGCGTCGACGCGGTCGTCCGTGCACGTGACGCAGAGCGTGCCCTCCATCTCGCCGAGCTCCCAGTAGCGCCACTGCAACACCTCGGCGGGCGCCGGGACGAGGTCCGAGCAGCGCGAGACGGGCTCGTAGCAGAGGAACGGGCCGAACGCCGTGCGCCAGAACGCGCACCCGAGCACCCCCACCCCGGACCCGGACTCGATCAACAAAGCGTCGGCGACGTCCTCGCCCACGGCCCACTTCCACGTCCTCGACGAGAACGACTCGAAGGCGTAGATCCCGTCCCCGATCGGGTACGCGACGACGACGTGGTAGTGGCGGTAGAATGGCTTGTACTCCATGGCGTCGCCGCGCTCGGGGTCCGAGTCGCGCGGGTCGAGGTCGAACGCGATGACGACCTGGGGCTCCCCCTTGACGCGGTGGTCGCGCGCGGGGAACGGGAGCTTCTCGCGCTCGAACGTGGCCGGGTTCGCGACGTAGTAGGCGTTGGTGACGGTGCCGCGGAGGCAGACGAGGCCGCGGGTCGAGGCGAGCGCGGCCACGGGCTCGTGGAAGAAGGCGGCGAACGTCGGGTCCGGGACCAGCTGCTTCCCGCCGTGGTGGCCGAGGTGAGCGGGCGTCGGGGCCGGGACCGGGTCGAAGGCGGCGTACGCGACGTCGCCCGTGAGCGTGTGATGGAAGAGCCCCGAGAGCGGCTTGGGGAGCGGCGGGGATGGTGATGGCGTGGCGTCGTCCGCGTCCTCGGCGTCGGAGAGCGTGTACGTGCCCTCCGGGTCGTCCGGGTCGGCAACGGCGGCGGCGTGCGCGAGGAGGAACCTGGTGGAGCGGCCGGGGGTGCGGGAGTCGGGGTCGTCCGAGTCGGAGGTGCGGGAGTCGGGGTCGTCCGAGTCGGAGGTGGGGGTGATGGAGCCGGCGCGGGAGGAGGTGACCGACGGGGTGGTGCAGCCGGAGGAGAGCGCGATGACGCGCTCGTCGTCGGAGGACGAGGACGACGAGGCCAGGACGACCCAGTCGTCGATGGAGTCCTGATCCGAGTCCATGGTGAGAGGGAGGGGAGGCGGGCACTGGCTGGCGGTTAGGGTTCTCGGAGGGGGTGGGAAGGCTAGAGGAGGATTTGATCGGCGGAGGATTTGGTGGCTTGCGGCGGTAGGCGGCGAGGGGGGAGAAGGTTTAAGTAGGGGGAGGTGAGGGGTGAGGCGTGCGGGACGCGGATTGGCGGCGCGCGTGGGGCCCAGCGGCGCGGTTAGTGGAGGGTGGGGCCCACTTGACCTCCGGAACAGCAACAGTCCCACTGGCAGCTGCGGCGGCGGGGGAAGGGAAGGAACCGAACGGGCGAAGAGTGTTTCCGTGGGTGCGTGGGGGCTGTGACGTCACCGTGGCCCGCACGTCAGCGGGGCTGGGGTGGGACGTGGGGCGTGCGTGGGCGCGTGGCCTCGTGGGCGTGGCGGCGGCGTCCCCCACAGGACGTGCGGTGCGTGGGTCCCACGGAAGTTACGGCGCACAGGGAAGGAAATTTACCGCATTGATGATTTGATTTTTTTATAGGTGTCTTTTCTGATGATTCTGATTAATTAAAGAAGATCCTTGCTATGCAATGAATGGATCATCAGTTTATAATTACTCACCTTTTTCAGAAAAAAATCAGTTTATATTTACTCACGTTTTTCGTAAATTTTTTACAAGTATCTTTTCACACGTTTTTCAGAAGAAAAAAATCTCGATTGTGTCACGGTACTGGAAGCCACGGAAGCGTGTTTTTGCATAGGCATGCAAGCAAATGTGAAAACACTTCATGCGGCTTAGGGCACGTACATTGGTGTGTTCTCGTAGCTAGTCTTATAGATACTATGTCATTTAAGACGATTTAATAAACTACATACACAATGATTGTCTTTTTAAGTTGTCTTATAGTAACTCGTAATTCCTTAATTTATGGAGAAAATAAAAATAAGGTTGTGAGGTGCATGAAAATAACTCATAGAATAGTAAAATAATTATCTCATAGTCCTTAATTTTAGCTCATGAGGTGATTGTTTCACGAAACAACGATATCGTTCTCTCTCACCTCTCTCTTTCCTCCATATCATCAAAAATCCTACGTAGCAATCCATGAGACGGCCTATAAGACTGCTCACGTGTAGCAACATACCTGCCCTTAATAATTTACTTTCTTGACTTATGGTTGTCTTACATGGAGTTTTTTCTTAGAATTGATCAAAGTCAAAATATTATACTAGGCTTAACTAAATTTATGGAAAAGGAAGGAATATATAACATACTACTGTACCAAATAGACAACCCTAAAATACAGTCCCGTAAATATAGAACGGAATGAAGGAATGTTTCCGTGCGTGCGTGGGGTTGTGACTTCACCATGGCCCGCACGTCAGCTGAATGTAGTGTCGCATCAACCAATTGTCGATGTGCAAAGGAGCCATGTGCGCTAGTATCTGTAAATCTAACTATGGATTTATGAGAGAGATACTGCGAATAAATGCAAATGTAGCTGGCGTGAGCATCTAAATATTTACGGGTATGTACGTACTGTAATGTACATAGGAATATTATGGGTACGTACTCCACAGGAATATTTATGGGTGCAAGATTTGTCCACATGTTTTAGCCATTTTTGTGTCATCAATCATGTGGTTGCTGCTTCCTCGGATCCTCTCACTCCATCTTTATAATCATAAATAAATTAATAATACTTATGCATAAATAAATTTATAGTAGTAGTCTTACATCAAATTTTCGTTAAATTTACAATACGGTTGATTATTATTATTACAAGAAAAATAGCAGAAAAGAAGAAGAAAAATAAAGGCGAGTACTACTGTCTCCGCGGGGCGCAGCGGAAAAAGAAAATCTCAACAGCTGTGCTATTAGTGACGTGTTTGTGTGCAGCAGCAGCAGCACCGTTGACTGTGACCGAGTGGATGGATCGAGTAGACTAGATTAGACGGGTCAACGGTCACGGGTCAAGATGGGGGGCCCACCCGAGCAGGGACGACAACATGCATGTCGATAGTAGTTGGGCTCGTCGCCTGTCGGTTTCCTTGGGCGCTACTGTACGTACGTCCATCCGTCCCGTTCGTTCCCATCCGGATGGATAAACACTTCTATGACTACGTGCGTGTCAAATTAATTTTTTAACAATAATTAATTACTCTTATTATAATCTAACCAGAAAGTCCAGGACACGGTTTTTTTTTTTTTTTTTGAGCAAGTCCAGGACACGATTGATGCCAAGCCGGCCAGCCGCGTGGGGTCGGTCGTCGCGTCTCCGACGCGTCGTTACTTGTATAATGCCATGCGCCGTGTCTCCTCCGAGTTCACGACACCTCATTTTCCAACGCCAGTGTTACTGCTACCAGGCCTCGTTTGGTTGCCGGTAGAATGGGTATTATCACGTTAAATCAGCGTATTATAATATTTTATTTGTATTTGGTAAAAAATTATTTAAACTTTGACTAATTAGTTTTAAAATATTCGTCTCGTAAATTATAACAAAATTATGCAATTAGTTTTTAATTTTATCTACATTTAGTATTCTGTGCATATGCCGGTATTTTAATGTGACGGAAAATATAAATTCTATATAGTGAATTTAGTAGCCAAATTAGAAAAATAAACAAGACCCTAGTACACAACTACGTACACACTGTCGCTTCGCTCTAAACTAAACACACTGGCAGAGCTCGAGCTGAGATTGCCTATCAACGGGTATCACAATCATGTGACTATATATGGACCGGCATGTTAGGTGTATCATTCATATATTTCTTCCGTCATAAAAAGACTGTCGTAATTAACTTTTAGACATCTTGTTTGATCATCCGTTTTATTTAAAAATTTTATATAAATTGTAGAATAAACAAATCATTATTAAAATATTTCTAATAATAAGTTAAGTAGTAATAAAATATATAAAATTTGTATAAAAATTTTAAATAAGACATATAGTCAAAATAGATGTCTGAAAGTCAACTATAACAGTCTTTTCGTGACGAAGATAATAAAACCCTGTTTGGTTCGCAGGACTAAGAACTACTCCCTTCCACGATGTGTGTCGTCGGAGCTACAACAGCCTAAGCATGTCAGGCACACTAGTGTTTGCTGGTCTATTGTTCATTTGTTTAATGCTTGCAAGTGGACGTTTGTGGGTGTCAAACGAAAGGATGTGGCTGTCCGTACGCACACGTAGCAAAAGCATTCTGTATGAGCAATGATTGCACTAGGGGTATGCAGGTGAACTATTTACTTCCTTTGGTAATCTGGCCAGGTGCAAAACGACACACGAAACACAGGGAGTATAAATTAGTCCTAATTAGTCTCTAATTTATCAAACAGTAGGACTAAAAATAAGACCAGTAGTCCCTAGTCTAGTAGTCTCAAAAGAGGTGCTAATTGGGACGCTTAGGTTGGACCCGCCTACCCCTCATCACATGTGGGCCCCACACGGAGTTTCTTCTCTCTCCTCCCCTTCTCCTTCTCTCCCGCGACGCAAGATGTGTTCAGGCGAGCTTCTCCACCCGGCGTTGTGCGCCCTCCCCGGCGAGCTTTTCTGCCCGGTGAGACGAGACGCTCTCCCGGCGAGGCAACGCGACGTTGACGCCGCCACGCGTCGCAGCCCTGGCACCGCGCGCCCCACCGCAGGCCGCCATCACAGGCGCGCGGCCTTGCCGCCCATGAGCAAGGCGCTCCCCCAACAAGGCGCCACCGCGGCTGCTCGGCTCCGGTGGCAAAGAGGAGCGCAGGGTTGCGGCGCCACGACGTCCCGCACCATCTTCCGGGCACGGACCGCGTCGACACGGGCGAGCTCCCGACGCCGTCGTACCGTTGAAAGTGCATCTAGCCCTTTAGTGGGTTTTGGTGAATTGATTGACAACATAATTAAAGCTCTAATGAGTTTTTTAAGTGTTGAACAGGAAATTGAGTCTATTGCATATACTTGTGGATTGTATATTAACAAGTATATCTAAAGTTAAACAAGTACGCAAACTTGATGGTATTCCACAATGTGTTGAGATAAAAGGCCAAAGTTGTGTATTTTTATATTGGAAGATCATGAAAACAATCTAGAATGAGTAAAAGACAACAATGCAAATGGAACTATTGACATGGCTTCTGTATTACGGGATATCTTAGCATCATGTGAAAGCAAGCATGTTTGGCAAATGATAAATGAGACATGAGTTGATGATCTTGGATTGGTCTCTACAATGGCTTGCTTTACATGATCAAGAAGTGTTGGGTGTCAAGCCAAAATAAAGAGGATATAAGGAATCATGAATTGGCTTTACCATATTAATGCTGATCCATAATGTCTCTATGTGAGTCAAACTGAAGCTTGATTGATCTTAACATTCATATCTATAAGATATTCAAGCAAGGATCATAATATTAAAGAAATGGTTATTCAATGTATGCTTAATGTGATGTGACTTGAGTATAGCTTGATAAGGTGAAGATAGTAAGGAAAGGGCTTCGAGGTACTAAGCGAAGGTAAAGGGCAAGCGATGGCTTAGGGACCGAGATACCATGGCTAGGGTGAAGAAGAGAGTACTTGCATTGAGTCGAGCAACTAATCAAGCTATGAGGAGTCATACTGTGTTGAGAATCAAATCATTAGTGGAAGTAACTTGAAGTCATTGAGATGAACTCATATGTATGGACATGGTTCAAGTTACATGCTCAAGATAATGAGAAAGAAGACAATACAATGTTGGTGGAACCCCTAATTACAAAAGACAGCGGCAACTGGCTCAAAGGCATTTACATTCTCTTATGTTTTGAAATTGAGTTTAGAAAAGCTGTACTATAAAGGGGGATACAATGTGCAAGCTTAAATATGCAACCAAGTGCTCATAACACACCAAACATCCTCTTTTACCCTGCCTAGTTAGCATGTGAAACAGTTTTCAATTCAGAGCTAATAGGCTAGTGCAGCACTGCTGCTCTCCGGATAGCACTGCTGCTCAGGCGCAGCACTGCTGCTCCCTGAGCAGCACTCTGCGACTTAAAATCTGACCGTTGGGGCTGATGGAGTATTTTACACCTCCCTCATCCCCTCCAACTGTTATCTTGACCATTCCCTTCCAAAGTGCCACCAGAAGCTCTCTCTTCCTCTCTCTCTCTCTCACTCCATTAGAGCCCCCAAGCTTCTCCCTTTGATTCCTCTCCAATCCATTGAGAGTTGGAGCCTCCAACTTGCATTAGAGAGCTTCCCAAACTGTTCTTCAACTCCTACAACACTTAGTTCACGTTCAAGCTGACAGATTGTCTTTGTTACTCTTGGAACTTGCTCCTAGCCGGCTAGCGCGTCACCCGTGGAGCTTGCCAACTTGTGTGGCAGCCCGGGAGGTTTGTAACCATCTATTGTAGTTAAGAAATCACCCCTCTCTTCAAGAGTTTATTCTCTTGATTTGAGAACAAGGGCAAGGCAAGCCTTGGTGGCGAGCCAATCCTTTTGTGGATACCTCAACAACATGGATATAGGCAAGCCTTGGTGGCGAGCTGAACCACGGGATAAATCATTGTCTCACTTGTGTTCTTGTGCTTGTATTGCTCTATATTTGTATTTGTGGTTACTCTAGGGTTTGGTCCCGATCTACTTGCTCGTGCACTCCCGGCCTAATTCAAGTGTTGGAATAGGTTCAACTCTACCCCAGGAACATCAGTAAATTGCTCAATCCAATTTTCATTGGGTAGATTTTGAACTATTATCTCGGGTACCAAACAGAGCAGCACTGCTACTCGCAGAGCAGCACTGCTGCACCAGAGCAGCACTGCTGCACCAGAGCAGCACTGCTGTGCCTAGAGCATCACTGCTGCGCTGGAATTTAATCTTGGTTCAAGTCGAGTTTTTGCAGGATTGTCACTTGATACCTCTAGTACATCATCACCAAGTTTGGGCTCCATTGGACTCACGACCATAGGGAGAAAGTTCTGGCCTCAAAGGAAGGCAGTGTTTCCTTCACTGTTAATTTTGGATTATGTTGAAATTTTGTAGGCCTATTCACCCCTCCTCTAAGCCTCCTAGGCGACATCAAGGTCCTTTCAACCATGCTCGTATTTGCCGATGCTGCGACGCGCTCCCCACCGACGGCGTGCGGCCCGACCCCGCGTCGTGCTCTCCGGCAGCGGCGGCTGTGTCCCGACCCCGTGCCGCTTCTGTGGGCTGACAGGCCACCACTGCGGGCCCCGCGGGTGACCCCTCCATGGCGACATCATTGACCCCTCCTCGCTGGCCAAGATCTCCTGCCTTGCAAGCTCGACGCCACCGCACCCCTCTCCGCTGCAGCCTCCGCGGCTTCCTGCAGGCGGCGAAACGAAACAGGGACGACGGTGGTGGTGCGATGCGGCACCGACCCGGCTGTACTCCCGCAGCCACCATCTGGGCTGCACCCGCACCGGCAGGGAGGAGCACGCAGGGAAGGCGGGTGGGGGCGCCGGGCGTGACGACCATCATGGCGCGTGGGATTGATGGTAGGTGACGTATGAAGGGGAAAAAAGGAGGGGTAGTTTGGTCATTATGCAGCTCGGTAGTCCTTTGAACAAACAGGACGTGGGACTACTTATTAGTCCTTGTATAGTCCCTAGTCTGTAGTCCCTTGGAACCAAACATGCCCTAACAACAACATCGTTGAACTGAAATAAATTCAAAAAAAATATGAGTACCCACCCAAAAAGATCAACCAACTAAGCTTACATAGTTTTTCAGGCGCCACTGCCCCTATCCCTCCAAGGCTAAATTTTCAAGCTATTCTAGGCTAGTTGTAAGCTTGGTCAAACTTATGACATAAAATGAGTCAAACTTATAAAAGTTTGACTTAGAACAACTCTATATAAAGAGTATCTTTGCAACACTGGATATATAAAATATAGGAATACTAGGATTGGAGTTGGCATGGCACTTGCAATCATATACAGGAATTCAAAATGCATACATGAAAGTTTGTAATGCAGCATTTGATAGAAACACATAATTAATGAGAAGAGAGACGGACACAAAGTACTTTTTTTTAAAAGAGGTCACGTTGGGTTTCCTTCAAAATTAATATGGATTGAGTCATTATATATGAATCATAATGTAGAAAGGTGACTTAGTTAATTTATTTAGGATAGAGTGAGTAGTATATAGCTCATCTCCTCGTACCATCCAATTGATTGCTTCTGTTTCTGGTTTGTTTCTTGAGTTATTATTATATTATTATTGTGCGTAGTGTCATGAGAAATGATGGAACCACAACCTAAAGTTTAGTTACTAGACTAAGCAACTCCAAAAGCTATGTCCATCCTAATTGCTAGGACAAGAGATTACCTTGAACAACTACCCTCCAATTTTTCTTTAAATGGTTATTATCTAAATACTACTTGTAGTCATCTTCTATTTCGGATTTCACCCTAGACAAAAAATAGAAAAACAAGAATATAACTCTCTAAAAAGTGCGCACGAGCTATTAGAAAGTGGAAAGACATATAAAGCAATTTCTATGCAAATGAGTCTCCAATCGATGATTTAGAACGTGAGATTTATAAAACTCTTGCAACTACTCTTAAAGGGAAAGTGTTTAATGTTAAGCAAAACTCCGATCCGATCATAACAAACTTGTCCAAAGGGTGTCGTGAAAGGGAAACGAAGTTTTGTGGAGCCAGCTGTACGTGATTCGCCGTCCTGCTCGCTTTATTTCCTTTTCTTCCTCGTCGCCACTGAACCAAAGTCCAAAGTCATGATGATGACTCGAAAGTCTTAACCATCTTTGTTTGTTTGCTTGTAAGGCCTTGGACGCCGAATTGATATTCTGTATAGTATCGCGTTAAATCAACGCACTGTAGTATTTTATTTGTATTTGGTAAAAATTATTCAAACTTACTAATCAGGCTTAAAGTGTCCGTCTCACAAAGTATAACCAAACTGTGCAATTAGTTTTTTATTTTATCTACATTTAGTACTCCATGCATGTGCCGATATTTTAATATGACGGGAAATAAGAACTTTGCATAGTAAATTTGGTGGCCAATTCGAAAATCTAAACGAGGCCTAATATTGACTTTTCATACACGTGACTCGAAAGTCTTTGCATTAGTCAAGACGTGTGATGTTTATCTTGTGCATGCATGCATTCCTTTCAAAAGGTACTAGGCATATAATTGGATTAACCTTTTTCAATTAAAAAATAGTAATTATGCTAATTTTATATCATAATAAGTTTCTTTTTTTTCCTATAAAACTGGGGTTCATGAATTTTAAAAGTGAAACTTACAACAATTTTAGAATGAATAAAGTCGTTGGTTGATTTATTATAAGAGAAACAACAGAAAAGAGGAAAAATACGTTACTACTCTGCCTCTGTCTCCGCGAGCTCCAGCAAAAAGTAGTAAAACTCTCGCACATTGGACTGGAGACTGGTGATGTGTGCGAATCTGTGCTGCAGTAGCACCGTTGACCGACCGAGCGGATGGACGGGCCAACGGTGACGGGTCAAGCGGGGCCCACCCCAGCAGGGGCGACAGACTTCTCTCGCTACGGGACTGTTCCCTTGGGCGCTACTACGTTCCCATCTCAACGATCGAATTGGATAAATACTCGTACTGTTTGTGCGTGTCAAGTTATTTTTTATATATAATTAATTACTAGCAAAATTACCCGTGCCTTGTAACGGGTTTAAAAATATACACTAATATTTATCTAATAGTAAAATATGTTCGTGTGTTGCAACGGGATATACGATATATTGTATATTCACTTGTATATAATTTGCAGTGTTTGTTATTCAATAATCCCATTATGTGTGTTTTTTTCATCTTACTCTACACTCTATCAACGCAGGTTGATCTAAATTATTTTCGAACTCAGACTCTACAGAGCTCGGCTTTGGCACGAAGGAGTATAATAATGAACTACGAAAACATGTTGTTAAAAAAAAACTACGAAAACACTTTGTACTTTATAAAACATGAGAAAATAGTTTTGGAAAACAATGATTTGATATGTTTCTTTCTACAATTTAGGATATCATTTTAGATTAGCGAGTTTCATATATTTTTTTGAATAAAAAGTTTTGTTCCAAAAGCAAGAAAAATAAATGACTTTTTGTCCCAGGTGCTACCTATTCTTCCATGAGCAGCTGGACACCGTCGATTCATTGTGATTTTGTCCTCAGGTTCATGCATTGCCGACATCTGTTACCCCTCCCTCCATCGTACGGTGCCGTCTGCTTAACCCAACCATACCCGCCCGGTGTGTGGTGGTGGTGGCGAGCTGCTGCTGCATTGCCTTGGGCCCGCTCCTGGGCAGTGAGTCGTCGTGGAAGCGGGAGTGAGAGTGGGTCCGCAGTGAGGAAGCACAAATGTGCTGAGCACCGGAGGCGATCCGCGTGATGCCCTGGTGGCCACTCGTGGCTCAACACGTGTCCAAGTGGGGTCCATTTGTCATAGGCACAAAAGAAGCACAGTAGTTCACACCATCGATCTGTGTCTGTGTCTGCTACGTACCCAGCGCCGCCCCTTTCTACTCTGGCATTCATCCCCTCTCCTCTCCCCACGGGCTCGCCTGTTGCAAGCGCCTCGAGCGTGTCGGCTGCGGCAGTGAGGCTTGAGCGAGTTAGCGCTGGGCCACCGTCGGCCACAGGGGCGAGGCGGCGAGCGCGCCGGTCGCAGGCAGTCCGGAAGCCGGAGCGAGCACATCGGCAGCAAGGATGCCATTCCATGCAGGAAGCGCCGCCTCTCCTCGCCTGATGCTGCTGCCCTGCTTCAGCGCCTCCCCGCCAGCCTCGTCTACGTCCGACTCGCTCGCGTTGTTGTCATCTTCTTGCCTCGTCCATACCGCCCCATCCCCATCCCGCGCCATGGCCGTCGGTCACCCAGGTCATACCGACCCTGGCATTGATTTTAAGCTCGATTTTGTTTTTTCTTGGGTGGTGTTCGACTTTTTTTATATATGCTGGGTGGTCTTTATTTGGTACAAGATTTTCATCCATTTGGTATTTGATTTGTTTTGTACTCGATCTGGATTCGGTTTGGTTTGTTGTTAGGTACAATTCCTGTCGTGTGGGTGCTGGATTCAATTTTGGGAAGAAGGGGATCCTAGGACATCTGGCTACCTTCAAATTAGAGGTGACGAGTCTGATTTAAACTCAGGTGAGCAACTTGGAACCAAGCGTAAAGTTGGAGCCGGTCATGGAGAGGGATGGTCACCTGAAATTTTAGCAGCATGATGTATTGTATTTGATCTCGGAAACTCAAAAGATTTGATTTCAAGTTTCAATTCGTATTCCAACCAGGTCTATCGAGCTAGGTCCGATAATAGCTACGTCAGAGTTTCTTCAGATTGCGTTCCTGCGTTAGAGTTCCTTTTCTTTCTACCAAAGTTTCTTTCCTTTACACCACGGGACGAAAACGGCGGACAGAAAGGCAGACTGGCGGACAGAACTTTTTGGTCGTGGTGGACAGATTTACCTGGCGGCGGAGTGAAATTTTCGCGATTATGGCCTTGTTTGGTTCACTTCAAAAGTTATAATTTTTTTATTCTCTCTCGTATTAATATTTAGCTGCTTGCATGAAGCATTAAATGTAGGTAAAAGATAACTAATTATACAGTTTCGTTAAAAATTACGAGATGAATCTTTTGAGCCTAGTTGATTTACGATCGAACAATATTTGTTAAATAAGATAAAAATAGTATTATTTATCGGTTTATTTTTTTCTCGATCTAAATAAGGCCTATATATATTAGGGAGAGATAATAGACTTGGGCCTTGTTTAGATCGTCAATTCTGACTCCAGAATCAGCACTTAAAACAGTGCGTGGTCCTATAGCATTTTTATTTTTATTCCATGTCTCCTCCGAGTTCACGACACCTCACTTTCAACACTCATACATGTGCAGTCAACGAGTATAGTATATAACATCATTGAATTGAAGTGGAATAAATTCAAAAAAAGTGAGTACCCACCAAAAACAAATCCAACCAACTAAGCTGCACAGTTTGCAGCCACTGCTCCTGTCCCCCAAAGTCCCAACTTTTCGAGCAATTCTAAGCTTATTTGTAGGTTTGCTCAAACTTATAACATAAGATCGGTTTTGTTTTGTTATAGAAACTATGAGTCCATTTGATTGCTTTTGTATTTTTGTAGTTTGTTTTTCAAGTTATTATTGCGCGTAGCTACTAGCCTTTATGAACAACAACCTCAAGGTTAATTACTAGACTTGGTTGGCTGCCTTATTTGAATGCATATGTATTCACTTTAATCCATGTACGTATGTTGAAGTGGATTGAATTATAACTAAATTATTTTTATTCTAATTCACTCCAATACACGCGAACTAAGATGAGTATATGTGCATCGTGAAAAATCTAATGGTTTGAATGTTTATATGATTGTTTATAAGGGGTTTTCTATTTCAGGGTGTGTTTTCTCTTGCTTCCAAATTAATCCACTTCTGTCCGATAAAAACTTTGTCTAAATAAAGGCATCGTGAAAGTGCCTATAACTAATTGCAAACAATGTTTTGTGGAGCCGTGGTTTCGCCGTCCTGCTCGCTTTGTTTTTCTTCCTCGTCGGCACCGAACAATCGAAGTCACGATGACTCAAAAGTCCTAACGACCTTTGTTTGCTTGTGCTGCTTTTTTATCTTGTGTAGCATCCTTTTTAAAAGATAGGCAATGGATAGGTTAATCTTTTTGAATAAAAAAGATTGGAGGTTGTATATGTAAACTTTAACTTGGTTAAACCCGTACTTCGGAGGTTAAGTTTCGGTATACGATTCATAGTTTTCGTGATTTATAAACAAATATTTTTAGTGAAAGGATACTATCCGATGAACAAATAGTTTTACTATTCCAAGAGTTATTATATACATTATAATCAATTCGTGCTTATATGAACGATTTTTATGTCGTCAACAATCCACAAGTTTGGCTAAACTGATTTTTTTTTTTTTAGAAATGGCTAAAGTGATGTTTGTAAACCATACCAACAGCAGCGAAGCCGTGTTGTTCTTTTCTTTTTAGAATTACACAAATCCACTCATAAATAACAAATCAAGGCCCAACAAAAATCTTGGGTTGGGCCTATTTCCAGTGCCACAGTGTCAACCGGACTTGGGCTAGAGAAGTGTTCGTTTTTCTTTGGTCCAGTAGCAGCCACCACATCCACGCTCGCTACAGTACTCGCATTTAACCTCTGGGGTCTGGGCCGGACCGGCCTATTATTATTCTTGGGTTCATCTCTCTCACCATTGATGTCTATGCACACCTTGCCTCCTTGAACAGCTCTGTTGATCCATTCTATCCATTTGGTTGGAAAGTTTTTTCTAATCAAAACCTCCTCTAGAAAAGTCCAGCTCACTTTGTCATAAGCCTTTTTAAAATCTAATTTTAAGATAACTCCGGTTTGTTTCTTCACTCTTAGCACATGTAGGACCTCTTGAAGGATTACTACCCCTTCTAATAGGTTTCTGCCAGGGATGAAAGCTGTTTGGAAAGGGCTAACTATTTTGTTGATAGCTCTAGTAAGTCTTATTGTCAACACTTTGATGATAATCTTGTAGATAACATTCAGCAAACAAATAGGCTGAACTGTTTTATATGTGTTGCAGGCTTCACTTTTGGAAGAAGAATAATGACTCCATAATTCAGTCTTCACAGGTCAAGAGAACCTTCATGTAAATTATCCAGCATCTCCAAAATCATACCTCTTACTTGTGGCCAGAAAGCTTTGAAAAATTCTATAAAAAACCCATCAGGGCCTGGCGCGGTGTTCCCTTTTATCTCTTTCATTGCTAGGTCCAGTTCCTCACCAGAGAAAGGTCTGACAAGCCAGTGTCCTTCCTCTGAGTTCAATTATTGGTCTATTGGCCAAAACTCTTGTTAAATGTGTATATCAGTTGTATTCTCTCTCCCAAATAGCTCCTTGTAAAATTCAGTTATATGCAGCTTCAGATCATGTGGTTCAGTAATGTGCTCTCCACAGTCTTCTAGCATTGTAATTCTCATCTTTCTTCTCCTTCCATTTACACATTTATGAAAGTAACTGGTATTAGAATCACCCTCCAGCATCCACTTTTCCCCACCTCTTCTTTGCCACTTTGCTTCTTTATCTCTTAGAATTTTTTGGATCTGTAAGTCTAATTCATACCTCTGTTCCCATTCTATTTGGGTTAGATCTCTAATATCACTCTTCTGATCAAGACTGTTTATTTTTGTCCATAGCTCTTGTTTGTCTTTTTTCTGTTGGCTATCAAATTTAAACCCCTACCTTTTGTAGCTCTTCTTATCTTGCTTGAAACCACATGCCAGTATCGAGAGTTTGACCCTTAGGTTGTCGTGTCTTGTGCTGGAATCAGCTTTTCCCTTTGCCTTTCCCAGAGCCGTCCGTCTGCAGACAGCAGCTGCAGGAGAATCTATCTCTAGGATACTCCAGCAGTACCACGATATTCCAAAAATCCAAGCACCTGACATCCTTTTTTTTATCTGTTCTGAATTTTGATCCCTGTACACATGCAGCGGGACGTGCACTTGCTTCAACAGAATTAGCGTTTTTCCATTTATATATTAAGTTACGCACGGAATAATTAAATGTTTGAAGAACTCAAGTCTCAGCAATAATATACTCCCTCGATCTAAAAATGACGATATTATAAAAAACGTGTCAGTCAACCTTTCTCAAATTTAATTAGATTTATATAAAATACGTGTAATATTTATATCTCTAAATAAATTTATTAAAAAACTAGACTTAAAGATCTTTCCGATGATATTAATTACTTTATATAAATTTTTATATTTTAATATATAATTACCTGCAGTTTAAAAATATTATCTATTTTAGGACGGAGGGAGTAACTGTTTCTTATTTTTTTGACCAAAGACCGATAACTATTTGTTATTTTTTTAGACCAAAGACCGATAACTATTTGTTATTATTGCCACGCGCGCTTAATATGCAGATGTACTCGTACGAACGCAGGTACATTTGGTTCTTCAACATTATGCATGCTTTGCCATGGCGTTTATTATTAATCATTCGCTCATGATATACATGTTTTGGGTCATAAATTTCAATATTGTTTTCTATCATTCTATGTAACTCTTTTTTTTAATACACAGGAGATCTGTACATTATTTTCATTAAGAAAAAAGCAAATATGAAACGAGGTTTTGCCGGCATAACCGGCTTTGTGAAATTGGTTAAAATCTAAAGTATAGTTTAACGTCGACTGCAACTAATAAAGTTAATTTCAAATGACTAGGACGACGATAAGCTTTTTTGTGTTTGGGAAGAAGTGGTTGGGGTGCGTCGCCGTCGCTGAATTATGTCACTATACTGATGAAACGGCGTTTCTCTCTCTCTGTTTTTTTTTTTTTGAGCGGCATGCGTTTCATCGGGTCCGTACCGTTCCACGGGCCACGGCGCCACACGGGACGGAAACAGAATTGGGGTCGATGTGGGCTCCGTTTCACTGACCCGCCTGTGGGTCCCCCGCATCCGGACGAAATCACAATCAATCAATCAACAATCAACCGGCCACCGCGCAGGCCAGGCTGCCTCCCTCACCCTCACCCTGCCGTCCGGCTGTTCTTTTCTACACCTTGCGTGACCATGTTTGTAAATTAGTACATTTCTCCGTCTAACGAACGCAATCCCAGTTTTTATAACAGGCAAAACGCCAAGGCCTTGTGTAGATACTAAAATTGGTATCTAAAATTCAATATGCAGAATTTTTATTCCCTGTCATATTAAAATATCGGCACATATATGGAGTACTAAATATAGATGAAATAAAAAACTAATTACATAGTTTTGTTATACTTTGCGAGACGAATATTTTAAGCCTAATTAATCAATGTTTGGACAATTATTACCAAATAAAAACAAAATTGCTACAGTATAACGTGATGTTTACTATGCAAAATTTGTCCCTAAACTTTGGGAACTAAACAAGGGCCAAATGTCTTTCCCCATTTTAGTGAACGAATGAAAGACAAATACTTACTGTAGAAAAGTGAAAAAGGGATGCAATTATTATTTCCACATCCTGGGCGAGCCAAGGAGTGCGAGCAGCAATTACTACCTCTGACTCGAGACAGAGTGAGAGGCACTCTTCCTCCCCATTCCCCAGCGGCGGAGGAATAAATTCTTCGCCCACTGCTGCAAGAAAGGCACCTCCCCCCTCCTCTCCTCTCCTCTCTTCACCGCCGCCGGAAAAGCAGCAGGTTCCATTGTCTCCACTCGCCCGCGATTCCTCTCACCCTCATCCTCGGGGGAGGAGAGGTTCGCTTGGCGGTGGCGGACTGGCTTCGGCGCTCTCCACTCCACTCCATGGTGATTTCCCCTTCCCTTTCTTCCTGTTTTGCGCGCGCGCGGTTGAGGTGAATTCGCGTTTATGCCGATTGCTTCGCTGGGGAAGGAGAATCCTTGCACCTTTTCTCGGCTTCTCGCCCCGCGGTTTGGGTCTCGTCTCTTGTCGAGAAAAACCGCACCTTTTCGCGAATTTGGTGCTACAATTTTGTGTGTCCTTGTGGCAACTGCTGGCGGTCTCCGTAGATCTGCGCGGGGGAGAGTTTCTGCAGAATTCGCGGCGGATGCGCCCGCGCGGAAATGCACCCCATGTAGTTTCTTGGATTTCGAGTGTTTCCCAAAATTAGATGGTCAATTCATTCACTTGCTGCAGCTTTTCTCAAAACAAATTCTTTACAATCCATGCCATTTTCCTCTTCTTGCAGAACCGGACCTTGGATTGGTGAATTACCGAGCTGCCGCCGTCGTCACCATATGAGCACCTGGAGGCTTGGGGAGAGCTCCATCGTCTGGGCCAACTCGGTCGCGGTGCCGACCAGCCTCGCCGTCGCGGGACTGGAATTGGCGCTCTGGAGCTCCGTCTGGTGCTTCCTGGCCGCCTCCTCCGTCAGTTTCTGAGCACGCCGCGCCAAATCCGTCAGCGCACTAGGACACTGCTGTCGTGCCGGGGTAGTTGCGGCCAAGGGAACACGCCACCTTCTCCGAGTTGGAATTAGGTGCGGCCGTCCGCCTCAAAAGAGCTGGTTTGGTTGGGAAACTTTCGCTTGCCTTCTCCCGTGGTCCTCACCCGGCGATGGGGATTGCTGGAATTGGAGTTGGAAGGACATTCTGATAGAATTGCTCGAGGGGGAGTTCCACTGTCCATTGGTTGAGGATGGAGGACAGGGTCTCGTCCGAGGCAGCCTCAAGAGGTGAGGACGACTTCAGGAGCTGCTGTGGTGACGAGGAAGAGTGGGAGGACACGGAGGAGTCGTTCACGGCCGGCGTCGCCAAGGGGGAGCTCGATGAGGCCTCGGTGCGCCTCTTCTTCAAGGGCGTGTCGAGCCCCGAGGCAGAGGGGAAGAAGCTGTCTGGGATTGGGGTTGTGATGGAGAGGTCCCCTGGGGTGCCTGTTCTTAAGGTGCAGAAGAAGCTGGATTTCTATGTTGAGGAGCTGGTGGCTGAGCACCTGGCACTCATGGATGGGTTGCTGGTTGCGCTGCAGAATGGGATCCGGAAGATCTTCGCCTTCACCAATTCAGAGAAGCTCTACTTTCAGGTAAGAAATGGGTGAAGCTAATGTATCTGGTTTCAGTTAGCCCAATGTTTGTAGCAATTGGACTTAGCATGGTGCCGTTTTTTGAAATTAAACTTCATATTCCCTTGTTGTTCTTCAAGCATATCAGCAAACTCATGCACTTCATATATGCAGATTTCATAGGCTAAACTGTAACTCTAAATGACTGTAAATACACCCTTTAAAATCTTGATTCCATATTGTTTAACAGTGGAGAGTGGCTGTGAACCAAGGCCTCAATGGCTCATCCAGCTTTCAAGTGTGTATACCATTTTTCTAAGCTCTTTTTGGCAGCAAAGAGGAACATTACTCTTAAGGTGGTTGCCTTGATGCCTATAGTAGTTGTATTTTGATTTTTTGGCCTCTTGAGTGAATCCGAATTGGTCAATTAACCATTCAAGTAGGCATTGCAGATAACTGCCCCCAGCTGGCAAGTTCAATGTCTAATTGGTTATATGCACACATATTACATGTTGCTGGTTCAACATTGTATGTTGAGCCTTTACGCTGGTTTTATGCTCGAATGGCGGAGAATATGCACAGACTTGCAGCTGTACACACTCCATATATTGCTGTATATGTCTTCTGCAGTTTTATACACTACGGACATTTTGGTCAGAAAGCATAGATTGCTCGCTGACAATAACGCTATTTTAGTTCAATGCCTCATTTTCATCCTGTTGTGAATATGTACCAAAATGAAATCTGTTCACCCTTTGGTAACTTGACTTGTCTTTTTTTTTTTTTTTGGTGCTGACAGATAGCAGAAGCTGAAATTCTTGAAGACCAGCTTTTGGTAGCTTTAGGACACAGGATTCTTGAACTGGTGGAGAAGTTAGAAGACTTTGATTTGATATTGCTTCCGAGCTTTGAGCTTGAGAGGCCCTTGCAGTTGGCCAAAGAAGCTATAGGCATCAGATATCTATCTCCTTATGAGATTGGTACCTGCCCGATTTGCCGTGAGGAGAAACTAGGTTCTCAGATGATCAAGGCAGGTTGTTCGCACACATATTGCTATAATTGCCTGAGTGGGTATGTTGAAGAGAAGCTGCTGATCTCGAAGCTGCCTATAAGGTGTCCACAATTAAGGTGTAAATATCTTATTTCTGCTAGTGAGTGTAAATCATTCCTTCCAGCTAGCAGCTATGATTCCCTGGACAGAGCATTTGCAGAAGCTGGCACCTCAGAAATGGAAAGATTTTATTGTCCCTTTCCAAATTGTTCAGTGCTGTTAGACCTTAGTCAGCACTTCTCTAGGGCAAGTTCATCAAGTCAGTCAGACCTCAGTTGTATCGAGTGCCCAGAATGCCATAGAGATATATGTATCAACTGTGGAGTGCCATGGCATATCATGATGGGCTGTGATGAGTACCAGAGCTTGCCTGCTGAGGAAAGAGATTCTGGAGACCTATCTTTGCATCGGCTTGCACAAAACAATAGGTGGAGGCGTTGTCAAAGATGTCGACGTATGATTGAATTAACACAAGGCTGCTTCCATATGACCTGCTGGTATGCTCTATGTTTATCTCTCTTTTTTTTATATATAAATTTGCCAGATATTCAATTCGACAATCTTCAAACATCCTCTGATGCATGTACTGTCTAAAGAAACCTAGACAATTTACACATAAAACTGAACTGTTCTGTTGTCGAAATCAATAACCAGTACTTATTTCCTCACCTCCTTAGTTTTGTCAAAAGTATCCAACTCCTGAACTGAGGTAATCTAAATGCTACTGGTTAGTGACCCAGAAGAAAAGATGATTATGTTTTAAAATTACAGTAGACATACTCAATTTTCTTTAACTACTAATCCAATATTGATAGTTGTCCAAAATCAATGTAAATGTGTTAGGTAGTTATATTGTGTCATTCCGCCATATTCTGGCATCCCTGTGGAAGGCTTGGTTGCTTGCATAAAAATGTTCATATTCAGTTCAGATTGTAAGACTTGGTTGCTTGCATAAAAATGTTCTTGTTCAGTTGAGATTGTGCAGTTGACCTCCATAATTCTGGTTCCCAAAAAATACACTGCAATTTGTTTCATGATATAAGAAGCAACAAATCTTATAGCTGCTTGAGTATAGGACCATTATTATGTTTCTCCACTAGTATTCTGTTTGTATTAGGCATATTGGGATTCGGCCACTGTGCTGCTTTTAAGTAGTGAAGCATGTTTTGTGTTGCCATTACGCATATGTGCCCATGTAGTAAAAAGATTGTTCATTCATAAATACATGTGCTACTCCTTATCTTGGTGCTAAACGTCTCTTGTGCAGGTGTGCGCATGAGTTCTGCTACTCCTGCGGTTCTGACTATGCTAATGGTGTGCAAACTTGCCAATGCCTATTCTGGGATGACGAAGCCATGGAGGCCTCCTCCGCTGAGCGGTCCACCCAAGCAGCATCCGAGATCTGGGCATGGGACACGTTTGACTGCATGCCGACTGCCGAGGAGGGGTACTCGGAGCAGGAAAGAGCGCAGTTGGCGCTCATCCAGAGGTTCCTCGCCGGGGGTTTTAGCCTGGGAGACAACAACAACCCCTGCCAGTCGCCGCCCCGCTGCGGCACCGACTCATACATTGTCGACACCATGAAGGACCTCCACCAGCTTCCATGGCTCGAGCGGTTCGTGTCGGTGATCAGCGACACTTACAACGATGACTACATCCAGTGAATGAAGAGTGACAGTTATAGATAGCAGTAAAGAAATGGCACATACCGAGTTTTCCATTCAGAACAATAATATGTTTCCCATGCCCCTGTCGAAAATTGACACAGGGAAAGTGATATGCTTTCGTCATAAATACACTGTTGTTGTGTTCTCCCTTGTATGGTAACCTTCGGCTTCGGTGTTAGTGCATCAGAAAAAGAGTTGTCCATTTACAGTCTGCGCCATATGATTCTGATCTTATTTCTGTCCAGTGAGTAATATATATCTTCGAGCTTTCTGAAATCACTTGTTTTGAATCAAATCTGCAGCATGATCAACTCCCTATATGCCTGTTGTTCATTCACATAAATCGTGTTATTGTTTCTTGTTGAGGAAAGGTTTTATGTTGGTGAATATCATACAAGGTTCTGGTCGACAGTAAACAAAGTTTTTAACATCAGATTCAGATAGCTTTGAGCGACCGGTCTATTTGCATGCAATCTTTTAGAAATGAAGAGAACGAAACGAAGATAAGGTTGTGATGCCTCCATTTATGCATGATATCGGTCGGCATACATGGGCCGCGTCCTTGTGACCATACAAAATTCTAGTAGAATCCAATCAGTTCTGCATCCAAGTTTATCTGCTCATCCAAACTTCGGAGATGTTTGGAGCCTGTAAATGTAAAGAAGATGCGTTGCAAGTGGGGGATCAGGTAGAGTAGTCTCACGGGTCTCCTCATGATGTTTTTATGGGATCCATGTTTGCATTACACTTCTTTGAGACATAAATGCAAAAATCAATGATGTTTATGACAATGGACTGTTTTTTGAAGCAGATGTTGGAAGAATATTTGTTTATGCAGCTAATTCTTCAAGATCCACAGTTAATTTCTACTACCCCTACATCTTTCTGCGGCATCCGGCATGGCATGGGTAGGTAGGGATAGTGTTGATGTCAAGTCCAGAACAGAAGGCTACGGTTCTATCACGATCGCCGTCGCTATTTCACTCGCCAGCGTGCAAAAACAGCGGTCACGCCATCTGACTTGCTAATGTGTTTCACACGCCATGTCGCTTTCTCCGCTCGGCAAAAAGTAGCGCGCGGCAGCCGCCTCGCCATCCTCCTGTCCATGAGGCTGACAGTGACAGGAGTGCACTACACAAGTCTATTAGTAGACTCCTAAAAGATTATTAGGTGGTTGATGAATTGAAACTCTGTTCTCTCTCCTATTTTCAATTCACCTGAACACTAAACTCACTTTTTTCCACCCACAAATTTTCTCTTCAAGCTTCTAGAGTTTGACTGTGTAGTTGAATAGAAAAAGGGCAAAGAGAGTCTGGTTGCTGATGCTACGCTTTGTCTAGGAAACCACCCTCTTCCAGCTCCCCTGATTCCTTTCAGATTACTACAGTTTCCTCCGATCGGACTACTGACATTCTCTCTAGTTATGCCCATGATACAAAATGTCAGAAATGGCTAACTAAACTTTAGAATGGCCATCTCCCCTCTTGCAAGTATACAATGCTGCTTTATCTTCTGAGATATAAGGGAAGAGGCTTCTAAGTCCCTAAGACTTCAGACCTTTTAGTACCTTCATGTTCATGGGTCTGCAATTGCTGGTGACTCTGGTATCAAAAATTTATTTTATTGACCTAATATGAAGCACAAAATTGCTATCTGGATTAATGAGTGCCCAATGCCAAATTTCTGAAGTGGAAAATATACTCGTTTCAGGTATTTTGGACCCTCTGCCAGTGCCCGCTTAGCATGACAGCATGACAGCACATTGCTAAGGATTTTATTGAAGGTCTGGCAAAATCACAAGATGAGCAAATTCCTAGTTGATACCCGAGGTACCTTTTTTTCTACCGAGGAAAGGTTTTATGTTTTGAACAGCATACAACAAATTGGAATGTGGTTACCATATTTTTCAACATCAAATAGTCCAGACTCCAGAGTGGTGCAATCTTCAAGGAAAAATAGAGGGTAATATAAGGTTTTGATGCAAGTATGCAACCTTTGTGCATATCTGCATAGAAAGTTTTTAGAATACAACAAGATATGCATCCAAATTCTGAGGCATCATAGGCAAATTTGCACAACACTAAACCTGTAGGGCGTTTATCAACAGTATTGTAGGCTTGTACCTCCACTGCAACACTCTGGAGGTCCAACAGTTTTGAACTTGAACATTATATAGTTTGGGTTCACTCCACTGATCAAGCTGATAAAAAGTTCTGATCATCAAACTGATTAAAAGTTGCATCTGAATTCCCATAAAAAAAGTTGCATCTGAATGAAGCCTTAAAGATTGCAATTTTGAGACTACTAGTGGTTCAACTTTGCTTTGTGGCTCAACCCAGAATTTTTTTTATTTTTAATTTTTTTAAATTTTTTTTACAATTTTAATTTTTTGTTTCGAAATATGACACAACTAGTCGTCCACAGTTAAAAAACGCCCACTGTGTGGGCGTTATATGTGACGTGGCACAGGGCCGGCCGCCGCCGGTGCCGGCTTTTACGGACGACCGCCTGGGTGTTTTTTGGTGGCGAGGGGCCGCCTGCAAAAGTACGCGCTGTTTTGCGGATGGACCTCGGAGCAGCCAAAAAACGCCCACTGTGTGGGCGTTTTTTACGCGTCAGGGGGCCGCCCGCAAAACAGCCGCACCGTGCATTGATGCAGCCCACCGCAAAATGCGCTAAAACCAACAAAAAAGGGCGACAGTGGAACTTGAACCTGCACCATCTCATCACCAGCTCTGCTGCGCTAACCAATAGAGATGTGTAACTTTCTTGTAAAGAATGGAGCAGTTGTACTATTTAATAGGTGTAAAGAATGGGCAGTCCCGTCCAGAAGACAGTACCGTGCAGCCTCGCCTGTTTTGCAGGCGGCCCCCTGGCGCGCAAAAAACGCCCATACAGTGGGCGTTTTTTGGCTGCTCCGAGGGCCGCCCGCAAAACAGCGCGCACTTTTGCAGACGGCCCCTCGCCACCAAAAAACGCCCACACAGTGGGCGTTTTTTGGGCTACAGGCGGCCGCCCGTAAAAGCCGGCACCGGCGGCGGCCGGCCCTGTGCCACGTCACATATAACGCCCACACAGTGGGCGTTTTTTAACTGTGGACGACTAGTTCTGTCATATTTCGAAAAAAAATTAAAATTATAAATTTTTTTAAAAAAAATTAAAAATACAAAAAGCTCGTCAACCCAGCCCTATAACACCACACACAAATTCTTCTCCTTTGGGCCGCAAACTCCGCCGGCTTGCGATCTCTGCGGGCCGTAAACACTGTACCCCGAGGGCTGAGGCCCATGGCGGATTGCTATCTCCAATGCTGCCAGCCTCGGGCAGTTCGGCGTTTCCGCCTTTGCCTCGCTCAGTCGCTCTCCTCGGCGGCCGCCGCGCTCCGCCGCCGCATCAGCCGGCTCCTCTTGAGGTTAGGATCTCCTCTTCCCAGATTTCCTGCCGGGCGCCCGGCGCTGACCGCGTGGCTATGCTGCAGAGGGAAGCCGGCGAGGTTGGAGGTGGAGGACGGCATGCCCATCGCCACGGGGCTCGACTGCTCGGGCGGTAGGAGCTGGATGCCGAGCCCCAAGTGAGCCGGTCCTTTGGGCAAGAATGACGCCAAGTTTGACTTTATTGCGTTTCCTCTAGACCTTCCCCAGAAATGGGTGCGACGGCCAGAGACAGTTATGAGGGTTGACTGCTGCAATGGTAAGCTGAAGCTTGTCAACCTTGATATCAGTGATGTCAATACTATTGTACGTGTCACCATTAGGGCATTCAAGGATCAGTCCAAGTGCTGGGACACAATTTGCCAATTTTCCCTTGACTGTACCAAACTATGGGGTGTCATGAAGCTGGCTTTGCAGCTGCCTTCGGCCTGGAAGGTGTCGGAAAACTACATGCCGTGTTTGCCGGTTCTGAGCACTAGCAGAGACAAGGACATTCTCTGCCTCACCATGGCTAGAAAGGATAAAAAGAACGCATGGGTGCTGCAGGTTGTCATGGAGGCTAGAAAGGATAACAGGAAGATTGGCACTGAGGCTAGAAAGGATAACAAGGTTGAGAAACTTGACACGGTGGCTAGAAACAATAACAAGTTCGCATATCTGCTCCAGGTTGACACAGAGACAGAGTCAGACACCGAGTCTAGCTCGGAGTTAGACACTGAGTCCAGCAGGGAGTCAGGCACTGAATCCAGCGAGGAGTCCATAGCTGAGGTGTGTGTTACTGGTTACCTGGGCTTTTGGCACCATCAGAGACCTCCATTGCCCTTGGCGCAATCAGAAACTCCATTCTCCCTGGCGCCATTGGAAACCTCCATTCTCTTTGGGTACGTTTGGTCATCAACTTATGAAGCTCATGTAGCTTGTATTCACTGTAATATAATGTTGGAACCACAGTTTAGTCAGAACTTGTAAACCTTGCTTTCCCTTTTAACTGAAAGCATAGCTTTGGCCTTTTTATTCAATAAATCACAAAAATAGTTGCAAATAATGCTTGAGGAACCAACTATAAAATCAATATGAATAGGATGAGATGCACCTCTGCATGATCCAGTCCAACTATTGCTATGTAAAATCCGCACACCATGATTAGAATTCCATCTGCATTTATTAAAAGTTGTAAGAATGAAGAAACATGGCATGGTGTGTTCTTGGTTCATTTAACTATGGTTCTGTATGAGATTTTGTCCAGTATATCAAATAAATATCAAATAGGACAAATTATACTACATAATGTGCTCCAACTACATGTTGACTTTGTGGTGGATGGAAAAAGGTTGAACGAAAACAATTGGATAGCATGATTATACAGGGGAATTTTATTGTAATTGACACAAATCTTTGCGTTGAAAAGAGTAAAACTGTGTCCCACTTGACTACAATTTAATGTGAAAAGGTCATAAAGCGTTCATGATAAGCTGGGTGATTGTGATGATAGAGCATGAGAGATAAAAGAAAAGTGGTGGTGTAAAAAGACAAATGTATACTCATCAATAAATAAAGTAGCAGATTATTCAAATTATAGAAGTATTATACATTAGCCTTAGCCAAGTCTGAGGCAGCGTTGTGGGACAGAAATAGTTATGGATGTTCTGCCAAAGCACTTGCTATGGTACTATGATTTGAGTACTTTCCTTGTCATTGTGAAGAAACCTGACAATTGTGCAATAGACACAAGACGGATTGACTGTCTTCAACAGCACGGATCCAAACACGAGACCCATTCCGTGGGTTTGGGTCACGCATAGCAAAAGGGTCACACACCCAAACTTGTCTTCTCCAACAGCGAACCCAAAACTTACTGGCACCGTGGGTGTCGGCATCGGCGCCAATGCTTCGAGAGACTCTTCTTCCCATTTGCTTCACCTAGCTCGTGTTCCATTTGCTATGGTTCACCTCAGAATCTCCCCCACCCTAGCCATGCCCACTGCCTTCGGGTCCCCGCCTCCCTCGCTGTTGCCCCTGCAGCTGCACCCTTTGACAACCACCTTTTCCTACGCGCCCTCCCCCTTCGGCATGCCCCACTCCAACGGCAACCTCCACGACTTTCGGCCCATCATGCTGCCACCCACGAGATGGGACGTGAGGAGGGATTCCTGTTCCTCGAGTGGCGCCGGTATTCTGCCATCGTCGGGGTTCGGCCACGAACTAGTGCACCTTTATAATCACATGCTGAGTAAAGTTCAAATAGAACTATATGTTTTATAACAGGAGAAAATACATCATTATAATCAATTCCTAAAATTGGGCTATAATTAATCTTTAGCAACTAACGCTGCCTTATATCTCACTTATTCACTTGTAGAAATGCCTTCCTTTTCCTTGAAATCCACTTGCAATGAACTGGACTCTTTTTGTTTGGTAATTTCAAGTGACTCCATCTATCATGCATGGTACTCACCTAGTTTTTGCAATTGATAGAACTAATAACCTCTAGTAAGTAGAAGGCTCTACGTTATCTTCAATTTCTTGTGCCACAGTTAAAGCATAAGCAACATTTATTAATTTTGTTAATCAATCTATTTGGTTGATTAATGTGCCTCTTAGGCCTATCAATTTATCGTTGTCATAGTGGTGGCAAGTAAAACAATAGGAGCATCCTCATGTTTGTAAAATGAGATTATCTTGAACACTATCAAATTTTTTTTCTTGGCGCATCAACAACAGCTACACATGAACACTTGATTTCTTTCGACTCATAGAAACATCAATAGGAGTGTCATGTCATATAAATAGCTCCATATAAGATTTCTACTAATGACAACCTTTCTAGCTTCTAGATTCCACAACTTATATGCTTTGACTCTAGATTTATCCTAGAAAGATACACTTAATAGCTATAGGCTCCATTTTTTTTTACCAAACCGTAAGGCTTTAACCATATTGTAGCAACAATTGTATCCTTTAATATCTCCTGCAAAAGACTATTTGAGAAATGGTGGTGTATTTTTTATGAAGCCTTACAGTCCTTAAGTCTTATGATACATAGTACATATCTAAAAACTCAAAGTATCTTATAATTTGGGACAAGAGAGTATGAAACAAACAAGAAAACAGAGTACAAGAGTTGAAACGAAGAGTTGAAGAATTAAGGAAAAGAAACAAAATTACACAAGGCTTTGTATAGCAACCACGAAAGGAAATGGAAGCAAACGCGCTGCCGCCGCGGCTGTGGGTGGCAGCAAACACAGAAGAGGGCGAACATACTAGTGTGTGCGCGCCTCTTCAAGTAGTTGGAAATCATAAGGTTATCCCACTAAGTAGACCATAAGCGCAAGAAAGAAATGTACTCATGAAACACCGCAGAAGGTGCTGCCACAGGCATGCAGCTTGATCATGCAAAGAGCTCAAATTAAAAAGCGAATACACGACAGATAAAAGAAGAAGAAGAAAAAAAAAAGATAGAGAACACACGTTACGGGTGGGCATCCCAAGCAAGCTATAGCTCTCTACAACGCGAATGAAGAAAAGAAATTACCAGTTGATTATTGGCGCCAAGACCGAAGAAGAGCAGCTAGCTTCTTCTCCCATGGAGCAATCGTCCGAGCTTGGAGCTGGCGCGTAGACGTACGTCCATCAGGGATAGAAAGTCCAACTGAAATTTCTATACGCTCCCGCCGCCATTATTGCACCAGTCCAAGCGATGACATGATGATATTTTATACATTTATACAAAGTCCAACATAAGATGACATCTGTCTCTGATGATTTAGAGAGGGGCATGTTCAAATTAATCTTGGCTACGCTAATGCCCCAACGACCTAACATGCAGTCCACCAGTGCATTGACACTTCTTCTTTGTGAGGCAATCGGACAACCAACACCATCGACGAATCCCACAAATTGCGATTCCGGCCCCTCCAAGTGACATTCACAGAGAAACAAGCTAACCACTGAGGACATATAAATGACATATATGTATATATATGTCATTTGTATGTGCGGTTGTTGGGACCTAAGACGGCCGCGGGTGTCAATTGAAAGTAAAAAGTCAGAGAATCCGATCACCGCATTAGGCCGGCACTCGCTGCACATCGGGGAAGCCCTGTCAGCAACTCTCCCCACCTCTGCCTCCTGAAGCATACCAGGCCCATCTGAGAAGCATACCAGGCCGGCCCGCGAACGGCCGCCCACACCAAGGTGACCGGCCCCTGAGTTAGCGGCGTCCCTGCAAAATGGGAGGCCATATTTGAAAACATAAGTGGAGGCCTAATCTCTACTACCGAGATATAAAAATAATGACAACATATATTATGTATTACTTATTACTTATATTGTAAAGTATAGTGGTGTAGAAAAATTGTACGTTTTTATTTTTCAATTCATATATAAATGGTAAAATGAGGAGTGCTCCAGAGTCTTGACAAGTCGTGTGCTCGTGGCCTTCGATCCATCTCTATGTCTTCGATCTAGGATTGGGACTAGGTCTTCAGACACAACGAACAATGGCACTGATGGCAAATAAAAGGAACAAAGAGGTGCAGCGATGAAGTGTACTATATATAAAAAAGAATCGGAATTGGTTCGCCCACTTTGTTTCATGATGGATTCGTGAACTCATAGGTTGTAGAAGGCTGCATTTATGGGCCAAAAAACACAATTGTTGTTGTTGATTTTTTCATTTCAATGAAAGTTGGGTCGAGCTAGACGTCACCCTGGTCGGTAGGCAGCCGCTATCCGACTAGGTATGTGTCACGTACACGGAACACGACAAAACATCGGAACATGGGTGGAACATCGGCTATGGAACATCGGAACATCATGTACGCGGAACATCGCTCAATTTTCTACGGAACATATGTTCTATGGAACATCGGTCGATGTTTTGAAACATCGGTCAATGTTCTCGGAACATACAGTAACAATATAATAAAAGTACAAATAACAAATACAATGGACACTTTTTTTCTATAGGAAGACAATAGACAAGAACAAATACAATGGATAATTTTTTCTATAGAAGGACAATAGACAAAAACAAAAATTTATACTCTACTTATCGCTCCCTACGTATGTCCGTCCGTCCGCCAGAGTGGTCGGCGCGGATGATTTCTGATGAAAGTCTATAATCACTATACACGCTCAGGATATATGGTAAATCATGGGGCCCCATGATTTCGAAGGCCCTATTCCGTCGCACAGCTCGCATAGGCTTAGGGACGCCCTTGCCCGAGTGGACAGCGTAGCAGCTTATATCCCGGAGGATGAGGATATGAAAGGTAGACAACTAAATAGCCACTCTATTATTTCTTTCAATCATTCCTTTGTAACCAAATATTTCCAGCACGAGTTAAGCTTCGTTCGAACTATCTGCTCTTCGATTTCGTTTACTGCTCTTCGATTCGATCCCCCCTAGCTTCCCTGCTCACAACTGGTATCGGATTCATCAAACCCTAGCCACCAGATCGTTGCTCGTTCATTTAGACCGAGTTGGAACCCCACGTGATCCACCAAGAGCACTTCACTCGCTTCCGCCACCATCTCAGAGCGATGGAGCCCAATCTCAAGACGGTGCTCGACGAGATCCGCAAATCCAACGACGACATCAATCGTCGTTTCGACGAGCACAACGCCAAGTGGAATCACCGCTTCAACGATCTCGATCGTGCCAATGCCGACTGCTCCACCGCCGTCGACAAGCGCTTCGAGGTGCTAGAATCTGCATGCACCGATATCTCCCTCAACATTAGCAACCGCGTCGCCAGCATGGGGGCCACCCGCGTCGACGAGATCCACGCCGCGAACGATGAGCGCGTCACTGCGCTAGAGGCGGCTGCAACGGACTTGGGCTCCCGGCGCTCGGAGGTCGAAGGCCTCGTGGACGACCCCAGGAGGAGGTGAAGCGCTTGTCCCAGGAGTACAAGGCTCTCGCCCCTCAGCCACCGTACCTCCACATCGGCGCTGCTCCATCGCCGTCAGTCGCTTGTGCTGTCTCCGGCGCGCCTGCTGTTTCACCCAAGGGGCACGGCTCTGCACGTCACCACCGTGATGTTGGCTCTGGGCCTCCAACGACCTGGAGCAATGTCCCGGTCACGGGTAAGCCTCCCAACCCATCCTGTCCGCCTCCTTCGAGTTTCAATCCTTCCTCATCTATCATGCCTCGACCTACACCTCTTCTTCCGTACCGCCCACCTCCACCGGTCACTATACTAGCCCGTCCGCCGTCAGCAACTCCCCACCTGCCTACTGAAGAGTCCCATCCAAGAAGCACACCAGGCCGGCCCGCGAACGACGGGCCAACACCAAGGTGACCGGCCCCGAGTGGACAGCGTAGCAGCTTATATCCCGGAGGATGAGGAAAGGCAGACAACGAAATAGCCACTCTATTATTTCTTTCAATCATTCCTCTGTAATCAAATATTTCCAGTACGTGTTAAGCTTCGTTCCAACTATCTGTTCTTCGATTTCGTTTATTGTTCTTTCGATTCGATCCCCCCTTAGCTTCCTTGCTCACAAGCCCGCCTACTGCGGATTGGAGACGTGGATACAAGGCGGGTTGCCATAATATAAACCTAGCCGTAAGGATCGGTTCGGTTACTTAGGGAATTGCTCTTGGAATAGATCTGGCCAAATTAATTCACTAAATTTACTAGTACAGTGCCCGTGCTAACCCTACGGCTATATTTTAAAGACAATTATTTAAACACAACTAAATAATTTTTTGTGTGTTATCAAAATGGGCACATGACTTGGTTTTAGGGAATAATTCGAAGATATGAGGCGCCCACCAGGGAAACATCTTACTATTGAAGTAGCATGTTTTTTTAATACTGAAGTAGCATGTTCTTGGTAACAATGAAATGAGATTGAGGAGCCCATCGTGCCTATTGTGTCAACGCAAGTGACAACAATAGAGTCCTTGACACGGCAGGCCTGTTTCCTCTGTCCTCCATCCAGGTTTGCAGACAGCCACTCGGCTGCTGCTGCTGCCTGTGGCCGGCTGATGCATTTAAGTAACCAAAAAAACTCTAAGCTGTGATACAAAAGGAAAGCTCCAATGTATTCTTTCATTAATATTGACAAAGGACATTATTTGCTAAACTACTCCAACATTCTCAGAATGAAAATTGCAGTAACATGAATAACCATGCCATAATCAGACTTACTTAAAGACCAAGTGGACACTAACTTGAATCTGAGGCTCACCTCAATACACATTTACTCCAAATCATCTCAACACAGTATGCAGACAGATCAATATATACATCCATCTAAATTGAGTCAACTTGGCAATGCCCTTATACAGATTGTTTTCTTCAAATTTTCAAAATTATTTCTGCAGTTACAGTCTTTCAACACAAAACAATTCTCTCACCAACGAGACAACATAAACACATCCACATGCAGGAAACATATAGTTGGTAATCTCCTCACTCCCAGAACAAATTTAGATTGTTCTTCTGAATTCAATACTTGTTTATGCCTTCGTCATGATAACAACACTGCCAGAAACCAAAAATAAAAGGAAATCAACAGAAGAATAGGATTGTGATACAATTCAGCATGTGCAAAGAATAATTGAAACTAATTGAAACTGCCAACAACACCCACAGATGCACCGAACCAGATAAAAGGTAAAATATCTAGTGTATGCTAGAATTTGTTTCCATTATTTTTGCACTACATGATTGTAGAAAAGAAAATTGCAAGATGTCATTTATAGAAGCAATTGCGCCTTTGACACATAGTTTGCTAATTAACGTACCAAAGAAAAAAAATATTATCTGCAGGTGTTTCAAAAAAATTCAGATAGCTAGCACCATTTATACCTAGGAACAATGCAATGGTATTGATTTTGAAAATAGAAACAAACATTACTTTACAGCCCGCATGGCGCTAATTCAGCAACCACCACGGCAATACTACAGGTGATTGCATACATTTGTTTTGCAGGGCATGTTTCTTGACACCAAACAAACATTGCCAAAGTTCAATATAGGGCAAACCCAAAAAAATAGAACGAGATCAAAGTAAAAAAGTTCCCTAGTTTTTAGCATCCCTGTATAAAATATAAGAAAATTAAGGACCAGTGAACTTGAGGCAACTATTAGATATATCTATATTTATCAGATTGTCATATTATCCAATTTGAGGCAATAGATATATCTACATTTCCAAAGCGGTTCCTCACCAGCTTTTAGAAGCATCACCTTGGAGCGAGGAGTTCAGTCAGGTAGAATGCTTGATCACTTGTCAGCTGTAAACTGTGAAGTGGAATTAGCAAGGTGGAGATCCTACACTAAGGCTCAACAAAAAGCAAGTAGTCAGATGCTGCTCAGAGATCATTGTAATAGGCCCGCTGGATGCACGAAAAGCATGCACCTTCTTGCTTGGCGTACAATGTGACTAACATGCAGAAAAGCATCACTTTGCTCATCCAGCATATATATACTAATGATTCATGAACACATTCCATCAAGTCAGACATAAATTAGTTTTTAAAGGGGAAAAATACGAACCTAAGCAGCACAAGATGGACAGAAAAAACTATATCTCTTCTATTAATCAGCATTCAAGTAACTGTCCATAAATCAACCTTCCACTCATATTTTCATAGGTTGCAGATTTGTGCTGAAATTTATGCCCTGCTATCCTTGTGCCATCATCATACTGGCTACATTGGCATTATCAGAACTATCATCCTCGTGCCATCATCATACTGGCCACTGCATCAAGAAACCATCCTCACCTCTATTGATATAGGCAAAGCACATGAGCATTTTGTCCAACAGGTGCTAGGCCTCACGCTCTTCGCCACTGTCAATGATTTCATGGACAACTCAGCCCTGCTGTTGCCACCCACAAGAAACAATTTTAAATTTGTACTTGTAGCAAAAATATACAAAGTATCTCAATCACAACTATGCCTGGACAGATGAAACGAATAATGAGACTATCAAACAAAACCACTGCTCATCTGTATCACCATGTAGGTAGGAATTTCATATGAAACGGATTAACAGTTCAAAAAGTAGAGGATTAACAGTTCATATGTACATCGGGAGGCAGGCAGGTAGGCAAGCACTGAGGTGGGGAGGGAGAGGGAGAGGGAGAGGTAGGCAAGCACTGAGGTGGCCACCACGTCGACAAAGGCGAGGCCGGCGTGCATCTCGACGACCATGGTGTCGACGATCTTGCATAGTGTCCCGACCGTGGGCGGGCTCCCTCGCGACCACCCCTGCGCCCTGGCCCTGCCCTTCCACCCGCTCCCCGCCCCACCTCATTCGTCGCGAAGCCTTCACGGTCGGCGGCATGAAACCCTGGGCTGTTGGAGCGGTGCTGCGGCCAGACAAAGGGGCCACCTCCGGCGGCCGCAGATCAGAGAACGGGAGCGGGGAGGCCAGCGCGGCAGATGATTAGGCGCGAGAGCTTTGATCCTGGTAGGATCGGTGGCGGCGCGGGGTTGGGGATTGCGAGGTGTAGTGGATTTCTGGGCTCCCTGCAGAAAAAGAAGAAGCGGCCGGAGGGGAGGGATTCGGGAGAAATGACATGTGGGAGAATCGAGCCCTACTCGCGGATGTGGGCAACGGAGGGAGGATGCGCAGATGTATGTGGTGTGGGTTAGTTTGTCTGACCCGTGGGGTAGGGGTTTTTTTTAGTTTTGTTGCTACAAACACTCTTATTGAAGTTTCGCATTATAGTTAAGACACAGTACCTTGTATTAATCAGACGTAATATTAAAAACACTGAGTACTCAGTGGCGCGACGAAGCTGCAAAGATTGGTTTTTTTTTTCATTTTTTTCCGGTAGGTGCATCCGCACTCGCAAGCCACGATGTAGCTTGGTCACTGGATAATAGCGTCTGATTAGGAGATTAGGAGATAAATTGATTGCATAATCCCTTAATTTGTTGTGCTAAAATCTTTAAAATGTACTGATATACAAGAGGGAGAGTATGTAAGGGAAGCTCGTGATCCTTTGTAGGGGCAATTTGCGCAACTGGGTGGCTATCAGTTGGCAACCACCCATACAGAGCCGATTTTTACAGGCAGTTTCATGATTTGCACGTGAGAATCATGGAAAAAGTCGTAAGTTGCTTATTTTCTCATGCGAAAATTGCATGCTTTGCAGAGGCAGGGTTCAAACCCACGACCTCCCCCTTGCGTGACGCCTTCTCTAATAATCCCTCCGTATAAGATTTAAAAGTCGTTTGTGACAGCGACACAGTCTCCAAAACATAAATTTGACCTCTTATTTTTTTATAAAAATGGTATATGTATACTTTTATGAAAGTATTTTTCAAGACAAATCTATCTATATAATTTCACATTTACAAACTTAAAAAATTAAAAGTTATTAATGATTTATAATTCCAATGTTTGACCCAAACTTTGTTCAAAACGACTTTTAAATATGATATAAAGTGAGTATATCTCATTGGCACTTGTGTCTATATTGTGTTTTCTTTCTCCAAGTATTATCCTAAATCGAGTGTAAATTGATAGTTTGAGGCCTTAAATGAATTCAAATAAAACAGTTGCCAACTATAAAGTTTCATAACTTTTGAAGATTTGTAGCTTTTATTTTGGCAGTTTCTTCATCAAGGTCGTTTCCAAAACTTTAATTTCAAATTTGATAAATTCAAACATAGTTTTTCTTGACAAGATGAATGCAAATCATACGTTATCAACTATAGAGGTTCATGCCTTTTCAAGATCTACAACTTTCATTTTTTTACTTTTGTCCATTCTAGGTCATTTACAAATTTTAAATTTATTTTTTTAAAAAATTTAAACATAGTTTTCTATGACAAGATAATTTCAAATAAAAAGTTTTCAACTATAAAGTTGTATAGCTTTTAGGGATCTAGAACTTTCATTTGTTTTTTCTCCATCTGAGGTCATTTACATAATTTAAAATTTCAAATTTGATAAATTCAAACATAGTTTTCTTTGACAAAATAATTCAAATAAAAAATTGTCAACTACAAAGTTGAATAAATTCTCAAGACTACAATTTTGATTTTGACCATTTGTTGATCCGATATAGTGGTAGTAACATTGTTCATAAATCTTATGTATGTCTCTTATAGTTTTATAAACTATACGAGATATGTAAATTTTACTTTGTCGGTTGATGAAATGACCAAAATAAAATTTATATCTTATAAGTTCACAGCTTTTATATGTTCATGATTTCATGAGCTGAAAATCGTTTAATGTTTCAAAATGTTGTTTGAAGTTGTTATTTTTTAGAAATTTTAAAATGCTTATAAGAAAATATGACCAAAATAATAGCAGTAAAAACACAATAACTTGATAAAGCATAATTTTAGGAAATGTTAGGAAAAATCAAGTAATTTGTTAGTACGAGTGAGAAAACTAGTTACAAGTTTTAGCCAAAGATTAAAAAGAGAAACCAAAGTTCTTTGGCAATTTAAAATTTAAATTTCAAACAATGTTTTCAAGCAACAAATGAATTCAAATGAAAAAGTTATCAACAACAAAGTTTTATAACTTTTCGAGATCTATAACTTTATTTGATAGTTTTTATGTTCGAGGTTGTTTTGAAAAATTTAAATTTTAGTAGTTAATTTCTAATATTAGGGGTAACTCGATATTGAGTCATTCCTACAAATCTAATTTGCACAAAGGTTAGATATTGAACCGTCCCCTACAAATAGATTTGACCCTAAAAAAGGCCCACTGCTACAAATACTCTTGACGTAGTGGATGCCTATGACGTATTGGCAAATCTTCCAAGCCGGTACTATTTGTTTAGCAAGCACACGATGGTGGAAGTGCCCTCTTAGACTGACTCCAACAAAGCACCCAAACCCAAAAAATACCTCCCCCACAGTGCTTTTCCTATCAAAAACAGCCTCCAACGGCTGGCCCAAACAGAGGATGTATTTTCGGTGCTGACAGAAAGGAGAGGCAAAAAAGGCTATCTCTCTCTCTCCTCAACCCATTCTCTGTGTTGCAACAGCCCCGGGCCCATCCCCGCCTTCTGCGGCGGAGGCGACGACGGTGCGGAGGGAGGAAACGAGGGCGGCCCCTCCGCCACGCCGCCGGCGCGCGCGGCCGCCGACCCCAGGCGCCGCCGCCGGATGATGGCGTGCGAGGGCGAGCTCGCCGCGCCACGGGCGGGCTCCGCCTCGCCGTGGGCGCCACCGCGAACATGAGCACGGGCGAAGACGACGGCGCCATCGGTGCGGGCATCGCGAACTCCTCGAAGCGCGTCCAGGATGCGGTTGCGGGCGCGCTCCTCCAACACTCGCACGCGGAGCGGAGCTCATCGTCCAGGTGCGGCCTGCGACGTCCAAGGCGACTGGCGGCGCGTGGGGACCAGAGGCGGAGGCGGCGTCCAAGGCGATAGGCGGCGCTCGAGCATGTCGCGTGGTGAGCGGCGGAGCTCGTACGCGGTCGCGCGGGTACGACGGTGGTGGTCGGCCTGCCGGGCCAGCTTGCTCGCCCGCGCGCGTCCTCTCGTGGCTCCAGCGTCGGACTTTCTCGCATCTGGGAGAGGTCGTGACCTGTACCGATCGCCCCCGCCCACCCTCTCGCCCGGCGACGGCGACGGCAGCTGTTCCTGTATCGACGGCGGCGGCGGAGGGAGATGAGGGCTTGATGCAGGAGCTTCATGCGCCGCCGTCGCCGCGAGACCCATGCTCCCTGCTCGCCCCGCGCCCGTCGTCCACTCGCAGGATGCCCCATCGCCGAGGCCTCGCCCGCCAGGTGCGGCGTAGTGGAGCGAGCGGGTGGAAGGAGGTGCTGTCGCGGCCAGGTGCTAGGGTGGGTCCGCGGCGGGGAGAGCGGCGCAGTCAGCCGTCCGCGGCGAGAGCGGTAGGGCAGTGGGCGACCGGATCGGAGCGAGCAGGCACGGGGCGGGGTCGTCGGGCTCCATGGTGTCGCGGCGGCCGGACGCCCGCCAAGGGAAGAACTCCGGCCATGGGCTGGGGTGGGTCTGCGGCAGGGAGTGTGGCATGGTAGGCGGGGCGAGGCGCGGCCGGCCATCCGTGGCGGGAGCGGCGTGGAGGTGGGCTGCCGGACCGGCACGGCGTGTCTTCGGCCAGAGCGGCGGCGGTCTGCTCTGTTTCTACGGTCTCTGTTGGAGAAGGGAAGTTTTTGGGTCTGTGACCCTTCACTATACGTGAGCTAAACCAGGTAAATGGGTCTCAATTTTGGATCGTGTTGTTGGAGATAGCCTTAGGTAAACACACTACGCTGAGGATCAGCATCGTGGTCGTGCGTGCAGCGCTGATCTAAGGACACAATGCAAGATGACGGCCAAGGCCATGGTGAGGAAGGGATTGGAGGTTCATCGATGTCGATGTATAGATGCAGCGGGGCAGATCATTTTTGGCGAATGACAAGAATAAGAAGTATAAAATATTTTGGATTTTCTAAATATATTGTTTTTATGTATCTAGGAATAATATTTAAGTACTTAATAAAAATTATAAATAAAAAAAACCAGGGTGTCTTAGTATTTGGAATGGAGTAGTATATATGTATGTACTTACATGCTTGTGAGCAGGTTATGATCATCACTAAAGTTTCTGTAAAGTTCCAATAGAGCTTGTGGAATGAAAGTTCTGAAGTGAAACGTAAAAATGTAGTCCAGGTGTGGCAATCCTTCAAAATTTTCTGTCTGTTTATCCTGGAAAAAGTAAATCAATTAGATAACAATGGAAAATAATGGCAAATGATGTACTGCCTCAGTCCAGACATGATATAATAGTACTAATAAATCGCTTGGTCTGAAGTTTGAACAAATTAATACAAAAAATGATATATATGTATCATACTAAAATGTTAGTATTAGACTTGACATGAAATATTCTTTTAGTATACCAATTAAAATTTGGAGCCATACATATTCGTACTATCAATTTTCTATAAATTCAGTAAAACTTAAAAGAGAAAGAATATTACTTTACCCGAACATAGATTTTTTTTATCCTTTTAATTTGGACGCGTGCGGTAGAGAATGGGGTTCTACTCCCGGTTCTCACTTCCCCTTTATTCCCAGTTTTAGGAACCAGGATTGCCAATCCGGAACTAAAGGTCCTAGACTTTTGTCTCGCTTCCCGTAACCGGGACTAAAGCCCATCCTTGGAACAAAAAAAAAAATAAACGAAATCACTTTTACATAAATTAAGAGAGAATACTAAAGACACATGTATCCTTACTTCATTTCGTAATCGTGCATTATTATCAGTAGTTTGATTAATGGGGATTGATAAATAAACCATAAGTAATGATAATACCTACTAAATTTATGGTACTATTTTTATTGAAAGGTACCTATCTCCCCCCCCCACCCCAAATAAAATTTCTTATTTTTGGTTACAATTTTAGAATATTTGAATGGACTGTATATCATAGGACAGAGGCAGTGTAACATACAAGGAAAGGAAATACATTTATGAGTGAAAAAGGAAAGTGTATTAGCTACTCCTTCCGTCCTAGTATATAGTGCATTATTACTATTTTAGGATAAAATATAGAGAGAACAATAGACGCATGTAGCCCTTACTTACCTTTCTAACATATTAAAATTTGATTCGATTTGCATAGTTAAAGGTAAACTCTCAGTCTTCTTATATAAAATAGGCAAGAAAATAAATTACTTTCTATATAAAAAATAATTATTATACTTTAATTTAAGTAAAAATTATCTTTTTTTTCCTAGATGTACTATATTTTAGAAAAATTTAAAAGACCAGAATACTCTATAATACAGGATGGAGGGAGTATGCAAGAAAACTTACCAGTTGGAACAGATTTATTGTTCGGAACTGGGTATGTCTCTGTATCTGTACTGCTGGGAAGAAAGAGAGATAGAGAGAGGGGGGAGGGGGATCGGATGGAGTACATACCACCCAACGTTGCTTTGGCTCATGAGCAAACCAATTCCTGGCGAAGTTAAACATCTCCATTCCAGTTCTCTCCCCCGCGTACGGATTGTCTGCTACATTATTCCCACCAGTTCCAGCAGCAGAAGAATTATTGTTGTTTTGGCTGGGAGGTTTATAATCGTAGACCTTTTTGAACAGGGGCTGTTCGTCAACTTCCCCTATCAACGGACGAGTGGACTGTTGCGTTACACTCATGGCAAGTTCAAATTTGTGCCGCTTCGTGATGTGCAGTTGGTCGTAGAATCTCTTGACGTTGAGGCACATGGTTGACACCGCGACAGGCGAGCTTATCATGGCCGCGTACGCCTGTAGCAGGTGCGTACGTTTCACCGGGTCGAAGCCTTGTTTTTCTGAACAAGGGCGATCGTCGTCGTCTGCTACGAGATCTCCCAGCAGCTTGTGTATGCTTCCGGCATGCAGAGTGGTTAATGGGAACAGCTCACCGATCACTTGTTTTAACGTCCCGTAGTCTGCCTTTTGGTTCTTACCATTCAGCGACGGCAGTCGTCCATCATCACTGCGGTCGCGGACATAAACTCTAGACACCACTATCTCCTCCGTGGCTCCCTCGTAGTAATGAACCATGAGCTCATCCATGCCACACGCCCCACCGAAGGACAGGCCAGCGCTGTGAGCACAGAGGATGGAGGTCAGGACGCCGTGAAGAACCCTCTCACCAACTTCAGTAAGCACCTTCACAGTCTCCTGCATTAGTACTCCTGCTTCAAAGCGTTGTATATGAGCATCGCAGATCATGTCCTTCTTGGGTTCTTTCTTTGTTACAAGATCCCTTAGTCATTAGCGTCATGTCCCTGGGTCCTCATGCGAAGACATTTAGACACGCACGCAGGTGTTAATCCGTGTGTAGTGAGAGAAGCCATATAATCATGCATTCAAAATTATCCATTCCAAATTACCAAATTATAAGCTTTTTTAATTTTTTATAGATATTATAAAGGGCTTAATCCTGCGGCGGCGCGGCGCGGTGGCGGCGCCGCAGGGAGAGAGGGAGAGGAGATAGGGTTGGCTCTTTTCTTTTATTGAGTCATCCAAAACGATTACAAACTATATTTATAGTTGGACTAGGTTCATTCCTAAGCTAACTAGGAAGTTCTCATATCTTGAGCTTTCCTATTACAATTTTGATCCTTTCTTTTATTCACATAACTATTTTCAATCCAGGGGGACTCAATTTAGGAAACCTGACGGGTGATGAAGTGGCGGTGGTTTGGAGGTTGCGCCCCTTTCCCCTGCGTGGTGTGCGCCTAGGGCGCTGTTGGCCTGTGATCTGCGGCCGTGGCGGCGGCGGCGCCC
Source organism: Bothriochloa decipiens (assembly GCA_023333625.1). Lineage (NCBI taxonomy): Eukaryota > Viridiplantae > Streptophyta > Magnoliopsida > Poales > Poaceae > Bothriochloa > Bothriochloa decipiens. Next base: position 1,833,007 of record CM041647.1, read on the forward strand.
CTCTCGCAGGCCTGAGTTGGCCTAAATTCTATTGCAATTTGTTGGGCCGTCCTTAGACTTGTTACAGTACTTCCCCTTTTCAGCTCTATGCGTCCACGCGGCGAAATACAGACCAGCTGTTGACTCCTAACTGAGGAAGAATGAATCCGTGGAAAGTTTCCGAAGAGAACAAGTCATGTGACCTTCCATCAGGTTGTTGATGATGATATTCTGACGTGTTCAGACGACCGTTAAGTCGAAGCGGTACTGTGCTCAGTGCTAGGGCCATTACGAGGACCTCATTATGCTGCAGCTAGAAGGTGTTTGGGGACTAATGCGTCCATGTCCAAAGTAGCCATTACCTTTGGTGGTCTGCCGAAGTGAGCAATGGACTTGTTTGTGTCGTGGCTTATGTAGCCTGGCAGGCATCGCCAAATTGCCGTTGGTATGGATGTTGTTGTTGATGTTGTCAAATCCATCCTTGCACCAAACAAAAAAGTACCTCGATCAAATTCATTTGGAGCTAGCCAATGTCGTCCTCTTGCCTCAATGATGTCAAGGTGGACATGTCTGACATGTAGAAGTGCACGTCCATGGCTGTCTAGGAATATTGTTGTTGCTCTATATATCGATCGCTGGGAAGGCCATTGTCGTCCTTGCAGGATGAAGGATGGCATTCTAGCTGCTTGGTGTGCTGTTGGTTGATGATGTGCACCGAGGGCTAGCATTGCTATTGCTAGTCGGATCATCGTTGCTGATGAGGTTCAGAAGTGTAACACCCTAGTTTTCAGTTCCCAAAAATATATATATATAAATAGTCAAAATGATTTTTGGGTGGATAAATAAATAGCAAAATAAATGCTTTTATGAAAATGAAGTTGCAACATGGTAGAAACATGCTTGTGCATTCATGCTGGTGCATATTTTTCTTGTGTGATGTTTGAATTTGTTTTGGAATTCAAAATTCATTTGAAATTGCTTTGAAAATGTTTCAAATAAACGGGAAACCTTTTCTTTCTCCCTCCTGGCAATCTGGCCCGAACGGCCGAATCGGCCTGCTGCGGCCTGCCTCTCCTTCCCCCACCGCTCGGCCCAGCTTCGCGCGCGCCGTCCCTCTTCTTGGGCCGCAGGCCGCCGGCCCAGCCAGGCACAGCCGCGTCGCTCGACCGCACGCCCGCGCGTTCGCGTCCGCTCCCTCGCGCACTGCCGCCGACAGGTGGGCCCCGCATCGCCTTCGTCCTCCTCCGACCCGGCCGCGACCGGGAGACCGAGTTCGACCCCGCGCCAACTCGACCCGACGTCCACGCCCGAGCCGCGACTCCAGGCTATTTAAGCCTTTGACTCCACGCCGCAACTTCCACCCGCAACCCTAAGTCAGCGCCGCCTTCGGTTTCATCGAGCCACGCGTGAAACCCTAGCCGCCGCCATTGACCGCCGCCGCCAAAACTCAAAATTGGCCGCCGTCCTCGGGTCAACCTTGCCATCTTCTGGTTGGAAAGCCTTGCCTTGATTCCCTGAGCAAGTTTGTGCCGTCAATTTGACTCAAACTCCTCTAACTCGAGCTCCGATCGTGTGCAGCTCGCCGCCGTCCGCCGTTTCGAGCCATACACCGTCCCCGCCTCGCCTCGGTCTCCATCTTCGTCTCAGGTGAGCGCGGTGTAAGCTCCTCTATCGAACGGTACTGGTCTTGTGTTCAATGGTGATCGGAGTCGTGGGTTTCCATGAACTCCGGCGAGTCCGTACGCCGACGGCCATGGACGCCGCCGCGATTGAAGTTTCGTCCGGGCCGCGATCGGACGTTGTCCGATCGGTCAACATCAGACCTGGTCCGATCGGTTGTCCGTTTTGGCACCGTGAACCTGCGTCGTCCGTTTTGTTTCGGACGGCCAGAAATCCACCGTAACGCTTCGTGGGGCACTTTTGCAAATAAACCCCTGAACTTTGAGTGCTCGCTCTGAGTTGCCACCACCACCGCATTGATACAACTGCCGGCGGCGTCTATTTATCGATGAACAACTTAACACTGCCCCGTTATCTTCATAATATAATATATGCGTCATGAATCCAACTGCTGAACGCGCTTTGTTAAGTCGTCCAACAATTTCAGTTACACCATCCCTTAATTTTTTAGCAAGTCACTACGTGAGAAATGAATTACCGCAGCGCCGGCAAAACCGGCCGGTAGCGGGTGCCCCGGCTGCCCGCTGCGGTTGTTCGGCGGCCACCCACGGCCGGCCGGTCGGCCCGGTGCCCGTTGCGGTTAAAAGGTTTACCGCAGCGGGCAACGTAAAGCGCCCGCTGCGGTAAACTGATTAACCGCAGCGAGCGCCTTACATAGCCCGCTGCGGTAAATATCGTTTAACCGCAGCGGGCTGGTTAAGATGCCCGTTGTGGTAATTCTCGTGGGATATAAAAGGGCGCTGCCGCCAGCCCCTTCTTCCCCACGGCTTCTCCTCTTCCAACTCGTTGGGGGCGAGGGAAGATTTTGCCCTAATTTTTTACCACACCATTAAATTGAGCTTTGGACCTTTGATTTGGGAGAGGAGGATACTACTAGAGGTACTTAATTGCTCTCCCACCCCTCTTTCTCCCTCTCTCTCACTTTTTTGGTGCATATTTTGTCTAGATCTTGATTCATGGTGGAGTGAGATGAAAGCTTGTTTTTTTCATCTAGATTCACCATGGAAGCTCTCTCCCACCTTTTTTTTCTCTATTTCCTCACCTTTTAGTGGGTTTTGGCTAGTTCTAGATCTAGATCCCCATGGATTAGAGATGAAGCTTGTTTTTTCTACCTAGATTCCCCATATGGATACATAAAGGCTCTCTGCTACCTTTTTTTTTCTATTTCCTTATTTTCTCTAGCTTTTATCTAGGTCTTGATCTAAATCCATTGGGTAGAGAGATGAAGCTTGTGTTTCTTCCATTTAGATTCATCATGGATGCATGAAAGCTCTCTTTCACCCCTTCTTTTTCTCTATTTTGTCACTTTTTAGTGTCTTTTGGCCAATGCTCTCTCTTTTTCTTGATTTTGGAGGTAGATCATCAATTTTTTCTAATTCTTCTCTATTTTGCTGCTTGTGTCATGTACAACTACGATGGACAAGTCCGAATGGATGTACAAGATTGACAGAGTCCATGATCGTCGGTACATTGATGAATTGAAGAAGTTCATGGCCGTTGCGAAAGCTCACCATGAGAGTCGAAAGTGGGAGACAATTACATGTCCATGTGAGAAGTGCGAGAACCGGGTAGGCTACCCAGATGGTACTGTGCAATCTCATTTGATTGTGCATGGTTTCATGGAGGGTTACATGGTCTGGACTTCCCACGGCGAAAGGCTCGCTGCAAGTGGTGGTGCATCTGGAGTGAGCTCTTCGACGACGACGGTGAACCAAGATCCTGTTCGACCACACGTGCCACCTTCAACGGTGGCTACGCCAGCCGCCGCCGACGATGCTCATGATTACATCACGGTGGACGAACTACTGGAGGGCATGCAAGATGGCGCTGATGGAGGTGACGATGGTCGTGAGGCTCCTTTGAGTCAAGCAGAGGATGTGCAGCTGTTCGAGAACCTGGTGAACCACATCGACGAGGATGACGTCATGTTTGGCAACCCAAAGTTGTTAGAGAATTTCAGAGAGATGAAGTAGGCGTCCATTGATCCTTTATATCAGGACGGCGGGAAATGTCCAGAGGGGTGCACGATGCTCTGTTTCAACCTCCACATGCTGATGATGAAGGCCCAGCATGGTTGGTCGGACAATAGCTTCAACGAGTGGCAAAGGCAGGAGGAAGCTAGAAGAGCGGCCGGGGAACCAGATCCGTACGAGGGCCTCCAACCTAGGGGCAAGGACTTCCTCAGGGCTCGAATTCCAAAGAAGCTCAAGGAGGGGGCGACCAAGTTCAATGAGCCCGGGTTCGAGGAGGTGGAGAAGGCTCTCATCGAGGCATCCAATGACAAGGGGAGCTTGGAGGTTCACAGGGGCCACGACCTGCTTACCATGGTCCTAGGAACCCCCGAGCACCGCGGTCGTGTACGTGGAGTGTAGTCCAAGATGAGCTAGAGCACGGTGGAAATGTGGCAAACGGACACCTGCAGGTTCAAGTCGAGGCAGAGGTACAAGGAGACCATCTATCAGAAAGGCCACGACGATGGAATGTCCAATTTGATCAAAAGCTTGATAAAGGAAGCATTCACGAGCAACGATCCAGAGATGGTGGCGATTTGGCGCCAAATGTTATGTTCTGCGGGTGTACCCATGCCTCCAGCTCCACAAGGGCAGATGGTGCCTCTGCTCAAGGACCGCCCAAGGCGGCTGATTAATAACATCGAGGCATTGATGTGGGTGCAGCTCTTGATTCTGTTTGGCAAGAGCAAGAAGATTGTCATGGCCGAGGGACTGGTACATCCGCACCACTATGCCCTAGAAGTGTACCAAGGCTAGATCCCCAACAACTACACCGTCGTGACCCCAACATGGATTCACCCTGACCATGAAGAGTATGAAATAGATCTTCTCGATATACAAGAAGTCAGAATCCTTGGGGCCACGCAATGTGAAGAGATCCTGTGGTGCAAGGACGACATCGAGATCATGCTAGCCGAGCACGAGCGGGCCACCTCCACCTCCCCTCCCCCTCCTCCGAGAATTACGTCTCCAGGCACCACCAACGAGGTTGGGGGTGCAGCGTGAGCTCCGGGGGACAAGACGATGCCGGCAAGCCAGCCGAGCACGAGCAGGCCATCTCCACCTCCACCTCCGAGAAGTTTGCCTCTAGTCCCCACCAACGAGCCGATGGCCACTACGATGCCGTCAAGCCAAACACCGTTTGTTGTAGCAAGCCAAGAGGGAGGATCAGAGGTGAGCACGGGCTTGATCACGAAACAACTCACGTACTCCTATACTTTCGAAAGGTACGTTACAGTCGAGCATAGCTGTTGGGGGTGTGCCCTGGGACCGGAGGGGCTTGTTACCTCCAACTTATGTCTAACTGATAGTTCCAATTGTATCTATCTTCCTCATACCTGCAGGTCCCAGAGAGGAGCCGTCGGAGGTTAGATCTCCGCTGGAAGCCTCCACGGAGGCCATGGGACCAATCGACGGCGGAGGTCCGGTGGCGATGACCGTTGCTCAGGCGGAGGTTGACCCCCCCAGAGGTTAGATCTCCGCTGGGAGGCCTCCACGGAGGTCATGAAGTCAATCGACAGTGGAGGTCCGGTGGCGATGACCGTCGCTCAAGCGAAGGCTGATCGATGGAACCTCGACTTCCCCGGAGGCTCTGCGCGGAAGAGGCGACAACCCGAGACTGCCTTCATCAGGACGGCGCGCCGGGCCAAGTTGGGGGCTCGTGAACAAGTAGTGGGCTTAATGGGCCTCTCGCAGGTAGTGATGGGCCACGGCCCATGGCTGCGGCCAGGAAATGGTGGACCAGCCTACCCCTAGGAGGCCCACGTGTAATAGGGTCAGTGTCTAGGGTTTTGAAACTCCCATTGGGGGCACGCTTGTACTTTCAATCTTGAGCTGGGGAGCCACTATAAAAGGCCATGCCCCCTGTGTAATTAGGGGGGTGGTCCTCTGGTAGCTGTAGTGCCACCTACCATCGGTCCCACATTGTAATTTCCCCATTTTATATTAAGAGAGGGACCGTCTGGTCTAGATATTCCACCCTTACTCCAAACCTGTCGGAACCTGATTCCAACAGTTGGCGCCCACCGTTTGTGTCTGGCCAGAGATAACACCCGCAGATGGCACCAAAGAACAGGACCTCCGTTAGGAGACGTACTGCCGCTGAGGCAGAGGTACCACAACCCTTCGCTCGCAAGAGATCAAGAAGAAACACTCGAAGCACCTATGGCTCCGCACCGGAGGACGGAGGTGACGACGAGAACAACAATACCGTGCAAAGGGGGACCCGATTAAGCAGCATCCGCCCACCCAGAACCAAGAAAACGAATTAGCCAGGCTGAGAGAAGAGATGCAGCACATGGAAGCCGAAAGAGACAGGTTAAGGGCGCAGCAAGCCGCCACCCAAAGAACAATACAATCATCGCGTCAAGCGGATGAGATAAGGCAGTAAATGGCTATTCTGCAAGCAGAAATACAGAGCATGCAACCTCTGGTAGCAAGTCCATTGGAGACCGCTCAACCAATCACAGCAAGTCATCCCCCAGCTATAAACGCGCAAGCTGCGCACACCATAATTCCAAGTCTACCCACACCATCAAGAGTCTTTGACCCAAAGTCACCACTGTCCGAAGGTCTGCAAAGCTCACCATGGCCTCCATGTTACAAACCTGTGTCTCTGCCAAGATTCAATGGCAATTCAGATCCAAGACAATTTATAATGAGTTTTGAAGCTGCAGTAGCCTCCACAGGAGGCAACGATCATGTAATGGCTAAATCATTTGTGATTGCAGTAGAAGGAGATGCACTGGCATGGTACTCAATGTTGAAGCCAAGCACTGTATACTCATGGGAGTACCTACGAGACTAGATACTGGCAAACTTCAAAGCTTACACGAGTGAGTCGCTAACATCCCTCAGAGACTATTATCAGAGATTCCTACACCTCTGGGCTAAAGCACCAGACATCCCTGACGGGGTAGCCATAGAAGTAGCAATCAAAGGACTCAGGATCGGCCCATTTGCTAGTCACTTGGCAAGAAAGAAGCTAGCCACAATGGCTCAGCTGCACTAGGAGTTCAAAAAATACTGCACGTCCGACAATGACCTCTGCAAAAGATTAGAAGAAGCGGACAATCAAAGTAAATAGTTTTCAAATAATGGCAACAGAAGAAATAACAGGAACCAGCAAAGACAACAATACCAGAACCAATAGAAACAAGTCTTTAATTTGTAGAGTAGCCAGCCTCCGAATGCTCAGGACAAAAAATAAGCCAACTACGAGCAAAGAAATCAAGGAGGGCAGGGCTACAGCAAAAGCAACAAGTCCAAGAATTGGAGCAAGAACCAGAAACTAAAGAAGCCATATTGCCTTTTCCACGGAGAGGACAAAGGGCATGTCACACGGGATTGCCTGGAGGTCCAAGAGACATTTGACAGGATGAAAAGCAAACAGTCACAACTGCAACCCCAGCAGCAAGGTAGCAGAGAGGTAAATCACACTCATGGTTCACAACTCCATTAGCAATACAACCCAAGTTTTCTAGGATACGGTCCAGGACCGCTACCACAGCAAAACCTAGCCCACCAGTACTATCCAGCATCACTACTAGCCTAGAGACCAGCGTATCAATAAATAGGGCAACACCACTGTTACAATCCGCACAGGACAGAAAGCGGCCTAACTTACATCAACCCAAGACCTCCGCATATAACATTCATCGAATCAACACAGATGCAGACACCTCTGGTGGCACAACAAAGGAAGTATGAAGCATTACCAGCACCTCTGCAGTATGCTTTAACCCCATCAGCAGCCCTAAAGGCAGAGCCTCCGCATGATATTACCTATAGCCAGAGGCTCAGCATTAGAGTTCAAAACCAAAAAGCAAAAGAAGGACCACCTCCGGCTGGTAAACAATGTGGTAATCCAGGGTGCTTACAGAACAACAGAATGGTCCAAGATGCCAATAGAATTTACAGAGCAAGATCTCCAAGTCAAAAGCTATCCACACGCAGATGCCATGGTCATAAAGGCAAACATAGCAGCATGGAAGTAAGCAGGATACTCGTGGATTTTGGGAGTTTAGCAGACATCATCTTCGCCAATGTATTCGACCAAATGAAATTCAGTAGAAGCTAGCTGCAACTGCCAGATACTCTGCTAATCGGATTTGGTGGGAAAAAGATCAATGCACTAGGCAAGATATCATTACCAGTGTCATTCAAAGATGGAGACTGTGCCAGGACAGAATATATCATATTTGACATGGTAGACATCTACTACCAATACAACGCAATACTAGGAAGTGGATTTACAAACAAGTTTAATGTGACAATACACATGGGATACCTCTGCATGAAAATGCCAGCATTGCACAGGATCATTACAGTGCGAGGCAGTCAAAAAGAAGCAAGGAACATAAAGAAAGCAATCTACAAAGCATATAGAAACATCAACACCGTAGCAGCAGAGGAGCTTCCGGACATGCCTGCGGGAAACACCAACATGGCAGATCAAGAGGACACAATAACATTACCATTGGAAGAAGCAGTCCCTTATAGGAAAGTGACCATAGGTGCCAACCTATCAGAGGTAGAAAGAAAAGACTTGTTAGAACTGCTAACAAAGAATAAGGACGTATTTGCATGGTCAGCATCAGATCTGCAAGGAATCAGTCAGAATGTGATTGAACACATCCTCGACCTCAACCCAAATGTCAAACCTAGGAAGCAAAAATAGAGAAAGATGTCTAAAGAACGCATAATTGTAGCAAAAGCGGAGGTGCAAAGGTTATTAGATGCCAAGGTTATTAGAGAAGTCAAGTACTCAGACTGGCTAGCAAATGTTGTCTTAGTGCCAAAAAAGAACAGCAAAATGAGAATGTGCATAGACTTCACAGATCTCAACAAGGCCTGTAAAAAAGATCCTTTCCCATTATAAAGGATAGATGCATCAGTCCACAAGGCAGCAAGATGCAAGCGCTTCTCTCTGTTAGATTGTTTCTCAGAATACCACCAGATATGGCTAACAAAGGAGGATGAAGAGAAAACAAGCCTCATAACCCCCTTCGGTACATATTATTTTGTTAGGATGCCAGAAGGTCTCAAAAACGTAGGATCAATATTCTCAAGAATGATTCAGATTGTATTGCGAGCTCAACTTCAGAGGAACATTATAGCCTATGTCGATGACTTAGCAGTGGTCAGCAAACAAACTGGAGATCACTTGAACGACCTCAGGGAAACATTCGCTAATCTCAGAGAAGCAGGGTTAAACCTGAACCTAGAAAAATGTATCTTTGGAGTAAGCAAGGGAAAGATGCTCAGTTACATTGTTGGTCCAGAAGGGCTAAGAGCAAACCCAGATAAAACAAAAGCAGTATTAACAATGAGAGAACCAGAAAATAAGAAGGAATTACAGCAACTGACAGGCAGAATAGTAGCACTTAGCAGATTCATCTCAAAATTAGCAGAACGAAGTCTACCATTTTTCAAAACACTCAAGGTCTCGGACAAATTTGAATGGGGCAAAGAGCAGTCGAAGGCATTCTAGCAACTCAAAAACTATGTGACAAAGGATCTTATGGTCATAGCGCTAGATGCGGAGGCAACCTTGTTACTATATGTTGCAGCCTCTGCAGGAGCAATCGACGTAGTGCTAGTGCAAGAAAAGGAAGTTGACAACAAAAACATACAACACCTAGTATATTATGTATCAGAAGTGCTGCAGGGAGCAAAACTGAACTATTCGGAGGTCAAAAAAATAGCATACACAGTAGTCACAGCATCAAGGAAGCTTAAACACTAGTTTCAAGAACATGAGATCCTGGTCCCAACAACACAACCGTTCGTCGACATCCTAGGCAACAAAGAGGCATGAGGGAGAATCGGTAAATGGGCAACAGAAATATCTCAATTTGGCATCAAGTTCATCTCAAGAACAGCAGTCAAGTCACAAGCACTCGCAGACTTTTTGGTGGAATAGACATCTCCACAGCACGCAGAAGACAAAGCGGAAGCGTCAATATGGATACTATACACAGATGGCGCATGGAGCGTCCAAGGTGCAGGAGCCTCCGCAGTGCTAATATCACCATCGGGCGTCAAAACAAAATACGCAGCAAGACTATGCTTCAAAGCAACTAACAACATAGCTGAGTACGAAGGAGTAATCCCGAGGCTCAGCAAAGCCAAGGCACTTGGTGCAAAATACATCATGGTCAGAACCAATTCGCACATAGTAACAGGACAAGTAGAGAAAGACTATGTTGCCAGAAACCCAGAGTTAGCCGCATACCTAGAAGTAATCAGGGGTCTGGAAAAAAGATTCCAGGGTTTTACCCTAAAACACATCCCAAGGGGGACAACACAGAGGTAGATGAGTTAGCCAAAGCAGCGGCAAATCAAACAGAGGTACCCAAAGGAACCTTCTTCTAAGAATTGACATCGCCAGCTACTTCAAAAACATCTAAGGCATTTGCAGAGGTACTCCTAGTAAACACGGAGGATTGGAGGAAAGCAATAATTGATCATATCAATGGAGTACATGTGACATCAGATGAAACAAGTGTAGCAAGACTGGCCGTACGGGCAAGGAATTACACAATAATAGATGGAGTTCTATACAAGAAAGGCATAGTTCAACCATTGCTTAAGTGGATCACTGAGTCAGAAGGCAAAGAACTCTTACAGGATATTCTCTCAGGAATGTGTGGATCGCACATTAACCCGAGAGCACTCTTAGCAAAGGCAATCAGGCAAGGATTTTACTGGCCAACCCATATCAAGGACGCATTGCACATAGTAACAACTTGCAAAGCATGCCAGAGTTTTGCACCGCACCAAGCGTCTTCGGGAGGACAATCACAGCTAATACCTCCAGCCTGGCCGCTTCAGCGATGGGGAATGGATCTCGTAGGCCCATTACCCCTGGCTTAGGGTAGAAGCAAATATGCAGTAGTGGCAGTAGAATACTTCACAAGATGGATAGAAGCCAAACCACTGCAACAATCACCTCTGAAACAGTCAAAAAATTCTTCTGGCAGAACATAATTTGCAGATTCGGGGTTCCAAGGACACTCACAGTCGACAATGGAAAACAATTCGATTCAAACAAGTTCAAAGAATTCTGCAAGAGCATCACCACACAAATAGCCTTTGCATCAGTCTATCACCCAGAAAGTAACGGAGCAGTGGAAAGATCAAATAGAATCATATTCTCAGCATTCTCCAAGACATTGCTGGATCACAAAAAGGGCAAATGGGTAGAAGAGCTGCCGAAGGTGGTATGGTCTCACAACACAAATGTATCAAGAGCCACCGGGTTCACTCCATTCAAACTATTGTATGGAGAAGAAGCAATGATGCCAGAGGAGATCAAATACTAGAGCCTCCGCGTAATAAAACAGAACCTCGCAAAAGATGAAGAATACACCAAAGAGATGACCAAGCATACAGGCTAGAGGCAATCGACAACATTGAGAAATACCAAGACCAAACTAGAAAATGTAGGGATGGAAAAGTGGTTATTAAAAACATTAAAAATGGCGACTGGGTAATGAGGCGGAGGCCAAACGCTCAAAACATAGGGAAACTATAGCCAAAATGGGAAGGACCGTTCATAGCCAAGCAAGGCGGAAGGAAAGGGTCACTCCTGGAACATTGATAGCCTCAGAAAATACTACACATAGAATGTAAGGACTCCGTAGTATTATAAGCGGAGATCCGTAGATCTAAATTCCTGCAATTTACTTTTTCTGCAAAAACGGCTTGCACTCTTTTCCTCACAAAAGGGGCTCCAAATCGGAGGTGAGGTTTTTAATGAGGCAAGACCGCATGTAATTAACCTCTAAACATATAAAGAGGACCCCAAAAAACAATACCCGAAACAGTCAAAAGAAGCCAGCACCGCGGCTACAATATTTGACAACTATTCATGATTTACAAGGTCACTTCATGCCACCATTAAGAAAAATGAGAAGACATGAAGCAACCTCCGCGAAATGCCAAAAGCCCTCAAAAAGTCCTGGCATATCAAGCATCAAGGCAGGCAATCGCAACCACAAGTTGCGAAGCGAACCGGGGAAAGACCTGTGAACCAACTCAGGCACCGGTACTGCAAAAAGTGAGCAACATCACACTCACCAGCAGTGACCTCTGAAATACAATATTAAAACAAGCGGAGGTAACACACACATAGGTATGAGTTCACAAAGTCAAGCAACCTCCACATCATACACCTTCCAAAACGAAGGCAATATAATCACAAAAAAGTAAGTTCAGGAACCGATAAGATCATTTATTATTCCAAAGCGAGGCAATACATAAAGCAAGATCATTTATTATTCAACTTTATGCTTACAAAAGATAATGCTCATTGCGCCTTGCTCATAACAGGATCAATGTGAAAAGCTCACGTATTTAACTGCTAGACCAGAACACACAACCTCCGGGTCAAGATATCTAGCCACTCCACCCAGTTAACTCGCCACCATAAGACATGGAAGTGGCCCGGAGGTTGCCAACACTTTAGCCTACAAAAGAGCAAAGAGTGCAGCCTTCGAAAATACATCTGAAGGTAAGCAAACTAAGGCTCCCTAAAAAGCAGGCGCTGGCGGAGGCAAGCCCTGATCAGTCACGGAATACCCCCTATCGCCTCCTGACTGCATACCACCCTGTGCCTCTGGAAACCCAGCCAGTTGAATCAAGTCCAATAGACACTCAGTTTGAAGAGAAGGAGGTGAACCTTCAACGCCAACTTGTACATGACAAACTCCACAATCATCTGTCAGCACACCACTTTACACTTCCATCGGCAAGCAACCACCGCATCCAAAATCCTTACATCAACCACACTAAACAAGATCACAGCCGGCCGCCATCTTTGAGGATACAAAGGCAATATAGGTAGAGTATCATTGACAAACTGAAGCATCACCATCTTTAATCATTGGCAACAGGTTCACTGATGTGGCCATTCCATTACGAGTCCTTACACAGTACCAATGCAAGACAGCTCCTAGGGAGCACCATTAGTATAATGTACACAACAAAGGAGCCTAAATGACCAAGGGGGAATAGATCTTTTATAAGAACCTCCCAAGCATCATTAAACCACCTGCAGCTACCTATCATTAAAGGAAACAAACACAAAATTAGTACCTGTGTCTTTTTGCCTCGGCAAGCAATGGACAAAATAAAAAATAATAAATAGTAAAGATATGCAAAGTACACAATGGGTACTATAAAAGAGGTAGAGCTCAAGGTCTACGCGCCTAAGCATTAGGAGAGGGCCAACCACAAGCAACTCCCCATAGACAAAATCCGATTAAGGGAGATGGAGGCAGATGTGCGTATACGGACGAACAAAAATAATAAGATACCACGCAAAAATTCGTAAGGGGGTTGGCAAAAGAAACATCCCAGAGACAACGAGGGTTTTTGGGATAATGCCAAAGAAGTTAGCCGACAGCGCAAGCCAATCAGGATCATCGCCTGAACGGAGACAAGGGGGGATACCGCATAAGAACTCGTAATGTCCCCCCATCTCCACTAAGATCAACCGCAGCTCACCTCGCAGATCAAGCGTCAGAACGCGCGGAGGCATAGCCGAAGACCACAAAGTCGAACACAACAATAAAAAGGTAATACACAGCAAAATCGACACCAGTACTGGTCGAAGAGAAACAACATTGTAATACCCACCTTATGTTAACAATAAAGTAAAATTATTAATACATAAATGTGCTTCAAAGTGGTTACAACCTCCAAGGAGGAAAGCAGGAATCACTTTCGAAGGCCACAACTGCAATCTGGCGCGAATGCCTCTGACTAATTCAAAATGACCTCCGCAGCATAGCGGAGGTCAAAATAAACAAGCTCATGACAATTCCATTGCAACACTAAACCTCCGTGCAAGCAAGAATAATTACAAAGGTCCAGTTGGACCACGCCATGCAAGAGAACGAGTAAAGCTAGAGCGCTTATCATCTAAGTCGCTGAGAACAAAATCAAACATGTCGTCCACCGTGTGCCTAAGAAACACCGACTTCCAATAATCTCATAGCTCGTTGCTAACGTAAACATCATCGCACATAAAAGTAATCGGCTTGACATCCTACACAGGCCCCAAACTGTAGACCTGCACAGGGCGATTCGGCCATTAATAATTTACGAAACCAAGAGTAACTTAAATTGTTCCTTACATGTGCGCGCCGGCACTAGGTCAGCAAAAGACAAAATATACACAACCACAAATCAAGATGAATTTTTACACCTCCTCTTCAGTGGTCAAGTTCTGAAGCCCTATCCGAGACCCCGGAGATGCTACCACTTGCCCCATCATGGCATCAGTCCTAGCACTTGCAGGAAGAACTTGAGTAGCGGTGGCACCAGCGTCGGCAGATCCCCGGGTGCGTGCAGATATGCCGCCAGAAGAAGTCAGGCCATGACCGCTGCGCTTGCCATACTTCAGTTGCTGAAAAAGGCAGAAAATAAGAAGAAAATCACCAACACAACTCTTACAACAAAATAAGACAGGAAAAGCTAAACATACATGCCATTTCACGAGTAACATTAGCCATGGCAACGGTCTCCAACCGGCCAAACTTGGACAAGAACTTCTCCATGAAGCTACACACGGTGGTCTTAACAAACCATCTGTTCTGCCAAGTTCAGCAGGATCTTCTAGCTCAGGACAATCAAAATTCCCAATTTGAACAATGTCCTTGGACACAAAGAGCTTGCATAGACAGGTAGTGGAGGTCTTTGCACTGAAATCAGAGACTCTGGTCATAAACTCATTAAGCTTGTTGAGGTTCACCTTAATCCAGGAAAAGATTCAGAGGTAGAAGCCTCAGGATTAACCGGAGTCGCCACACCACCAAAAGCCCGGACAGCGGAGACGTAGGATTCAGCCACTTCCAGCTCGATCGACTTGGTGGCAGTCAGTTCCTTCTCAAGTTCTTCAACTTTAGTCTTAAGAGCCATCGTCAACTGTCGTTCAGCATCCACTTCCTGGCGTAGGAGATTCAAAATCTCAGTAGCTTTGTTCGCTCGCTGATTGGCGGTGGCCTCCACTTCTTTGGTAGCAGTAAGAGAATTCTTAAAGTCATCAGATTGAACCCCAAGAGCTGATAGCTCCTTCTCCAAACCGGAGGCCTTCTGAGCCATTTGTTCCTTCTCATGGGTCTGAGACTCAATCTCCGCCTTCAAAACCTTGATAGCATCATCTTTTTGACCAGTTTGGCACCACTACTGGTCTCAACGGCCATGGACAAGGTGGCGCTCTGGAGATAGCAACAAAGCAATGCCAAAACCAAACACATGAGAAAGAGAAGGTAATATATATATAGGTAAGAATGAAGAAAATGAAACCAAACTCACAATAACATGATGATTAATGTTGGCGTTCATCAAGGTTTGAAGCGGCAGCCTAGCTCGACGCTGGTACAGGTCTCCACCCATAGCATCAGTCAGCTGGTCAATACCTTGAGCCTAGCCAAGGATGGCACTTATGCCCTCATTGGGACAGCTGCTAGACGGGAAAGACCCAGAGCCAATGACGTCCACCGGAGGTTGCGAAGCCGTAGGCACCGTCTCAGTGACAGCCCCTCCGGGAAATGGTGCATCAGGCACTGGAGGTGGCGGAAGGGCAGTCTGAGTGGCCTCAGCAGTGAGGCTATCTGGAAGCAGGCACAAAAAACACAAGTCACACAAGGAAACAAGAAAATATAAAATCTCAAAAAATAGCATATACACACTCACCGAGCAAGGAAACTTCCCCATCAGAGGCATAACCACAAGAAACCTTCAAAGTTAGGAAATCCACATAGTTCATACTCCGAGTAAGAACGTTACCTTGACTTAAGGTATAGGCATCCTCGTGGACCTCAGTATCCTCTGCTCCAAGTTGGGCAGTCTTCACTGGCTTCTCAGCATGATGAGCTGTAACACCAGCCTCCTCTAATTCATCCTCATCAGAACTAGCATCGAGATACGCACTGGCAAATGGCTTCATAGAAAGCTCAGGGGGCACCGTTTCAACATGCTGAGGCAGAGGATCAGCAGGCGGCAAGATAGGCCGAACCGAAGGTAAACTGGAGGCGTCAATTGATAAAGCATGGGACACCTCCAGGGAAGCAGCAGGTGACGGAGACCACCGAGATGGGCCCTCAGAACTAGGCAATGCCAAAGCATCAGCTTCCGTCAAAGTCTCAGTCTCCACGTCCGGATTAGCAATGATGTTCCCTTCTTCATCATAAAAATCTTCAAAAACATCCTCCATCTCCGCAGATTCAGCAGAGGCCTCTTTCTGTTTCTTCGAGCCTCCGCGCGTCAAAGCGCAAACTTTTCTTTTCTTCCCCTCGGCGGCCTTCATAGCAGCACCGGCAACAGTCAATTCCTTCTTCTTATTCTTCTTCTTCAACTTCTCAAGGAGCTTGCGCTCAGTATAGTGAATGCCGAGCTCCTCAAATACCCTATTGAGGCGAGGCATGGTGCCAGCCTCGGACCTCCGGGCAAAATACTCCTTCTTAGATACTTCACCAAGAATTTCAACAGCCTTCTACTTGGTCTCTGAAACAAACTAAGCAACACTTTTACCTTCAGGAAGCTGAAGACGAAAATGTGGACAAAGGACCTCATTGGCAACACCAAAAATAGGAATATCTAGCTTCTAGATAGCAAATTTCTTCTGATCTTTACCACAAGCAAAGGCCAGAAATTAGAAGCAATCATCTCTTCTACAAGGTCCCTACCCCCTGAGTAATGGCAAGCTATCCTAAAGGCCTCCGTACATGACCTCCGTTTGTCAGATTCGACAAACCCAGGCCTGACACTAGTTAACGGATTCATCCATGTCATCACGGAGGCATAAGGAAAACGAGTGACCTGCCTCCCATCCTCCTCAAGTAGAGTAATGCTGCCGGTCTTCACGTAAAACCAAAAATCCAACCAGTCAGCAGGCTCATACTTCCCCCTCTAACACCAAGAAATCTCAACCTTCTCCCTACCCTTACCCAAGTTTCTCTTGGCCATAAAACTACAAGAAGAAAACTGAGCCAACTTACCACCAACATACTGTGGTTGCTTCTACAGCTCATAGTACTCAGCAAAGGTGTTCATACTCAACTCTCCCCCATAAGACTCAACAGCCCACAGAAACTTGCTCATATTCAGAAAAGCATGAGGAGTCATATGGTGAAGCTGCACATCAAACCACTCAAGAATATACCGGAGGAAGTTGCAGCTTAGGATGCGAAGGCCGCAGGTGAAGAAATCCCTAAACACAACGGCTTCATCTTTCTCAGGTTTCAAACAGTCTCCCCACGAGGAGGCCGTTCATGACCGACAGGAAGAAAACCCCTTCCCTCGAGCTCTGCAATCATTTCCTGAGTCATCGGGCTCTGACCAAAAGAATAGGTGACCTCCGCATCAGTCACATCAACCTTCAGAGCCATCAGGTCGCTTGGAGAAGCATCAACGTCTGATAAGGACTCTTCAAGATCCTTAGCCTCCGCGGCAGCCAGCATGCACTGCTCGAAAATATCTAGGAAGCCTCCGACTCCAATACCCTGCAAATGAGAATAAGGGCCAGAGAACGAACGATGACGCGCACAGCAGGGGCATTTAGGTGCCACGGTGGCAGAATGCCAAGGCAAAACTAGAGCGGGGGTAGCAAGTAGCAGAACAAAATACGCGGTGGCGAGAAAAGGGGAGTATGGGTCATTTTCACCGCCCACCCCCCTTAATAGGCAGCAAAGTGGCACCTCGACTTCTCGGCCCAACGGTCACGACGATCCACGAATTGAATGGCAGTAGATGAACCGACTCAAAATCAACGCCTAAGATTAAAAACCCTACAACGATAAAACGCAAAGCCTCCGGTCCAACATTCTATGGGCTAGGGGGTCGGAGGTAAGCACAGCCTCCACGGCTAGGGGCGTGTTGATAGCTAGACCCACCTCCGCTGGACCTAACCCTCAAGGGGGGAATGTTGGGGGTGCGCCCCAGGACTGGAGGGGCTTGTTACCTCCAACTTGTGTCTGACTGACAGTTCCAATTGTATCTATCTTGCTCAAACCTGCAGGTCCCAGAGAGGAGGCATCGAAGGTCAGATCTCCGCTGGGAAGCCTCCATGGAGGCCATGGGACCAATCGACGACGGAGGTCCGATGGCGATGATCGTCGTTCAGGCGGAGGCTGATCCCCCGGAGGTTAGATCTCCGTTGGGAAGCCTCCACGGAGGTCATGAAGTCAATCAACAGCGGAGGTCCGGCGGCGATGACTGTCGCTCAAGCGGAGGCTGATCGACGGAACCTCGACTTCCCCGGAGGCTCTGCGCGGAGGAGGTGGCAACCCGAGACTGCCTTCATCAGGACGGCGTACCTGGCCAAGCTGGGGGCTTGGAAACAAGTAGTGGGCTTAATGGGCCTCTCGTAGGTAGTGATGGGCCACGGCCCGTGGCGCGACCAGGAAATGGTGGACCAGCCTACCCCTAGGAGGCCCACGTGTAATAGGGTCAGTGTCTAGGGTTTCAAAACTCCCATTGGGGCCACGCTTGTACTTTCAATCTTGAGCTGGGGAGCCACTATAAAAGGCCATGCCCCTGTGCAATTAGGGGGGTGGTCCTCTGGTAGCTGCAGTGCCACCTACCATAGGTCCCGCATTGTAATTTCCCTATTTTATATTAAGAGAGGGACCGTCTAGTTCAGATATTCCACCCTTACTCCGAACCTGTCGGAATCCAGTTCCAACAATAGCATTCAGTTCTCATTTCTACCCCATGAAATGATACTAACACTTGCATCCCAGTTCTTCTAGGCCACCGGATCAACCTCATCATAAGTTAACCTTTTCGGATGACAGCCCCAGCCACTTCGAAAATGGCAAGTGGATGTTAACTATGCAGCAGCTGCTCGAAGAAAACAAGTGGGCGACAAGGAAGTGGCATTAGTGGTACTTGGAGGCAACAAAAAGAGGAATGGCAAGATTCCACGTCAAGATTCCCGCGCTAGAATTCCACTTGAATGATGAAGATTTTAGTATCCCAGTGGAATTCAAAGACATGTACAGGCTGCTGAACAAAGACAACCTTGACATCGTCCAACTCACCCTGTTCTCTCTGTAAGTGATGACTTGCGATTTAATTTCATAGATCTCTGCATTGGTATGGGTCAACTCTGTACTTATTATGCCTCGATGACTTGTCCTTGCAGGATGTCGGCCAGCGTAAGCACAAAAACACGCAATCCTATTCTCTACCTCTCTCCAATGCATATTAAGGAGAGAGCCATCATGGGCTACAGGCTAGAGAATAAAAACTTGCCGAAGAAGCAGATAGAAAATAAATATCAGGCAGATGCGAGACAGAAGAAGAAGGAACTGGCAGACTACTTATACTCTGTAATGAAGAAGCTCAGACCAAATGGGCCACGCTGTGTCATGGGTGCCTATTACTCAAAAAAATTACCGTAGAGTTAATAAGTGGCTAGGATCACTCTTTCTCATCGACCTAACTTATATTTGGATTCAATGGTGCAGCTCAGGCGACATGGGACACTGGGTTGCGTATCTGATCTTTCCTCAGTATGGAAGGGCCATCGTATTAGACTCATTGAGGGTAGCCAACAAAAAAGGGTACAAACCCTTTGCATCATTTACATACGTATTCATATCGTCGTTGCTAACACTAGTATATTTGGTGCAGGGCTTATAGGAAGCACGTGAACGATCCTGAATGCTGGGACAACAAAATGGAAAAGGGCAAGGAGAGAATTAAGGACCACATCAGAATCTGACGCGATTTCCCGGTACATAGTTCAAAGGTTCAATCATGCTTCTCATACATATATGTTCTAAAGCTTTGTGTATGGATCGTCTAGTGTGCCAAACAACCCTTGTATCAACTGCATGTGGCTTGTACACCTGCGAGTACCTGAGAGCGTGCAAGGAGTACACCGAAAGCTGGAAGGTGCTCAAGGATGGAATTAAACATTGGAGGTCTGAAATACCGAACGACCAAAGGAGATACTTCAAGAATGTCAAGGCGGACATCTGCAAGTTCATCATGGACAAATGCGTAGTCGAGGGACAACCATACTTCGACGAGGATGATCCCTTGGCGTACGAACCCAAGTACCAGATCCTCCGGTGTTGGAACACCGAGCTGCGTCCGACAGATTACAGGTGGCCTGTAGACTTTGATTAGTTGTACTTTGACTTGTAACCCAAACAAACTCGTCGGTTTGATGTATGGAGAACTAAGTCTTGGGTTGTGTATGGATGATGCTTTGTATATATGAAATTCTGTTTCATATTTCAAATCTATTTCATATTTGACTTCTGTTTCATATTTGAATTCTGGAGATACAAATTCTTTTATTTTTTTAAAATCTAAAATTATTAACCGCAGCTGGCAACGTAAGGGGCCCGCTGTAGTTAATAGCCTTAACCACAGCGGGTGGCTTAAAGCGCCCACTGCGGTAAATATGTTTACCGCAGCGGGTAACATAAGGCGCATGCTGCGGTTAATCACTATTAACCGCAGCGGGCACTTATGTTTACCCCTACGGTAAACATCTTTACCGCAGCGAGCGTTGGCGCTCGCTGCGAAGCCGTCGAGATCCGCCCAGATTTCCCGTGGCGTGGCACCGTAAGCGGACACCGGTGTCCGTCACGGGAAACCCAAAACGCCCGCTATGGTCATTCATCACAGACGGAGTGAGTTGCCTGACCATTCATTCCAATTTGCATGTGAACGACATAGTTAGCGTCGAACCATGAACGAGTCTTAGCTATTTCTCAATATATATAGATTTAAAAAGCCTAGAAGTCAGAACAGCGCTGTATAATGATATAGGAATAATTTGGTTTCATGTTTTGATGGTTGACAACCGCCCATGTCCTTAGCGCCCCTTCATCTGTGCCCCAAAACCTGGGGCAGCCCTCTACACATCAGTGTCGCAAAACAGCACTTCCTCCTTCATCAAAATATATTATGTACATGTCTTTAAAGTTAAAAATTGGGATCTACCACTGTAATTAAAAAGTATTGCATATGTGTAACTAGTGCAACGCCTATCCACATACATCTATTTATGTTATGATAAATATCAGTTTGTCACGTTATAAAAGATATACATTTGTACGTCTACCACGAAATAGCTCTACAAACCTCTAAAATCATAAAATCTATAATAACATGATAATAACTATGTATTATTAGTTCCATCACACAAGCCATCATGTTATATAAAATAAAATGAAATGAAATAAGATATGTATGCACATGCGCGAAGTTACTGTCCCACTGGCTACCGCAATGCATGTCTGTGTCCGTAGAACGCTTTAGATCGAGTTAGGAAAGTTACGCAATGCATGCGTATTAGATCTAATAGGAAGATATTTTCCTTGTATATCTTTACCTCGTATGAGGTAATATGTGATAATTTCTGTTTAAATAGACGCTCTATGGTTATTTGGGTGTACCATAGCAAAGCTCTCTACCTTAGACGTGCAACTAAGTTTTTGCTAGATGTGTTGTCATCTCATCTCCATTGGAAAGGAGTTATGCAACCATATTTTCCAATCTTATTAGTAACCTAGCAAGCTAAACTTACACGTTGTAAGTGCAGAAGCTAATAGGTAGAGAATGCAAACTCAAAGTTTGACAACACTGACATTTTTAGTTTTTATCGAGTTATCGAGAAGTTCACATTCTCGCTAGTCCTCATTACACTACGGGAAACTGGTTCTTTGCTGACTGCTGAAAGCAGTCGGCAAAGGCCGGAATCTAGTCGGCAAGGTCTTTGCCGACTACTTTCCACTCTGGCAGTCGGCAAAGGTCAGTCGGCAAAGAAGCCGTCGGCAAAGGATTCTTTGCCGACTGCCACGTTAAAGGCAGTCGGCAAAGACTTTGCCGACTGCCAAAGATGGAGTCGACAAAGAAGCAGCCAATGCCATCTAACGGCTTCTTTGCCGACTGCTGACTTGGCAATCGGCAAAGATTTTTATTTTTTTTAAAAAAATAAAATTTAAAAGTTTCATTACAAGCGATAATTACAGGCTTGTAATTTTCATATTACAAGCCGTAATTCGAAAGTTTCATTACAAGCCATCATTAGAAGCCATAATTCGAAAGTTCCACAAGTCCATTATTACATAGCCATAGTTCACAAGTTCAATTCCACCAAGATATAGGATTAGAAGTAATTTGACATACATGAGTTAGAGCAAGCATCAATTGGCTGCCAGCATATCAAAATAATAAGACAAGGTTCAGTTATCATGCACAAATAGAACATTATGGGATGTAATTAGAAGTTGCTATCAATCTGCATGATTTGATTGACAAGATAAAGTGACCAGCAATCTCATAACCATGCATAGGATCGACCTTTTGTCTCACCCTTGGTATACATAATCACTCTAGTATTATCAGCAAAAAGAAATGTACCACCACAGGTTAGCTAAACTAATATTATATTCAATAATCTTAGAACATCATTCAAGTTGTTCATGAATACAAAGCTATATAATAATTAGTGCCTTCTAGTCAAACTTCTAGTTAGGTACCTTCCAGGGAGCAACACAAGTTAAAAGTGCTAACTTCCAACTAGATGCCAACTTCGGCACTATCTCCCAACAGAACTACTAGCTGGCTGCTATCTCATGAATGTATGGAGCCACTTCGGCACAAGATAGCCAAAAGAAATAGAACAAAATACCTAGCATGATACATGCATGGCCTTTGAACTCAATTAGCTGTACAACAAATGGCCAAAAGAAAATTCTGAAAAGATGCTAAGCAGGTAGAGAAGCTACTGCAATCAGGATGAATTCTCTCAATTAGCTGAGAATGCACCTAATGCCATCACTTGTCTGTACACCAAAAATTAATGCCTGCTAACTATGAAGGCTTCTCTGGATACAATTGAACAGCAGGGCTAAGGCCTCGATGTCTAACTAACTAAAGCAAAAGAACTGAGCATAAAAAAAAGAGAACTTACTAGCAGCAACACACATGCCAGCAACCAACAAGCAAGATAATGAGAGCTCGTGGTTGCTTCAGTACATTTACACTCTACAAAAGGTACCATTGCTTCAGTACTTTAATGACCCAAAGCATTTCCTGTCTGAAAGTGGCAATGCACTGCGGCATGTGTTCAGTTAAAAATACCAAGATTAAGAACTTATCAAGACCCACGGCAGAGCATCTCTATTGTTCAGTGCTCTAGCACATTGTAGAAGGGCATCTAAAAAATTTAAGTGTATGCCATGCCATATGATTAGACATAGCAGGGAATAAACCATAGCACAATTTGTAGAATCATAGACATATTCGGCTCAGATTTGCCCCATTTTCATCACATCGCGTCTAACTAGTTGCTTGTATATGGTATACAAGCCATCCTAGTTTAGCAGCTTACAAGTATGGGGACATTTCATCATCATCGCCTCTCCCTCAGCATAAAAAGTACCACATCATTGCATATGCCACTACCTCAGCACTTTTTTAGAAGTTCAGTAAAAAAATCATCATTGCAAATGCCATAGAAAAGCAAGCACTAGACAAGCCATTAGCTGAAATGGAAAATTGGAGATAAGTAGTAGGTGAACATAGGCACTGAGGTTAACATAGCAGCTACAAATTCATCACAGTAACATAGCAACAACATATGGCCAACAACAAATATAGCAACAGATAGTAGAGTTGTTGTGGCATGTGCCCAATTAGTCAAATTCATCTCAAAATTATCTCAACTCAGCCACAAATTTATCCCAATAAAAAGTTCAAATAGCGGTATTGACATTTAGCATCATAGGCAGTGGCATTTGTCTCAATTTGGCATCACAGGCAGCATGTAATAAAAAAGCATCACAATATATAGGGGTAACAGGGTAAGCAGAGGTTCACTGAATTGTAGAATAATGGAATTGGAGAGCGAGGAGGAGGAGCTCGACGACGAGGAGGGCGCGACGAGGGAGCCTCGCCGCCGGCTCGTCCATGGCCCCCTCGAGCTCGGCGGCGGAGAGGGGGAGGGAGTAGAGAGGGGGAGGGAGCCGGACACCTCCACTGCGCCGCAATCCGGGGAGCCGCTGGAGATGGAGATGGGGCAGGGGCCCCGCCCTTGCTCCGCCATGCGAGGGCGCCGCGGGTGGAGCAAATGAGGGCTGACGGGGGCGCTGCGGCTAGCCTGACGTTTCCCATAGTGGCGCCCGGAACCCTAACGTTCGAGAGGCCGCGCCGGATCCAGCGACGGCGGGGCCCCGCAGCGCGGATCCGGCCCTCCCGCGGCGGCGGCCGCCGGGCCCGGTGCGAGGCTCGGGGCAGCTCGGTGCGACGACGCTGCTCGGGCCGGTGCGAGACGGCCGGGGCGGCCGGGACGCCGTGGGTCCGCCGGGCCGGCGCGAAGCGGCTGGGGAGGCGCGGGGCGCCACGGGTCCGTCGGCCGGCATGGGCGACCAAGCGGCTTGGGTCCACCGGCGTGGCGCGCGGGACCGGCACGGCGGAGAGCAGCTGGGCGGCGGCTGCAGGTGGAGCGAGGTGGCGGCGAACGGGTCGGGGGCGGAGTGGGGCGGGGTCAGGGGCGGAGTGGGGCGGGGTCGGGGAGAGAGGCGGCCGGTGTGGGGGAGAGAGTGGGGGTGGGGGTTAGGGTTAGGGTCCTTTTATACGGGATGGGGAGCGGGCTGTGCTGGGCCTATTGGGCCGGCAACTTTGCCGACTGGCCCAGTTAGGGCAGTCGGCGAAGCCTTTTTCTATTTTTTATTTTTAATTTTTTTGTTTTAAATTCAAAAGCGTGAGAAGTGTAAATTCAAACTCTTTTGAATTAAATTTTTTTTGTTGTCCTAGTATATTATTTACAAGCACATGTTCAAATTTGAGACTTTTTTATAACATTTTGCTATATTTTACTCACTTATTTCATTTACTTGATTTTTTCGGATAATCCAAATTTGAACTGCAGGTGTATAAAATAATAAAGTGTATCTACTCAAAAAATTATATTCATGTTAGA
The DNA here is from genome assembly GCA_023333625.1 of Bothriochloa decipiens. Taxonomy (NCBI): domain Eukaryota; kingdom Viridiplantae; phylum Streptophyta; class Magnoliopsida; order Poales; family Poaceae; genus Bothriochloa; species Bothriochloa decipiens. The sequence goes on from CM041647.1 coordinate 1,857,634, forward strand.
GAGTGTATATTAAGGCCGTATCTTGGAACTCACCCAAAATTTTAAACGACTTGTTCACGAAACATGACCATTCAGTTGCGGGAGAAGTGATTTTTAATTATGTAAAATGCAAACGAAGTCCGAAAATCACGAAACTTGGCGAGGTGTCATGTTATCACATGAAGAGTCTCTGATAAAAAATTTAGAATATTTTGAGCAAGTTATCATGTCGGATATCTAAAATCCAAACATCTTCACATGGACCATAGGTAATCACATGTGGAGATGTCTGGGTTTTAGCCATCTGACATTATAACTTATTCAAAATATTCTTAATTTTTTACCATAACCTCCATATACAATGGGATAACACCTCACCAAGTTTCGTGATTTTCGGACTTCGTTTGTATTTTATATAATTAAAAACACTTATCCCGCAATTGAATGGTCATTTTCGTGAATAAGGCTTTTAAAATTTTGGGTGAGTTCCTGGATACGGCCTCAAAATACACTCTCTAACATAAATATAATTTTTTGAATGGCTAAATTTCATTATTTCATGCACCTGCAGTTCAAATTTACTTTTTCAAGAAAAATACAAGTAAACAAAATAAATTTAAGAAATATAGCCAAAAGTTATAAAAAAATTTTAAATTCGAAAATATGATTAAATATAATTTATAAGGACCACAGAAAAAGTTTGGAATCAAGATTAAAAAAATCAATTCTTAGCCGACAACCTCAGTTGGCAGTGGGCAAAGGCTCTTTGCCGACTGCCAGCCTGAGGCAGTCGGCAAAAGGGGGCTGTCTTTGCCGACTGTCTGAGTCTGGCAGTCGGCAAAGACTATCTTTGCAGACTGCTAGTCTTTGCCGACTGCCAGGCAGTCGGCAAAGAAATCTTTACCTACTGCCCTATTTGGCAGTCGGCAAATGGGTTCTTTGCCGACTGCCTAGACTTTCGCAGTGGCAAAGATAGGGGCAGTCGGCAAAGCCGCTGTTTCCCGTAATTTTAACCTCTCATAAGGGCTAGCTCCGGTTGGGTAATTCCATAGATAGCCCCCTGACTTTCCTCATTCATAAGTGAGTCTCCGAGATGGCCTTTCTCGAACTGCTCCCCCAACATCTTCACTGTCGAGCATACGGGGGATGGGGGAAAGACTAATGCATTACAAACAATTGGCAAGTATTTGTCTATCCTCCGGCCATAGTTATTTATGGATCGTAGTACACACTTCCCCCTATGAGCCTTTGAAGCCAGCGGAACTTCAGATTAAATCATTATATGTGTCTCGCTGTCAACACATCGCTTTTAAGTAAAAATAGTGCTCTTGAATTCTATAATAACTTCTAGCAACAGAGCTAGGTGCTTCATCCCGACCGTCAAGCAATTGTACATTACTTGTTGGCAGCTTCATCTCGGAAGCAAGGTCCTTGAGGCGGCCACGAAGACATTTTATTTTCTGGTAGCTTATGGTACATAACGTACATGGCTAACTCTTGTATGTTCATATATGTAGTAAAATATATATCTAGGCCTATGTAACAAGTAACATTTTTCGTTTTGCAAAAAAAAAAGAACAAGTAATATTTTTCAAAGCAAGAACACCGACGACTCAGTACTTACCACCTACTACCGACGGTTATATACTTGTATAGAAGTATGTTGACATTGTGTATTAACAAACCCATCGAAGATAATCCATTGATTGTGAGGCCATGCATGTGTCATTGCAGCGACTAATCTGCAAATCAGATTTTTTATTTTTTTTAAAAAAATGCAGCTGACGACCTTGCAGACGCGCGATGGTTATCCAAGTACTATATTGTGACTTGTGAATATATATGCGAAAATACACACTAGTTTTCTAACGTTTTTTTGTTCAGTTTACTTCACGGTAATCGTACCGTAAAATTTCAGCTTTCATTGTACGTTATTTTTTTTACCGACAAAACAATCCACGTTATATATCTTTTTTTGAGGAAAATGCTCCGAGAATCAATCCACGTTAACATAACTTGACTCTGAGGATCGCGAGGGCTAAGTAATATTCTGTATATCACATTCACATAATCACATGGCTCCACGTACGCAATCTCCATGAATCTTTGCATATTGTTATAAAAAGAACACCATGACTCGGTCGTCAACAGGATACATGGATAGGAACATATAATTTGGGTCTCTTTGAGTTTTGGATGCAACGAAATAGACGCATGATTTTAAATGAAAAAGAGTGCCAAAACGTGAGAAAAAAATGCTTATATATGTCGTGGAATATGGACTCACGAAAATGCATGAGTAGATATACGAAGACCCACGAAAATTGTCTTGAAAAGTCATTTGGTTGAGGATAATTAAATTTGTCCAACGTATGTCTTGGGGTTAGCTTTTTTTTTTGTTCATTTTAATCTAAAAGCACATGAGCAGAATGTCATTCAAGATCATAAGCACAATCGTAGATTTGTGGTACTAGTTAAAGAGCAAGGTTATCATCGGAACTTGAGGGATGAAATTGTTATGCAATCGTGCGGAGAGACTTCTCTCTATAGTTGGGGCATTCATCGGTGACCTTAGCTAAACTCGTATATTTCTCCATCTCAAATTGTAAGTCATTCTAATAATTTTAGAGAGTCAAAGCATCTTAAACTTGACTAAAATTATAGAGAGAAATATACACATTTATAATGTTAAATAAGTATACTACGAGAATATAATTAACGAAAGATCTAATTAATAGTACTTAGTTGACATCCTAAATGTTATTATCTTATCCTATATATATTTAGTCAAACTTAAGATGCTTTGAGTTTTCAAGATTTTTGGAATGATTTATAATTTGATATAGAGGGAGTAGCAACGACTTCTCTCTATAGTCACGCAGGCAAGGGTGGCGTACATTGGCATCTAGAAATGAAAGGTTCATAAGAGCAAGTCAACCAGAATACATTGCTTTCACAGCAACGGTTGAAATTGGATCATGTGAGTGGGTGAAGTGGACCACATGCATAGTGCATCCAATGGTTGAGATACATGTGAGGAGATGGATGGCTGAGATAAGCCATGTGTTTACATTGGCAACGAGAAGTGCAACTCCATCCCCAACATATCCAATTAGTCTCTGTCAAAAATAAAAATAAAAATAAAAAAATAACGTAGCTATCACGGACGTACTTCCGTCACTGAGACCGACATGAGAGGCTGACCAAGATCCAAGTCTTCCAAGAAGCTCGTACCGTTCCATGCCACCACCGAGCTGTTAGGCCTCTCCAGGACCGAAATAGGTGTGTATTAATTCCGTGTGAAAACCTAGCTTGTAACTCGGATTAGATGACAGAACCGCATTTTAGCGGGGTTTAGAAAATCGGGTTAGCTGCTTTCCACGGACGTGAATCTTCGAATGGCCATTACTCCTTCGTCTAGAATTCAAATTAAATGTTTCAAATATACATATCAATGGTCTCGACTAGATCTAAACAACGGTGAAGACATAAAGTCTATTACATGATTTGACAATGTTACCCAAACTTGCATGTGAGCGGAGGGGTGAGGTTTCTCTTTCGCTTTCTGCCGGTGATAACCGCGGCTACCATTGTTTGCTGTATTGGGGTGGACTTTTTCTGCTTAATGAAGAACGCGCCCAGAGACGGGCATGATCGCGAAAAAACAAAAATGTTACCCAAACCTGCATGGCCATTTTGGGAAAACACGGCGCTTGCCCATTTTGGCCGCTAAACACCATGCCACGGTTCTTGTATATGTCAAGGACATCTATTACCACATGTAACACCCTAGATTTTTCAAATTTTCAAAAATAGGAAAAATGAATTTTTGGTGAATAAATAATTAGGCAAAATAAATATTTTTATGAAAGTGAAGTTGAATCATGGTAGAAACTTGCTTGAGCATTCATGCCGGTGCATACTTTTCTTGTGTGATGGTTGAATTTGATCTGGATTTCAAAATATATTTGAATTTGCATTTGAAAAGGGTTCAAATAAATGAAAAACTATTTCCCCCTCCCTTTTTCCTGCCTTTTGGCCTGGCAACCCGAGCGGCCCAACCCGCGGCCAGCTTCACTTCCCCGTGTGGCCCGCCTCTCCTTCTCCTTAGCCGGTCCAGCAAGGCCACAGCCGCGCCGCTTCATCTTGGGCCGTAGGCCGCAGGCCCATCAAGCCGGTCGCCGCTCCGTGCGTCACCTTCGTCCTCCCCGACCCCGAGCCGGACGCGAACGCCGAGTCCGACCGTGCCACCCCGCACCGCCGCTCGGTCGTACGTCCTCGCCTTCGGGCTTTATAAGATTTAACCGCGACCGCGACTCCATCTAACCCTAGTCAGCGCCGCCTTCGCCTTGTTTCGTCGAGCCGCCGCGTGAAACCCTAGCCGCCATTGCCACTGACCGCCGGAGCTCGGAATTCGTGGCAGCCGTAGCTCATTTAGTGGCGTAAGTTGGTCCTTGAGCTCGAGCTGGATCTCCTGAACACACTGGCATCCTTGATCTTGATCAATTTGCTCATGTTGTGTTAAATTGCCACCCGCAGATTGCCGTCGTCCGCCAAAGCTCGAAATTGACCACAACCGACGGATCATCATCGTCATTGACTAGCTGGAAAGCCTTGCCTCGACCTCCTGAGCACTTTGGTGCCGTTCATTTGGTTCAATTTGATCTAAACCGTGCCATCATCATATGCAGTCAGCCACCGTCCTCAGCCGCACGCCGCCTCGTCCCCTCTCGGCCTCCATTTTCTCCATAGGTGAGCGTGGCACGAGCTCCTCGTTCCAATGGTACCGGTCCCGTGTCAAATGGTGACCGGAAACGTCGGGTGGAGTTACGCCGACGAGCTTTTCTCGTCGCCGGCGATGTCCGCCGCCGCGTCGGCCGTCGTCCCCGGCGAGGCCGACCCCCGTAACTGATCTGAGCCATTCATCATGAAACGGATGGCCAGAAACAGCCGATAACTCTTCGACTGGCAAAATTGTAGATAACGCCCTGCCGTTCGGCTTAATCTGTTAAGAGCCTTGCCGGTCTCGATAGAATACGTTTTCTCTGCTGGAAAGCGTATTTTCTGTTTAACAGATCCATAATATACTTTGTCCATTGGAAAGCGTATTTTCCTTGTAACAGCTTGCAAAATACGTTTTCTTCACTGAAAAACGTATTTCCTCCTTTCAATTTCAGAATACGCTTTTATCTATTTACAGTTTTGCCATTATCTTTAAAAGCTTATATCTTTTGCGTTTTAACTCCGATTTGGTCCGTTCAAATTCCGTTAGATTCATAATTTCGTAATCAGTAACTGAACCTCTGGGATTGACAGTACAACTGTGAGGGCTATATGGCTCTAGCTTTAGCTCAGTATGAGGACCTTTTTTAACTTGTTAGCGGTTCTCTTAATGGCGCAAGGGGGGTGTTTTGGGTTGGGTGTAGTTGGACCCCTGTCTGTATG
>CM041647.1:1863067-1892055 GCA_023333625.1 Bothriochloa decipiens
AGTGAAAGTGTATACCTCTGCGCAGAGTTTAATAAACTGGTATACTAGCCTTGCTCAAGGACACGAGCGACCTTGGAATCCTTACACTAATGATGATCTTTCTTGTTATGCTAAAAAGTTCATTCATTTGCTGATATGTTTACTATTCATTTATGTTACATTGATCATGATGGTTTTGGAAAATATTTGCTACCTTGATGCTACTTAATTGCTCAACTTGATTAACTTATAAAAGCTAAATACAGTCAAATAGTGCCAGCTTATTTGAGTCTCATTAACCCATGTTATGCTTGTTGAGTACGGTTGAGTACTTACGTTGCTTTACTTTCAATTTTGGAAAATTCCGGATAGGTAACAGATGAAGGTTGGAATGAGAGCTATCGTGATGAGTACTAGGCTTGGTGTTCACCAGTTGACGTGTCTCTGTAGGAGGCTTCCGTAATAAAGATATTCTAAATTTTATTATTTATACGCAATACTCTGTAATGAATATTGGTTCGCTATGTAATAAACAAGGTGATGATACTCTTTGTAATTTATTTTCTTATATATGCGACTGTTTCTGGGACGCATATGAGGTTATTTATATATTCTATTTTTATTTTAAAAATAGAGTGTGACATCACATATCCGTCAAAGCGTGGTTACTTGCCTTCAAAATGTTCCGAATCAATTCAGTATGCTCAGTTGGTGTCCGCGATGTCCCAAAACAACACTTCAGTTTGTTGCTTGGTGGAAGTACTTGGTGTTGTTTTCCCCTTGTAACCACGGGGGCTATAGAGCTCCTCACCAAAAGAGTCCACCTTTCAATCCGCACTTTATGATTCTGTTCTTCCCTTTTGGGTTTAAAGCGAACCACATATTTTCGACCTTTCTGAAATTACTTGTCTGCCTAGATTGTGGCATTACTTATTTTGTGTTATGGAAAAGATTATGGGCACTGGATTCCAAAGTTTTCAACATCACATAGACACATAACTCTGTTCGACGGGTCAGTTGGCAAAGAGGCGAGTGCGGTCTTCAGAAATAAGACAAGAAGAATAAGGCTGTGATGCATATTTGCATACATGTGTCAGCATGTTTTTTAAGTCCAACGACAAGTTTTCTCTAAAAAAGTCCAACCACAAGTTTTTAGAGTCCAATCTACCGCATCCAAAGTGTATCAAACGAACAACGAATCTGCCTAGAGCCTGTTTTACGCTGGAAACACATAAGCAATGACAAACAGTAAAGCGCACAAGCCACAAGGTTATAGCAGCAACGATTGCAGCTGCTGTACAAGCTTCGGTGGCACTGCTCGTCGCGTACATGATACCAAATAGAATCTGGTTCCTGATGCTTTGTCTAGGAAACCACCCTCTTCCAACTCCCCTGATTTGCTTTCAGATTAATACAGTTCCCCTGATTTGATTGCTGGCATTCTCTCTACTTACGCCCACGAATACCAAATGTCAGAATTGACTAACTGAACTTTATAATGGCCCTCTCAGATAATACTGGAAGATTATATGTGGGAGCTTCTGAGTCCCTGACTTTAGATCTTTTAGTACCTCTATGATCTGCAATTGGTGGTCACTCTGGTATAACAGCTGCCGATCATAGTATCAAAAAGATCTTCTATTGGCCTAATACGAAGCATACCATTGCTACCTGGATAAATGAGTGCCCAATGTCAAATTTCTAAAGTGGAACACATACACATTCCAGATATTTTGGACCCTTAACATTACTATGGATTTTATTGAAGGTCTGCCAAAATCTCAAGGAGAAGATGTAATTTTGGTTGTGGTGGACAGATTTTAAATATGCAACATGAGCATGTTCCTAGTTGCTACCTGCCGTCCTGCCGTACCTTTTTAATTCACATCACTTATTTTGTGCTGAGTAAAAGCCTATTGGACGGTAGTTACCATAGTTTTCAACATCACATAGTCCAGAGTGATGCAATCTTCAGGGGAAAAAAAGAGAAAAGTATTGCATCGTTGTGATGCAATCTTTGTGCATAACTGCATACACGTGTTGCACATCTGTGTCCATACAAAGTATTTTTTTTTTTTACAATACAACCAGGTATGCATCCAAATTCTTTGCATCAAAGGTACATTTACACAAAACCAGTAGGTCGTTTGTCAACAGCACTGTAGCTCCACTGCGACAGGTGCAATATCTGAACATTATAGTTTGGGTTCACTGACCAGACAGATAAAAGGTTGCATCTGAAACGTTGAGATTGTAAGACTGGAATAAGTGAATCAAACGAATCTGTCAAGTTTTACTCTGTTCTCTCTAGCCTTAGAAAGACAAGCACGATCATGCACTGTAGGAACACTCATGAATCTCTGAAGTACCACTCGTATTCACATTTACAAGGAACACTGCAATGAACAAGCAGTAAAAAGTACAGTATTTTAGCAGCTGGGATGGCAACTACTTCACAAGAGGCGAGACCCCGAGACGTGCTTCAAGCTTCATTGCTTACATAGTACTCTTGGAATTCAGGCCAGGGGATATGCAATCCATGCTCCATCTTGTGCTTTAAGCACAGCAGGAAGAAGAGCTCACCATCCTCTCAGGGGGTCTCTGGTTGAGAACCATTCCGCCTTGTGGGTTCTGAACCTGCTGCCCTTGAAGCAATGTCTTCGCTGAAATAAGAATATAGTAGTGACAGTGGGTAAATGATTGAACAAAAACACACTACAGTCAGTAAAATTCTATCAATGTAGAGGAATCTATCCCTAAAAGAACATATCTAACTTACAGCCCAAATGGCCACCGTATGTCTGTTTAAATGCTAGTACTCACCAATCTCATAAAACACGTCGTTTACATTGATAGCTGTTTTAGCAGAAGTTTCCAGGAAGAAGAGGCCGTTCTCTTGAGCATACGCCTTTGCTTCCTGCAGCATAGGATCATGTTACCTAATGTATTTCGGCACAATAGACACCATCACAATCAAACAAGATAACAAAAGCATAAAAAGACATTTCTGGTACTATGCCCCAAAATTTTCATGCTCCCAGGTCCCAGCCCACAGAAACATCAAAATGGAAGTGGTCCAGCCTGTCACTAATTCTATGTAACTTATACGATCAATACCTATCATTACCTTTTACAAGATAGCCAAAACTTCCTATTCTATCGAGGCTGCATCAGAAAATCAGTACATACTCAACATCCTCTGTTCCCTACCACTCTCTACCATATTGTTGGCCCATAAAGATGCATTGGTTGAATGCAAAAGCTTGTAGGATGAGAAATCACTAAAGAATGAAGATGACAACAGCTACAGAAGCAAATTCCGTAGCCCACGAATGTGTTAAAAGTGGAACTTGAGAAGCACGTTAACATACTTCTGCTGGCACCTGCCTTGCCTCTAACAAATCAGCCTTGTTCCCAGCAAGAGCCACTATTGTATTTGAGTTTCCTGCAGTAAAAAGAAGGAAGGAAAATGAGAATAAAAACTTGTAGATCATCCCAATCATTGACGTAATACATCCACAGATAACCCTTTCCAATAAATTCACATCATAATTGCAGAATCAATTTCTTATACAGTTGTCAGTTGTTCAACTGTACAGCTGGTCCATAAGATCCAAAATATCAATATCATTCTTTTTGAAGAACCTCCCACTACACTAGTGCATGTTCCAATATTTTGAGCACTGAGATAAAAAGTGCAAATTAGTTATATGTTACCTTGTGCTTGAAGTTCTTGAACCCATTTCTTCGCACGTGTAAAAGAGGCCTATAATGCATAAAAATAATAATGAGTTTCACATGTGCTCACCACAATATTAGTATGCCTCAGGATTAAAAGAAGGGGCAAAAGAAGATGATATTAAACGTGTTCATGGAGAAAATCAGAATAAATTTAAGGCTGCTTATGTACTGGATTTTTTTTTTGGACAAAATCTACCTAAGAAACAAAGTAGACACCACTAGAATCCTAAGCTAGCAAGGTAGCAATGTCAAAAATGGTAAAAATATGAAGATGAAATCCTTTTGTCATCATGAAGTGGTGAATAACAGGAGTCCCATGGACTGGTTGCACCAAAAAACATGCAACTTTGTTCTGATTTCGGGTTGCTCATGAAATGGGGACAAAAAAAGGCGCAAACATCCAGTTGCTCTAGGTTTGCAACATCATACCGATTCATTTCAGATGACTTATCTAGTACAAAATGCACCCTCGAAGGGTATACACTATGAATAAAAGCTGGATGCAAAGCTCAGCAGTCATGGCACACAAAGAAGGATGGGTGCAGAACAATTCCCCAAAACACTGCCTTACAGTTATTATTTCAGTGGTGTCAACACATTTCGGTTCTGAACTAACCATTGAGGCAGAGAAGCACAGATGTTAGCTAGGCCCCAACAAAATGCAGCATATTTATTCAATTCTAAAGCTCTCATCTGCCATTACAGCAGTAATTCAACAGCCATTATTTTAATTTAATTCTATTTCTGGACCCGAGTTTCCTCCAGAGCAGAGGAGAGTCCTTTCAGAAGCTGTTATCATAAGGGGGAAAAAATCCATAACATATGCACCACTAGAAGCACTAGTACAGTAGAAGCTCCAAACATTTTGCACAGATCGTGGAAGGAACAGAATGCAATGTGCTATTCCAATCAGAGCAGGGGAATTATCATCAAGAGCTATACATGGTGATTCTAAAGCTCTAGTCTGACATTATATCAGTAATTCAACAATCATATGTTCGTATTTGTTGTGACATGACTCCAACCTTTAAATTTTAGCAATTGCTAATACGACTGAGCAAATCATGATATCAAAAAATTACCAGCACAATTCAACATCATAACTATTCAAGTAAGCATTTTTCACTGTACTAACCGCATTGGTGATGTCGTAGACAACGATGGCAGCCGCAGCGCCCCGGTAATACATGGGAGCCAAGCTGTGGTACCGCTCCTGCCCCGCTGTGTCCCATATCTCGAACTTCACCGTCTCGTCGTTAACCGCCAGAGTCTGCGAGAAGAAAGCTGCGCCGATGGTCGATTCCTGCAGCAAATGAAGCAACATATTCAAGCACCCACTCTGAATCGTGGACCTGCTGAATTCAGACACAATCCACATTTGAAGAATTGAAGTAATGTTATGGAATCTCACTTGGAACTCGACGAACTGGCCTTTGACAAACCGGAGGACCAGGCTGGACTTGCCGGCGCCCACGTCCCCAAGAAGAACCTGGCGACAGAATACAGTCGAGCAGAGGAAGCAAACGCGTGTTAGCATCAGCAGGGCTCAAATTCGGCGAACCAAACAGCAAACCCTACTAATAACAGAAAAAGAAAAGAAAAGATGCAATCGTTGAACGATCGCTGCGAAGTCCAGCCGCCCCTTCTCAAGAAACGCCCAAGAAACCCCGAGAGGGAACTCCCAGGCCTCCATTCCGTCGGGGGAACAGCGGAGGGGCGGCGGCTCCGGCGCGACAAGACTCAGTTGACCAACATCCAGACTCGAAACCGAGATGAACGGGACATATGCGCTCGAAATCGGAGGGGGCTCGGGGGGTGGGGGTTCCTCACCAGCTTGGCGTTGCGGATCTTGTTGCCCCCGGCGGTGGCCGCCATCGAGCGAATCACGGTTGGGGATCGGAGCAGCCGCCGGAGGGTGAGGGAGAGGGGCTCCGGTGGGATGGGATGGAAGATGAAATCACGCGCGCACAGGCGACCGAGCGAGAGAGTCTGGGAGCTCTTGTGATCTTGTCCTCCGTACTTCCCCCTGTGCTGAACCAAAAAGAATCGGGAGATGCTCGCACGCAGCTGTTGCTGTTCCGCGTGTGGTCTGGTTTTTGTTAGCGTGCCGTGTTGGACTGTTGGCTCCTCTCCTCTGCTTTTTGTTATGTTAGCGCGTTTCCTTCTGGATGTGATTAGCCTGGCTGAAGCAAACTACTCTTTTCCTAAATCCGATTCCATCCCTACTTTATTTCGTAATATAATTGTATACGTGTTTTGACTGGTGCAGATGCTAGTATGAATACGAGTCAAACTCTCATTTCAGGCGGCTCTCTATTCTAGCCACCTTGACACGGCTTCTAGGGTCTAGGCTCTAGAGAGCTGAAACTGATGCAGTCAGATACGCTAGTATCTTTTTCTCACTAGTATAAACTTTTTATTTATTTTCTCTTCTAAAGCCATGTTCGCTTAAACTTATTTGTTATGGTATAATATTTTTTCTCACACTAAAACATTATTAGCCATCTTATCATCCACATAAACCATACGGTCAAACAGTGTAAAGAGCACGAGAATAAACTCCAGCGAAATCCTACCGTGCCAGGCGGGACAATAGACGGTAAACACACAGTAAAGGGGATGTCACGGCAAGGACGAGAAGAAGGGCAGTGCGTGGAAGACTAGAACGCTTAATCAAAGTGCCAGTCACTTGTCGACGAGATCTATAGATGTTTTTCATATTAGTGCAAACGAATACTATCGATATAACTTATTAAATGATATCTCTAATTACCATCCGAGTGCCTGTTCAAGTTTATCCTGCCTTAAACGCACCTGATCCATGTCACCAAAAAGAACACTTGATCTGCTCCACATATCCAAAGGTCAAAAGTCAACACCGAGACGGTCGTCCAAAGATGAAGACCCATTTTTTTCATTCTCATTCATGGACGATGGACGTTGAACGCACAAGACTAACAAAGAAATGTTCAACTTTTGCACACGCCGGCCGGCCCTGCAATCTGAACCTCTCGACATCGAGAAGGTGGTGGTGGTGGCAGGTCAATTTGGCCTTTTGCAGCCAGGCGACCAAGCACCTCGACTAGCTCTTCTAGGAGAGGCTGTAGACGTTAAGATAGGAAGAAAAAAAAAACCAGCGGCAAAATTATGCGTTGAGCAGGGCACGAACTCGAACACACAACGGGTGGCCTCCACACCCGAGTGCTCAACAGCTGAGTTACGGCTCATTCCCATCGCAGTCTTGTGTATCTGGCTCGGATTAACAAACTTGGCCTCGTTTAGATTGTGAAAATTTTTTAACTTTGCTACTGTGACATTTTCGTTTGTATTTGATAAATATTATCCAATCACGGACTAACTAGACTTAAAAGATTCGTCTCATAATTTATAACCAAACTGTGTAATTAGTTATTTTTTATATACATTTAATGTTTCATGCATGCATCTAAAGATTAATGTGATGGAGAGAGAGAAAAAACTTACAATTTTGATGACATGTAAATAAGGCCCTATGGTATTTCACAGTATTTATCCGATCAGCAGCAAAGTAGGTGCGTATTACCAATACTCCCTTTATCAACAAAAGAATGCAAGTCTAGCGTTTGCAAAAAAGTCAAATTCTTTTAATTTTAACTAAATCTATATAACATAGTACTAACTTTTGTTATTTAAAAGTAGATATATGTCCCTGCGATTACACGGAAAAAATATAATATCAAGATGATACCAGTATGAACGTGTAACACAAGGTATTTTCGATCGTGAGTTCGGTCACATCAATATTATGATAACAATTACTTCGTCCATCCTATTAAAAGTGTTGTCTTAGACTTCTCAAACTTCTTATTTGACTGTTCGTCTTACTCAAATATTTATATAAATATTATTTACATTGTTATGACTTATTTTATTATAAAATATACTTTGATGATGATTTATTTATTTTATTATTTGTTTAAAATTTTTGAATATGACGAGCGATAAAACAAAGAAGCCAAAAAATTTAAAGTGATATTTTTAGTGGGACGGAAGGAGTATGTTCTAGTTGTATCCTCCAACACGCCTAAGTTGTGCATCTCCTTAACAACAACCTAGGCATATTGACCAAGAGAATTACATGAGAGATGATTCTCTGCACTTGATTTTTTTGACCCCACGGTGTGAAAACTTTTATTAAAAGGTTAACAAAATGAACAAGTACAAAGAGATACTTACAAAAGAGAGGGGGGAGCTAAACTAACAGGAGGGGAGAGCAGGGGTTGAGATTACAAGATCAGGATTATAAGGCAACGAGCCTACAGAGCATCAAGCCATAGGTTAGCTAACAATCTGTCATCATATTTAAGTCTATGTGCTTGGAGGGCAGCTTCATGCTTAAAATTGCACAGCCATCTAGCGAAGGTGGCTGTTACTCCATCAAATACTCGTCGGTCCTGACTTTCCAAAGTTCCCATGTTGCTATGAGGAATATTTCTGTGAAGAAAGGAGTATTTGCTTGCTGCCTTGTTCTCACAAGTCTTCTGTGAATATCATTATCATTGCTCCAGACAATGCCGACCTTGTTCCAGCATTCTTTAGCAAACTCACAGTGAAAGAATAGATATTGGATGGTTTCCTCTTGTCTATTGGTGCACAACACACAGAGGCAATTAGGTTGAACATTGAAGTTTCTCCTGGCTAACATGCTTCTAATGTTTGGTCTGTCCAAAAATATCAACCATGCAAAGAATTTGACGCGAGGAGTGACCTTGGATTTTTAGATTATTGAAAAACTGACAGGTAATTGGACCGAGGAGAAAGCAAGTCTGTATAGCTTGGATGCAACATATTTGTTATTTCCACAACAAAAACTCCTCTAATTCCTGTGCAGCAGCTTGAGAGATGGGGATGTTGAGAACCTCATCGAGGCTGGAGGCTTCATTCACTTCTTTGACTAAGATATCTGTTGATGTAAAAAGGCGTTGGATCTGCAAACACACCGGGCTAATACCCTAGTTCGATATCAAGGCGTGCCGGTCGATTTGACCTGTTAATCGACAAGGATGATAAATTTGAATAAAACCCGAACGAGACGACAGCGATACGCCCGGACGTCAAAGCTCAGATGATATTCGATAACTGTTGAACAGATCAGACGAGACAACAGCGATACGCTCGGACGTCAAAGCCTGAATCGTGCTCGGTAGACGCGGAACCTGCAAGGTCGCCGGAGATCAAGTTGATGCAGCCCGTCGATTCTTGAAAGAACTCATTGAAAAGGAAAAGATACTGGTGACGAAGTCGTCGAAAAGTAGATTGCTTGAAAAGTAGATAAAAGTAATAGATTTGTTGTATTTGATTGGTTCCCTTTTTACATTGCCTCTCGGTACATATTTATACCCTGGCACTATGAGTCCTAAACAGACACGACAAAGTATTACCTAAATAAGTCTTATCTCTAAAGAATAAAAAATAATGACTCGTACCAAGGTCGGACTCAAAAGTAAACTATTAAAATATTGGCATAAATATTGCCAGTTTCTTTATCCATTGCTTACGATGAAACCTCTATCGGCGCTCCTCATCTCTGTAGATTCCATCGGCAAAAACCCATCGATAATGATTCAGCTCTGCTTTCCACGTTCTTCAACTCTGCTTTCCATCGGCAACCATGCCTCTCTCTCCATCGGCAACAGCCCTCTGGCTTCATCGGCAATGTACGAGATCAACATGTCCTTTATCGGCAATCATCCATCGGCAACTCAGAAGCAATACTGGAGAATAACCACCTTCTTGCCGATTTAGTTTAGTCTCCCGATCCTTATTGACACGTGCCGAAAAACGGTGTCAACACATGCCCCCCAATTTTGGAGTATAAAACACTTTATGCGCCGAAATTTCCTCCAGGTCATAATTGCCCAAACCGCTTGAACTTCTCCTCGAGAGTTGCGCGCGCGGTAGTGGAAATCCTGTACCAACAGGCCCATATAATGCTTTCTCCGCCGCGGCCCATTTTTCATCTGCGATTCAAACCCTAGCTTTTCTCTCTCCAGCGGCGACATCAACAGGCAATCCTCCGACGAACTCGATCATCGGTACTCTTGACGGTGACCCTTAGCCTCCATTAGCATTCTTTGCCTTCTCCATCTTCGTCACGGCCATGGCTATCCGTTTTGACGTCCCCAAGGTTAGTCTTCTTCTTTTGCTCGTCCTCTGACATTTCGTTTTTCCTTCTCCGCGCAGTTCATGACTCTTCCTTATTCCCAATCTTTAATCTCAGGAACTTTGCAATAATCTTCTCATTCCAACGCATCAGAATCACTTCATCTGCCTAGGCCCAATGGGAAATTCAAACCCAACCGACATCATAAACGCAGAAACCAATCGAATCTCCTTTAGAGCTCAGAATTTTGACTTGGGATTCTGGACTGATACCTTCCGATCCTGGCCAAAAACCACCAAGGGATGGAAAGATTGGTATTTGAGAGTCGCCAGACCAATGGAGCTATATTGGGTGGAACGCAAATTAGAACAGTGCATCAGAATATCTATTGCCGATATGGAGAGGGATGAGTCATTGTTAATTGTCGCCTCCTATTTCTGGTCTGATACCCTGAATGCATTTATCTTCAAACATGGGCCAGCTTCTCCAACCCTTGCCGATGTGTACATGCTCACTGGCTTGGACATCTCATCTGCCGATGACAACTCACTGTTCCAGCGAAAACCTGAGCATCGGCTGACTACCAGGAACATTGGTGGCTGGACTGGTTATATCAGTGAGTACAAGAAATCTGGTTCAGTCAGTCACAGGGAACATTCAGCTTTTCTGAATATGTGGCTTGAGAAATTTATTTTCTGCGGCAGAACAGTTGGACCGACCAACATGCACCTTCCTGTAGCAGAGCTGTTGGCTAGTGGCGTCAGACTCCCACTGGGCCGATACCTTCTTGGCTCAGTCTACCATCTCCTCCACCAAGTATCACAAAGGCTGCTGCAAGGCAAATCCATCGGCAACCTGGGGGGTCCTTGGTGGTTCATCAATATGTGGTTGAATGCCCATATGCACAAGTATTTCCACATTGATCTGTTCGCCCAGCAATTCCCTCAAAGTCTTCCTGAAGATTATCAACTCGGGGAAGAAGAATCGGCAACGCGCCCCCCTATCAACTTTGGAGAAGCACTGGCAGTATTACCAGGGGCAGAGGCAAACAGAATCCAGATCGGCAATCTCTTCCACAGATTCTACATCGGCATCCCTTCTGAGTTTCGGGCCTGGGTCCCGTATGTTGATGAAGCAGCAAGATTCCCTCTTTCCTTTAACCTTACCGATGAGGCCCTGAACCAGGATGCCGACATTCTTAGTGCAATAATCACTCCTCGTGCCATCCCGGTCAATATATTTAGAAGCGGGAAGAACATTAATCCCACATACGAGTTCTATTATCCATCGGTAGCAGCAAGACAACTAGCTTTTGGACAACTGCCCATCAACCTCTGTTTCGTCGATGTGATTAAATCGAGAGAGACTATTGCGAACCGTGTGGATTGGCACAAGATTGTCACTCTCCTTCCCGATGCCGATACATCTGATGTTGATCTGACCAATTGGGTACCGGCTTCCTTCGTCACCGAATTCTTCAAGTTATGGTGGCAAGAATGGAAAGAGCAGCTATTCTTTGCATCTCCTCATTTTTACTGGAACCTCATTGATCCCGATCACGCCATTCCTGCCGATGCGGTAAGGGACTCTGCACTTCTTTTAACTTCCCTTTAATCCATCGGCAACTAACCCCTTTTTAACAGGTCGATGACCCAGTTCCAACATTAAGTAAAAGTGGCAAGGTCATACGGCTGCAGCCGATTTCCCCGGTATCCATCATCGGTTATAAAGCTCCCTCGCTAGATGCTCCAGTGGGCCGTGGTCATACCAAGAAGAGCACCAAATCGGTCACATTTTTGGCACAGACATCTCAGGTAACCACCTCACTTTCTTTTGCAGATGCCGATTGCTGTGATTTACCGATTTCACATTTCAGGGCGCGAGTTCTACAGGTTTAGAATCTTCATCGGTAATTCGCCCTTCGTCTCCACCTGCAGCACCTTCATCGCCCCACCTTGTTGTCCTTGACGACTCTCCAGAGGTATTCTTTATTCAAACCTTGATTATTGGACCGGCACTTTTACTCATCTGTCTCTCTTGCAGCACCGAGTAATTGCATCGGCAACCGTCCCTAGTGTACCGATTCCTCAGCCATCCATTGCCGATGCCCCCCAGCCGTCCGATGCCGATATCTTACAGCACAAGCGTAAGGCTTCATCGGGCGAAGAATCACAGTCCAGGCGGGCAAGACTTACACCATCTCCATCGGCGTCCTCGCCTCGCCCGATATCGCCTGACGTATCTGTGCAGACTTCCCCATCGGCAACTGCTCTTCCATCGGCCATTGTACCCATACAAGGATCTTCATCGGCATCAGTGGCGCAGCAGCAACCAATCGAGGGACCAACACAAGAAACGTCATCGGTAATTGTACCTGAGGTTGTTTCTCCGAGCCAAAGGCGAGAGATTGCCTTGAAACAGGTGAGTTAACTCCCTTAGGTAACCCTTAACATTTTGGGCTCTTCTATTGACACCTCTTTTTCCTTTTTAGGAGCAAGATTCCCCTGATAGTCTATTTTCCTTCTCTATTAGTGGGATTGTTCCCGATGATGAAGATAATGAAGAAAGCTCTGCTCCAGCCCTTGGAGTTCTATCACCTGAAACCAAGTCAAAGCTAAAGACGCTATTATCCTTGCTGCAACAGGAGACTTCTTTACTGATCCAGGATTCTGACTCTGCAAGAGCAACTTTTAAAGGAATTCGAGGTCAGATTCCTGTCGATGTTGAGGAAGCACTCTTCCAAGCTGCACATTTGGAGAGTCGGCAGTTGCAGTATCAGAGGGCTGCCCAGCGGATTGCCGATAGAGCCACTCAGGCAAAACTCCAGGAGGACATGATGAAGCATAAGCAACTTGCCGATGAGAAGCACAAAGACATCGGTAAGCTAGAAACCTCTTGTGCAGATCTGGAGGACAAGATTGCTCAGCTATCGGCAAGAAGAGAAGCCCTGCTAGCGGAGCTGAGACAGATTGAAGGAGCCTTGGATGCAGCAAATCATGAGAAGGCCCAAATGCCCGAAGCTGTCAAGCCTCTTCATCAAGAAAGGGACAACCAAGTCCTCAAGACGCTGGCGCTCAAGAAGAAGATCAAGCCAGTTGAAGGCAATGCTGATGAAGATGCAAAGATATTGGAGGAAGCTGACCGAATTCGCCTGCGTGCGATATCAACTATCCATTCATTATTGAACTTGTAAACCTCCCTTTTCATTGGCAATGTGATGAATCAGTAATTTGTAAAACTTCACATTAACGTAGTGCCGATACATTCTTTTGAACAAGCACTTTATCTATACATATATTATTTTTTATTGGCAAGTGCTAAGAATCTCATCGGCAATAAGAAAGCCATGTTGATGTCTGTCGATGGACCTTCACTTTTGCGCTTCATCCGTCATACTTGAGTTTTTGCTCCACAGGAACTTTCCTCTTTGTGCTCACGTTGCATCTTCCTCTTTTGAGTCCTCGTTAGACCTTTAGGGCACCATTGAGAAAGCTTCGTCTTCCAGACGGGTTGGTAAATTTTTGCACTTGAACCTGGGCAATTTGTATTAGGATCCCTGCTGAGTACTGTTTCATCAGGGACTCCTGCATTGGTCATCTCCTCGAGCTCGTTTTGATTCATCAGCAAACAGTCAACATGCTTGCCCAGCCTTTCATGTACACTGGTCCTGCCCCCCAGCTGATCATGTACCGATACCCCTTCTCTGATCGGCTTACCGATGTATCTGCTCCGATCACCATAGCGCAGCCTTCTTTCTGCCCGATCGATTCGATCATAATCATTGCACTCGGGGCAACTATCAACAGTAGGTAATTTAATGCCTTCTTCCCAACAATAGATGAAGAAGGGGCATCTCCAATGGTCTTTGTGCCAATGCCACGCTTCCCAACGCAACTCCTCTTGCCGATGCCGATAGCGGTTACTTGGAATTCTGTACGGAGCTGGTCTAGGAGGCCTTCTTAAACTACTGCTTTCTTCAACTATCTCTTTCCCCTTCAAGTCATCAGTAGTTGCTTGATTTCTAGGATCACCGATGCTCTCCTCTTAGCGCTTACCGATGTCAACACTTTGGTCTTGTTTACGGCCTCCACTATGTTTGCTGGGAAAGGATGCTAATCAATCTTTATCGGCCTCTGAGCTTTAGAGTTGTCAAACCTGATCCTCCCAGATTCAATTGCCGATTGCAACTGCTGTCTGAAAACCTTGCAGTCATTTGTACTGTGCGAAGTTGCATTATGCCATTTGCAGTACCTAATCTTCTTCAGTTCATCTGCCAATGGAATCACATGATTGGGTGATAGCTTGATTTGGCCCTCTTGAAGTAGCAGATCAAATATTCTATCGGCCTTTGTGACGTCAAACGTGAATTTCTCTGGCTCTTTCTGACCAAAAGGACACGATAAAGGTTTTTTACCTTTTACCCACTCAGCCAGGCCGATAGTTGGTTCTTCATCCAAATCTGATTCCTCTGCCTCTACAAAGGACACCTTCTTGTTCCAGCTCTTTCTATGTTCCGGAGCTTGAGCACTTTGATCAGAGACCCTCTGCACAATATGACTTAAACTTTCAAACTCCTGAGCATCGTATTTGTCCCTGAGATGCGGCAACAAACCCTAGAAAGCCAAACCAGCTAACTGATGATCATCAAGCACTAGGCTGTAGCACTTGTTCTTCATGTCTCGTACCCTTTGCACAAAATTCTCTACCGATTCGTCGCTTCGCTGTTTTAATTTCATTAAATCGGTAAGCTTCTTTTCATGGACACCAGCAAAGAAGTACTTATAAAACTGTCTTTCCAGATTGGTCCAAGTAAGAATAGAGTTCGGTGGCAATGATATAAACCATGCGAATGCTGATCCAGACAAAGAGGACGAGAATAAACGGATCCTCAGCTCATCCCTGTTCGCTGCTTCCCCGCACTGGATAATGTATCGGTTGATGTGCTCCATTGTTGACGTATCATCTTGCCCAGAAAACTTAGTGAAATCTGGCACCTTGTATCGATTCGAGAAAGGAATTGAATCATAAGATGAAGGGTATGGAGTCCGATAAGAGTAAGTATCGATCTTGGGCTGAATCCCAAATTGTTCTTTCATCACTTCTGCAATCTTATCGGTCAAGAGTGCATCCTGATCTTGCCGATGCACTGGTTGGATCTCTACTGGAGGCGTTGGCTGATATGCTTCTACATACCCCTGTGGCATTTGGCTTGGATAAATCGGCATATTCACGGCACCAATCTGCGGAGTAAAGTTCATCGGCTATTTTGCCGATGCTTGTTCCTGGAAAGTTGTCTGTGGACTATTCCGTTGAGTCCCTATTGCTTGGTAGCTTGGTTCAATAGCAGGTTGCTGAATTGGCGCTTGCCCTGACCAATTGAGACTGTAACTCATCGGCACCTGGCTTGCCGATGGCTGATAGCTTGCAGACAATTGATGCTCTTGTATAGATGGATGACCAATTGCCCTGAATTGTAGGTAATCCGGACTGAGATATGAATGATACTACGGGCTGCTCTGCAGTGGAAGCTCTCTGTTGAACTGGTAGAGGATTACTCAATGGATTCGCATAAGATATCTATTGCGGAGGTGCATAGAATCCCATTGACAATGGCTGTATAGCAGGAGGTACAGTAGAATAATGCGGCGCTTGAGCCACCGGCCGAATTGGAGTAGCCGATGTCATTGGACCCTTCCCTACTACATCATGCACTTGAGGCAGTCCAGAGTTGGCAGTAGATGGACCTGGAGGCATACCGTATCCCCACCAATTAGCAGCAGTTTGACTATGTTGACCTGAAGGACCTGACATTGCCGATGCCAATAGATCTGCGCTCAACTGAGTACTAGGCCTCTCCTGAGATATTAGATCTGATCCTATCGGTGTGGCTTCAATGACGGATGGTCCTGATATAGCTGAAAGAGTAGGCGCTTCCATATTCTCAACGGCTGGAGTTGCCGATGGAATGCTGGTAGATGCCGATCCCGGCTGATGATATGCCGGCCCGACATACCCTGGTGCTTGTCCGTCCCTTAACGTTTGCACAACAGCATTGTAGACAGTATTGGACAGCACGGTGGAGTGGTTGATCAAAGCTTGATTTAACGCAGAATTAACCATCTCCTGTAATTTACCAGGGTTAGAGTCAAAGGTTACCTGCCGAGGCAACGGCAGATCTTGCTTCTAGATGACTTCTCCTCCCCTATTCATGCTGAAAGACTTCAAGCAGAGCTGCCTGTAATCCTCCATAGCTTTTTCCATGGCTTGCCTCTGATCCTCCTTGAGATCTGATTCTGATATCTCGATGATGTTTTTTGGAGTGATATCAGTAGGATTTTTCATGATAAATCTGTTGACTTGGTCCCACCGAGCGTGCCAAAAGATGTGTTGATGCAAAAAGGCGTTGGATCAGCAAACACACTGGGCTAATACCCTAGTTCGATATCAAGGCGTGCCAGTCGATTTGACCTGTTAATCGACAAGGATGATAAATTTGAATAAAACCCGAACGAGACGATAGCGATACGCCCGGACGTCAAAGCTCAGATGATATTCGATAACTGTTGAACAGATCAGACGAGACGACAGTGATACGCCTGGACGTCAAAGCCTAAATCGTGCTCGGTAGACGCGGAACCTGCAAGGTCGCCGGAGATCAAGTTGACGCAGCCCGTCGATTCTTGAAAGAACTCGTTGAAAAGGAAAAGGTACTGGTGACAAAGTCGTCGAAAAGTAGATTGCTTGAAAAGTAGATAAAAGTAATAGATTTATTGTATTTGATTGGTTCCCTTTTTACATTGCCTCTCAGTACATATTTATACCCTGGCACTATGAGTCCTAAACAGATACGACAAAGTATTACCTAAATAAGTCTTATCTCTAAGGAATAAAAAATAATGACTCGTACCAAGGTCGGACTCAAAAGTAAACTATTAAAATATTGGCATAAATATTGCCAGATTCTTTATCCATTGCTTACGATGAAACCTCTATCGACGCTCTCATCTCTGTAGATTCCATCGGCAAAAACCCATCGATAATGATTCAGCTCTGCTTTCCACGTTCTTCAGCTCTACTTTCCATCGGCAACCATGCCTCTCTCTCCATCGGCAACAGCCCTCTGGCTTCATCGGCAATGTACGAGATCAACATGTCCTTTATCGGCAATCATCCATCGGCAACTCAGAAGCAATACTGGAGAATAACCACCTTCTTGCTGATTTAGTTTAGTCTCCCGATCCTTATTGACACGTGTCGAAAAATGGTGTCAACAATATCTGGATTTTTTGCATAATGAGCAATGTTGGGGTAGCTGTCCTCGAGATTTTCTCCAGTCCAATTGTCACTCCAAAAGAGAATGGAAGATCCATCACCAAAATGACAAGAAGTGATGGTTCTGTATAGATCTTTTAGTCTGAATATATCCTTCCACCAGAAGGAACCCAATTCTCAGTGCATGTGGGACTTTACCATCATAGTATCTGGTTGTTGAACCCAAGGTATATCTAATTTGGAGTAGAATTTGTGGAGCTGTTTTACCAACAAGGCATCATTCTATAACAACAAATTCTTTATCCCCAGGCCTCCTTTTTTCTTGGATCTTTGAACTAAAGGCAATGCGGCAAGATTACCTCCTCTCTTTCTTTCAGAGTTGCCTCTCCATATAGGCACTGCTTTCTAATCCTATCTTGGATGACCTCTTTATGCATCTTGAAGGTGCAGATGGCATATGTGACAATGGGGGTGATCACAGTGTTAACATACTGCAATCTTCCAGAGTAGGAGAGGAGAGTGGAGGTAGATGTGAGTTTTCTTTCCACTTTGTCTAGGATAGGTGCAAAGTCCTCCATCTTTGGTTTGCTTGTACCCATTGGGAGCCCTAAGTATGTGAAAGTCAAAGATCCCACTTGGCACCCTAATGTGTCAACTAAGATTTGCATTTTTTCAGCAGAGACATTAATAGGCAAGATTTGGGATTTCTCGAAGTTCACTTTGAGGCCAGTAGAGGAAGCAAAGGTGTTGAATATTGCCTTTAGGTAGAATAGTTGCTTTGCATCAGCTTGCATAATGAGCAGGGTGTCATTAGCGTACTGCACTATAGGAAAGTCATCAGACGGTTGTGGGATTGGCAACTAAAGAATTCCCTTGTTTTCAAGGTACTAAAGGAGCTTTGCTACAAGGACAACCATTAGGGGGGATAGGGGATCCCCCTGCCTGACTCCTGACTCCTCTCTTATAGTGAAACTGTTTTCCAGGGATCCCATCATTAGGACTGAAGCAGAACCAGACTACAAGATGCATTTCACCTAGCTGATCCATTTACTAGGAAACCTCGTAGCAGACATCATGTCAATTATTACAGAATGCTCCACAGTATCAAAATCCTTGGCAAAGTCTAACTTGACAATGATAATTTCTCTCTTGGATTGATGGCATTGATATATATACTAAAAGCACCATCCTAAGCAATCTTGTATTCTTCTACTTCTTATAAATCCATATTAGTTCATATGTATCAGTTTCAGGATTAGCAGCTAGAGTCTTTCGGCTAAGAGCTTTGTGATCGACTTAACACAACAGTTCACTAGGGAGACGAGTCTGTAATCATTAGCAGTGAGATGATAGCTGATCTTAGGAACAAGCACTGAAACATCCTCAATTTTTCACGAAGGGAAAAATACACAGAATGGCGAATAGTACGATAGTTCAAAGCTCAAACCATCATATAATTCCAGCAGCATTTGATACAGGATCCATACATCGATTAAAAAGAGTACAATTAGAGGGAATTACATAAATAGTCCATCACCACACTGGCGAAAAACATTAGAGTAGCAGCATCTAGAACAGCTACAGAAGGCGGAAGGAACAACAAATCTCCAAAGAAGCCTGAGCATAGGAACAAGATGTCTACTCCTCCTCGTCATCATAGTCGTAGTCAGGCTCACCTGCCAAATAATTTTTAGTACGGTTTGTACTGGCCATATCTCCCACCCTATGCTTTGCTTTTGCTATATAGTATTTGGTGGGATGCAAAGGATATAATCAAAGCGACCTAATATATGGCTGTGGTTTCTTATGCAAGTAGTGACCAATATTGTATAATATAATTCATCAAGTTTTAACACATCTCATCCACATATCCAACCAATTAAACCACCATCACACACATCTCACCCTCTCGCGCTCAGTCGATAGGTCCAACTCCCTCCCGGAGCCTGTCTCAGCGGCTCACAGCCGGAAGGGTAACACCAGGGGAAGAATAGAAGGACTTACCTCACTACTCTCGAGAAGCTTGGGTCTTAGGAAAAAGCCATACCAGTGGCTCGCGGACTATATATATAGATTCATAAACTCTGCAGTGCGTGTACTCCCGTAACCACAAGATCACTATCATTGGCGATGCCCCGCCTAAGCTGATTTCGGCTGCTATCTAACCGGTGCGATGCCACCCTCACTCAGTAATGGGACATCCCGGATAGGTACCACCGGCACACTGAGACTGTGAGATATAGTACCGGCCCCCGAGGTCACTATGCTGTCTAAGCAGGGTGTGGGTCTCCATGCCCATACCTCCCGACACTATCTGCTAACAACCTAGTAGTAGTGGCACCGTCCTAGCTAGTCAGACATCTGTCTCCCGCCCATACAAGAGGGAGTGGTGAGTACGTAAATCCCAAGGTTCTGGTCCTTAAGAGATATCAGATCCTAGGGGGATCAAACAGGATTATCTTCTCTTAGGGACTGCAACCGTCCATGCTACAACAGCACCTCCTACCCGAGGCTTCGCTTCATGAAGGTTCTCACCCCCGGGATCACCATATACCTCACAATGTGCCCGCCACAACCACCTCACACGGGAATTCCCAGAACACATCCCCCGGCAGGACTCGCCCACATGGCTCGTCATAGAATCCTGTCCGATAGACTCAACCCTCACCACACACCCAAGATGCACGCAGCACTCTCCCCGAGTAAAGTGGCACCACGTGCCTTAACCATATAACCATATTTTCCACCATGCATCACATCACGTAGATATAAACATAGTAGGAGTAAAGAATCATAAGTAAATAAGCATGCGTCTAGCCTATCAGCGGGTGTGCAGGAGTAAGGTTACGACAACGTAAAGCATCATCAAGCAAATCTACCATGCAACCTATCATCAGGTGATATTCAAAAATAAAGCACTAGCAAACTAGATATTATGCCATGCGTAATAGGATCTATGAGGTTGGGTGGGGTGTGCCACCTGTGAAGTCATCATCGAGCTCCTCCTCGTACTTGTAGTCGTCCTCCTCAAACTGCTCCTCCTCTAAAACGAGACAAAATAGCCACGTTAGCGGCTCCTATAGAGTCAACATAAAGAATCAATAAAATTCAGTAACTCCAAATGCACTCATACATAAGCCTATGACGTAGAGCTCATTTTTATGAAAATTTGGACACTTGGTTCATATTTTTCGGAGTTCATATGAATTAGTTATGAATTTTCAAAGTTTATTCAATTTTCTAAAAAAAGGCAGATAAACCTAGGCGTGACACGCGGCGGGTTCTGATTGGTCCACGTGGCACGTGGGTCCGGCAGAGGTGGTGTGGGGCTGACGTCATGCCGACGCCAGATGTTGACGTCAGCACTGGGTGGACTCGGTCAGCGGCTGACAGGTGGGACCCACGGTCAACGGTCACTGACAGGTGGGACCAGGTCAACGGTCAAGTTGACCGGTCAATGGTCAACGCCGACCGGGCCTTGACCGGGCCTCGACCGGGCCTCGGCGGGCTTGGGTAGGGCTGGATCTGGACCGGTTTGGGTCGGCCGGCCTGGACACGTGTCAGCGTGTGGACAGGCCATGTGGCGGGCTGGTCCTCTATTGGGCTTGGTCCACGGTCGGCCGGTCCATGGACTTGGTCCATAATGGACCACAGGCAGAATGGCTGGGTGGCAGGCTGCGGTTGGTCCAGCTGGGTCCACGTGGGTTCGATGGACGCGGCCCACGCCCACGGGGAAAGATTCCCCATCTCTTCAGGCTTGCCGGCGTGAGCAGGGGTGCGGCGGCTGCGGGCAGTGTGGACCAGGCGGAGCAGTGGCTAGGGCTGCGCAGAGGCATGGCGGAGGTGGCTGCGGGGCACAAGCTGGCTCGCGGGCCCTTGGCTTGTCGGTGCACGTGCTTCGGCAGCGGCCAGCGGCGAGGCCGCGGCGGTGGGGCGCTACGGTGCATGGTATGCCGCGTGGATGTGCGCTATAGCCTCCTAGTCTCAATAAGAATGCGGCAGCGACTCTAATTCGAGAAAACGGGGCTTCTAGGCCGATGGTCGACGGCGGTGGACGGCGGCGACGGCGTTCGGCAAAACTCCGGCAATCTTCCAAATTGAGCTCCATCTTCGCTTCCCCTACTCGTACGGAGCAGCTCGGAGCTCTAGAGGACTACCGTGGTGCTAACGGAGGCTCACGGGGGCGCGTGCGGCGATGGACGCCACGGCGGCGCTTCGGCAGCTGGGATGCCTCGACGACCGAGGTCGGCAAAGGTGCTGGCCTAATTGGGGTCGAGTCGGGCTCCCAAAACCTTGCCAACTAGACATTCTACACTACGGCGGACCTGGTGGCCTAGCTAATGGAGCAAGTCATCGAGAGGAGAGGGAGAACACGGTGGTGTACTGGCGGTGGCCATGGAGCTCGGGGACTCACCTTGGTGCCGCAGACGGCAGGGGCTCGGTGCAGCGGTGACGGGCCTGGTGATGAAGTAATGGCTTGGTGAAGGAGAAGAATATCCGCAACGTTGGGGAAGCAAGTCGGGGTCGCCGAGGCTCCTTCGCGTGCGGACGGCGGCGCTGGTGGTGGCTCCTCAAGGTTGAGGGGTATGTGACCAATGCGTCCACGACCACGACCACGACCGCGTCCACGGCCCCTGGCGGGGGCAGGTGAAGGGGAGCAGTTGCTCAGGCAGCTGGCACGATGAGTGGACATCCTGCTTAACATAAACCTCAGATTAGGGCACATGAGTGCATGTGATATAACTTTGACATTAATGATGTATTAATTAGACTGGCTTAAATGATTTAAAAAATTTAAATCTATCCAACACTCATACAAAGAAGCATGAAGATCCAAAAAAGATGCGATAAAATCCGAATCATCCATTACATCAAGTGGGTACATGGTGATATCTCTAGCGGCTACGCTAGGAGACTCGCGAGAGACGTACTACACGCAGGTAGTTCTAGCAAGGGGTGGACAATCTACTCTACAACATTGTGAGTCTGGTCATTTGGCCACACAGGGCCCATCATCTTCTGATCCTACACTACACTAAACCATCCCTAGGGACTGGTCCAAACTGTAAGCTGCAGGAGAAATACCGATGCCACAGGCTTGGATCTGCTCGTTAGTCATTCGAAGGCGAGAGATGTAATGACGGGCCTCCTCGAGCTGAGGGGTGGACACTGACTGTCTGCTGAGTCCAGTGGTGGGGCACCCTCTCAAGTTGAGGCGAGATTGCCCCAGCTCAAACGTTTCAACTCTGACCTTCTTACGGGCTCGTAAGGGAAGCTCGTCCTGCAACTCCTCGTACTCTCTGACTCCTTGCGATCGGACCTCTTCCAAGCCTCCATGGTGCATTTGAGCTTGTCCATGAGGTATGTTGTCTTGTGGACGTAGTTGATCAGGTGTCCCTGGTTGTAGTCGGCGAGGGTGCGTGCCTCCATCAATCTCTCACGGAGAGCACTGCACTGCTCACAAAGTCTGTCCCTATAGAGGGCATCATCATTCTGCTTCTGGAACATCTTCGTGTAGTCCTTGTTCTTCTCTGCTAGAGTGGTCTCAAGATCCTAGATCTTCCTGTTGATTCAATTGTCATGGAGCTGAAGCTTCTCCATCTCATTCGTCAGCCTGGTGATCTGGTCCTGGTGAGTGTGCTCCTTACATGCTAACTCATGTTCTAGGTCTGCAATCTTCTGCTTCCATGCTGCCTCCTTGCTCTCTAACTTGCGGATTCTCTCATCAACCTCCATCAGGTAGTTGCGGTCACGGCGTCCCTTTCGCTCTAGCTCGGCAATGTACATTTCCTGACACTGCAGTACATCACGGAGGTGCGGTGACAAGGGTTACGATCAACTCTGATATTCTGCTCGGTGTAGGTGATCTCCTCCCAAATACCCTGCTGAACGTCAAGGGCATGAGGAAGCAAACAAAAGAGACTCTCCTTCAGGTAGTCAGCCCTGTTGCGTAGCACAGTGCAAAGTGCCTGGCGCGAAATGGTCTGAACACACATGCCGGTGTCGTTGTCGAAGGCGAAGTCAGTGAAGGCGGCAACTCCAAGCAGGTTCATGCTTACAGGCACGTTGATGTGGACTGCCTTGTAGCCCTCGATGCCTCCTCCAAGGGCGGGCTTGCCGCGGCAAAAGTACTCGACGTTCTCCACGGGAACACCAAGCTCGATGAGAACCTCGCGAAGCACGTGAGCATAGCCTCCATACTCTGTCCCGTCGAGTCTGTACTCAACGACATCCATCGACGGCAATGGATCAAGCGGCAAGTTGGGGTCCATCTGCAGGTTGATAGGAGAATGGAATTAGAAAAGTTGCAGAGAGAGGTAAGCCATGCATAAAAGTGTATGCAGTGGTCGGTGTATAACCGAGAGATTTCAAGATTCTCCGAATTCTATCGTCCAATCCTATGGGTCTCGTCCTAGGGTCAAGCATGGCTCTGGTACCAACTGAAACATCCTCAATTTTCCATGAAGAGAAAATACACAGAATGGCGAATAGTATGATAGTTCAAAGCTCAAACCATCATATAATTCCAGCAGTAGTTGATACAGGATCCATACATCGATTAAAAAGAGTACAATTAGAGGGAATTACATAAATAGTCCATCGCCACACTGGTGGAAAACATCAGAGTAGCAGCATCTGGAACAGCTGCAGAAGGCAGAAGCAACAACAAATCTCCAAAAGAAGCCTGAGCGTAGGAACAAGACGTCTACTCCTCCTCGTCATCATAGTCATAGTCGGGCTCACCTGCTAAATAATTTTCAGTACAGTTTGTACTGGCCACATCTCCCACCCTATGCTTTGCTTTTGCTATGTAGTATTTGGTGGGATGCAAAGGATATAATCAAAGCAACCTAATATATGGTTGTGGTTTCTTATGCAAGTAGTGACCAATAATGTATAATATAATTCATCAAGTTTTAACCCATCTCATCCACATATCCAACCCATTAAACCACCATCACACACATCTCACCCTCTCACGCTCAGTTGACAGGTCCAACTCTCTCTCGAAGCCTGTCTCAGTGGCTCACAGCCGAAAGGGTAACACCAGGGGACAATAGAAGGACTCATCTCACTACTCTCGAGAAGGGTGGGTCTTAGGAAAAAGCCATACCAGTGGCTCATGGACTATATATATAGATTCATAAACTCTGCAGAGCGTGTACTTCCATAACCACCAGATCACTATCACCGGCGGTGCCCCGCCTAAGCTGATTCCGGCTGCTTTCTAACTGGTGCGATGCCACCCTACCACTCAGTACTGGGACATACCGGATAGGTACCACTGGCACACTGAGACTGTGACACATAGTACCGGGCTCCCGAGGTCACTATGCTGTCTAAGGAGGGTGTGGGTCTCCATGCCCGAACCTCCCAACACTATCTGCTAACAATCTAGTAGTAGTGGCACCGTCCTAGCTAGTCAGACATCCGTCTCCCACCCATACAAGAGCGAGTGGTGAGCACGTAAGTCCCAAGGTTTCGGTCCTCAAGAGATATCAGGTCCTAGGGGGATCAGAGAGGATTATCTTCTCTTAGGGACTACAACAGTCCATGCTACAACAGCACCTCCTACCCGGGGCTTCGCTCCACGAAGGTTGTCACCCCCCGGGATCACCATATACCTCACAATGTGCCCGCCACAAGCACCTCACACAGGAATGCCCAGAACACATCCCCCGGCAAGACTCGCCCACATGGCTCGTCGTAGAATCCTGTCCGATCAACTCAACCCTCACCACACACCCAAGACGCACGCAGCACTCTCCCCGAGTAAAGTGGCACCACATGCCTTAACCATATAACCATACTTTCCACTCTGCATCACATCACGCAGATATAAGCATAGTAGGAGTAAAGCATCATAAGTAAATAAGCATGCGTCTAGCCTATCAACGGGTATGCAGGAGTAAGGTTGTGACAAGGTAAAGGCTCGTTAAGCAAATCTACCATGCAACCTATCATCAGGTGATATTCATAAATAAAGCACTAGCAAACTAGATATTATGCCATGCGTAATAGGATCTACGAGATTGGGTGGGGTGTGGCACCTACGAAGTCATCACCGAGCTCCT
Organism: Bothriochloa decipiens; assembly: GCA_023333625.1. Lineage (NCBI taxonomy): Eukaryota > Viridiplantae > Streptophyta > Magnoliopsida > Poales > Poaceae > Bothriochloa > Bothriochloa decipiens. Next base: position 1,888,277 of record CM041647.1, read on the forward strand.
CCTCGTACTCGTAGTCGTCCTCCTGAAACTGCTCCTCCTCTGAAACGAGACATAATAGCCGCGTTAGCGGCTCCTATAGAGTCAACACAAAGAATAATAAAATTCAATAACTCCAAATGCACTCATACATAAGCCTATGACGTAGAGCTCATTTTTATGAAAATTTGGTCACTTGGTTCATATTTTTTGGAGTTCATATGAATTAGTTATGAATTTTTGAAGTTTATTCTATTTTCTGAAAAAGAAAATGGGCAGATAAACCTGGGCGCGACACGTGGCGGGTTCTGATTGGTCCACGTGGCACGCGGGTCCAGCAGAGGTGGCGTGGGGCTGATGTCATGCCGACGTCAGATGCTGACGTCAGCACTGGGTGGACTCGGTCAGCGGCTGACAGGTGGGACCCACAGTCAACGGTCACTGACAGGTGGGACCGGGTCAACGGTCAACATTGACCGATCAACGGTCAACGCCGACGGGGCCTCAACCGGGCCTCGACCGGCTTGGGTAGGGATGGATCTGGGCCGGGTTGGGTCAGCCCGGCCTGGACACATGTCAGCGTGTGGACAGGCCACGTGGCAGGCTGGTCCTCTGTTGGGCTTGGTCCACAGTCGACCGGTCCATGGACTTGGTCCATAATGGACCGCAGGCAGAGCGGTTGGGTGGCAGGCTGCGGTTGGTCCAGCTGGGTCCACGTGGATTCGGTGGACGCGGCCCAGGCCCACGGGGAAAGATTCCCCATCTCTTCACGCACGCGCGAGCGGCGGTCGGGCACGGCGCTTGCCGGCGTGAGCAGGGACGGCGGCAGCTGCGGGCAGTGCGGGCCAGGCAGAGCAGTGGCTAGGGCTGCGCAGAGGCATGGCGGAGGCGGCTACGGGGCACAAGCTGGCTCGCGGGCCTTTGGCTTGTCGGCGCACGTGCTTCGGCGGCGGCCGGCGGCGAGGCCGCGGCGGTGGGGCGCTACGGTGCATGGTACGCCGCGTGGATGTGCGCTATAGCCTCCTGGTCTCAATAAGAACGCGGCAGCGACTCCAATTTAGGAAAACGGGGCTTCTAGGCCGACGATCGACGGCGGCGGACGGCGGTTATGGGGTTCGGCAAAACTCCGGCAATCTTCCAAATTGAGCTCCATCTTCGCTTCCCCTACCCGTGCAGAGCATCTCAGAGCTCCAGAGGACTACCACGGTGCTAACTGAGGCTCGCGGGGGAGCGCGCGGTGGTGGACGCCACGGCGGCGCTCCGGTGGCCAGGATGCCTCGGCGACCGAGGTCGGCAAAGGTGCCGGCCTCACTGGGGTCGAGTCGGGCTCCCAAAACCTTGCCAACTAGACGTTCTACACTACGGCGGACCTGGTGGCTTAGCTAATGGAGCAAGTCATCGAGAGGATAGGGAGAACGCGGTGGTGTATTGGCGGTGGCCATGGAGCTCGGGGACTCACCTTGGTGCGACAGACGGCAGGGGCTCGGCGCAGCGGTGACGGGCCTGGTGACGAAGTAATGGCTTGGTGAAGGAGAAGAATATCCGCAATGTTGGGGAAGCAAGTCGGGGTCGCCCGGGCTCCTTCGCGTGCGGACGGCGGCGCTGGTGGTGGCTCCGGCTCAGTTCCTTCCCGCCTTCTTCCTCTACTCCCTCTCCAACTCCTTCTTGGCAGCAGCGGGCGAGCGAGTGATGGCGGTGGCGAGTAGAGAAGGCGGCTGGGCACAGGGAAACCCTAACGGGCGGGGGCTCGGCTCATATAGCCATGGCGGCCGTCCATGGACGGTGGCGATCGAGAATGCCCATCGGGCAGTCATGCGGGGCTCCCGATTAGGGTTAGGGCTTCGGGGGAAGGCGCGGCCAGGCGGCTAGATGGACGGTGCAGAGCATGGCCGTACGCGGACGGACGGCGGAGCAGCGCTGCTACCATTTTTGGCGTGCGGGAAAGGCAGGCGAGGTAAGCAAAAGAAGATGCTGACAGGCGGGGCCTACAAGTCGGCGAGAGAGGGGAGAGGCGCGGGCGCGGGCGACGGCAGCAGCGGCCTTGCTGGGCCGCCTTGTTGGGCCAGCGGTGCGGCGAGCGACTCGGCAGGCCAAAGCGGGCCGTTGCGGGCAGTTGGGCTGCTGGTTAATTCTTTTCGCAAAAAAATGCTTTCCTATACAGAGAGAGAATTGTATTGTGGGTCCTTAAACTTTTCCTCAAACTCACCGTACAGACCAGCTCCTCGGACAGGTTAAGGACGTAACCGGTCTTAGACCATCCGCAGCGGCGTCCTTCACCACGTCCTGCGAGAGCACTTCTAGGAAAGAAACGCCACAGCGGGCTCCTGGACGGCCTCCTGGGAACTTCAGGACGGCCTTCGGTCCTGGCCCTGTCCAGGAGGTACGGAGCCTCCTGGGAAGCTGTGGGGCCACCCGCCAAGAGCTGGAAGGGAAGAGAGAAGGGGATGGCGGGAGGAGCCCGCGCGCCGCCGTGCTAGACGTGGAGGAGAGGACCCGCCAGGCTCCATGGCCGGCGCGCCGAGCCCCGATGAGCTCCTCCCGCCGAGCCCCAACGAGCTCCGCCGCCATGGGCGCAGGGAGCTCCGCCCGACGAGCTCCGCCACCATGGGCGCAGGGAGCTCCGCCACTATGGGCGCAGGCGACGCTCCGACGGGGGGCGGGCGTCCCGGCGGCGAGGAGGGTTGGGGCGGCGTAGGGACGGCCGCGCCTAGCGTCGGGGCCACGCCGGTAGAGGGCGGCGCGGGGAGGGTGCCGGTGGAGGGACGCGCCGGTGGAGGGCGCCGGTGGACGGCCGCGCTGGTGGAGGGCGCCGAGGCCGCGCCGCCGCTCTGCTCTGCCGCCGTCGTGATTCGGAGGGTACTCTGTCTCGGCCACGCCGCTACTCCGCCTCTCGTGCTGGGCCGCTGCTGCCGAGCGCCACCACGGCAGCCTCCGCGCGGGAGGCGCGGCGTCGGCGGCGTGAAGCGCGGGGAGGGAGAGATGGTGCGGACGAATGGATAAAGGAGAGAGGGGAAAACGAAAAGGGAAGAGAGAAAGAAAAAAGAAAGAAAGAAAAAAATTTGAGAAGTGGGCCCCTCAATAGATAGAGGATGATTATAAAGGATGGATGGCTGCGGAAGAAATTAGTATAAAGGAAAAAATATTGATGACCAGGACGGAATATTCCTTTTAAAAGATAGATTTAAAGAAACGTGAGTGCGGATAGTCTTAAGTAGTTAGTTAAGTAATTTATAGTTAAGCAATTTAATTAACTTTCCTGTCCTTGGCTCACGATGGTTAGTACCACCAACTAATAATCAGTATATCCATCCGAAGTAAGGGCGCCTCCAACGGTTGAACAGACACTAGGTAGCTAGGTGGAGTATTTACCCAATCAGAAGAAGAGCACCCATCGCACTAGCGAGGTGTGAAGCGCTCAGCTCGCACGATAACCAAGAATTTCCATCTCACTGACACACCTTACCACTGTCTAGCTTTTTATTTTTTTACTGTTTTCAAGTGCCAGCTGAGCTAGCTATTTGGCTTTCTCATTGAGGGCGTCCCCATTTTTATTTTTTTACTGTTTTCAAGTGCCAGCTGAGCTAGCTATTTGGCTTTCTCATTGAGGGCGTCCCCAACGGGTCTGCTCCTCGCTAGCTAGGAGGGCATGCAGCCAATCAACAGGAGGTCAGCCAGCGCGCTAGCGAGGTGTTCATCGCTAGTCTCGCACGGGTCTCAAGAAACGCTCTCTCACAGCAACGCCGGGATTTACCGTGATTCTCATTTCTTTATTATTTCTTAAGCCTGAAGCGCTAGCGATTTGA
>CM041647.1:1892065-1918826 GCA_023333625.1 Bothriochloa decipiens
TCTTTATTATTTCTTAAGCCTGAAGCGCTAGCGATTTGATTCATCCTATTGCGGACGCCCTAATAGTTTAACTTAACGTTGTTGGGTTGCATATCAAGTTTTTAATTATAGATAAAAAATATCACTATTTATGTTAAATTGTCAAATAAATATCATTAGATTCATCGTTACAAAATGCATGCTTTCTAGGACAAAGGGAGTACTACTAAATATAAATATAAACAACCAAAAAGGGAATAAGAAGAATGCTTGGCTCCTGGGATGCGCTCCTTTTTCTGCTAATAACACATGAACATGCTAAGCCATGCATAAAACAGAGGGAGTGTCCCAGACAACACAAAGGCAGACACCCTTGCCATTGACAACGACAATATAGTAGCAGTAGTAGCGGTAGTAGAAGCGGCAGCGGCAGCGGCAGGCAGCAGCAGCGCCGCGGCGGCGGCGGCGGTAGTAGTAAAGGCAGACACCCTTGCCATTGACAATGTAGCAGCAGCAGCAGGAGGAGGAGGAGTAGTAGTAGTTTATAATAATAATACTAATAATAATAATAATAATAATAAGGGAACTCTGGGAATTACAGATATAATAACTCAAGGGGAAAAGCCTTGTGCAACCATTTACTTCAGCCTTGCTATATGCAAGGACATGCAAGGTATCGCAACTAAAGTAAAGCCAAAGATCATTCGAGCCTTCTTTTTCTGGTATCGAACATGTTCCAACTCCACTGCGCGCTGCCTTCCAAAAGTAAACAGAAAAGAGGTAAGAAAATACATAGGTCTGAAATTATGTGACGAGTGAATCAGGTAAAGAATACTCACTGAGCAATCTTTCCAGCCTTTTCCAACTCTAACACAAGATATAGCATTTCAAGCATAGATACAGCTTCCTGTTGAATTCTCTTCATGTTGTTCAGCGGTTCAGCCTACAGTTTAAAGAACAATATATAAGGTAGTAAGACAAATAAGCTTGGCTGGCAGCAACTATAAAATAAATAAAGCTATCATAACTTCAGCTGCTATTTTGTAGCTAATATCAGTTATGCTCTCCCTTAAAATTTAGCAATGACAAATACGGGCTAGTCGACAAGGCATGCAATGCTGAGCACAAGTGTGTGCTCGAATGTTTCTAAGATTCCAGTAAGATTTGAGTCATTCTTGAGACCCCAGACATTTATGCAGCAACATGACATGTACATGGATATTAACAGGTTGAAGACAGTACTATTTCTGAATTAACAAAGGTGGTGGAGCTATGCGCACAAAACTACAAAAGTTTGACACACAGCGCTAGAGGACCCAGGGGTATTATTCATCAATCATCAAATCTCGACTACCCTGAGACACAAGAATGTCCATGCTTTGCACCAGCCATAGATGAATTTTATCTCCACTCTCACTAAGTTTTTGCCGGTGCGCTGCACAGGAGTCAGAATCTTTTTCCAGAGTCCAAGAGCAACCATGGGACTTAAAGCATCTCCATGTCAAGATCCTTCATGAATTATAATGTACTTTTGCTAATTATACTGATGGATCAAGATCATCTATGATCATCAGGAACTCCAAGAAAAGTTAGGGATAATCACCTATAGCATTTCATCTGGTAACAAAATTTGTACTGCTATTGACACGAAGGTGAAATCAGAAACTAAAACAACTATTTCTGCATGAACCATTTTTTGGACTTCAGATAAATTGTCAAACATAATCATATATAAGTATATATCATTCACCTGGAAACTAAAATATCATATTCTGCTCCACTGCTATGAGCTCTAGGTGAAATAAGAAGAATAAATCAAAAGAATAAACTGTCTCTCATTAACTTTATGTGCAAATGACCTAGAAAAAAATCATCACATCCTATTCCACAATTTATTAAGGGCTAATGAAAGACTCCACTCCATATCAAAGCAGCAAGATCAAATGGAGTTCGCAAAAACACACACACACACACACAAGTAGAATAGAGAATACCATTTCTAATAATTAAGTAATTAACTCCACAATATAAACGAAATTCGGGTACGGCTGCACCAGTGTGCTGTATAAAGTTGGTCAGGCCAATGCTAGTGTACTCAAAACAAAGTGGCTAGTGGTTTGTTTTCAGAACCTATTTGGCTTCTTCAGTAACCAGGCTTCCTAAAACTTCAAAATGGATGCTCCGAAGGTAAACGTGGTAATCCAATGGTCCAAGAACCATACCAAATCCGGAAATCCTGGGCCAAGCGGCTTCATGTAAGTAAATTTTCATGCATATAAGTAAATTCTAGTCGACCTCACACAACTCCAATATTATCCAGAAAATTTTTTCATGGAGCCGGTGGCGATGGGAAAATACACGCAACACGACAGAGCAGATGGCCAGACCCGACGACGCCTCTGGGATCTGGCCTTATCGACGGCGATGGTCAGACCAGCCGGAAACGGTAGGAACAGTGCTAAGTCGAGGGCGCAGATGGCGCGCTCACTGGGCCAGCAATGAATACACGGGTGATGTGGGAGGCAGGCGAACCTGATTGTGGACGGTGGCGACGAACCGAGACGGCACCGCCGCAGCTGGTGGCGGCGGCGGAACAACGAGGCCTGGGTGCTCACGGACGGCAGATGCCGCCGGGCCACAAATCCTCGTCGCCAGGCTTCAATGCGCCATACGCGGAACACCGGCGGAGTCGATCTAGCTAGGGTTTCGTTTCGTTTCATGGGGAATCGAGAGAGACTGAGATTGGGGGAATCCACTTCTCTCGTCTCTGCGTCGCGGCTTGGTTTTGGTGGGGAATAGAGATTTGGGCTCGGTTCCGTCTATTTTCCGCAAAAAGAAGCCCCTAATTGTCGATACTGGAGGAGCCTTGGTACATCAACATTACTATTTCAGAGTTAAAATGCTGGCTACCTAGAGCAAGGAGGTTTTATAGAGTGGGAAAAAGGAAGGTGGCCAGAGCGGTTCAAGCAACGACCACTTGACTATTGGCATGTAGTCTCTAGGAAGCTAAGGACGACAATCAAAGGCTGGAGCTCCAATCAAGAGAGCCAGAAACATGAACAGAAATCTTTTTGGATGGTCAAAATCAAACCGTTGGACTTGACGAGTGAAAATAGAGATTTAATAACAAACCAAGAACAGCAAACTAGATATCAGTTGGACAGAGTAAACTCAACACTCCCAAACCTTTTACTAACTCACAAAGTTACATGTTTTACTAACCACGCACTTATTGTTTTAGGGCAGAATCAATGCTTAATAAAAATTACACACATACACCTATTTATTGAAGGTGATGCCCACTAACTAAGGAATAAAATTCTAATAATTAAATGAATGGATGGAGTCATGCAGGGCCAATCTTAAGATAATATGGTCCCGATCTAGTGTCCCCTTCTAAACATTTCCTTTGGTAGCACTAAATTCAAGGATAGGATGAAGTGCACCCCCTACTGATTGTCAGTGCCACCATAGTGATCCGAGTCTGGAATCCTCAACACACTGGCCTCTCGAACACCTACTCCTTCATCACCTCCCAACCCACCCCCAATCCCCAAGCTACTAGCAGCAAAAAAAATACTAAAGTCATGCAACAAAAGTGTACAAAGAGGAGTGGGTGAAAAATAAATGAAATATATCTCAGGTCTCTTAGTACTACAGTTTAATTCAGGCAATGAAGCAAAGCACGAAAGATGCCTCCATGCACTCCTTCTAAATTGCATATTATTCCTTAATTAGGATAGGTAACTTTCAGTAAACAGGGGTAAACAGCATTGCCCTCCTCAGTAGCTCGAACCCAGGCAAGCTCATCCAGAAATTTAAAGTTGGAAGCGGCAGCTCAATAGTTTGGAGGAGGATCTACACATGAGTTCACTGGAGTAGAGAGTGACAAAAAAAACTATCTTTAGCAAGATTAGGGGCGAACTTCAATTTCAGTAAAGGCGGGCATATTATCAATCATCAACTCGAGATACATGCATGCAATAGAGCAGAGGGTGCTACTAGAATCAACCTGACCGCGGGTGGTGCCGAGAAACCGAGAGAGTGCCGCCGCCGCCGGCGGTGGCGGAACATCGGGACCCGGGTGCCGGCGGAGAGCATAAGCTGCAGCAGGTCCCCGCATCCTCGTCGCCAGGTTGCGAAGCGCCATACCAATTCGTAGCTTCTCTAGACGACGCGGCGGCTAGGGTTCGGACAAGAAGAAGGGAGGTGCTGGGTGCGGCGTCGGCACGCAGGGGAATTTTAGGAAGGAAAAACGGAAAAAGGAAACGTGGGTGCCGTGGCAAGTGGGGAAAGAAGAAGCTGGGCTGGGCCTGGGAACCGAAGGATGGGCCTGGTAAGATGACACGTATTCGCCATACAATCCATAACCTTTAGTAAAAAAGAAAGATAGTTTTTAGCCAATTGTTGCGATACAACCTTCTTGCGGTAATTGATATACGGCACAAACATGAAAAACTTTTGGAATTTGTGATTTGATTTATTCTGACTCAATCTATCAAAACATCCATAACCTTTAGTGCAAAAGAGAAATATAGTCATTAGTTTGGAATCTTATTGTGCCTTAGGGGTAGATAGGGAAGCTCTGTATATATAATGTTACATAACCATTGGATCGATGCTAGCTGGTAACCATCCAATTGTCTACATACAAAATATCTTAGCTGGTAACCATCCAATTGTCTACATACAAAATATCTTATGTGTAGAATTTTTCATCATATCCAAAATCTAAACATTTTCTACCATGCAAAAATATCTACCTCTAGAAGCTTTGATACTTCACTGTGAAACATGATTACTATCATATTCATTTGTAATTAAAACAATTCTATAATCTTCTATGGAAAACATCTCTCTTGTGTATTCTTTCAAATTCGCTTAGAAGATTCTAACTATATATCCATTGTATTTTTCAACACTCCCATCAATATATACTTGTGTCTGATGGGCAAACTATTATCCATAGATCTTTTATGCTCTACCATATGGGTTTTCTTTCTCTGGTCATCGTGAAAAGGTATGATCGTCCTTCAGTCCATACAACTTTACCTTTAGTTGAAGCTTGCTTGCAAATTCAAAGAAGCGCTTCTTGAAGCTGTGGGAACAGACATGGTAAAAAATTGTAAGCTATTACATGCCTTAGGAACAACAAGTGGAATCTTCATGATGGCTTTAAAAAATACTTTAACCTCCAACTAACCTCAATCACACACGATAATGCGACAATTACTATGATTGTCGAGAACTTACCTTTGAGCATGACCAGAGCTTACGAGCCCAAAGTGACCTAGTGAAAAGGGAGTTCCTATAGAAACTAAGATCTTTAAAACCTGCTATGAAGCCGGAATGGCTCATCCTAGGAGACTTCAACCTCATTTATCGAACACAAAAATAGTGATCGACTTAACTTAGACATGATCAATAGATTCAGGCACGTAATAGATGAAGTTCAATTGTTACCAACTGAAATGCATGGGGCATAGATTCACCTGGTGTAATGATTAACATTCCCTAACAATGAGCAAATTAACCATTTGCTACCTGCCATAGAATGGAGATCTTTAGTTTCCCACGTACCGAAACATGCAGGCATTGGCATCCATGTGCTCTCACCATTGCCCACTTATGCTACAAGGGGACACCCATGTTGACTTGTATAAAGGTTTTAGATTTGAATCTTTCTGGACCAAAGCATTGGACCTCATGGAGACCGTACGTCAAAGAGGCTTGGGATAAGCCAGTTAAGTTAGTACATATGACCCCATGCTAAGACTACATGTAAAACTGTTATGCATGACAAAAGCACTTACTGTTTGGAGACATAGAAATTCTAAGAACTGGAAAAGAATGACAATTCTACAGTTAAATCATGTTGCAGTTGGAAAGAGCATAGAAAACGAGGATGCTATTATCATAAGAGTTGCATTTTTAAAAACAAATCATCAAATGTAAGCTAGTAGGTATGGCAGTAATCGAAAAAAGAAAGGCCAAACAACATTCAAGGTTAACTAGGATTCGTGATAGAGACAACAACAACCTTTGTTCCACATACATGCAAATATTCAGAACTTAAGAAATATGTTGATCTTTGGGAAGTGTTGCACCGCATCCCATTGAACGATGAGGTGGAGGACACCATTTTGCTCGGTGGTGTTGGATGATAGACGGAGAAACATGAGGAGTAGTGCCTACCATATTCAATCATAGGCAGGGCCGTCCAACGATTTGAAGAACCTTGAACATAACGCATGATGTGGCTTGTGGCTTTAAAATTTGACAAGTAAACTGTGATTTTTTTTTTCACAGCATATATATGGGCAGCTTCTAATCTTTGTTTACCGAGAGAATCTGGGAGCTCTTCTCTTCAGTATCCCCCCTGTTGTGCTGAAAAGGAAGGAATCGTGGAGATCCTCCTCGCAGGCAGAGGCAGGTTGCAGTTCCGCGTGGTCTGGTTTAGCGTGCCGTGTTGGCTCCTCATTCTCTGCTATTCGTGTTAGTGTGTTTCCTAGCCTAAAGCAATTAGCAGCATTGCTACTGTTTTCGTAATCCGATTCCATCCCTAATTTATTTCGTAATTGCATATGTGTTCTGTGACCGGTGCACATGCTGTATGAATACGAGTCAAATTCTCATTTTAGGTTGTAGCCACCTTGGCATGGCTTCTAGAGAGTTGAAATTGATGCCAGATACTTTAATGACCTTTTTCAAATAAATAAATAAATAAATAACAGTATAAAATTTGTTTGTTTGTTTGTTCTGGAAGTTCGATTCTAAAATGTCGCTGCAAAGAGCATTTAGCTTCTAGGGTTATCTCTGCTTATATTTCCTCAGTGTCAATTCACTGAGAGGGACTCTGGTTATCGTTCAAGGTTGTCTTTAGGATGGTCCAAATCTGCTCCATATACCACCCGAACCGAACCGAGTCAGCTGAGAGTAAGTGAACGGTCAAAGTCAACACCAGGCGCCAACTCTTCTGGCGCCGCCGCCTGCTCTCCGCTCTCCCTCCCCACGTCATCCTCTGCAACCTCCCTTCCCCACGCTCCTCCGCCCCTGCCAGCGCCGCCCGCCGCCGCGCCTTCCCTCCCCATCGCCTACGTATTTCGGATCTGCGCCGGCATGTAAACCCGCCTCCGGCGCGGCGGCGCCACGCTACCCCGGCGCGGCGGCCCCTGTCGCGGAGCAGCCACGTGGCCACCCTCTCGTGCCAGCATGAGATACCGCGGCGCACCAGCTCCGCGTACAGGCACGCCACTCCCCGCGCGGCGGTGCGGCAGACCCAGCCTCAGCTCGCCCGGCAAGCCTGCACGGAGCAGCAAGGCGGCCCTCTGGGCGCCGGCCGCCGCCTGTGCCTAGTTCCAGGCTGGGCTGGGCCTGGGCGCTGGCGATGGACGGGTCCGAAATGCACAAGGATTAAGGCACACTACCTCAACTGTCGCTGTTTGTTTTACTGATTCAGACCAATTTTCCTATTTCGTCTTATTTCCTCCTCTCTTTTTACTTTGCATGCAGGAACTAGAAGGCTCTTTCTTCTATATTGATTTACCTTCTCTGCGTCTATTTTGCAAACACTTGATATGACTGCTTAATATTTGTTCTGTAACTGTTACCATACCCAAGTGTGACTCCCAATGCCATTGAGCATAGAATAAATGTACTGACCTGCCCACTGCGTAAGTTGTTTGTCTCCCTGTCTGAATCAGTAAAATAAGTACAGTTTTTCAGCTAATCTAATTTAACAGACTCACAATGACCACATATTTAAAAGGATTTGACTCTGAAATACCCCCTTCGCAGCAAATCGCTGCTACCAAACTAGATGCCGACTGTCATACTGTAGAGTAATGTTTTCATTATTCAGAGTTTGTTCCTTTTCATTTCAAGTCTACTGTAGTTGCCACCATCATATTCATATTTGAGCGCCTTACTGTCATTGCTACTAAACTTAGTGTCAGCGCTTTATGTTGTGGCCAAGCCATGAGGCTGCCTTCATAAACACTGGCCTGCTCATCAGCTTACATGAAAATTACCATTGCCACCTTGAACCTGTAGCTTCACCATGCTATGACCACCAAATTTGAAGATCAGATTTTTATGTACCCTAAATGTCTTCCGACGGTTATCACAGAGCAACAGTATAGGAGCTAATCCTGCACAGTTGTAATTTGTGACTGTTTATGTCCTCTTTGTCTACTGATGATATATTTGGTTAAAGATTATAGATTGCTTTTTTTTTGTCAATCTTACTGTTTTCTTCAAAGATAAGCGCATGCTACTACTCCTGTGATGATTGGCATGAAACTTACCTTTTTATACAGCTATTCCTGCTCCAAAGAGTGTAATGACAGTTGGTTTATTTGTTCAGAAAAGAAAAGAAAAGAAAAGATTTCTGCCAGACTAAAAATTGTATGGCGTCCTAGGTAACCCGTATGAAGCACGGGGGTACCTGCTCAGATGATCAAGAGTTCAAGACAGGTTGTTCACACAAATATTGCTATAATTGCCTGACTGGGTATGTTGAAGAGAAGTTGCTGGCCTCAACGTTTCCTATTCCATGTCTCCAATTAAGGTGTAAATATCTTATTTTTGCTAGTGAGTGTGAGTGTAAGTCACTCCTTCCAGTTAGCAGCTATGATTCCCTTTCCCTTAAGAGGATTTTTGCAGAAGATGGCACCTCAGTAATGAGTGTAAGTCATTCCTTCCAGTTAGCAGCTATGATTTCCTTCCCCTCAAGAGGATTTTTGCAGAAGATGGCACCTCAGTAATGAGTGTAAGTCATTCCTTCCAGTTAGCAGCTATGATTCCCTTTCCCTTAAGAGGATTTTTGCAGAAGTTGGCACCTCAGTAATGAAAAGATTTTATAGTTCCTTTCCAATTTTTTCAGTTCTGTTAGACCTTACTCAGCACTTCTCTAGGGCAAGTTCATCAAGTCAGACAGATCCCAGTTGTATTGAGTGCCCAGAATGCCATAGAGATACTATGTATCAACTATGGAGTGACACATCATGATGGGCTGTGATGAGTACCAGAGCTTTCCTGTTGAGGATAGAGATGCTGGAGACCTATCTTTGCTTTGCCTTGCACAAAACAATAGGTGGTGGGTGTTGTCAGACATGTCGACGTATGATTGAACTAACACAGGGCTGCTTCCATATGACTTTCTGGTATGCTCTCTATGTATATGTTTTTGTAAATATGCTAGATCTATTTGAAGTCTGACAGTCTTCAAACTTCCTCTGATGCATGTACTTTTTAAAGAAAACTAGAAATTTTTTTGCATGGAGCTGAGCTGTCTTGTCGTCTAAATCAGCAACCAGTGCTTATTTCCTGATCTCTAAATTTTTTTCTATTTTTTTTGTAAATTTATGTTGTCTTCCATATGACCCAGAAGAAACATTGATTATGTTTTAAAGTGCAGTAAACATTCCTAGTTATTGCTACTTGTCTCAAATCAATGGAAATATGTTAAGGTAGTTATATCGTGTTAGACTGCCTTATATTCTTTCATTTCTGTGGTTGCTTGGTTGCTTGCATCAGTTCTGATTGTGCAGTTCTCTTCCATAATTCTGGTTCCAAAAATAACACTGCAATTTGTTGCATGACATTAGAAGCAACTTGATACAAATCTTGTAGCTGATTGAGTATAGGATCATGATAATATTTCTCTACACTAGCATTCTGTATGTATTGGGCATACCAGGATTCGGCGATCGTGCTGCTTTTAAATAGTGAAGCTTCTCATCACAGGTAGCCATTTGTCATTAAAATGCATGTAATAAAGTTTGTTCATTCATAAATATTATATTTCTCTACACTAGTGTTCTGTTTGTACTGGGCATATCAGGATTCGGTGGTTGTGCTGCTTTTAAGTAGTGAAGCATGTTTTGTGTTATCATCACAGATAGCCATTCGTCATTAAAATGCATGTAATAAAGATTGTCCATTCATAAATACATGTGCTAGTCTTTATGTTCGGTGCTATATACTTGTGCAGGTGTGGGCATGAGTTCTGCTACTCCTGTGGCGCTGACTATGCTACTGGTGTACAAACATGCAATGTGTGATCTGGGATGATGAAGCCATGGAGCCTGCCTCTGCTGCACGATTAATCCAAGTAGCATCTGAGATCTGGGCATGGGACACATTTGATTGTATGCCAACTGTCGTGGAGCGGTACTCAGAGCAGAAGAGAGTTCAGCTGGCAAGCATCCAGAGATCGTGGCCCTGCTGTGCTGACTCCATCGTTGACACCATGTACCTCCACAAGCTTCCATGGCTGGAATGATTCGTGTCAGTGATCAGTGGCATCTACGATCATGACTACATCCAGTAAAAAGAAGCAGTTATAGATAGCAGGAAATTAAAGGAATGGAACGTACTAAGTTTCATTCAGAGTAATATGTTTCCATGGACCTGTTGATAATTAATATTGACACAGGGAAAATGATATGCTTTCATCAAACACTAGAGTTGGTTTCCCCTTGTAACTTTTGGTGTTAGCGCATCAGCAAAAATAGTTCACCACTTGTCAGTCTGCACTTTATGATTCTGATCTCTCTCTTTTTCTAGTGACCAAGACATTTTTTTTAGCTTTATAAATTACATATGTTGAATTAAATCAGAAAAAAACCCATCTGCCAAGTTGATGCCTGTTGTTCATTCATGCAAGTTACATTTTATTTATGGGAGTCGTTAAAAAACAGGTAACCGATTATTTCTCCACGTTCAGCGACGTTCTGTAGTTGTTAAAAAACAGGTGCCCAATAATGCTCTGGGCCGCCATCGCCGGCACTTCTGGGCCGCCGCCATCGCAAACAGTGGGCCGCCATCGAGGGTGAGCCCTCAGACAGCCACACACTCGTCTTCCAAATTTTCTTTTTCCATTTCCCATCCCCTCGCACCCAAATCCGGCGGCCTCCCTCCCCACGCAAAACCCCCGTCCGCCTCGCCGCCCGCCGAAGATGGTTCTGGGAATCGTCGCGCGCGCGATGGGGGGCTTGCGCCGCCTCCCCGCAACGCTCCCCAAGAAGCCCCTCCCGCTGGATCGCGCCAAGCGGACGTTGGCGAGCAAGGGGCCCCTGCTCCCCGCAACCCCAGGGCCGACGGCTCCACGCCCGTCGGCGAGGGCCGTGACAAGCGTGTGGGGGCGCTCCGCCTCTTCCTCGGCAAGCCGGATCCGATTCCGCTCGGCGTCTCCGTGCCGGCCACTGTCTCCGTCCCGCGCCACCTGGCCACGAACAGCGACGGTGCCATCTTCTCCATAGAAGCTACCTGCAGTTCGCTATGCGATGTGGGCTTCTGATTTCCTCTCGCAGTTAGGGTTTCTCTATTGGGGATGGGTTGGGTGTGGCCACCGATCTCATCCATCGTCAAATTCCATGCAGTTCTACACGGCAGTCGCCGCGGGTCACGCCCGCGATGCGATCGTCGCATGGGCTCAACAGGCCGCCAAGGTGGAGATGGCGCAGGGGGGCTGGACCTTCGAGTCCTTCAAACTAGCCTCGACCAAGGACCAATTTGCGGAGAAAGTTCTGGTTCGTATCTCCTTTTCAACAGACATTCTGTGAAGTTCAAACGCAGCAATTTGCGGAAATTGCATCAGTACAACGTAGCTGTGTATGTTGTGTTGTGTGCAGGCAAGAATGGTGTCCTTTACCAGCTCCTCCGGGGACGACGTCTACCGTCTTCACCAGCTACGCTACACCGTCACTGCCCTCCGGCTTGATCCGGTGGCCACGCTGGCCTGCGCCGCCACGCAGTACCAGGACCCTGACGTCTCTCTCGTGGCCACTGCCGCTGTTGAGCTGGTCCACCAGATGAGAACGCACGGCGCCGCCAGGGTCATGAGCGCAATGCAGCAGTGGCTGGAAGAGGCGTCAAAAACATCCGGCGCCTCCACAAGCGTCTACCGCGCCGACAATCCAGCGCCACCCCTTCAGCGGCGCAGCTGGATCGTTGGCCTCGTCCTCTTCATCGTCGCCTTTTCTCTCGTGCTGCCACTTGGTCTGGGCGTGTACATCTACAAGTTCCGGGCTGAAGAATGGGCTGAAAAATGCGACACCATCATTCAAGCCTGCGCTAACAGCTTCAAGTACACCATCTCAGGAGGATGGAGGGGCGAGACCCTTGTCCAGAGCCATAGGAGGCTTATCGCCGAGGCGGAGAAAGCGGAGGAGCTGGAGTCGCAGGAGGAGATGCGGAAGAAGGCGGAGGAGCTGGAGCGCTTGCGGAGGAACGAGGAACGCTTGAGGAAGCAGGAGGAGCGCAGGAGGAGGGAGGAGGCCTGCCCGACATGGCGGAGGGCCGAGGCTGATGCAGTCCGCCGAATGCCCCCACTGAAGCGCTTCGTTTACACCAGCAACATCTTTAAATATCGCAACTGATAGGTGTTCTTCCCAACTGATGTGTCTGTCACTATATGCAATCAGTTTACATTTTTTTCCCAACTGATGACAAGATGAGAAATATTCTAAGTTCTATGGTCACATGACATCGTTTGGTTGAAAATTCTAGAGGCTTTCATGGTTCATTATCATTATGAAGTAAGAGTTTGCAGGTTCTGTTTTATCAGACCCATTTTCATATTGTTTGTGTCAACAAATGGAATTCCAAATGTCTTTGATTGGCAGCAACCAGGTTCTGGTTTAGCTGTGTTTCAAAAATAGAATCCTTCTTATTTACATGGTACTTGATTCATGTGGGTTTGTCTTCCCGGTTCCATATTCTGTAGGATACAGCAAAAAAGATGGCACCGATTGTGTTGCCTGATGGTTTGTGCTGATTGTGTCACCAAATCATTTGAAGCGCATTGGCTGTTGTTACATCCTGATTGATTGTTTGATCTGAAATTCTAGTGGAGAGCAGTGGGATATTTGGGGTGCATCAGTAGGGGTCCTTCCGTTGGATCAGCAACATAGGAAACTGCCTATTTGATGAACTGCCTATTCGAATTAAATCTCAGTTTCTCTTTTTTCTTATGAATATTTAACTTCCTTGTGCATGATCTCAATGTAAAAGGAACTTCTGTTGCCCTTGAAGTAAATGAGAAGCTTAACATTAGCTTTCTTGATGGTATCACAAGCTCATTCTTGGTATGCTCATTCCTTGGTTTCTGTGTCCCATAAGTAACTTTTATTGTTACTCACTTCCTAATTTTTAAATGAAACACATATCAGGGTTTTTAAATGGTCGTTTCTGGCTGGCTGGTTCTGGCTTGGTCGTTTCTGGCTGGCTGGTTCTGGCTGGTGTTCGCTTGGTCGTTTTTAAATGAAACACATATCAGCCCTGTTCGCTTGGTCGTTTCTGGCTGGCTGGTTCTGGCTGCTGCTGATTTTTTGTGAGAGAAAAATACTGTTGAATGGCTGGCTGATTTGGCTGATAAGTTCAAACGAACAGGCTGAGAGTGTTTAACTGTGCTGCTTTTTTTAATATTTGACGTAGTTTCTTATGTGATCACACTATTAAACATGTAAACAGGAAAGGTGAAGATGCTACCGAGCTACAAACACTTTTATTCAGTGCTGCTTTTCTAGATTATCGTGAATTTCCTTTGTATTTTTTAAAAATGCTAAACTTGACTGGAAAAACAGAATATCTTATCAGTAATGAGAAACTGAAGGATAGTGCATCTGCTATCCATCTTGCTCTTCCAGACATTATATGATCCCATAGCCAGTATGTACTACCCATAGAAATGGTCTTCACTTCATACTGGCCGAGGTTGATGGGCTCAAGGGCTAAGCATTGTCACCATTTGTCACTTTACCACTTCTCGGTTAGGTATGTATGGTTAATTCCCAGTGCCTGACTTGTTTTTTCGCTGGTGTTTTCAAGTTTAAGTGTGGTCGTCTTACTTTGTTCTCTGCTTTTTTTTTAATTATTCAATTCAGTAGCATGATGGTCAGGGAAATGGGGTGTATGACAATGCTTGGATAGATAACCATGATTGTTAGTGGCCAACACCTATTAACTAGGCTAAATTTCACTGTGCCAAGTAGCTTCTGGTAACAATGATCACTTTGTCAAGTGTTAATTTAGGTAGCCCAAATGATCATCATGCCTTTTTGACTTTCTTTCTTTCATAATACTTATAATATTTACCATGTCTCATATTTTCCCCCATCTGTTTACTGCTGAATTCATCTCTGTAAAAAATTTACTGAATTTTGGCTTGCTGCTTTCTGTTGGAGTTCAATTACAAATGGTTGCATCTTGGTCTTCTAGACAATACCATAATTTTCCTTAATGATGCAAAATATAGTGGGATCATGGGCAGTGTGCAACTTTAAAATTACTGAAACACTGTTAGGATCTTGAAATGGCTTCATGAAATTTCATTTGTATTTGCAATGTGGATTTATGTTGGTCAGATTAATTTCGATGAGACCAAACAAAAAGGTAGTTTGGCAGCCTTACCTTGAAAAAATTAGAGATGTGTTCACAATGACTGAAAAGAACGACTGTCATATGTAGAAAACTTGAGAGGAGTCTGTTATCCATTGGTCACTAAATTAGAAGTGTTGGATGCATCAGCGAACAAGCACACTAGAGGTGTAGCATTGGGCCTCTTTCTTAAAAATTGAAGATGTTATTATGGATGAGCAAGAGGAGCATGATGTCGTTATCTTCCTGCAAAAGCTTCTGAACAGAAATTTGCTATCTGACATGCATAATGACTATCACTCTTTGATGAGATTGGTTCCCTATTGAAATTGTATTATACTGGAAGCTACTAAAGCATGGATAGCTCTTGAACATTTTGCTTGTAGTGCAACTGTCTCTGAAAATTGCATTTCTACACTATTGATAAATATCTTCAGGTTTATGAAGGCTAGAAAATTTGACACCGGTAAGGCGATCCAAATGAGGACTAAAGATGTATGTATATGAGAGGCCAAAGAGGGGATGGCATAGAGGTAATGCATATTTGTATGCGCCAAGTCACAATAGTTTTATTTTATTAGCTATTTCATACTACCTTGTAGAACGCATGTCACTTGCTTTCATGTCCCATTCAGTCGTCTCACCACACTTTTGACTGTTCTGGGCCTAAAAAGATCTCACACCACAATTGTTAATATCAGGGGAGAGGAAGATCAAAGAGATTAATAGGTGCAGAACGGAGGGGGACACTTCACACTGGCAGTGGTGCTCCATCGGCATGGCATACGCTGATGCATGTTGGTGTGGGAGTTTCTGGATGTCCCAATTTAATAACCAGCTAGAAATATTCAGTTTAACTTGAAGAGTGCAATGTATGGAATTGACAAGCTTAGACCTCAGCGAACCATAATGTGCTGACTGTTCAGTTCTTGCTGCAACAAAAGTAGTTCTGGGAAATGGGGAAAAGGCATCGTTCTGGAACTCAAGCTGGCTACAAGGAACGGCTCCTGCTACACTCTACCCAAATCTCTTCAGGCATGGCAAAAGAAAAAACCGAACGGTCAAGGATGCCCTCACTGATGACAAATGGATCCAGGACGTGGACTATGACATGACTGAGAGGGTTATCCCAGAGTTCATGGAACTTTGGGGGTGGCTGCAGCATATAGTGCTAACCCTGTCGCAGGAAGACAACATCACTTGGTTACATACCTCCGATGGACAATATACTGCTAGATCGGCTTACCGGCTGCAATTCTTTGGCAATACTGCATCGCCAACAGCTGAGCTCACATGGAGAACAAAGGCCCCACCAAAGTGCATATTCTTCGCTTGGTTGATGCTGCAAAACCGGGTTTGGACAGCGGCTCGCCTCCAGATTAGGGGATGGCCAAATCAATACTTCTGCCCCCTGTGTATGCGTAACCTGGAGACGATAGATCACCTGATGCAGTGCAGCTTTGCCAAACAAATCTGGGACAAAGTAGGAGCTTGGGTCTCCGGCTGTTGCTTTGGAACCGGTGAATTGGAGGCATACTGATGATCTAGGGGGCTGGTACAATGACCTGGGATACAGTGGACAGGGCTCAAGAAAGAAGGGGGTGAGATACATTACCATGCTCATGGTGTGGATCATCAAAGAAATAATCGCATCTTCAACACAGCCTGCCTAACACCAGAACAAGTTGTTAATGCGATCAGGGAAGAAACTATCCTCTGGATTCGGGCGGGCAATGGGGACATGGAATGGTGGTTCCAGGGGTATTACACCTAGCTGGGGATGCAGGCCATCCCCAGATTTAGACGTCAATCAGCCGTAAGGTGCAGATGCTTCCTCTGCATGTAATAGGGACCTTAACATAATTAGGGATGGCGTGGTGTCACTGCCTGGTGACACTGAAAAATTGGTGAAGCCTGTGCCACCTCTTGTAAATACTTTGCTTCGCTCTTGTATCAATGAAAGCTGGGAACAGATATTTTGGTGAAAAAACAACTTTCCACAGAATTTTGTAGAATTCGAAACTCCTCTAGACTTTGGACTCTGGTGATTGAAATTGACAAGTTCATGCAAGATGCCAAAGGAATGCAGAAACCCTTCTTTGGACGTGAACGTTCCTAAGCCCTGACATGTTTCAATGTTCTTTATCTTTTCTTCAAATTGTACTCCAGTTATAGGTCACAAATGTTTTGTTGATCATGCGTCCCCACAAATATTTTCATTCCACCGTGAAGGTTGTGGGTGGCCCCTCGGCCACTTTCACCTTTCAAGCAAACGGTAGTTACCATTACATTCAGATAACTAAAGCATACTCTGGCAGTCAATGTGCTATTACAACAACTTGACACACGGATTAAAACCGATGATTCATTCGCTGGGGTACTTCAAATAAAGTAAGAAACATCCAATTCAAGTCGCTTACAAGAGATAAACCCAAATCATCCGCCACCGACACACAGCAAATTCTGATTCAAAGTGAATATATACACGACATCATGCTTGCAGGGAGTTTATATATATAAACAAGCTGGTAAAATAAAGCATCCAAAATTATTGGCTTGATTAAAGCAGCAAGCAGGGTATTCTCTGCAGCCCAACGCCTTGCAAGCACGTCAGAAAAAAGGGGGTGCAGGTTGCGACTGGAACAGCCGACTGTTTGGAGTCTTATTATAGCCAATTTCTCCTCAGTCACTCATTTGGAATTTTAGGATAGTGATGATAGCAATCAGAAAAACGTTCATAGAGGACACAAGCAACATATATAATGGTTAATTAATACAATTTCTGCTTCACAGCATGCTTTGCTGACATAGGGCATCAAACAGATATCCCAGACTCCCTCATTCTCATACTTGGCGGTTCAAATAGGACAGAAACAACAAACAAGTTAATACAACTTCTGCTCCACAGCCACGGATCTGACTGCTCACTGCTGAGATACCAAGCCAACCATATAAATAAAAAGAGATAGTTGCCCATCAGCCCTAAACAAGCTAATTTGGCTGTACATGACCCTTATCTTTGCGGTTTCGTACAATCACTTCAATGGCAGTAAAACCGGCAACGGAAACTGAAAGAATAACATAGGAAGACCACTCCAGGGTTTTGTAAAACCTTGAGCCCCACCTGATGTTTTCCCTAACAAGTACATGGATAAAACATATCAGAAACATTTGTGTTAAGCCAATCAAAATAGAGTCTAGTGCCACTACCTCATAATTTCATCTTCAATCTTGTATCTTTTCAAAACATCTCGGATACCTTCCACATCAATCGACCTCCTCTGGGTGCCAATGTCATTCTGTTATGCATAAGCCATTGTTATTAATAATATAAATAAAGAAAAAGGTAAAACAATGTGTCCACCATCTTTTATAGTAGAGCAAATAGTGCAATGCAGGTACCTTGGCACTAGCTACACTGATGTACTACGTGTATATGGAATAATGGAAAATGGTTTACATATATAGTATAAAGTTAACAATAATTTGTGCCTCGGGTACCAGGTTGAGTTCTTGTCATTGTTGAACCTTGCTCCACGCAGCAACTTACAAACAACAACATAGCTAAGCAAAGGCTTAACAAATTCTGATTAGCCCACCTAAAAACATTACAAGGCCCAAGAGACCCAAGAGACAAGCCACTGTTTGGGATAGCCGTGTTCATAAGGGTGAATGTGGGTTACTCAAACCGCATGATTAACACACCGAGCAGGTTGGGATGGTTTCTGGTTTCTAGGTGGCTTCAGAGCGATTTCAAGCATTCACTGGATTGGTCAATCCAGGTGGTATGGAAGGTTTCACACAAGGCCATCAACCATAGCCAGATAAACTGTCATTGCCGCATGCCCACTGCTCTGTCGAGCCTCGTAGATGAAGAACCAGACTGTCTAAGTCTGCAAGTCTGAAACTCATCACTCTTCAGACTTGCCAGGATCTGACAAGAACTATGTAAATAGAGAGTATAATAAACGGAAAAGCAATGATTCTACAACCAGGATAGTAAAGAAGAAAATGAAATAAGCATGAAACTCTTGTTCCCTCCATTCCAGCTTGGAATTATAAATCCCCGGTTCAGAATACCAGCAACAGTTAATGTAAACCTTCAGCATTAAATTAATGCCAGTGCACTTAACAAACCTTCACCATTATACTATTTCAGAAGACCACCATTCAATTGACTTCCCCTCAGATTTCAGGGCTTTACTACTCATATATTTTTCAGAGCTTCAGGCTCGCAGGACTAGATGGTTATTCCCCCTCCTCCATCTATGAGGCCTGACTGCCTTAAGCACAAGCATTATGGTTTGGTCACCACGACTGTGGCTGTGGGCTGTGGCCCCAGGCCTGGTGGTTAATGTTAGTGCCCTGAGCAATGGCCAGCATGCCGAGGCTGAGGATTGCATGCTACTGGCTCTGCTGTCTACTGACAGGGGAGCAAAGGTGGCAGTACATGGAACGACGAGTTATGGCTCCTCGTCAGCGTGGTTGGACTGCAGGTGACTAGGGACGCCGCCTAGCTGAAGCTCCTGTGATGGCTCTGCGCCTCTGCCGGCATCTACTGCCGCACCCTACAGCTTGTACTGTTTCCTCTGGCTGAACACGCTACCTGGTCAGCCTGTATGAACTATGACTACAGTTCTTTCTGGGCTGAATCCGGATTGGCTGCCAGTTTTGCCCAAACCATAAACAGGGCTAGTTTGGGAGGAGATGATTGAATACATACTGGGGGTTCTCCTTACATGTTCCAACAGAGAGATTTTTGCAAGTTAGGCAGCAAGAGGTTGGTGAGTTCTATCAAAGTTTTGCCATAACACAATTGGATAATAATTTTGGGTGAGAAATAGTAAATGTATATGGACCGGCACAGGATGACAGGAAGATGGAGTTTATCTTGGAGCTACAAACCCAAATCACAAACACACAGGGACCAATTCTGTTGGGATGAGATTTTAACTTGGTTAGGAGAGTGTCTAAGAAATCATTTGGAAATGTCGAGGTCAGATCTATCTACGCTTTTAATAACATGATTGACACCACATAGTTTAGAGAGCTCCAAAGATCAGGAAGCAGATACACATGGACTCATAATCAGAATCAACCCAATCATGTATGTCCTAGATAGGGTGCTGGTTAATAATTCCTGGGATGACAAGTTTAATTTGGCTCATGTGCATACCAACCCGAGGCTGGGACCAGACCATATAACCCCCTAATTGTGGATACTTGAGGAGCCTTGGTACATCAACATTACTATTTCAGATTTAAAATGCTGGCTACCTAGAGCAAGGAGGTTTTGTAGAGTGGGTAAATGGAAGATGGCCATAGCGGTAAAGTTATTATTGTATAATTTAAAAAAAAACAAGATACTAAAAAAAAATCACTCAGGTGCAGATCATCTCTCCCCCAGCACTTAAGGTCTGTCTGAATTCAGAAGCAAGTTACAGGAAATAAATATTCAAAACACCAAATGGAACATAGTAATCAGCACGCAAAGGGTCGGGCAAGCAAGCAAATTATGGCACGAATCCCCCAGCCAGCATTGCTCCCCCTCACTAGCTCGATCTCCAGGCTGGCTCAACCACAAAATTAAAGTTGGAATCAGCAGCTCAACATAACTATCTTTGGGAGGATTTGTGGGGAAACCTCAATTTCAGTATGGCGGAAGGCGAGCATATGTTATCAATCATCAACTCGAGTACAATACATACATGCACGCAATAGAGCAGATAGCGCTAGTAGAATCAACCTGACCGCGGGTGGTGCCGAGAAACCGAGAGAGCGCCGGCGCCGGCGGAACACCGGGACCCGGGTGCCGGCGGAGAGCATAAGCCGCAGCAGGTCCCCGCATCCTCGTCGCCAGGCTGCGAAGCGCCATACCAATACGCTGATTGGAGACCTAGATTCCCTAGATTACGCGGCGGCTAGGAGGACCTTGGGTTCGTGGGAGGTGCGGCGTCGGCCGATCGGATGGGATTGCCTCAATAATTATAATTAGCTTGTGTAGTACAAAACGGAATTGGATTTGGAATATAGAAATAGAAAAAACGGGAAAAAGGAAAACGTGGGTGCCGTGGGATTTGGACATCGGCCCGCGAGAGGCTTGGAACAAAATGCTGGGCTGGGCCAGGGAAAAAAGCTTCCAATAAACTGTATTTGTATTATTAAAAGCGTTCTATTTTTACACATATATTTGTCCATATTTGTTCCTCAAAAAATATTTGTCCATATTTGTATTCTGTGTTTAATTCTAAAAAACTGTATTATTTTTCCCCCCAAAACAAATATATTTGTATAATGTTTAAGATGCAGCACTATTTATTGCTTGATCAAGTACGACCATCATGTAATTTAAATCCATATTATTGCATAATGTACATGACTATTTTGCCCAATAAAAAGGGGAAGAGATTATTGAATGTAGTCTAACATGATATTATTAGGCAACTGTCACTAGGATTTTTCCGGTAGTGGGCTAATGTATATGACCATTTTCTAGGTTGGCACGTTTAGGTTTTCTTATGACAGTACCCTCCATAGGCTAAATTGGGGCTTAGCTAATGACAAACACCAACGAATCCTCATCTTTGCTTTACATAAACTAAATATATATTTCCGATGTATAACACTCGTACTCTCTCCTTTTACTGCAGTCTGGTGATTACCTTAAACTAAACTAATGCACACAAGGTCTACGAAGAAGATAGCTAAGAAATGGTGGGAGGCGTGTAGTCGCCACCCATTTTACACTCTCTCTATATATAGGACATCAGTCTTCGACACCTTTCGCGCGTCCACCGACCACGAGGGCGTGTGCCTTCTACTAGTTTGCAAGTTGCAACAAATGGGGAGGAACACCTAAGAAATGGTGGGAGGCGTAGTCGCCACCCTCTGCCGCGGCAGAGAAGCAGCCCGCACCGAAATTTCCGGTGCTGCTAGCTTCATTTGCCGGCCCGACAGCAACGGTCGCGCGGCATGGCAAAAGAAAAAAAAAATCCCTTTGGGAGTTAATTAAGCAGTAGAACTTGGAGTGAGACATACGACCTTAGGAAGACAGTACTCCTGGGTTCTAAGTTGTATGTTATTTGTGGCTGTCCAAGGTGCAATAGTTTTTTTTTACTATGTACTTGTATACAACGTATATGTAAGTACTTAGCAAAAAATTATTTATGTACATCTAGAAAAAAAATACTATAATGACTTACATTTTGGAATGGAAAATCTCAAAAGAAATTATAAGCACTTTATACTCGATCAATTAGATATGTCAAATATTTTAGTTACAGTGAACATATATTTATCCAAAACAAAAGAAGAATATAAAATATATCTTTGCGCTCCTAATTATAAGTCATTTTTAACTTTTTTGGGTTCATCCAGTTTGCTATATATCTAAACATATCTAGATTCACAGAAGAATATATGTAAAAAAAGGTCAAAACGACTATAATTTGAAACGGGAGGAGGGAGTAACCATTAGGAGTCCTCCAAAACAGGGGAAACAAATGACTCCAAATCCAAAATTTGGGTCAAAGGTGAGGCTACGAGTCTAAGTTGCCATGACCGGCAAAGGAGGATGGAGAATGGCCACGGGCGCACGTAGTAGTGGTTGGGGCATCCGAGAAGCAAAGGGAGGGAGGAAAAGAGAGAGAGAGCGCAAGTGGTGCTGATGCATTATTGAGTGGATAGGAAGAGACCAATAGGAGCAAAAACATCTATACGAAAACACGCTAGGCTTAAGATGTTTGAAAGTGGCCCCTGATACATCTTCGGGTGTACATGGTGACGTATTTGAAAGCAGGAAAACAATTGCAATGCCTCTAGCATAGTTTGTTGAATAGCAATGGTATGTTCGAAAATGATATTATTATTATTATTATTATTAACTCAAAGAAAAAAGGTGTAAAAAAGTCAAAACGACATATAGTTTGAAACGGAGGATGGAGTAATTATTAGGAGTCCTCAAAAATAGGGGAAAACAATTACAAATGACTCCAAATTCAAAATAGGGAAAAGAATACCATATATTTTGTTTTGTTTTTTGAGGAAAGAAAAGGTAAAAGGATCCTGCTACCTTAGGAGAGGCGGCGAGTAGTGGATGCGTTGAGGTGCGGCCCGGCCCGGCCCAAGAAGGGTTCCTTGGGAGGCACAGCTCCGCTACAACGGGCAGGCTGCGGCGGCCAGAAGCGCGATTTGGAATTTCACTTCATTTCGTTCCCCTCCCTCCCTTCGTGCCTGCCTGCCTTGTCTCCTTCCTGCTCCCCTCCCCCGCGCGCCCAAAACCCCCGCTCCTCCGCTCCGCCGCCCGCCGCCGACGAGATGCAGTCCTCCTTGGTACGCGCGGTGCGGGGGACGGTCCGCCTCCCCTCGACTCGTCCACAGATTTCGCTCCAGCCGAACCGCGATCGGATCCATCGGATCAACCCCTGGTGCGCGGCGAGGAGGTGGGTCGCCCATGGCGGGCTGCCCACCGGCCGCGGCGGCAGCAACAGGGGCGCCTCCTCCACCGTCGGCGCGCGCCGCGACGCGCTGGAGCCCCCTTCCCTCTGGAACACGCCCCCGCTGGAGCCCCTCCCCCTTGGGGTCCCGATCCCGGTGGAGATCGACGTCCCTCTACAGCAGGCGACGAACGCGGAGGGGTACGTCTTCGCCGTGGAGGTGACCTGCAGGTGTACTTGCGAGGTGAGGGTGATCTCTCTATTTCGCCTAACTCAATTAGGGTTTATGCTCTGATCTGATCTGATGAATTGCTCGATCCAATTGCAATCGGTTGACCCAATTCAATTCCCTTCGCGCAGCTGTACCAGCCTCGCTCCGCGGCCGACGTCCGTGACGCCATCGTCTCCGCGGCACATCACGCCGCCAGGGCGGAGATGATTCAGGGCGGCTGGAAGTATCACAGCAGCAACACCGGCTGGGAGAAGGAGCACTACGCTGAGCGCGTCATGGTACTGCCTTCCTTCCTTCCTTGCTTCCTTTTTCCCCGCTGGAGCACCAGAAATTTACATCGACACCCTATTATTCCACCCCCCCCCCCCCCCCCCCCCCCCCTCCCCTCTCTCTATGTGTGTGTGTGCAGGCCAGGATTGCCTCATCTCCCAACTCCAGCTCCACAATGAGCATCCAGTTTGCCAGCTACTGCGTCACAGACGTGAGCTTCGACCCGCTGGCCACCCTGGCCACCGCAGCGACCAGGCTTCAGGACCCTGCCATGGCCCCCATGGCCGCAGCCTTCGTTGAGATCATCCGTCAGATGAACACTGATGGCGCCATCCTGAGGAGCATCCCGGAGAAGGTTGAAGCGGCGATGGAAGCGGCCACAACCTACGCCCAGCTATGCGCCACTGGCCAGCCAGCCCCGCCTCTCAGGAACCGCAGGTGGATACTGAGTTTGCACTATGCTGTTCTCGCGGTTGGTACTGTGCTGTCGGCGTACGTGGTGGGATACGCGCTGTCCTCTTCCCGGACAAGTGGAGTGAGCACAAGGACGCTGTCATCGAGGCGTACGCCCAAAGCTTCAAGTATGCTTCCTCCTGGGGATGGTTCGGTGAAACCTTGGTCCAACGGAGGGACAGGATGCTGGCTGAGCAGCAGCGGCGGCGCCAGGAGGAGGAGCACAAGAGGATGGAGGAGGAGGACAAGCTGAGGAGGGCAGAGGAGCGCAAGAAGCTGCTGGAGGATTACGAGGCCAGACGGAGGTTTGAGGCGGCCATGACGCCTTGGCAGCTCGTTCGGTACCGCTTCAGCGCCGGCGACCACCGCTTCCAGCGCTACAGGCGCCGTTAGAGCTACAGGTACATGCTGCTTGATTCTTTGATTGGCTAATTGTAATTCATTGATTTGCAATGTGTTTACTCTTTTCTCTGCATAATTAGCATATGAAATACCTGGACAAGAACTCCTATCTTAGTTACACGTAGATCACTTTATTTCTATAAGGCATAAGCATATTGCTGTTTTGTACTAAATACAAGTATTCTGAAGCATTCCATATGTCAGGACCCAGTAACCCACACACATGCAGTGTTGACCATAGACCGTGCGAGTATACATCATCAAATTTTGAGCTGATGTATTGTAATTTCTATAGCATTTTTTAGGGTAACTCTCAGTTAGTCATTTTCTGTTCACTGTTGCAGTATGCTCCAGGTTTTGCGCCTTTTTCCAATCTCCCAGCCCATGCTAGTTTTACTTGACCCCAAAGATAATTTTCCATTACCTTTTGTGATGCAACCTTAACATATGTAAATTAGTTATGCGGCAGTCATGATTTCAGCAGCCCAGGTACAAAAATGTGCACTACTTTGGGTGGCTATCTGAACATCAATCAGTAGCTGACAATGAAGGTTGTCCACCTCTTCAGAAATGGCATATAGAAATGCATTTGCATGTGAGAGGAACCTGCCATGGTAGCAGCCTAGCAGGCTAGTTAGATTCTGGATACATCACTGAAGCTATTGTAATGGCTATTTTTAGGGGTTCCATGAATAATGCCATAGATTTGTTAATCTTTTGGATATTGCTCCACTGGTTATTCACTGAACCGATAAATTTCTAATTGGTGCATTGCTCTTATACAAACAATTCAAGTTCCATCTTTGAATTAAAAAACTACCGATAAATGACTAGTCAACCTAGGATCGTTTTGATTGGTTGCTCTCCTTGTTTGTCCTGTTTGGTAGGTATTGTTTTTGGGGTTCCGGTGCTGCAGGTCGTTGGAACCTGTTTAGGTGTAGGAGGGAGTTGGCAATCAGCATCAACTCACACCCTTTGTGTTTCTTTTCTGTTCTTTTTTTATGAAAATACATGCATTTTTGCCAGCCATAAGATATGGAGAAAGAAATCTCAATGGAGAAATTAGATGTAAAAAGATGATGTAGCTATGGGGTTTTTTAACACTGCTCCTGTTTTGTGTTCTGAAAACATTTTCGTTTACCTGAGAGTGTTACATTAGAAGAACATGTAGATAAGTTCCAGTCAGTATCTTGTGTAACTTTCACCACGCTTTTCTTTTATGGAGACATATGTATATAAATGTTTGTGACTATGATGTAATTGGCTTCTGAACAAATTTAGTGCACCTTCTCCATGTTGTTTGATCAATAGTTTGGCTGATAAATCTTTGTTTCATTGATTCGTTGCCAGATGGTACATGCTGTCTCAAAACTGTCGGTCCAAAACATGGGTGGAACGTTAAGGTGCTTCTGTGCGTGGAAGAGAACACTTTGGCTCCTGAATGAAAATGTTGGATGTCTGGATTCGCAGCTATAATGATAAATTGATAACAATCTCATTATATGTATTGAGCAGGCTATTGCTTTGAGACATCACTATTATTTTTTCAGACGTGATAATATGTAGATGCATGCTGATTGCGGTTGGTTCTGATGAATCTGCAGCATTGCTTGTAGTATTACAGTTTGGGCTTGTTGAGTTATCAGAGGACCAATTGCTGAAGGTGCCGGTCTTTTCTTTACGCAAAAGTTTGCTCTAAATTCATCACATTCTAATTTTTTCCCAGCAGAATTTGATCCTTGTATTGCTGTTGTGGGGTTTTCCTACAATATACTGTTTGAACGTGTGATTTATTTGGTGGTTGTGGTGGTTCACATATACACTTTTCTAACGGAGCTAACTCCATGGCTGTTAAGTTCAGTTGTCCTGCTTTCTTTTGTGCCACCAAATCATTTGAAAAGCATTGTTCTGCTGTTGCATCCTGCTTGATTCTTTGATTGGCTAACTGTAATTCATTGATTTCAAAACTATTTACTCCTTTTTCTGCATAACTAGCATATGAAATATCTGGACAAGAACTCCTTTCTTAGTTAGATCACTTTAGTTCTATAAGGCATAAGAAAATTGCTGTTTCGTACTGAATACAGGTATTCTGAAGCATTCCATAATGTTAGGACTGAACAACCTGCACACATGCAGTATTGACCATAGACCATGCAGGCATACATCATCAAATTTTGAGCTGATTTATTGCAATTTCTATACAATTTTTTAGTACAACTCTTTGTTAGTCATTTTCTGTTCACTGTTGTGGTATGTTCTAGGCCTTGCACCTTTCTCCAATCTTCCAGGCCATGCTAGTTTACTTGATCCCAAAGATAATTTTCCATGACCTTTTGTGATCCAACCTTAAGATTTGTAAATTAGTTATGCGTCAGTCATTATTTCAGCAGCCCAGGACAAAAATGTGCACTACTTTGGGTGGCTAGCTTAACAGCAATTAGTAGCTGACAATGAAGGTTGTCCACCTTTTCAGAAATGACATATAGAAGTGCATTTGAATGTGAGAGGAAATGCTCAGTCACCATTTTGATGGTCTGTTCTTCAAGCATTAGATCTTTTTTTTTTTTGCATCCCAAACTTAATGTAACTGCTGAACTCAAGATGC
>CM041647.1:1918836-1933669 GCA_023333625.1 Bothriochloa decipiens
AAAAAAAAGATACTGCACTAGAAAAAATGAAACGTGTTTTCTGAATATTCTTGGTGTACTTTTAGTTGAAAAGTTCTGTGTTAAGATAAGCTCAGGCGGTTTGATGTACTGCAGTTAGTAGATCATATAGGTGAATTTCTAGACATAGCTGCGTCAGATTCGTTGAAACTTTAGGTGAACTGTTCATGAATGAAAAATGCCAGTGATGATAGGCAACAAATTGTTGTGGGATGATGATACAAATGGTGATTGTGACAGGTTCTCCCTAAACATATGGGACATTTGGGGGACAGAAGATGATAGGCTCATTCTGGAGGAATTACTTTGAGCAGACTGATGGGGCTGGTCTCTGGTGTTCTGGGTGGTTGATGGTTCTGATTTCTGGAGGAGGCTCGACAAACCTACTGAAGAAGAGGTGAAAAAATCCAAGCCGGCAGCGCGTGCTGACCAATTTTGAGCAGACTTTGAACTGAAGTCACCTTACTGAACCATCAACAATGACGTGTATTGAGTTAAAAAGGTGAATCTCTTGACTGCACAGACTCGCTGGAGCGTCTAGTGCTGGTGCTTGCAAACAAGCTGGACCACAATCGTTCTTCCAGTGGTGTATACGGTTCATGTTTTGCATGTACCTGCACGTCCTCAAACCAAGGAACGCCGCTGTCTCCGACGCATACAACGCGAGGCCTGTTGCCTGCCATGGCGCGCGTGGCGCGTCTGAAGCACAGACGGGGCGACCGCGAGGAGCCACCGCCGAGGTGCCGCAGGAGGTCGGTTTCCTAGACGCCTGCCACGGCCGGCCACCATCCTTGCCTCGTCGTCTTGTGGAACTTTTGTCCGGTTCTCTTTTGATGGTGTGCTGGAGGACACCACCAGAGGCTGTGGGCAAGCAGTCGCCGTGGCGGCCTTCGGCCGTTGAGCCCCTGCCTGCCGCGCCCTCGCCGGCATGGTGGGTGGTGACCGTGCCACGCTCGCGCCCTTGTTCGAGAAAGACATGGTCCACCGTGGCGATGCGGTTTTGGCCATGTCACCAGCGAAGCCGTCGCCGTCGCCGTCAAGGCCCGCCCCTTCGCCGCCGGCTGACAGGGGCACACCTCGTCCCACCAACTCCTCACAGCGCGCGGCACGTCTGTTGCTGATGTGGCGACCAGAGGAACTGCCAAGGGCGGGCGCCGGGCAATAAGGAGGGAGGCCGTTCGACTTAGACGAACGGGAGCGGGCGAGGGCGCTGAGCTCCTCGCCGCCGCCGCCGCACCGTGTGCCGCGATGGCCGCCAACATCGACGGCACACCCGGAGCACGTGTGTGGAGGCCCGTCGGCCGCTATGCCACTGGCCAAGCCGTCGCCTCGCCCTCGCGCATGGTCAAGGCCTTTGGACTGACTGCGGCGAGACCTCCAGCACACGCGCTGCTGCAGCGATGGAGGCCGAGGCGCTCCGCTCCTGGGCAAATCCCGGCCGGGGATCGATGCCATGCATGTTCCTGTTCTTGAACACGCGCATGTTCCTATTCGACGACTAGAGATGACGACAAGGCGTAAGCTCCTGCGGATGATGCTCCACGTGCACGGCCTCGGCGCCGCAGAGTACGCGACCAGCCTCGGCCTTCGGCTCCAGGTCGCCGCCGCAGAGCTAGTACGCCACCGGCTTCCGGTAACTACCGCTCGTCGGCCTGGTGATCACGTCGCGCGCAGCTGCAGAGTACACGACCGGCCTCTCGGCCTTGGGCTTCCGGTCGCTGCCACTCGCCGGCCTGGTGATCACGCCGCGCCGCGCCGCGCGTCCGCCATCGACACCAGCTGCATGTCCGAGTCAGGAAGGGTAACCCCCTCCTCACCATCAGCCTCAGCGCACGTCCGTGCCGTCGACGACAACCAGAGTCCATTGGCGACCGTGACGCACGCTCTGGAGTGGATTCCTGTACTCCGTCGTCGTGCAAGCGCCATCCTTTCCTCTACTACACGAGTTGGTACGCTGCCCCCCATGATATGCTCTGCTTTGTGCTGAACTTTGGAAATTGGTCTCTGTCAAATGTACAGTACTATCACAACTGTCCCATAGTTTCATTCCATGTTACCGGGTGATGCATGTTTTCAAGACTAGTAGGGTGGCGCCCAGGTTTGGAACGCCGGGTTTTTTTTTTCCTCTTCTTTTTTCCCGTGAAAATGAACATCCGGTGTTCCAAACAAGCCCTGCGACACTTTTCAGACCGGTGTGTGTTTACCGTCGTGTTTAACGCCCATCTTTATTTTGTTATTCAGCAGCGTGCATCAAGGTTCTAGTCGTGTCAACTGTCACGTAGTTGCCGACTGCAACTGTGCTAGCTACTTGAGGGCACACGGGCCCATGCTCGCTGGGTACATTAATTCTAGGGTTTTTTTTTGATCAAGATACATTAATTCTTGGTTGGTTAACGGATGTGTGTTCAACTAGGCGAGTGAGTACGTAATTCTTGATTCATTTTAATTTGGCACCTCTAAGACTCCCTTAAACTTCAATCCTCCACAACATACGCATCTTAATATAGAATTAGACAAAATACTCATCTTAATAATCATTTCAAAGTGGATCGCAAAAAAAAATCATTTCAAAGTGGTTTGTTGGATGGGTTTACTTTCATCTCTTTAAAATACACAAGTTTTTTAATAAAAAAACTCATAAATCTTTTGTGTGATCGAGAGAAAAATATAATATTTGATGTATTTTATGTATAAAGTCGTATGAGTATAAGTTGTAGACCTCGAAACTATCTAGTACAACTTTGTAGTTGATAGTTTTATTTAATATATTTTACACGCTTAAACATTACCTTAAATTCTTCAAAGGACCTCTGATGTTGACACAGTCTATATTCAAGTTGTAGTTTCTAGTAAGATCTATAACTTTATAGTAGTATAAAGAATTTTTTATCTGAGATCGTCTAGAGGCTAAAATATCGGTTTTAATTTGTAGAGCCAACCTATTATTTCATCTCTTAAATTCTGTAATTTTGAATTTTTTCCCCTTAAATTAGTCAAACAACCTCTGATGTTGACGACAATCAACACCAAAGTAATGACTTTTCATATACAACGCTCCACAATGGTTCAGGAAATGCAGAACATTCAGAGGAACGTATGTAATGTAATGCTTGCCATCACTTTAACCCAATCCTGCTATCCGACAACACTAACAAAAGTCGACCCGCCCTGCTGCTATCACCCTTTGTAGGACGGGGCTGTAGGTATTTGAGTCTCTTCTCTTGCTTTGAGGAATTCCACGGCACCCAAACCCTGAAAAATATGTAGTGCTTGTTGATCTATCAAATTATCTTGACAGTTTTTTAATTAAAAAATATCTTGCAAGTCATGGCAAATCACTGAATCATAAGATAACTGCCATCTCAATAACCTCATATTGGATGAATCTAATTCATATACAACACTCCTCACATATTTGAGGACATTTCCAGTGAATTGTTCACCTATTAAGCACACTAAGATGAAGGCATCCTGCATCCAGATCGCGTTGCCTCGCGGAAACAGTTGGAGTGTATTTCCAGATCATCCAGATGACAACTTAATTCCTAAACCCTGATGAATGATGGTTATATGGAGGCCTGCTGCAGAGAAGATGATGCCAATGCTGTGCAGCATTTTGTTGGAAATAACATTGGTGTTTGTTTTGGCACCGGATGACTTGATTCCTCCAAACGCTCACAAAATCACTCCAGCAACAGCTTAGCCATTGTCAAGGCTAGAACCTTCACCCCATTCGCCATGTCTTCCGGTGATGCATACTCCTCCGGCTTTTGGCTGTAACCTGAAAGGGACGGAAGCAAGTGGTTGTTGTGGTAAAATTGAAATGTTATTACTTCTATATCATCCAAAGAATCACAATATTACTAGGATATATTTTTATTTAACACCTTCAGTTATGATAGGTATGTATGCTACTATTTTGAGTGATTGAATATAAGATTGAGTACAAACCTTTGTAACAGAGAATTAAGATCGTACCCATTGGTGATACTCTGCAGACCGAAAACATAATTAGACATGATAGTTGATTACTTGCTAGTATAATGATGCAAGTCAGAAAGATATGTAATCTAGATTGCCAAAAAGAAAAAAAGATGGCAACTCCTTGACATCTCAACACTACACATCCGAATCTCTTAACATTAAGCTGGTCTACATTGGGGAGTATCAATCTGTTTGCCATCACAAGGGTTGACATATAACCCAAATGAAATGTGTTAAATTACCTCTTCAACATTGAAGTGAACAATAATATTTAGATCATGGAAAACTGACCTGCCAAGCTAAGACATCATAGTTATTTGATCCAATATTTTTCAAAATGTCCCCTGGTTTGGATTGTGATTAACAATTGTGATCTAAGCTTTTACATAAAGCCTTTATTTCAAAAATAATAATTTTATTTATTTTAAACGTTTAAAGAAAGCCCCTGAAACTTTCCAAATAAGCCCCCTGTTTTTGGATGGCAGGCCCTGTCTCTGATGAAAAATTCCATTATTTACTTTTTTCATCTTGTTATGCTAGCATGGGGACCTAAAACATCCAGTAGTGTAGAACATACAGAGAAATGCAGAAACTGATGGTTATTTATTATTTTTGAAAGGAATATATAATGATAATATTCCAGTTTGAAATGAGCAAGAGTAATGCAGCAACAGAAAGCATCAAAATTGGGGCCAGTAATTTACCTGGCCATGAAGAGTGAATCGTGGTAGGCTCTGCTGATCATCTTTTTGTACACCAGGTTCAACTGCTTTTCAGCAAATTCCCTTGCGTTAACGACTGATTTGTCAGATAGAGCAGGTGGGTCCTGATTGATGATCTTAAATTCTGAAAGCTCTACTCCACTGTTCTTTGAAATCTGTGATGCAGATCGGTGAATCTTCTCAATGACATCATTCCTTCTCTTCTGATCAATATCTCTTACATCTGCATCTAGGATACCATGACTTTATTAGTTGGAAAAATCATCATATTTTCCTGAGAACAACCATAGTCTGTTTGAAAGGAAGTAGACTCATACCAATTTCTACGTGTGATTTGCTTGGGATGCTATTGATTGCTCCTGGATGTAACTGCAGAATACCTGAAGAATAGTTTAGTCAAATTAATCTGAGGTAGACACATTTTGACAGTGTGCTTTCAAATGTTCAACTTTTATTTTTTGAAAGAATTCCCTTCGTATGTTGGTTAATCATTACTTCTATAAATATACTTTAAAATTTGAAATAGGACTCAGGTTGTCGAATTGAGTATCTAGCCTACAATGGGATAAATAAAACACTATAATTTACAAAATCATGAGTCACAAAAAAAAAACCAAATCATGCTTAACAGACTCTTCACTGGTCACTAGTTATTAAAAGAACAGAATACTTAAGTTGCATGTCTCACTTGGTTAATATGATACTTTTTGTTTGCATGGAGAGAAGATATAACCCAACAAGGATGGGCACAGATTAAAGTACTGCAGGAAAACCACACACTTAATGTGGAAACAATGTGCTGAGAAATACATATTTAGTCCAAATGTATATGATATTATGATATCACAAGCATGAGGCAATGATATATTTGATGTAAAAAGCTAAATATAGTTTATAAAACCTACAAACAGTCAAGTGTCAATTGATCCTGATTCCAGGACGTGTTTCTCAACTGCTAATGCTAATTCAGCTGCTACCAGTCCAGCATCATTTCTGTAGAACCCTCCTTTTACATACATATATGTGGAGGTCCCTTCACAAGAATGTAAATTGTAATAAATGAATGAACAAGCTAACCTTGCAGGCATAAGCACTGCCCCAGCATGACCCCCCAATCCCCCATTCCCTTTAAAGTCCACCTTAAGACTTCCAGGAGCAGAAATAGCAGTAACAATGCTAATAGGGTACCTATTGTAAGATAAGACTTGCATAACATCAATTTGAAACCGCAAACATGTTAATGTACTGGGGACCTACCTTCCTTTTCTAAGATGGGAATCTGCTCAATGTGCAGTTCTATAAAAGCAGAGTAGCTGTCTTTTTTTAAAAAAAAAAAAAAAATACGCTATGCAGGTCGTCTAGATGCAACTTATAGCCAGCAGATTCAGCAGCATCCAAAAATGACACATTCTGATTGTCAACTACTTTTCTGAGGGATTGAGCTAGTTCTTCAATCCCTGCCATTAAGCAGATGCATATTTTCAAAGGTGAAAGATGAGAAGCAACAAATTAGAGCAATGCAGCATTAGCTCAAACAGAACAAATCTTATTGTTTAATGGTGCACCTTCCCAAGCAGCTAATTCCAAAACGTGTAGGCTCCTCTGATGTAAACATGATAACCTCCAAAGACCTTTTTGGCTGGAAAGCAGACCTGTATGCCACATGCAGGCTAACTGGTAAGTTTTGTCTCAAGATAAAAAACAAAATTAAGTCCACTACTTATATAACCCATATCATAACCTCAAAATGTCTGACAACATAGACCAAAGATGTATGGTTGTGCCAAGTGAATAATACAGCTAGTTCTACCTTTTATTTTATCAAACAGCAAAATCTTGTCTGGTTATATTGATCAGGTAACAATGTACTGAGTCTACAAAGATTCAAAGTAAATCAATCCATTGTCTAATATTTATATATCCTGACATTGGTCAACTCTTCTGTTACAATTCAGAGTGGTGTAATGCTGCCAATGTTCAATAACAAGGTAGTTCACAGGTTTCTGATTATGCTTTGAACTAATAGATATTTCAAGTCTAAAGTAAATTTGTAATGTATGTGAGAATGAGATGAAGCACACAACTTTTCTTTTGCTATTTCATAAGTATCAAATGTATGCTTCCCAACAGACAGAAGTGGATTATCACTTGTCTACCAGCCGGTTAAAAAAAAAAGGGACCAGTAGTCAATAAGCGGCTAAGTAGTTTGATCAAATTAACAACCCTATATAGCTGAGTAAGGACAGTTCAGCTGATTTCAATCATGTAATCCTAAGTTTGGTTGAAAAGCTGTTGTGAGCTGTGGATAAAAGCTGTTGTGAGTTATGTCTTGTGAAAAGTTGTAAGCTGTTTGGTTGAAACATGTAGGAAACATATACCCCCTCTCTATCTCCCTTGAAACAGATCTGAAACGTCTCCCTATTTCCACATATTTGGAAAACATTGCAGTAGTAAAAAAATGCAAGCCAAAGAATAATCCTTGGTGCTGCTGGAATGGTGAAAATACTTTTAGGCAGAACTGTTACCTTCTCAGCAAACTAATTGCCTCAAGAGCACCAACAACACCGTCAAATTTGCCTGAGAATGGAATGGCGTCAACATGAGATCTAGTTGCAACTGCCCCTAGTCCAGGCTCAGACCCTCCCTGTAGAAGGTTGCAATGTTCAATGGGCATGAGAAATCCAGTACATAGCAAATTAAACAAAATTAAGAGACAATTCAGCTAGATATACACTATTACAGTAGAATCCTTGCATTATGCTTCCTAAATCCAGAGAAATGAACCAAGAGCCGAGTATCTGAGGGCTGTCAAAGAGCAACTCACCAGCGGCCAAATATGTTACCAGCAGCATCTTCCCGAACAGCAAGGCCAAGTTGATTCATTATCCCTTTTATATACATAGACATCATCAGAAGCACAATCCAACAATCAGCACAGGGGGGCATGGATGTGTGTTACAGTTACTGCACAATTGTGGCTATAAATATCACAGTAGAAATGGGATGTCCACTCTGTTAAATTAACTCCTATCTGAACCTAGAACCATGCAACCTGAAATCGATTGATCATCGGTGTGTACATCAAAGGTCAAGTGTGGCATGTTCTACGGCCAAATTTCATTCTTTCGTCCACTCGCTTTGTCTCGCGACCTCGCCGCAACGCGAAGGGTGTCAGTGCCCCGGTGCGCACCTGACGCTGGAGGCCCTCGGAGTCGACGCGGAAGTCGCTGGAAGGGGCGCCGTCGTCGTCGGAGGGGAAGCCGGCGAACTGCTCCATCGTCCGCCGCGTCATCGTGGCCCGCGGCGGCGCTGATGCCGAGGAGGAACGCGAGGAGGAGGACGAGGCGCCACGCGGCGCGAGGCTTCGACCGCTCTGCTGGGATCGATGGGACAGGCCGGGGGTACTTGCCTACTTCATGGTGCGGCTAGACGGGGCGGGGGAGGTGGGAATGGCGGGAGACTGCTGCGTGCTGACGAGGAAGACGACACGGCGGCGGTGGCAGCTTCCTCACGATCACTGTAAAACCACGTAGATGATTTTACAGGGACGAAACTTCTCTTATCTGACCTTATCAACTTAGTAATTTTACGAATATGATACTCTATTAAATATGTATGACACCTAAAACATACTTTGCCTGAGGAACGAAAACAAAAACAGATTTACAAGTTTTTCTTTTTTGAGAAAGTGAAGCTGCGGCGCGGGCAACGCCGGATTCTCTGTGGACGATCGCCCGCGCTGTGCACTCTGTGGACGTGGCGCAAATACATTCGACGAGCTAGATTTGGTCCTGTGGTGTTTTCACCATCAGGTTCTTTGATTTGGTTGGTGAGGTGTTTTCTGCTTCGGGTTCTTGATCTGGCTGACATGAAGAGCCGGCGGCACAAAGCTGCCTTGTCAATTCAGTATTGTGGAACAGCTGTACTCTGTATTCTACTCCACTGTATCTCTGTATTTGTACGGGTTCATGTACTGTTCCTTGACTTAAATACAGATATGGTTGATAAAAAAAAAATTCAGAGATTACAGCAAGCACAACAATCTGGCGTTGGCCGCGCACGCGCTCCGCTAGAACGTGTGCGTCGCGTCCTCAGCGCGCGCCGTGGCCGCCGCCAAGACCCTGCCCGACGACCTCCCCGCGGACGCGGCGGCCATCGCCATCGCCATCGCCACCGCCGTCGTCGAAGCGGCCGCGGCCGTGGCGTTGGCCTCCGCGGCCACGGCGCTCGTCGAGGTCGAGGACACGCCGCCGCCAAGCGCTCAAGACGGAGCCTGCAGTCGACGGTGACGGTGACGGGCCACGCGGTGGACCTGCCAGAAACGGACCCGAGCAGGGCGAGGTCAGTTCGTCGCAGAAGACGTAGATGCTGCCGAAGGGCCTGGTGGTGTCGCTGGAGGGGACGCCTTCGTCGCCGGTGACCACGACGTACCCGGCCGTCTCGTTCAGCCTGTCGTCCTGGTACAACTTGAAGGTCTCGATCTTGCCGGCCATTGTTGTGGCAGCAGATACAGGAGGGAATTGCTGGAGCTGGAGCTGGTAAACGGACCATGGAATCAGGCATGGCAGCAAGGCTTTAGTACTCGATCGTACGTACCCATGGTGATTGTTTGGATCGCCACCGGAGTTTTCTTAGGAGTTCCAGGCTGATGTCTCGGCCGTGACGATGTGTGCGCTACGGCGCTGTGAGCAGAGCACCAGAGCAGAGCGTCGTGTGCTATGGCCTCTCGCCGCCGACTCCCTTGTCCACGACCACGAGCCCACCGGGGAGTCGCTCGTGTACAGCCGCTCTACCCGCGTCCGCCTCGTCGAGTGCGTGGTGCTCGCCGTGCAGCACGGCCGGTCCGGCACGAGCCTCGTGATGTTGTCGGCGCATGTCGCCCGCGCGTCGGAGGAGCTCGGCGATGAGGCACACGCCAGAGGCGCCGCCGGTCTCGAGAGGCCGTCCGGTCGCGGCTCGGTTTGACGGCGAGGTAGGCGTACGCTCGGGCTCGCTGCGGTCGAGTCGAGCACGCCTCGACCACGCCGGCGTCGACAAGCCGCGCGACCACGGACGCGACCATGGTGCTGATGACCAATGAGCGACGCCGCCAAGCGCCATGGGCTGCTCTGGCTGGGGCTTCGGGCGGCAGCCTCGGGTCTCCTGGCCCGACGCGGCACCCCGCGGCCACAGCCGCGAGTCCCCGGTCGAGCTCGAGGCTAGCCGTGGCGCACTCGTCAGTTGAGGCAGGCCGTGGTGGGCAAGCGCTGCCGCTCTGCCTCGCGCGCTGGCCGCCGCAGGCGAACTGGAATCCCCAGGCGTGCTGTGCACCAGGGACCTCTGCATCCGCTAGCGACGGCGCTGATGGACTACGACGCGCCGTCTCCAATCGTGCCTCCGATCCGTAAGGTGTTCGCCTTCCATTAGCGGGCCGGGCTACTCCTGGTGGTGACACCGCCTGCACCAAGACGTGCAACCAGGCGTGCGGCGTCACGGAGCAGCGGCGAGGACGGCAACGGCAGCGTCAGCACGGCCCCAACGAGCAGATCACTCCAGAAATCGCGCGCGGAAGGATACGCGCGACCGCCACCACGTGTTTTTTTTCTATCTTGCTAAAAAAGAATCCTATGTTAGGAGTATATTTTGGGAACTTTTGGAGCTGCTCTAACAAGCAAAAGCATCAGAAAGGATATGAACATGCTAAGCATAAAACATCCAAAGAAGCTCCAGCCATGCATAAAACAGATCGAGGGACACAAGTCACACAACACAGAGGCAGCAACACTTGCCATTGACAACGACAATATACACATCAATCAACCCAACGGGTATACATAGCACATAACAAGACAGGACTATCCTGTGCATGCATGATACATAATGATCCACAGAGTGCTGCCTTGGGACTTTGGGAGTCATAAATATACTCTCTCCATCCTAAATTGTAAGTCACTTTGACTTTTTTGGTAGTAATAACAAGCGGGCTTGGGAGTTGAAACTGCCTTGCACAGGAGACGTCAAGCTACCGCAGCTAAAGTCGTGTTGCTTCACACACTGTCATGCCAGCTACCCCAGCTAAAGTAAAGCCATAGAGCTTTTGAGCCTTCTTCTTCTGGCGTTGAAACTGTTGCAACTCCACCATGCGCTGCCTGAAAAGATCGAGGTAAGAAAATTCATGCATAGGCCTGAAATTATGTGAAGAACCAGTTAATCAGGTTAAGAAATACTCACTTAGCACCCTGTGTAAACTTTTCCAACTCTGCCAACAGAGATACCAATTGAATCACATACACACTATCCTGTTGAGTTCTCTTTGTGTTGCTCTGCAGTTTAGCCTACAGTTTAAAGAACAATAATGAAGGTAAGGCAAATAAGCTTAGCTGGCAGCAACAATAAAATAAAGCTATCATAACTACTGCTATTTCGTAGCTAATAATATCAACCAGAAGCCACCACCTTGATGCCATGATTTCCCTTAAATTTAACAATGACAATAAGGGCAAGTCAACAAGGCGCACATGTAATGCAGAGCAACATGAATGAAGCAACATGACTTGTGTACATGTATATTAACAGGTTGAAGACAACTCTATTTCTGAAAAAAAAAAAAAGTTGGTGGAGGCGTGGAGCTATGCGCACAAAACAACAAAAATTTGACAAAGCGCCAGAGAATGTAACCCGAAGTCATGGACCCAGGGGTGTTCATCAATCATCAAATCTGGACTACCCTAAGACACAAGAATGACCATGCTTTGCACCAGCAATGTACTGAGTATGCAGCAACAAATTTCATCTCCTCTCTCACTAAGTTTTTGCCTGTGCGTCGCACAGGAGGTGAAACTTTTTCAACCTAGAGTCCAAGAGCGACCATGGGACTTAAAGCATCTCCATGTCAAGATCCTTCATGAATTATAATGTAGTTTTATTAATTATACTTATGGATCACGATCATCTACGATCACCAGGAACTCTAAGAATAGCTAGGCACAATCATCTATAGCATTT
Organism: Bothriochloa decipiens; assembly: GCA_023333625.1. Lineage (NCBI taxonomy): Eukaryota > Viridiplantae > Streptophyta > Magnoliopsida > Poales > Poaceae > Bothriochloa > Bothriochloa decipiens. The sequence goes on from CM041647.1 coordinate 1,930,545, forward strand.
CTGCATGAATCAGCTTTAGGACTTCAGATAAATTGTCAAACATAATCATATATAAAATTCGTCTGGAAACTAAAATATTGTGTTCTGCTCCTCTGCTATGAGCTCTAGTGAAATAACAAGATTAAACCATAAATGGAAAGAATAAACTGTCTCTCATCAACTATATGTGGAAATGGCACAAAAATCATTACATCCTTATCCACAATTTATTAGGGACTAATGAAAGACTCCAGTCCATATCAAAGCAACAGGACCAAAGGGAAAATTATCTCTTAGGGGAAATGGAGTTTACTAAAAAGAACTCACAAGCAGAATAATAATTAACTCCACAATATAAACAAAATTCTGGTACGGTTGCACCAGTGTGCTGTACAAAGTTGGTCAGGCCAATGCTAGTCTAATCAAAACAAAGTGGTTTAGTTAAGAATCTATTTGAGTTTTTCACTAATCAAGGTTCCTAAAACTTCAGAATGGATGCTCCAAAAGACTAAACGTGGTAATGGACTAATGGTCTATGAACCATACCAAATCCGGAAATCGGGGGCCAAAAGTTTTCGTGTGAGTAGATCCTAGTCGACAACATCTAGAACATTTTAATGGAGCCGGTGGGCCGGTGGAGAGATGGAGAATGGCCTGGGCTAAACGATGGCTGGATTGCAGAAGATACAGAACACGACAGAGCATATGGGTCAGACCCGACGACGCCTCTGGGATCGGAAGGCGATGCCCAGACCAGCCGGAAACGGGACGGCGGCGCAGCAACGGCGCAAAGGCGAGGGCGCGCTCACTGGGCCAGCGACTGTGAATACACGGGTGATGTGGGAGGCGGGCGCTGTAATTAACCTGATTATGGATGGTGCCGACGAACCGAGACGGCACCGCCGCAGCCGGGGGCGGCGGCGCAACAACGGCGCCCGGGTGCCGGCGGAGAGCAGATGCCGTAGGGCCCCAAATCCTCGTCGCCAGGATCCGATGCGCCATACGTGGAACACCGGCCGGCGGAGTCTAGGGTTTGGGATCGACTTCGTTCGTCCCTGCCTCTCTGAATCCTTTCCTTCGTTGCGGCTTTGTTTACAGGCCGAGCCGAGCCCTGGACGGTTCCGTCTATTTCTCCAAAAGCCCAACACTCTCCGTTCCCCCGGGCCCAGGCAACTTTGGGTCTTATATATCGGGCCTAATTGTTAACACAGCTCGTTCACGTGCGAAGCCCAAGATGCAGCTTCCTTCCAGAAATTTTTCCTAATAAAAATAAAAAAACAGCTTCTTCCGGTAACTCAAAAAAAAAAAACTTCATCATCTCATCATATCACAATCATAACTAAATAAAAATAGAAAAATGTGGACAATTGTTTCATACGACAAAATTCTTCGTGTTATCTCCACCAAAAAAAGGCAACATCAGGATCAAAAGTTGCATTGTAAGGGCACATTGGGAAGAAAAAAAGCATAGAGTGCTCACTGATTGCCTTCCTGTTGTGTATATGTATAAAAATAAAAATAAAATTTGTTCATCCTTTCATACTCTACATGTCCTTTGTATAGCTTTTATTAGCATTAGTGGACAGGATAATTATTGAAGTCTTGGATAAGTTGGAAGACTTCGATATGAGGAAAAGTCTATTTTTAGCTGTGAAACTTCAGTTGAAGTTTGGATTTAGCCCTGGAATTATAAAACCAGACATGTACAGTTCTCCAACTATTAAACCTGGATAACTTGGGTGGTTTCAAAGGTTGTTTTAAATAGACTCAAAACTGTAAGCCGCCAAGGGCTAAAGTTGGATCCCTTATGAATTTTAGAGATTAACCTATTATTTTAGAAATAGACTCAAAACTGCTTTTAAAATTAAGCAGCCAAGGGCTAAAGTTGGAGGGATGCATATGTTTGGTTTTAGAATCTGAGGGCCAAGTTCATACTTAAAAGTTACTCCCTCCATTTTAAACTATAAGCCGCTTTGACTTTTTTTTGGTACATCAATTTTACTCTTATTTAATCTTACATATGTCTAGATACATAGCAAAATGGATATTCCAGAAAAAATCAAAGTGATTTACAATTTGAAATGAAGAGAGTAGAAAGCTAAAGATAGGGCACTTTTTTTTACCTTTTGGAGTTAAGCATTAGAAGAAGTGCGATATGAGTGGGGTAAGAGTAGGCTAACCTTAGGAAGACAGTACTCCTCGATTTCAAGTTGTATTTTTGGCTTTTTCAAGGTACATAGCCTTTTTACTATGTATCTAGGCACAAGGTATATCTAGATACTTAGCAAAAAGCAACGCATCTAGAAAAAAGTCGTAACGAACCTACAATTTGGAATGGAAAATCTCAATAGAAATTATAACCGCTCTATACTCGAAAGAAATCACCAATTAGAGATGTCAAATATTTTAATTACAATGAATATATGTAAAACAAAAAATATATACTCCGTAGATATTATTAGGAGTACTGCAAAAACTGGAGTGCTCTGAAATAGGGAAAGAACAAAATACGCAAAAGAATTTGACAATAGTAGAAGTAGCAGCATGTGGTTGCGTTGAGGTGCGACCCGGCCCAAGAAGGGAACACCCACATGGGCACACGGCAGGGGCGTCCTTGGGTCCGTGCGGGCTAGGCGACCGAACAGGTTCCCCGAAAATCATGGGCCCCAAAATTTAATAAGTATACGAAGTATATATAATACTTATGGACTTTATTTTAATTAGAAAACCAACCTAAGTCACCTTCTTTGGCCCAAACATGGCCAGAGAGAGAAAATATTATTGAGCAAGCTCCTGATAACATTGATGTTAACTTGGATAGTTCTTAAGCTGCAAATGTGATGATGTCTCTTTTCAGCCAAATATTTTTGATCCAAGATATTGGGACTCCCTGGATCCTAAACAGATTGATATCTTAGCAGCAAAGGGTCCTAAAAGTGATCTGTCAATCAAGAAACGTCCTAAGGATAGATTTTCTATAAGGATACATTGATCGATATTTGCCATTAGTTTATTGTTTTGATACTAGATATAGGCCTCCACTTTGTGCTTTGAACTAGGCCTCGTATTTCCCCAGGACATATATATATACATATATATACACACATATATATACATACATATATATATACACACATATATATACA
>CM041647.1:1942200-1975598 GCA_023333625.1 Bothriochloa decipiens
TTAATTATATATTCTGGATTTATTATATTAATTTTACATACTATACCATTCTTATCCCAATATTTCATTGGTATTTCTTCAATTATTTGAATATCTTCTAGTCTTTGGACTATTTTGTCTATATCTTTTTTGGACTTTATGTCCCTATACCAGTTTGGCGCTAGTGATTATAAACTAATGCCTTCTATACTTGAATTTGCTACATGAAATTCTTCTATATTTTCGTCCAACTCTTCATTTCTATAATTATCAGACCCTTTAATTTTTAGATCAGTCCTATCTAAATTAGAATTTGTATTTCTTTGTATTTCTGTTATGTATGGAATATTATCTTGATGAGGAATAAAAGTAATTCCTTGCTTATGTATAATTATTGTTTGTACTAAAAATTGTAAAAATCTTAAACCTAGTAACATATCAACACTTATCATAGATAAATCTCTTATTGTAATTTTATCTATTATATATTTGGTATTGTTTATTTGTATTTCTATATTATAAGCTAATTGATTATGAGGTCTTTGTGTTCCAGACATATCAGTAGATATTTCTGCTTTATTTTGATCTATTGTATGAACTATTTCTGGGCATCTTGCAAAATATTTATCATGTATAATATTCTTTGTGCAACCAGTATCTATCAACGCTAATGTTTTATAAGAGATATTTGGAGTTAAGTTTAATTTTACAGGTATTCTTATTCCTACTGTATCTTTGAATAGTAACCTAACTATATATTTGCTACCAAAATTTATTATGGCATCTTTTAATTGTGTAGCTTTATCATCTTTTCTATTTATTATAGTATGCTCTTTTAACTCAGCATTAGTGATAATATTTCTATCATTCTTACATTTTTCATTAAGTTCAATTCTAGCTCTTAATTCTTCTAATTCTGCTTCCAAAGTATTTACTCTGTTTTCTAAATTTCTGACTCTACTTGTCAATATTTTATCTTCTTGTTTTAATTCTATCTCTTGTCTCTATTTCTGATTATTTGTCTTTAAACAAGAAACACATGCTTGTTTTAAACATTTACTACATGTGGCTCTATTTTCTTGACTAGAGTAGTATATGCAAAATATACATTTTATATTATAGTCACCTCTTCCTTTTATCCAATCATGTTCACAACCATCTTGATCCATAAATTCAATATTTGCTTCTATTGAATTTTTAGTATTATTAGATATAATATCTAATCCTTCCATAGCATTATCTAAATTGCATAATTCTTCATCACATAATGTGTCTATAAAGTCTTTATAACTTTGAGCATTATCTTCTTCTTCTTCATCATAGCTTTCTAATAAAAGCTGCTGATTAATATTCAACTGCTCATCTTTGTCTATATTATATTCAATATTATTGCATTCTTCAACATCATAATATTCTATGTCTTTATTCAACACAACTACTTTCACAATAGATGTTTTAAGATATTTATTTTCTAGAGCTCTTTCCTCCTTTATTTTATTAAGACTATAAATCTTTCTTCTAAAATAGATTTCTTTCTCTCTTATAGCATTCCATTCACTTATACCAGTTCTAAAATATTCATCAGAATTTTTTTAATCTTTTGTTCATAAGATTTAATTTGGCTATCTATATCTTCCATTATTACTCTTTTAGTAAATCCCTTAAATTCAAATTTTATTAACCAGGCTCAAATTTTGTAAGACTCAAATTTTGTAAGACTCAAATTTAAATTTCAAAATTCACGAGTTACTATTTAAATTCGTTATACTATTCAAATTCGAAATATGAATAGTGCACGAGCACTTCACTCGTGTTACACACTTATTATAAAATATTCAAAGCACACACTATTAGGATACTATGCAGGATGTTTAAATATTCAAAGGCAATAGTATTCACTACTATGCAAACAATATAAATATTCAACGAGACTGTGCGCACGAATACTATATGCGTGAGCGATAGCGACGTGCGTGATTAATTAATACGAGTGATTATTAAGTGAGCAATTAATTATACGTAATGCGGATTATATATTCTCAGGATCTTTGCAGGGCTGGTGAGACCAAACTTTCAGCCGGTCGTGTGACTATGCTTGTGTCTGTCCTACTCGGTACTCACCGTATGCATCACCTAGCTCGCTACAGAATCAGGCTAACCTGTTCTTCTCCCTCGCTATCCCCAGCCATGGACACACAGGACTCAGGCACTATTGTCTCCCCAGGCAGTTTCACCCGAAGGGAACACTTCTCTGCGGACACAGGGTTCTCTACAACGCCGCTACATGGGCTAACACGAGAACAACTCAACGCAGAGGTTTCTCCTCTAGGGTCTCTAGCATAGAGACATCGCCCCATATAAACAAGCTTAAAGGACAACTGGGATTAAAACAGAAAAGTTTAATCCATTTTCACGAGGCAAGCTTACATACGGCTTTCTCTTTCGGGAAACCCCAAACGCTTAGCATAAACCTTAATTACCTTACAAGCACAGAAAGTCGATGATCTTCCTTATTCTCTAATTTACAAAGGTGGTATTATACAGTGGTGGTAGTGGACTAGTATTATTAGTGCTAATGGCGGACTAGCTCAGACAAGTTCTGAGGTAGTTGGCTTCATGGTGTATGAGAGTGGAGTCTTCGTGGAGTGAGTGATGAAGGTGGTGGTCGTCGTGGTTCTGGTGATCGATGCTTCGATGCAAGCGCTCAACGTCTCTTTTTAAAGAGCTCAGAGAGCCTTTTGGAGCGTCCTCCGCGCTTATCTGGCTGTCCTTCGAGTTTATCATCTTCACAGCTGGATGGCGCACCGTTTTCAATTATCAGCTTCTACTGTTGCAGGATGGTGACCTGCCAACGTCGTATTGTCTTTGAACGCCTGCGTCTTTAATTATCTTCTTGAACTGTTGCATGACAATGACTTCGTCTTCGATAATTGATGCTTTCTCTGATGGATTTGGGACATTCAGAATATTTTATTCTATTCACTGTGTATTTCTTTTACGCTGGCTGTTGCGCTGACTGTTTTTATCTTGAAAAATTCAGGGAGTATGTATGGTCTTATATATATATATATATATCAGCGACTCGATTTGGTATCCTTGGCGTTATCGTTGCCACGGCACAGGAAGCCCGAGATGCGGCACATCAGGAAGCCGGAGACGAGATGCACGGCGGATGGAAATACCACAGTATTAGCGAGAAGTGGGCGAGGGACCGATACGCAGAAGGCGTCATGGTTGGTGCCTTCCTTCCTTCAACATTGCATGCAGCAGCAGATGGTCTTCAGCAAGAGCAGCTCGTTGACGATGGGAGTGTCCCTTGCATTATGAAGGAATTAGGCAAACGGACATTAGGAATAGCGTTTGCTTTTGTATAAAAATAATTAGTTAATCCTACATAACAATAGTATTATTTTCTGTAGGCAAAAACATTGGCTTTGTCTCGCCTACATTGGAACCTTTGGTTAACAGGGTAAGCAGGGCATCCAGAATAACTGAGTATGGCAGGAGTCCAAAGTGCTGCCAAGTAGAGAGCTCACTATTATAGAAAAAAAAACGTTTCTGTATTATGATTGCTGATAAAGTTGATGCTACACTTACTATACATGTCTACGGAATTTTGTAGAATTCGAAACTCCTCTAGACTCTGGACTCTGGTGAATGAAATTGACTAGTTCATGCAAGATGCGAAATGAATGCAGAAACCCCTCTTTTGTTCTTTTCTTTTTTTCTTTTAACAAGAGAAACCCCTCTTTGAACGTGATCGTTCCTGACATTTTTCAATGTTCTTTATCTTTTCTTCAAATTGTACTCCAGTTATAGGTCACAAATGTTTTGTTGATCATGCGTCCCCACTGAACTGTCCATTGTACAAAAATATTTTCATTCCACCGTGAAGGTTGTGGGTGGCCCCTCGGCCACTTTCACCTTTCAAGCAAACGGTAGTTACCATTACATTCAGATAACTAAAGCATACTCTGGCAGTCAATGTGCTATTACAACAACTTGACACACGGATTAAAACCGATGATTCATTCGCTGGGGTACTTCAAATAAAGTAAGAAACATCCAATTCAAGTCGCTTACAAGAGATAAACCCAAATCATCCGCCGCCGACACACAGCAAATTCTGATTCAAAGTGAATATATACACGACATCATGCTTGCAGGGAGTTTATATATATAAAGAAGCTGGTAAAATAAAGCATCCAAAATTATTGGCTTGATTAAAGCAGCAAGCAGGGTATTCTCTGCAGCAGAACGCCTTGGAAGCACGTCAGAAAAAAGGGGGTGCAGGTTGCGACTGGAACAGCCGACTGTTTGGCATCACAGACACATGCAAGTGCTCAGTCACTCATTTGGAATTTTAGGATAGTGATGATAACAATCAGAAAAACGTTTATACAGGACAAGCAACATATATAAACGTTAATTAATACAATTTCTGCTCCACAACCACGGATCTGACTGCTCACTGCTGAGATATCAAGCCAACCATATAAATAACAAGTGATAGTTGCCCATCAGCAATAAACAAACTAGGTTGGCTGCATATGACCCTTATCTTTGCGGTTTCTTACAATCACTTCACAGGCCGTGAAACCGGCAACGGAAACTGAAAGAATAACATAGGAAGACCACTCCAGGGTTTTGTAAAACCTTGAGCCCCACCTGATGTTATCCCTAACAAATACATGGATAAAACATATCAGAAACATTTGTGTTAAGCCAATCAAAATAAAGTCTAGTGCCTCTACCTCATAATTTCATCTTCAATCTTGTATCTTTTCAGATCATCTCGGATACGTTCCACATCAATCGACCTCCTCCGGGTGTCAATGTCATTCTGTTATGTATAAGCCATTGTTATTAATAATATTAAAGAAAAAGGTAAAACAATAGTGGAGCAAGGTTCAACCATGACAAGAATTCAACCTGGTACCCAAGGCCCAAAGTATTGTTAACTTTATACTTATATATGCAAACCATATTCCATATCACATAGTACATCAGTGTAGCTAGTGCCAAGTTACCTGCATTGCACTATTTGCTCTACTATAATAGATGGTGGACGCAACGGCAAATTACAAACAACAACACAGCTAAGCAAAGGCTCAACAAATTTTGATTAGCCCACCTAGAAACATTACAAGGCCTGAGAGACCCAAAAGACAAGCCACTGTTTGGGATAGCTGTGTTCATAGTCCGGTTATTGGGGGTGAATGTGGGTTACTCAAACCACAAGATTAACACACCGAGCAGGTTGGGTTGGTTTCTAGGCAGCTTAAGAGCGATTTCAAGCATTCACTGGTGAACCAGACTGTCTAAGTCTACAACAACAACAACAACAACATAGCCTTTTGTCCCAAGCAAGTTGGGGTAGGCTAGAGATGAAACCCAAAAGAGACATGGAACCAAAGAACATATAAATGGTACAAGAAAAAAGATTACGGTTCAGGCACATTAATTGCTAGTCTTCAAGCGCTCCTATCCATAGCTAAATCCTTAGGGATATTTCACTCCTTAAGATCTCTCTTAACCGACTCGTTCCAAGTCAGTTTAGGTCGATCTCTACCTCTCTTTACATTATCGACCCGCTTTAGAACCCCACTACGCACCGGCGCCTCAGGAGGCCTCCGTTGGACATGGCCAAACCATCTCAACCGGTGCTGAATCAGTTTTTCCTGAATTGGTGCTACCCCAACCCTATCCCGAATATCGTCGTTCCAGACTCTATCCCTCCTTGTGTGCCCACAACACCATCGTAACATACGCATTTCTGCTACAATCAATTGCTGGATATGTCGCCTTTTTGTAGGCCAACATTCAGCACCGTATAACATCGCCGGACGAATCGTTGTCCTATAAAACTTACCTTTTAACTTCTGAGGCACCCTTCTGTCACAGAGGATGCCTGAAGCTTGACACCATTTCAACCAACCGGCTGAAATTCTATGCCTAACATCTTCATCAATGTCGCCATCCTTTTGTAGCATCGATCCTAAATACCGAAAAGTATCCCTCTTGGCCACCACTTGCCCATCGAGGCTAACGTCTCCCTCCTCATTCCTAGTCGCACTGAAATCGCACCTCATGTACTCGGTCTTGGTCCTACTAAGTCTAAACCCTTTCGACTCTAACGTGTGCCTCCATAGTTCTAACTTCCTATTAACCCCTGCTCTAGTCTCATCCACTAGCACCACATCATCAGCAAAGAGCATATACTAAGGGATATCACCTTGTATATCCCTTGTAACCTCATCCATCACCAAAGCAAATAAATAAGGGCTCAATGCTGACCCTTGATGTAGTCCTATTTTAATTGGAAAGTCATTGATGTCGCCATCACATGTTCGGACACACGTCACCACATCCCTGTACATATCCTTGATGAGGGTGATGTACTTAGTTGGGACTTTATGCTTTTCCAAGGCCCACCACATGACATTTCTCGGTACTTTGTCATATGCCTTCTCGAGGTCAATAAAGACCATGTGCAAGTCCTTCTTCTGCTCCCTATATCTCTCCATCAACTGTCGTAATAAGAAAATTGCCTCCATGGTCGACCTACCAGGCATAAACCCAAATTGGTTTTGGGTCACACTTGTCACTCTTCTTAGGCGATGCTCGATAACCCTCTTCCAGAGCTTCATCGTATGGCTCACCAACTTAATCCCACGGTAATTAGTACAACTTTGAACATCTCCCTTGTTCTTAAAGATCGGTACTAATATACTTCTCCTCCATTCTTCAGGCATCTTGTTTGACCGGAAAATGAGGTTAAAAAACTTAGTTAACTATACTATCGCTCTGGCACCTAGGCATCTCCACACCTCAATGGGGATACCCTCAGGGCCCATCGCTTTACCTCCCTTCATCCTCTTCAAAGCCTCCCCGATCTCTGCCTCCTGAAATCTCCTCACGAAACGTCTGTTGGTATCGTCAAATGAGTCATCCAACTCCAAGCTAGGACCCTCATTCTCCCCATTAAACAACTTGTCAAAGTACTCTCTCCACCTGTCCTTGATCTCCTCATCCCTCACCAAAAGTCGATCCGTCCCATCCTTGATGCATTTGATTTGGTTGATGTCCCTCGTCTTCCTCTCACGGATCCTAGCCATCCTATAAATGTCCTTTTCCCCTTCCTTCGTGCCTAGCCGCTGATAAAGGTCATTATACGCCTGACCTTCTGCTACACTCACCGCTCGTTTTGCAGCCCTCTTCGCTATTTTATAGCCCTCAATGTTGGCTGCACTCTTGTCATGATGGAGGCGCTTGAACCACTCCTTCTCCCTAATAGCCCTTTGCACCTTGTCATTCCACCACCAGGTATCTTTCGCTTCCCGTTTGCCTCCCCTACTCACTCCAAACACATCTGAAGCCACCCTCCGAACACATGTTGCCATCTTTAGCCACATGTCATCTGCATCTTCTCCTTCTTCCCACGGCCCCTCATCTAGCATCCTCTCCTTAAATGTTTGCGCTGCTTCCCCCCTAAGCTTCCACCATTTTGTTGTCGCAATCTTGGCCCGATTGTCCCCGTGGACACGTACCCGAAAGCGAAAAACCACCACCACAAGCTTGTGTTGAGGGACAACATACTCTCCAGGTAACACCTTACAATCTAAGCAAGCACGTCTATCCCCCCTCCTTGCAAGGATAAAGTCGATCTGGCTCAAGTGTTGTCCGCTACGAAAGGTCACTAGATAGGATTCCCTCTTCTTAAAGACGGTGTTCGCTATCAACAAATCGTAGGCCAACGTGAAGTTCAAAACATCCTCCCCCTCTTGATTTCTACTACCATACCCGAAACCCCCATGCACCCGCTCGAAACGAGACTGTCTAAGTCTGCAAGTCTGAAACAACTCATCAGTCTTCAGACTTGTCAGGATCCGACAAGAACTATGTAAATAGAGAGTATAATAAACGGAAAAGCAATGGTTCTACAACCAAGATACTAAAAAAGAAAATGAAATAACCATGAAACTCTTGTTCCCTCCATTCTAGCTTGGGATTATAAATCCCCGATTCAGAATTGCAGCAACAGTTTATGTGTACATGCATTAAATTAATGTCAGTGCACTTAACAAACCTTCATCGTTAAACTATTTCAGAATACCACAGAATTCATTCAATTGACTTCCCCTCAGACTTCAGGGTTTTACTACTCATGTCTTTTTCAGAGCTTCAGGCTCGCAAGACTAGATGGTTATTCCCCCTCTTCCATCTATGAGGCCTGACTGCCTTAAGCACAAGCATTATGATGGTTCGGTCGCCACGACCGTGGCAGCGGGCTTGGTGGTTAATGTTAGTGCCCTGAGCAAATGGCAAGGATGCCGAGGCTGAGGATTGCATGCTACTGACTCTGCTGTCTACCGACAGGGGAGCGAAGGTAGCAGTACATGGAACGACGAGTTATGGCTCATTGTCAGCGCAGTTGGACTGCAGGTGACTAGGGATGCCGCCTAGCTGAAGCTCCTGTAATGGCTCTGCGCCTCTGCCTGCAGCTACTGCCGCACCCTACAGCTTGTATTACTGTACTAGCCTGGTTTACCGGTTCCCTCGGGTTGAACACGCTACCTGGTCAGACTATATGAACTATGACTACAGTTCTCTTTGGGCTGAATCCGGATTGGTTGCCAATTTTGTCGAAACCATAAACAGGGCTAGTTTGGGAGGAGATGATTGAATATATACTGGGGTACTCCTTACAGGTGCCAACTGAGAGTTTTTTAAAGTTAGGCAGCAAGATGTTCGGGAGTTCTATCAAAGTTTTGCCATAACACAATTGGATAATAATTTTTGAGTGATAAATAGTAAATGTATATGGACCGGCACATGATGCCAGGAAGATGGAGTTTATCTCGGAGCTACAAACCAAAATCACAAACACACAGGGACCGATTCTGTTGGGAGGAGATTTTAACTTGGTTAGAAGAGTGTAAGAAATCATTTGGAAATGTCGAGGTAAGATTTATCTACGCTTTTAATAACATGATTGACACCGCATAGTTTAGAGAGCTCCAAAGATCAGGAAGCAGATACACATGGACTCATAATCAGAATCCCCCCAATCATGTATGTCTTAGATAGCATGCTGGTTAATAATTCCTGGGATGACAGGTTTAATTTTGCTCATGTGCATACCAACCCAAGGCTGGGACCAGACCATAACCCCCTAATTGTGGATACTGGAGGAGCCTTGGTACATCAACATTACTATTTCAGATTTAAAATGCTGGCTACCTAGAGCAAGGAGATTTTGTAGAGTGGGTAAGGGTAAGATGGCCAGAGCGGTTCAAGCATCTGCCACATGACCATTGGCAAGTGGTGTCTAGGAAGCTAAGGAGGACAATCAAAGGCTGGGGCTCCAATCAAGAGAGGCAGTGCACAGAAATCTTTTTTGAAGGACGATATTGAACAATTGGACTTGACGAGTGAAAACAGATTTAATAACAAACGAAGAATGGCAAACTAGATATCAGTTAGACAAAGAGTAAGCCGAACATTCCAAACCTTCTACTAACTCCCAAAGCTACATGAATCATGTTTTACTAACCATGTTTCGCATCAAACATTATCGGCAGTTGTGTAAGGATTATGTGATTATTATTATTTCCAATGGTATAATGAACTTCGGCTTCATCTTTCCCTATGCGAGAAAAAATAACAGATATAGCAAGGAAAACAGCAATTTACTTCAGCAAGCAAGCAATCACCAAAATACTCCCATCTGCCTCAGAAAACTTGCTGTTTCAGGATTTTTAGTGTCCCTTAACATTTCCTTTTGTAGCAGGGATGAAGTGCACCCCTGCTGATCGTCAGTGCCACCGTAACAATCCGAGAATGGAATCCCCAACACACTGGCCTCTCGAACACCTAAAAGCATAACGTCTCCACCTTAAACACCTCCCAACCTAGCCCCACCCCCCCCCCCCCCCAATCCCTAGCAACAAAAAAACTGAAATAATAATAATAAAGTCATGCAATAAAATTATATAAGCAGGAGTGGGCAAAAAATAAATGAAATATATCTTAGATCTCTCAGTATTACAATTTGATTCAGGCAATGAAGCAAGGCGCGAAAGATGCCTTCTAATTTGCATCTTATTCGTTAATTAGGATGGATCACTTCTAATAAAGAGGGGTAATTTCCATCGAGCACTAATCGTCCTAATAGAAATCCTAAAACATCAAACATTTTTTTTTGGCTGGTGCCTTGGTGGGTTGATGGGGCGACGGACGGACAGTGCGGTTATTATTGTATAATAATTAAAAAAAGCAAGATACTAAACAAATCACTCAGGTGCAGATCATCTCTCCCCCAGCGCGCTTAAGGTCTGTCTGAATTCAGAAGCAAATTACAGGAAATAAATATTTAAAACATCGAATGGAACAGAGTAATCAGCACACAAATGGTCGGCAAGCAAGCAAATTATGGCACGAATCTCCCAGCCATCATTGCCGCCTCACTAGCTCGATCTCCAGGCTGGCTCAACCAGAAAATTAAAGTTGGAACCGGCAGCTCAACATACAAGGAGGATCAGTTCAGTGGACAAAACTGTCTTTGGGAGGATTTGGGGGAAACTTCAATTTTAGTATTGCGGAAGGCGAGCGTATTATCAATCATCAACAGGAGTACAAGACATACATGCAATAGAGCAGAGGTGCTAATAGAATTCACCTGACCGCGGGTGGTGCCCAGAAACCGAGACAGCGGCGGCGGCGGCGGCACACCGGTACCCGGGTGCCGGTGGAGAGCATACGCCGCAGCAGGTCCCCGCATCCTTGTCGTCAGGCTGCGAAGCGCCATACCAATACGTAGATTGGATAGACGACGCGGCGGCGGCTGGGTTCGGGCAAGGTACGGCGGCGGCACGGAGGGGAATTTTGGAATAGGAAGGAAAACCGGAAAGGTCGGTGCCGTGGCAAAGTGGGGAAAGAAGAAGCTGGGCTGGGCTGGGCCTGGGAACGGAAGGATGGGCCTGGTAAGCTGACATGTTTTTGCTTTCAATGAACTGTACGCTTCCTCTACAAAAAAATAAAAAATAAAATAACATGCAGCACGACTTTGTCACATATACTCCAATGTAGTTATGCTAAAACAAAAACATATACAATGTAGTTCCTCGGTGCATCCATTTTACTATTGAGCTTTATACACAATCTAGTGGCCTGCCTGAATCGTTTTCGCAGACAAGCAACCATGTTTACAGGTACCAATGATGGTTCAACACTTTTGCTGTTTCTATTACGCAGAGCACGTCAACAGCTGCTTCGACAGTCGGCTGCATTCGAGGAAACCGCAGCTCTGGAGGCCTGCAACGCTAGCGAGGCGAGGGAAACTCCGGAAGCCTAATTTGTCGCCTTGTCGGAGGTGAGCAAAGCTCCTGGTAGATTAGTGTTATCAGGCATTGCAGCCCATCGTGGACACCCGCCCTTCATTCCATGTTCTGCTGACCGGCTACTGAATCAGCATAGTTCTAGAGCTCAAAGTTTTGCAAGGTCCTGATCAAAGTTCAAAGAATTCAGAAGGGCATATAAGATGCTTAGTGAAGAACCTAAGGGCACCTAAATGGGATCGATGGTAGTGTACTATCATTTTGTCTGTGCTGATTCAGGCCACCGCATGTCGCCACAAGTGGCAAGGAATAGGAAACATTGGCTGACGGGTCGAGGGGATCCACAGGTGAGAAGGGTGCTCTGCTGACCTAGATGTGCTTGGTGTTGACCGAGGTCAACTTCCTTACGGGGATCCTGCTGACCAAGGTGCCCATGCCCACATCGACACGCGGCTCCTCCTCCACGGGAATCCCTGCTGCCTGCAGCAGAGGCAGGAAACCCTTACGGGGCAGCGCACCTGGCCCACCGTGACGCACCTGCCGGACCCACGCGGCTGGAAGACTGGGCCGTAGTTGCGCTGCAGCCTGGGGTCGTTTGCGCCGCCGAACCGCGTCGTGCGCGGCCGCGCGCCGGCGCCGCCGCTAGCGCACTGATCAGGATGGTAGTCGGTGTAGTTGTTGTCGCCGTTATCACTGTCGTCGTCTTCCCGGCGTCCGTACCCTTCGTCATCGGATGGCGGCGGCGTCTGCCAATCTTGGTACTCAACGATGCGGGTGCGCACCAAGAACGCCGGCACCTCTGAACGAATGCTTCCCCGTGGCCGGAGGGAAAGCGGAGGGCCGCCGTCGTGCTCCTCCTCCTTCTCAGGGATGGCCATGATTATCTCATCAGGCACCAGGTCGGGGTGGGCGCACCAAGTGGCGACGAAGAGCTCACGCTCGTCATCCGGGTCCTCGACTGCACCCTCGCCGGCCAGCTAGCTGCACCCGAACACACGACGACCCAAGGATAGTTTGCGCCGTCTCCGTCGATCTCGCATGGGCCGGGATGCCCTTCATGCCCACCAAGACGCGAACCGGAAGGCCCCGGTGGAGCCCATGATCAGCCGCGACCACGGACGCCATCGCAGGGCGAATTGGCCGCCCTCCGGCGGCGGCGTCCCAAGGACGAGGTCGAAGTCCTCCCTGCGTCTAAATCTCACAATGAAATCATCCGGCCAGAACCTGCGCACGGATACAGCTCCCTCAGAGACGCCGAAGAAGTCGCCGAGGTGTGTCCGCACCATGGCAGGAGTCACCGGCGGTCGCTTGCCGACAACCCGTGCCACCAGGGCGAGTGAAGCCAGCGCATCCTCCGCCTCCTGCACCGCGGCAGAGCGAGGGAGCACCACCATCTCCAGCAGCGGCTCGCGTGCGCGTGTCCCGGGCGACGCCGGCCGCTGCTGCAACCTGCTCGGAGGGGGAACGATCCCATCACGATCAACGACGGCCCCCGCGGTAGACGGAGCGCCACGAGGGGCAGCGCCATCACCACCCAAGCTGGCCCCGACCTCACCCGCCGCAGCTTGCAGCGTAGGCGCAGTGGACCCCGACGCACCGGCGGCGTGACGAGGCATGTCCAGCGACGGGTGGGGCGATGGCTGGTCCAGAGTGGCCGACGCAGTCCGGTCAGTGGAGACGGAGCGTGCACGCTGGCGATGCTGGTGGCTAGGCGATTGACGACGGCGGCGGCACGCCGCAGCCCCAACTCCACGCGCACGTGAGGGGGACCGGCCCCGCTTCCCTGTCCAGCGGTCGGCGTGTGGGACGACGGGGCAGTCGCGTGCCTACTGCCTGGTGTCCTTCCTGCAGGCAGTTGAAGCATCGAGCGGGGGAGGTACAGTTGATCCTCACATGGTCGTTGGCGAGGCAGTTGAAGCATCTTCCAACAAGATTCTGTGGAACCGGCCGTGGCCTGTGCGACGGTGCCGTGTGGCGCCACGGCGTCGACTCTCCACCTTGCGAAAGCCGTCCGCATCCGGCTCAGCGCTCATGCGCGCTGGGTGCACGACAATGGACTGGAGCCTCCCCTGCGACGCGCGAACGGGCCGCAGGACCTCACGGCACGCCGCGTCCAAGAAGCCAGAAAGGCACACGGCCCTGGTGCTCGCGACGGGGGCGATCATGGTGCTTGCGACTGGGACGCGCCAGCGCCTTTCCCTTGCCGGGCGGAGGCGGGGCGTCAGACTCCTCGGAAGACTCGTCGGAGTCGGAGAACCGAATCCTCCCATCGGGGGAGGCGGAGAAAGGTTCCGCATCAGGGTTGAGGGAGCTCGAACGAAGGACCTACGCTGCGTGGGCGGCCGCGAGAGGTGGTAGCTGAGACTGCTGAGTCGAGGTGGCCTCCTCGCCGGCGGCCCTTTCCATGCATTGCAACGAGCTGAGACTGCAAAGGAGCTGCCCTTTCTTTGCATCGCATAGATTTTATATACAAGCCTCTACCTACTATAAGGTATAACGAGGTATGGCTGTCTACAGCCCCCTACTGTTCCTAATACATAGCTTACATCAGCCCACTACCAAAATATGGATAATGTCATGACTACACAGTGGCAAGCATGACCTATTGCCATGACCTGCTGCACGTCCTGGGCTACCTGCCCCTGGCCATGCCGAGTGAAATGAGTGGGGTAGCAACAGATTATGTTCAACAATCTTTCCCTAATCCTGCTGCTAGCCCTTGACCTCCACCATACCGATTATCTTCCTTAGCTCCTGGAACCGAAGACGCCCGAGTGACTTGGTGAGGATGCCAGCGAGCTGCCGCCCGGTGTCGATGAACTCGATGACGATTTGTCCTCCATCGACGCAGTCTCGAAGGAAGTCGAACTTCACATCGATGTGCTTGCTTCTGTCGTGGAGGACGGGATTCTTTGCCAGCGCTGATTGTCCACCTTGAGCGCCGGTGGCCGAGCCTCGACACCAGTGAGCTCACTCAGCAACCGTCGTAGCCAGACCACCTGGCACGCCGCCGTGGCCGCAGCCACATACTCTGCCTCATAGGTGGACAGAGCCACCATCTTCTGCTTCAGTGACTGCCAGGCGATCGACGCTCCGCCGAGAAAGACGAGCACGCCGGAGGTGCTCCGCTGTCCGTCCACATCACCTGCCATGTCCGCGTCGCTGAACGTCATGAGTCCCGGCGCGCATTCCTTGGCCTCGGGAGGAGCTTCACTGAACACCTTCAGATGAAGCCCGCCGCGTTTGGGGAAGACAATTCCCCACTCTGTCGTGCTCTGGACGTAGCACAACAAGCGCTTGACCACCGTCCAGTGATCCTCATGCGGATCCTCCATGAACCTGCTCACATAGCCTACTACAAAAGCGATGTCCGGCTGTGTGTGAGTCAGCCAACGCAACCCGCCAATGATGTTCCGGTAGAGCGTAGCGTCCACCTTTGCCACAGTGCCCTGTCTCGAGAGCTTGATGCGCTCCTCCATTGGTGTGGCCATAGCCTTGCAACCCGCCATGCCTGCCCGCTCGATCAACTTCTGCGCGTAGGTGCGCTACCCCAGCCTGATGGCGTCCTTTCCCTGCCTCACCTCGATGCCGAGGTAGTAAGACAAAGCACCCAAATCGCTCATCCGGAACCGCGCGGCCATCTCCTCCTTGAAATTGGCGATGTCCTGAGCCCCCGCGCCGGTGACGATGAGGTCATCCATGTACACCCCGACGATGAGATGCTTCTTCCCCAGTTGGCGGGTGCACAGTGCGTGCTCCGTGGCGCATCTCCCGAACCCGAGCTCATCCATGGTGGTGTCGAGCTTGGCGTTCCACGCCCGTGGTGCCTGACGCAGGCCATAGAGAGCCTTGTGCAGGCGCAGCACCTTCTTCTCTGTGCCTTTGACGACGAACCCCGACGCCTGCTTGATGTAGACCGTCTCGGCCAGGTCCCCGTTGAGGAACGCCGACTTGACGTCGAGGTGGTGAACCTGCCACTCCTTGGCAGTGGCGAGGGTGACCAGGAGTCACACCGACTCCATGCGTGCTACGGGGGCAAATACCTCCTCGAAGTTGATCCCTTCGTGTTGTACGAACCCTCGAGGGACGAGGCACACCTTGTGCTTCACCACATCCCCGCGCTCATCCCGCTTCACCTTGAAGACCCACTTGAGTCCAATCGGCTGGCAACCCACCGGCAGATCGACCAGTTCCTAGGTCTTATTCTCCTCGATGGCCTTCATCTCTTCCAGCATCGCCTTCCGCCATGCTGTGTCGCGCTCCGCAACGGCGAACGTGGTCGGCTCCTTTTCACTCATCAGAAGCAGAGTATGGTCGTTGTCGAGGGGCACCGCCGTATCTGCCATAATGTCGTCCAAACGGCGGAACCGGACCTCCTCGCCTTCGTGGTATGCATCCATGAACTCCGAGACGTCCGATGGCGGAGTAGCGTACTCGATAGTCGCCACCGTAGTTCCTCGAGGCGGGGTGGGTCGCAATAGAGAATCTCCATCATTCAAGGCCTCCCGATCAGCGATCGAGGCCCCTTCAACAACCGAGGGCCCCGTGCGAGGGTCGTCCTCCACTGTCCCACGGTTGGAGCTCCTCCTGCGATCGAGGCTCTCTCGCGCGTGGTCGTGGCGGTGCCTCCCAAGGTCGAGGCCACCCGGTCCACTCTTGACCCGGCGTTCGTGTGGATACGGCTGCCCAAGCTATGATCAGGACCTCCCGTGCCATGGTCGAGGGCTGCCAACTCGCGGTCGAGACCCTCACGTACAAGGCTATCACGGTCGGGGCTATTTGACTAGCGGTCGAGCCCCCCCACAGCCGGGGTCACGACCCCCCGCGCCTTTCTCGAGCCTTGGCTTGTGTGGTCGAGGCCCCCAGGCCCGCACCTGAGTCCTGCCCTCCCGTGATCGAGGCTAGTCTCGAGATCGAGACCTATCGTCCCGGGGTCGGGACTTCTGTGGCCTCCGAGTGAAGCACCGCACCGCCTCGTCTTGGCCCCACACGACTCGATCTCAGCGCCATGACCTACACTTGTTCCTCTGGAGCCACGGACAGCGCTGCTCGAACCATGATCGAGGGCTGTCGTGCCGTGGTCGAGGCCCGACGCGTGGTCGTGGCCCTCCGGTCACGAATGAGTGTGGTCACGAGCAAGAGTCCCAGCGTTGTGTGGACTAGATGGCTCCTTCATCGCAGGCTCCTCTGCCTCCATCGCCGCGGCTTCCTCGGTCCCCGGCGCATCGCCATGGCCATGGATGACCAGCTGCTCTACGACGAATGAGTCATAGAGCCCGCCACCATCTTGCTCGAGGCTCTCCGCATCCGGCCCGTCCCAGGTCCATGACGCTGCCTCGTCGAAGACCACATCCTAGAACACCACCACTTTGCCGCTGATTGGGTCGTACAGCCGATAGGCCTTCGACCCCTCCTCGTAGCCGAGGAACACCATCCGTGTACTCCTATCCTCCAGCTTCCCAAGGCCCGGCTTGACGGTCTTCACATGACCGATGCAGCCAAATATGCATAGGTATGAGACATTGGGCTTGCGCCCGTGCCACACCTCGTACGGCATCTTCCCCTCGAGGGTTTTGGTTGGCGACCAATTGAGGATGTGCATGGCAGTGGTAACCGCTTCTCCCCAGAACGCCGCCAGTATCCGCTTGGCCTTCATCATCGAGCGTGCCATGCCAACGACGGTCTGATTCTGGTGCTCTACGATGATGTTCTGCTGCGGCGAGTAGGGTGGCGTGAGATGTCGACCCACCCCCTCCTTGATGCAGTACTCAGAGAACTCGAGCGCCGTGAATCGCTTGAATCGCTTGAAGCGCCGTGAGATGCCATGCCACTTGCCGCACTCCGCCTTCGTCCGTGCCTTGAATCGCTTGATGGCATCCGCCGTATCACTCTTGCTCGTCAGGAGCCGCAGCCACATGTAGCGGCTGTAGTTATCCACGAGCAGGAGGAAGTACCTTTGCAGAGGTCCCCATAGACCAGCTCGAGGGGTTCCGCCACGCGGTACTTCACTGTTTTGGGGAACGGCAGCCGCTCTGCTTCCCAGCCAGGTAGCTGTTGCACAGCTCCCCGGCATGCTCGATTCATGGCAGCCCGGTCACCATCTTCCTGAGCCGGCCCAGAGCATCGAAGCTCAGGTGGCCGAACCGGCCATGCCACAGCCACGGCTCTTGCGTGCACACCGCCGCCAAGCACACAGGATGCTCCACCTTTAAGTCAAGAAGATAGAGTCGATTTTTGGAGCGCGTTACCTTGGCGAGAAGATGCCGCTCCTTGTCCTTGATCCACAGCACGCCATCACGGAGCAACACTTCCGCCCCGTGCTCGTCAAGCTGTCCCATACTGACGATGCTCGCGCAGAGCTGGGGGATGAAATACATGTCCGTCAATGCGCACTGCTCCCCGTTTCGGCAACGGAAGACGGCCGTGCCTTGGCCTCAGATGTCCACCCTCGAGCCATCCCCGAACTTGACCGTGCTGGTCTTGTTCACATCGAGGTCAGTGAAGGCGGCGCGACAGCCAGTCATATGGTTGCTCGCGCCGGAGTCGAGGTACCACCGCTGCTCCTTCTCATCACTGACTGCGCCCAGGTGTGCCTGCGCCCGCGGCTCGTCAAGTTCAACAGCCTGCGGCGCAGTCCTCTGCTCCGCCTCCGCCTCCCTTGTTTCGCCTTCCTGCAGAGTGCAATACTCACCCATCAAGAGCGCCTGCTCGTTGTCGCTGTCATCCTGAGCCAGGTGCGCCTCCTCCTTCTTCTCCTTCCTCTTCAGGCACTCCCGTGCCCAGTGCCCCACCTTGCCGCACTTCCAGCAAGCGTTGGGGGCGACAATCTTCTTCTTGCCCTTCTTCTTGTCTGCCGAAGCCTTCCTCTGCTTCTTGCCGCCGTTGCTGCCGCGGTCACCACCACCGCGACTGGAGCCTTCCCTGGACCGACGCTTGTCCTTCATTCGCACCGTCCACTCCTCCTCGGTCAGCATCGGCTTGGGCTTCTCCTTCTCCGATGACACAAGTCCGCGGCTCTCCACCACCCGCAGCCGCCCTGCCACATCTTCGAGGGACAAAGTGGAGATGTCTAGCATTGTCTCAATGGACATGGCGAGCTGCGAGTACTTGAGAGGCACCACGCATAGCAACTTGCCGACGAGGTCCTCATCTTCCAATGGCTTGCCGTAGGTGGCCAGCTGGCTTGCCAGCGACTAGAGACGCAGCGTGAAGTCCTCCACCGTCTCCCTGGATTTGAACCGGATGTCGTTGAACTCCTTCTTCAGCTGCTGGACCTTCGCGTGCTTAGCTCAATCCGAACCAACACGGAACGAGGCCAGCATCTCCCAGGCCTCCTTCACCGTCTTCTTCTGGCCGAGCGCCTCATGGAACTCACCTGGCGTGAAAGCCATGAGCACCTCCATGATACCCACCTCCGCCTCCTCGCCGACATTGCCGACCTCCACGGCCTCTCATCACCTCCGGGCGCGAAACTTTCACTTCATCTAGACAACCCACTCCCCGTAGTTGGTGCGAGTGAGCACCGGCCAGGAGGTGGTCTCGCCATACTCCTTGACCACGCGCACCTCTACCTACTGCAGCTGCGACACTGGCTGGAGTTGCCCCTCAGTGCCCGCACCCTGCAGCACTGCGTCCGCCATCACCGGCCGGTGGGCCTAGCAACGATGTACGGCTTCGATACCACATGTTGGTGCTAGGACCTAGCACCGTTGAGAGCGAGCAGCACCTGCTCGACCCCTCCCTCGAGTTCCTCCCTGAACCAAGAAAGAAGACGAGCCGAGCTCCAACTCACGCACACACACTGCTCTGTTGTTTCAGCGTTGGCTGAAACTGAGTACCCAAGTGAATTGTGGCAAAGAAGCTGCCCTTTCCTTGCATTGCATAGATTTTATATACAAGCCTCTACCTACTACAAGGTACAATGAGGTATGGCTGTCTATGACCCCCTACTATTCCTAGTACATGGCTTACATCAGCCCACTACCAAAACATGGCTGATGTCATGACTACACAGTGACAAGCATGGCCTATTGCCATGACCTGCTGTACGTCCTGGGCTACCTACCCCTGGCCATGCCGAGTGAAATGAGTGGGGTAGCAGCAAATTATGTCCAACGGGGGTCACTGTTGACAATTGTTTAGCTATCTGCCACCGGCTGATTTTATTATCATGTGTTCTATTTATTGAGCAGAATATTTTGAGGTGTTTTATGATCATGTTTGCTTTGGATCTAATGGATACATTCAGTTTGCATGCGTTCGAGTTTACACTAGCAGTCTAGCACGCCATTTATTTTGATATTGTAAGGTGTTTCTGTAAGCAATCCATCCATATAGTATATTTGAAAATGTTACTGAAAAATCATCTTGGAGTATTCTTAGCTTATAGCGATCCCTTGAATACCGATCACTTTATTGTAAGGTGTTTCTATAATGCTCTTATGTCTCTGCACGTTGCAGGAAACAAATATACTCAAATCAAGCAGACATTGGTTGTTCAATTCATTGCTTTCCATCCTCGCTTCTCTCCCATGTTGGTTTGGACTAGCTCTTTCTCGTCTATCAGAAAGAAATCTCAGTAGGTTTCCTTTCATGAACATACTGCTGAATAGAGTTTGTAACTTTGTATGTCAGGTAGGGGCAAATCAGAATTGCAACTTCAGTACAATACAACTATCCTGCTTGAGAGTTCCACTGCTAATCAATTGACCAGAAAACAATCCATTAGCACTTAGCTTCAGTCATTTTGAGAAAGCAAAGTTAGATCCCATAAAGTAACCTGAATTAGCATAGTTCTTGAACACTATAGGTTGTTGTTATATGCTTTCTGACAACTATTTGACTGCCATAATCAAGTTGTTTCACTGTAGGATTACTTTTTGTCCGATAGCAATCTCTGCCCATTTTTAAGGTAGAAAGGGGTTTGGAAAAGGGAATGTGTGAAATCTAACTTTTTGATAAAGGGTTTGTCCGATAGCAATCTCTGCTCATTTTAAGTAGAAAGGGGTATGGAAAAGGGGAACGTGTGAAATCTAACTTTTTGATGAAAGGGTTCTTGTGTATTCTAACTTGGAGGCACTTGATTGTTTTCAGTTGGAAAATGGTCTTCCAAATTAGTATACTCAGCTCTTCCTTATTATGGCATCCTGGATAATAAATAATACGATGGTGATTTTATCTGCAGTGCCAATGATATGTGCAAGGAATCAAAGAGGCAGACCATCAGTGTGCTGATGATGTCCTTAAGGCACTTGATGAGATGGAGTTTTCAGAGTTTGTATAGCCCCTTAGGACTTCACTGCAAGATCTCGTTGACATCATCCTGTTAGCACCTTGTTAGATTCTCCATGGTGTCATCGATGTGTTAAAGTAATGCAGGGCACCTTACCGCATGAGTTTGAGCTTTGGATTGTGGATTGTACCTTTTACATTCTGAAGCCTAAGCAAAAAGGCAGCTTGTGTCTCCAGTTACCTGCAATGCTACTCGTTACAGACCCCGTCAAGTGGCGCGGCAATCCTACCATCCAGAGCTTTTCACAACTTGCAAGCTGTTTTTCAGAATCCCTAGCTGAAACAAACATGTCATTGCTCATTGCTATACTTGCTTAAGCTTTACTGTCATATTGGATTAGGTTGAGTCAAGGTTCTTAACAAGTTGAGTCAAGGTTCTTAACAATACTCACAAGGTCTAGGAGATGCCATCTCAATATTCAGTTTAAATTTTCAACAATATTAATGCTTTCAAAAGTTTCAATTCATGCTCCACAATTTCTAGAGAACAATCCATAGGTTGGAACTGAAACTCTACTAGCAACCAACCTTGACTGAAAAAGGTTGCAACACTACCGTACATGGAATTTTATTTTATATTGTGATGCCATCTAAATATTCAGTTTAAACTTTCAAAAAATTTAATGCTAGCTGAAGTTTAAATCCATATCCATGTTCCACAATTTCTAGAGCACAATCCACATGTCACAACTGAAACTCTACTAGCAACCAGCCTTGATGAGAAAGGATGCAGCAGCACCTTTGCCATATAACTTTTTCTTCAACTCAACAACTTGCTTTCTGACCAAACTGAACCATTATAATTTTAATCCCTATAATTTTGCCAGGTTTGTTTGGGATTCATGCTAGCTAAAGTTTCAATCCCTGTAACTTCAGTCAAGAAAATTCATATGGCAGCAAGATCTTATTTCGTGTGAGACCATGTGTTGAAGAGCTGACTTCACCGCCTGTCGCTCAGCCCAACGTCGTTTATAGCACTGCATGTTGTCCTTAGGTCAACCCAGGTGTTTCTGAGTGCCCTACTGTTCATGATATGGCATTTCAAGATTGTTTTCACTCAAACCTATTGTTCAGGTTCGACAATTCTAAACAGATGCGGTTTAATTATTGATTTTCAGATTCAAAATCATCGAATGTTATGTCTTATTGATTTTGAACAGTCCTCTCCTGTCAATTGTTTTTAGTTTTGGTGTTCTTTTTCTTTAACACAATTTATCTATTTAATCAATGCCTCATTCACTTCTCACTGTCCGGCAATTGATATGCAGAGACAAACAAATGACATGTGTACTGCATGCTGATACTAACACTGAAATAGTTCAGAGTTCACTGTTAAGTGATCGTTTTCAAATATATATGGTATCTATGTATACATTGCATTAGATATGTGCCGTTCATGGTCGCCAAGCTGTTCAATGGTTATTCAGTGGTGCGTTTTATGTTTCAGGTTTTTGGATTCGTCCAAACAAACATATACAAAGCACAAAGCGGCAAATCAGCTTCATAGTGTTCTCCATCCATTTTTATAGTAAAGCTATAATTGTCATAACTTACAGGCCAATAAACCAATTTAGATCACCACATTTTGCCTTGATTTCACAATGTCAAGATCCTGCATTCATAACAAGAAAGCTCTTTGATTGTCTGAATAATATTCGAGAATAGCATCATATAGGTTCCTTTGCCACTAAAGATGAGTTTAGAACTTACTGCTGAGCATTTACAAATGGCAATAGCTTCACTATTGAATGGTGGTTTCAGACATTCAGTTGCTGCTGCAAGCCATCCAGTTTATGGTCTCACAATTGAAGTTTATCTCGGACAAGGTTTCGGTCTGAGGAACTTTCATGTAGGGCCAAAATACCTCTTAAGCGTATCATAGACAAGGCATGGTAGAATAGATAGTGGCAATAAACATGGTTGTAGAGTACAAACTATGTTGTTTCGATTTAATATGTACACTCCAGTTGCTAATGTGCTATACCGTGACTGTGATTAAATGTCATCATTTTAATGTCAATGCTTAATTTTATAATATTGTTATACTATTGTGCGACCTATGTATTATAAAATTTTTTTGCTGTCCCTTAGCAACGGACGGGCATGATACTATTAACACTCATATTCTCTCTCTTTATTGCAGTCTAGTGATTACCTTAAACTAAACTAATGCACACAAGGCTCTCTTATTGTACTTTGCTGCTGCCGAAGCAGTGGATGTGTTCTTGGATAAAGCTGCGTCGACAATGATTTTAGGGAGAATTAGGTAAACGGTCTCAAAAAAGGTTGTCCTTAGGAAATTATTTTTTGAACTTAGGTAAACAGCCTCAAAATAAAATTTTGTTAGGAAAATGGCCTTCCGTCAGGTCTATGAGACAAATCTATTAGTTTGGACAGTATAGTGAGAGCAAAAAGACCACTTTGCCCCTTATTTTTGGAAATTTATAACTGGAGTTTGGTAACTCCAATTTTAGTGAACCAAAGTTTGTTGTGCTCATTGAGATGTCTAGTTTTTATTAAAAATATGAAACTGACCATGTTTTATAGAATTATTTATTTGGTTACTTCAAAAATATATGTCATTATATGTGTGGTTATGTGCTTGGAATATATATGTGTGGTTATGTGTTTGAAATTTGTGAATATATACAATAAATAAACAAAACTCTATTTTTAATTTTGTTCCCTCTGGGGTAAAATAATCTTTTACCCCCAAAGTTAACACCGTTAAGCGCCAAAACTGACGGAAGGCCATTTTTCTAACAAAATTTTATTTTAAGGCCGTTTTCCGAAGTTCAAAGAAAAAAGGGTCAATTTTCTAATTGCAAATTTTTTAAGGCCGTTTTTCTAATTCTCCCGTGATTTTAACAGCACCTAGGGGGTGCAATCCATGCCGGCCTACTCCGGTGCACCGAAACCTGGGGCCACTGCACTTGCATCCCCTCCCCTAGCTCCAACACAAGTAGCGAAAAACTATTGTATGTATATATATCTAGAAAAAAAAGCCAAAATAACTTATAGTTTGGAATGAAACGGATGGAGGGACTAATTATTAGGAGTCCTCTAAAATAGGAGAAAACAATTACAAATGACAGCAAATCCAGAATAGGGAAGAAATACGTATTTTTTTTTCAGAGAAAGAAGGGAAAAAAGGGGAATAAGTGGCTGCGTTGAGGTGTGGCCCGGCCCAAGAAGGGTTCCTTCCCACCCACACCTACACGGCTACACCTGCACCCACGCGGCGGCCAGCAGCAACTCGCGATTTGGATTCGGAATTGCATTTCATTCCCCTCCCGGCTTGTCTCCTTCCTCACCTGCCCGCGCGCCAGGCCATCAAAACCCCCAAACCCCCTTGCTCCGCTCCGCCGCTAGCCGCCCGCCGCCGACGATGCAGTCGTCCATGCTACGCGCGCAGCGGGGGATGCTCCGCCTCCGCTCGGCTCGTCCCCAGATTTACCTCAAGCCGACCTGCGATCGGATCGAGCGCCTTGATCACTACTCCTGGTGGGCGGCGAAGAGGTGGGTCGCCCATGGCCTGCTGCCCACCGGCCGCGGCGGCAGGGATAGGGACGACGCCTCCGCGGTCGACGCGCTGGTGCCCCCCTCCCTCTGGAACCCGCGCCCGTTGGAGCCCCTTCCCCTTCGGGTCCCGATCCCGGTGGAGATGGCGGTGCCTCTACAGCACGCGGCGAACGCGGACGGCTACGTCTTCGCCGTGGAGGCGACCTGCAAGTGTACCTTCGAGGTGAGAGTGATCTCCCTCCCTATTTCGCCTCAGTAGTTAGGGTTTGTGATCTGATCTGATCTGATCTGATCTGATGAATTCCTCGATTAAATTGCAATCGATTGACCCTGTTAATTCCCTTCACGCAGCTGTACAGGCCCGTCTCCGCGGCCGACGTCCGTGACGCCATCATCTCCGCTGCACATCAAGCAGTGAGGGAAGAGATGATGCACGGTGGTTGGAGGTACCACAGCAGAAACACGGGGTGGGAGAGGGAGCTATATGCTCATTGTGTCATGGTACTTCCTTCCTTCGTTCCTTCCTTCCTCCCCTTTCCTTCATTTCCAGCATGCATCAGCACCAGAAACCGACATTAACACCCTATTATTCCACCCCTCGCTCTGTGTGTGTGCAGGCGAGGATGGCCTCTTCTCCCAGCAGTAGCTCACTGAGGATCCAGTTCGGCAACTACTGCGTCACTGACATGAGCTTCGAGCCGCTGGTTACCCTGGCCACCGCAGCGACCCGGCTCCAAGACCCTGCCATGGCCCCCGTGGCCGCGGCCTTCATTGAGCTCACCCGTCACGTGATCAAGGACGGTACCATCCTAAGGAGCATCCAGGGGAAGGTGGAAGTGGCGACGGAAGCGGCCACAACCTACGCCCAGCTATTCGCAACCGCCCAGCCAGCCCCGCCTCCCCAGAACCGCAGGTGGATACTCAGTCTACTCTCTGCTATAGTCGCACTTGCCATTGTGCTGTCGGCGTACGTGGTGGGCTACGCTGTCCTCTTCACGAGAGCTTCAAGTATGCTTCCTCCTGGGGATTCTTCGGTGAAACCTTGGTCCAAAGGCGGGACAGGATGCTTGCTGAGCAGCAGCGGCGGCGCCAGGAAGAGGAGCACAAGAGGATGGAGGAGGAGGAGAAGCTGAGGAGGGAAGAGGAGCGCAAGAAGCTGCTGGAGGACTACGAGGCCAGGCGGAGGTTTGAGGCGGCCATGACCCCTTGGCAGCTCGTTCGGTACTGCTTCAGCGTCGGCAACCACCGCTTCCAGCGCTATAGGCGGCGCTAGAGCTACCGGTACATGCTGCTTGATTCTTTGATTGGCTAATTGTAATTCATTGATTTGCAATGTGATTACTCTTTTCTCTGCATAATTAGCATATGAAATACCTGGACAAGAACTCCTATCTTAGTTACACGTAGATCACTTTGGTTCTATAAGGCATAAGCAAATTGCTGTTTAGTACTAAATACAAGTATTCTGAAGCATTCCATATGTCAGGACCCAGTAACCCACACACATGCAGTGTTGACCATAGACCGTGCGGGTATACATCATCAATTTTGAGCTGATGTATTGTAATTTCTATACCATTTTTAGGGTAACTCTCAGTTAGTCATTTTCTGTTCATTGTTGTAGTATGCTCTATGTTTTGCGCCTTTTTCCAATCTCCCAGCCCATGCTAGTTTTACTTGACCCCAAAGATAATTTTCCATGACCTTTTGTGATGCAACCTTAACATTTGTAAATTAGTTATGTGGCAGTCATGATTTCAGCAGCCCAGGTACAAAAATGTGCACTACTTTGGGTGGCTATCTAAACATCAATTAGTAGCTGACAATGAAGGTTGTCCGCCTCTTCAGAAATGGCATATAGAAATGCATTTGAATGTGAGTGGAACCTGCCATGGTAGCAGTGTTCATAAGTTGGTTTCTAGGAATCAAATGCACAATGTTAGATACCCACTAGACATGGAAGATATTTCCCTGAAGTGTCGCCCAAAAAATGGTTTAATCGATCTAAAGTACAATGATCTTGGTTTTTGTTAACTTGGCATGTGATGGGATTGTAATTTAATAAAATTTCTTCAGAGTACTTGTTGTTAGTACAAAACTGCAGTTTTAGATAGAAATGTTCAATGTGTACTCGTATTTATGAAATATTAAATACATACGTCGATCTGTATCTTTACTATACCAAAACATTTTTCATCCCCCTATGAGTTTGAAGAAGTTGAAAATTTGTCAATATCTTTGTTGTTTTCACCTACACAACCATATGATTACAGTATACTGAAACTACTAGTGTATTGTATTTTACACCGGGTTCTGAAAGACAAAATGCTGAATCACCATTTGGGAATTTGCTCTTGACGCATCAAAAGTATATTGTAGCATCAATGTGAGCATATTTAAGCAGGCTAAATGCTATGACAACAGTGGTGTGTTAAGTTGGTTTCCTGGGAGTCAAATGCATTGTAGGATTGTGATTGTGGTGGTATAGAATTCATATGTGTTTTCTTGGTTAAAAAGAAGTATTCCTTTGTGTTGAATAGACCAAGCAGGTGGTATAACATGTGTTGACTAAACTTTGTGCCTCTCTGCTTCAGGAAACTGTAGCTTCCCAGAAATTAGCAGTTAATGGTTGCAGATTGTGTCGCACAGAAACATTTGCTCTTTTCTATCATTGAGGATTAACTCGTTAGGCAAAGATAATCAGTGGAGAATGCAGATCGGCGTATTGTAATGCCTATTTTTAGGGGTTTCCATGAATAATGCCATAGATTTGTTAATCTTTTGGATATTGCTCCACTGGCTATTCACTGAACAGATAAATTTCTAATGGGTGCATTGCTCTTATGCTAGCAATTTAAGTTCCATTTTTAATTAAACAACTACCATACATCTCCACTCTTACATGCAATTGGTTCAGTACTATGCTGCAGCAATATCTATTCAACTGGTTCAGTACTATGCTGCATCAGTATCTAGTATTTGCAACTCAGTCCATATGACCACATGTCAATGACCAGTTGTCGGTGTTTCGACCCCGAGGGCCTAGCACCAACGAGTAAATTTGTATCGCGTGCTCCCTAATCCGGATGGTGATGCAAGAAGAATACACGGGGTTTTATCCTGGTTCGGGCAATAGAGGGCCCTACGTCCAGCAGGGGGAAGAGTTTGTATTATCTTACACCGAAGTCCTTGTATAGGGGTGAATATAAGCGAGTGAGTGAGCGAGTTAGGACTTGAGCATTTCGGGCTCTGGTAGTTCTCTCTTGACCTGTCTGAACTAGTGCCTGGCGCCTCCTTTTATAGGCGAAGGAGGGGTTCAGGGGTACATGAATCTAGGGCGGACGTAGCTGTTGACGTCGGGGAGGAGATGCCGATCATGTCGGTGCCGCTATAGAGACGTGAGCCGGCGTGGCGTGCCCAATAGCGACGTGCTCGGAGATGACGGCCGTCCTTCTCGTGCGTGGGATGATGCAGCCGATGGCCGGTGAAAGACCGGCGCCCATGCCCGTGCGTATGGATCCCTGTAGCTATCGCGTCGGGAGTTGTTGGAGAGTTGATCGG
This sequence comes from Bothriochloa decipiens, assembly GCA_023333625.1. Lineage (NCBI taxonomy): Eukaryota > Viridiplantae > Streptophyta > Magnoliopsida > Poales > Poaceae > Bothriochloa > Bothriochloa decipiens. Next base: position 1,969,893 of record CM041647.1, read on the forward strand.
TGAAGACTGAGTCCTGCTCGAGGGGGTGGTCGAAGGGGTCGAGGCCCGAGCGGATAAGAGCGAGTCCAGGAAATACGAAAAATGTGTTAACAAATGCATCTCGAGGGGGCGCCGAACGGGGCACAGTGCACGGCATGATGTTACAGTGCAGTATGATTCGCCAGATTCCTGGATATGGGCGGTAAAAGCTGGATTTGACCTTCGTACACGCGACTGTTACCGCGACTGTAGCCACGAAGTTATGCGGGAGCAGGTAGAACGCATTAAATGCCCTAAAAACTGTACCGAGAGTAGGTAATCGAGGGGTGTGCTGTACTCGAGGGGCGTCCGTTTGATCGGGTAAATCTCCGTCACCGAGGGGTAGCCCGGTGGCACCCTCGAGTGATCTGCTCTGCCTCGAGCGGGGACCCGTCGGGTAGGTAGCGGCCTGGACCGCCGAGGCCCGTTCGTAGGTCGGCCCAGTATGACTTGGCTATTGGGCTTCTTGTGCTAGGTGAAGGATAATCGCGATGGTTTTGGTTTGTTGATGTCCGAGGTTAATCCACTTAATCGAGGGTTAAGGGTACCCCTTTCCCAGGTACCTGACATCAGTCAACCTAGGGTCGTTTTGATTGGTTACTCTCCTTGTTTGGCCTGTTCGGTAGGTATTCTTGTTGGGATTCCGGTGCCACAGGTCACTAGGATCTGTTTAGGTGTAGGAGGGAGTTGGCCATCAGCATCAGCTCACACCCTTTGTGTTTCTTCTGTTCTTTTTTATGAAAATACATGCATTTTTTTATGGAGAAATTAGATGAGAAAAGGTGATGTAGCTATGGGTTTTTTTTAACACTGCTCCTGTTTTGTTTTCTGAAACATTTTCGTTTACCTGAGAGTGTTGATTAGAAAAACATGTAGATAAGTTCTAGCCAGTACCTTGTGTAACTTTCACCTGGCTTTTCTTTTATGGAGGCATATGCATATAAATGTTTGCGACTATGATGTAATTCGAAAAAAAGAATCCAATATTTTTCTCTGAAAAAATTAGATGGAACTCTCAACTATTAAAATTAGTGGCTTCTGAATAAATTTGGTGCACCTTCTCCATGCTGTTTGATCAATAGTTTGGCTGATAATCTTTGTTTCATTGATTTGTTGCCAGATGGTGTTTGTTTTGGGGAAGGAGGGCATTTGTCAGTTCATTCTGGAGGAATTACTTTGAGCAGACTGATGGGGCTGGTATCTGGTGCTCTGGGTGGTTGATAATTCTGATTTCTGGAGTCTCCGCAACCTACTGAAAGAAGAGGCAAAAAATCCAAGCCAGCAGGGCGCGCTGACTAATTTTGCTGCCTCCGAAGTCCAAACTGAAGTCGCCTTATTGAACGATAAACAATGGCGTGTATTGAGTTACTGTTCACTGTCAGCGTGAATCTCTTGACTCGCCGGAGCGTTTAGTGCTAGTGCTTGCAAACAAGCAGGACCATGGGGTGCTCAGTGCTCTACAATACTGGTGTTTCCGGTTCATGTTTTGCATCTACCTGCACGGGTCTAGAGCCAGATACTTTAGTAGTGCTTCCTAATTGCAGTTGCATTACTAGATGCAGAGATCAGTCCAGCCTCGAGATTCAACGAGCTAGCAGCAGCATGTCCATATTATTACTGTACAACTGTCAATGGCTAGTCTGCTGTAGTAATTTGGCCCTGTGGTGTTCTTGATTTGGTTGGTGTGGTGTTTTCTGCATCGGGTTCTTGATCTGGCTGACAGGAAGAGCCGGAGGCACAACGGCTGCCTTGTCAATTCTGAGATTAGAGCAGGCACAACAATGCGTTGGCCGCGCGCGCGCTCCGCCGGTCCGTGTGCGGGCGTCCTCAGCTCGCGGCGGGGTCCGTCGGCGCGGCCGCGGCCGTGGCGTTGGCCTCCGCGGTAGTCTTCTTTGGCGTGTCCTCCATAGCCGCGGCCAGCCTGCAGTCGACGGGGGCAGGGGGCAGGTGCACGCGGTGGATCTGCCAGACACGGACCCGAGCAGGGTCAGGTCGTCGCAGAAGACGTAGGTGCTTGCCCAAGGGCCTGGTGGTGTCGCTGGAGGGGGCGCCTTCGTCGCCGGTGACCACGACGTACCCGACGGGACCATGGTGCTGATGAGCGACGCCGCGCCACCGGTCTGCCTCGCGCGCTGGCCGTCGCATGCGAGCGCGGCAGCTCCGACTCGCGGACAGCGGCCCTTTACCCCCCATATATACATGGTAGGAAATGTCATGGATGGATGAGATGAAATTGTAATAGGCAAAAAGTAAGCTCATAACACAAATACGTCGTCTAACAAGCAAAAACACCAGAAAGGATATGAAAATGCTAATAAGCTATCAAAAGTAGCTCCTGCATTGCATAAAACAGATCGAGGGACACACACAAAGACAGCCAGCCACACTTGCCATTGACACCAACAATATACACAACACAACGAGTATACATAGCGCATGACAAGACAGGACTATCCTGTGCATGCATAATAAATACTGATCCACAGAGTGCTGCCTTGGGAGTTACAGATACAATAACAGGGGGACTTGGGAATTATATAAATATATAACTCAAGTGGGAAGTGTGGCTTGCGCAGGAGACATGCAAGCTACCGCAGCTAAAGTCTCCTTGCTTCAAACAGTGTCATGCAAGCTACCGGAGCTAAAGTCTCCTTGCTTCAAACAGTGTCATGCCAGCTACCCCAGCTAAAGTAAAGCCATAGAGCTTTTGAGCCTTCTTCTTCTGGCGTTGAAACTGTTGCAACTCCACCACGCGCTGCCTGAACAGAACGAGGTAAGAAAATTCATGCATAGGCCTGAAATTATGTGAAGAACCAGTTAATCAGGTTAAGAAATACTCACTTAGCACCCTGTGTAAACTTTTCCAACTCTGCCAACAGAGATATCAATTGAATCACATACACACTATCCTGTTGAGTTCTCTTTGTGGTGCTCTACGGTTTAACCTACAGTTTAAAGAACAATAACGAAGGTAAGAGAATTAAGCTTAGCTGGCAGCAACAATAAAATAAAGCTATCATAACTACTGCTATTTCGTAGCTAATAATATCAGTTATGAACAAGAAGCCACCACCTTGATGCCACGCTTTCCCTTAAAATTTAACAATGACAATAAGAGCAAGTCAACAAGGTGCACATGTAATGCAGAGAAACATGAATGAAGCAGCATGACTTGTGTACATGGATATTAACAGGTTGAAGACAGCACTATTTCTGAAAAAACAAAGTTGGTGGAGCTATGCACACAAAACAACAAAAGTTTGACAGAGCGCCAGAGAATGCAACCTGAAGTCATGGACCCAGGGGTGTTCATCAATCATCAAATCTGGACTATCCTAAGACACAAGAATGACCATGCTTTGCACCAGCAATGTACTGAGTATGCAGCAACAAATTTTATCTCCTCTCTCACTAAGTTTTTGCCTTGCACAGGAGGTGAAACTTTTTCAACCAAGAGTCCAACAGTAACCATGGGACTTAAAGCATCTCCATGTCAAGATCCTTCATGAATTATAATGTAGTTTTATTAATTATACTTATGGATCACGATCATCTATGATCATCAGGAACTACAAGAATAGCTAGGCATAATCATCTATAGAATTTCATCTGGTAACAAAAATTAACCCTTTGGTTGTACTGCTATTGACAGTGACACAAAGGTGAAATCAGAAAGGAAACCAACTATTTATGCAGCATGAACCATTTTGTGGACTCCAGATAAATAGTCAAACATAGTCATATATAGCATTCACCTGGAAACTACAATATTGTGTTCTGCTCCAGTGCTATGAGCTCTAGGTGAAATAACAAGAGTATATCAACAAATCAAAAGAATAAACTGTCTCTCAGTAACTATATGTGGAAATGGCAAAATAAATAAATAAATCGTTACATCCTAATCCACAATTCATTAGGGACTACTGAAAGATTCCAGTCCATATCAAAGCAACAGGACCAAAGGGAAAATTACCTGTTATTGGGAAATGGTGTTTGCTAAAAAAACCAACTCTAGAATATAAACTAAATTCTCATACGGTTGCACCAGTGTGCTGTATAAAGTTGGCCAGGTCAAAGTTACTCTAATCAAAACAAAGTGGTTTGCTTCAGAACCACGTTCCTAAAACTTCAAAATGGATGCTCCAGAAGGTAAACGTGGTAATGGTCTAAGAACCATACCAAATCCGGAAATCAGGGGCGAAAAGTTTTCGTGTAAGTAGATCCTCGTCGACCACATCCAGAACATTTTAATGGAGGCGGTGGGCCGGTGGAGAGATGGAGAATGGCCTGGGCCAAACGATGGTTGGATTACAGAACAGGACATAGCAGCAGCGGTGATGCTGGACCCGACGACGAAGGCCAGACCAGCCGGAAACGGGACGGCGGCGCAGGAACGGCGTTAAGGCGACGGCGCGCTCACTGGGCTAGCGATGAATACACGGGTGATGTGGGAGGCGGGCGAACCTGATTGTGGACGGTGCCGACGAACCGAGACGGCACCGCCGCAGCCGGGGGCGGCGGCGGAACAACGAGGCCCGGGTGCCGGCGGAGGGCAGATGCCGCCGGGCCCCAAATCCTCGTCGCCAGGCTTCGATGCGCCATACGCGGAACACCGGCGGAGTCGAGCTAGCTAGGGTTTCGTTTCGTGGGGAATTGAGAGAGATTGAGATTGAGATTGAGATTGGGGGATCCACTTCTCTTGTCCCTGCCTCTGCCTCTCTGAATCCTTTTCCTCCGTTGCGGCTTGGTTTATAAGAATAAACAGGCCGAGACCTGCTCGGTTCCGTCTATTCCCCCAAAAAGACCAACACTCTCACGGGTCGGGCCGGCCCCTTTGGGTCATACTCCATATCGGGCCCACGGTTCGTTCATGTGCCAAACCCAAAATTTTTCAAGCTTTCTTCTTCCGGTAAGGATCACTTGGATTCCTAACCCTAGACGCGGCGGCCGGCGGCTTGACTCCGGCTACCGTGCTTAGGCGTGGACTCGCCCTCGCAGGTGCAATTAGATGTACACGGCGCCCGAAGCTGGGCGAGGCCGGTCGGTAGCCGAACCACGACGATCCACGCCCCCCGCAAGTCGGTTACTGCAGGTTTTTTTTTCTCCCATCATACTTCCGTTTCTATGCTTTGATCCATAGAAATTCAATCGCCTCTAATGTGGAATCTGACGACCAAATGCTTGGCTCAGTTGCAATTAGCTGGACCGATCCATCATTGTCCATTGTATAAACAATTGAACATGTACTGATGTGCATTTCTAGATACACATTGAATGTTTCATAAATATCCAATGTAGATAATAGACACCTCTGTTTCTTTTACTACTACTTGAGTTCTTCTCAGCTACATGTTATATCTGCTATATATTGTACAACTGCTACTATGTGATATTAGTATTATATACATGCCAAATATTAGGCTTTAGGCTATAAATTTGTTTTACTTGTTGGCATTGGCCGGTCCCTGCCATAAACCGTGCATTCCACGTCCTCTGTTTCTTTTGCTCTCCTTCTCGATTGAGCGATTCATTTGGATGAGACACACAGATAGCAATGTTCGATTAGATGTGGTGCTTGTGATCTCAATTATTTCAGCACAGCATCTCTTTCAGAAAAAAAAAATCAATATTTGTGTAGTAATTTTTTTCCTGGATAGTGAAATAGTAATGCCTTTTATCTTGCGATAG
>CM041647.1:1975608-2015612 GCA_023333625.1 Bothriochloa decipiens
ATAGTGAAATAGTAATGCCTTTTATCTTGCGATAGTACAGAAAGTAGTGAAACATGTCTACTCGAGAAATCTTACATAATCAATCACGAACTTCTCACACATTCGACTAGAAGGCATATCGGCGAAGTAGTGAAACATACTTCGCCCCTTCCATGTTATCTTCTTTACGCAACTTCGGTCTTGGTCAGGATCTCTCAACTTAGCTGGCAACTTCATAAAATCTTTACGCGAAGCCGTTGAGTTAACTTTGTTGGTCCTCAAAAGTTCGGCGAAGTCATCTTCGTCGGAAAATCTGAAACATATGGAAAACATATACGCGAAGTCCGAAATAGTCTCAGCGAAGTTGTCATGTTATCTTCGCCGAAGAACCTGAGATGCGGCGAAGTCATCTTCGTTATCTATCTTGGATCATACGAAAACGTTCAAGCGAAGTTGTAAACAGTCATGGCGAAGTCATCTTCGTTATCTTCGCTAGACATGTTAGTATCTTAAATATTTATGATGAAATATTTATCTTCAAAGTTTGAAAAGGATGTTTGTATATCAAAGTTGTTTCCCAACAGGCAGTCAGTTAAAAATTTGACTCTGACCCCTCAAAAAAAAAAAAGACTCTGAAGCAGAGTATAAATGTTCCAACCAAATTTGCATCAGACCAGTGCAACCATGGGATGATCAATGAATTGGCTCTCCTACGTGTTTGTTTTGAATAAATTCAAGTTACTAAATTTGCATCAGCGCAGTGCAACCATGGGACGATCAATGAATTGACTCTGAAGCAGAGCATACGTGTTCCGTTTGAATAAATTCAGTCAATTTTATAATAGAAAACAGAAAACTGCATACCAGCCCAGGTGAACTTAAGAACCATGGAATTGGCTCTCCTAGAGACTCAACAGAAAGTTGGAGCAAAGCATATCTGAATAACAATTTCGGTAATCCATCCCGGCCCCAAAATAAATCACTCCTTCAAATTGTACGTTGTTTGTTGATGGAAAACCCCAAAATACAAGACTTGAGATACCAGTCATCAACTCAAGCATATATAGTAGGACTAAATTCTGCTGGACAGAAAATCCAAAGGCAAGTGGATTTAATGGATTTATTAGAGCATATAACTTTTGCACAAAGAAAGCACCAGCACGTTCAGCATCCGTGTTACTTATTACAACAAATTTAGCTGGTAAGGCAAGAAGCAACTGGTTCCCGGTCTCCATAAGCCCAAATCCCCAAACCATAGTACCACAAGGGATGCTGCAGATTCACCACAACCAACATCAATCATCATGCATCTACACATATTATCAAGTCTGAAGTAAAAATAGTAGTGATAATAATTCTCGAAACAACAGCCTGCTCTGCATCTGGATACATCACCATACTGGAGACGGTGGTGCCAGCTGATGAATGTAGAGAGACTGTAAAGATACATCACCATCGTCACCACCCGTGTGGGTATGATTTGCCACACAAATCCTGCGCACACAGCAACAGTCCATGCATGCTATGCCTGTCAAATTATTATTGTTAACTGAAACGTGCTAGTATTGACGTTAATTTTTAACATGGGTATATAGGAGGAGTACATAAATAAACACGGGTAGCTAGGACACGATACCTATAAATGACATAAGTAAGGTATCGTAAAATTTAATTAAATATGATATATGTATAACAGCTGGCGCAAACATAAGGTAAAAAGACTACATAGCCTGTACCTGGTCTTGACCTTTGTATCAGGCACTATCACCGTCCTCCTCATCCAGGGACGCATCATCGTTGTCCTCTTCATCCAGGGGCTTCTGATGACTTTGTGGCTGCACACCTTGCTGCTGTGATGGGTGCAGCACGGGAGAGGAGTACACATGCCCATTGAAGAATGGAACAGGTGGGCCTCTACATCCTCTCTATGGAGGCACAGGCACTCCAGGATGGGCAGCAACCTGGAACGGGTATCCACCATTCTGTAAGATTGCCAAGAACTGGGCATCAGCCGGTTGCAAGTTGGCAAAGCTCAAGTTCATGGCTGCAGCACCAGAGTTTGCTGCCGAAGTGTGAGCACTGGCAGATGGCGGCATTGCATTGCTGGTTCCAGGTGATTTTGCATCCCCTGCTTGATTGGCAGCATTTGCAGCTGCCACTATAGCATGTTGCTGATTGAATGGAAAGATGAGTGCCGGAGCTTGCAGACTGCTACTATCACCGGCCTCTTCATCCAGGGACACATCATCGTTGTCCTCTTCATCCAGGGATGCATCATTGTTGTCCTCTTCATCCAGGGACGCATCAGCATTGTCCTCTTCTTCCCGGGGCTCATCATTGTTGCCATCAAATGAAAACCATTCAGTAAATGTGATGTTGCATACAGGGTGACCTGGGTGCAGGCCAGCCACGTTCCTCAGCGCAGACTCTGCATCCCTTCTGTTCGACCCCCCATATTCCCCCGCAATGTCTCCAATGATTTCCTTGAGGCCTGATAGGTACTCGATGCCAGCGGGCACACCACCATACCTGGCCCGTCCCTGTGCATTGTAATATAGCTCAAGCCTTTCAAGCTTTGGCATTGCCCCTGCCTCGAAGGTCAGGTACGATATCCTGAAACATCCAACTGTAAAATGCTTGAGAACAGGGAATCCTCTTCCACTGATGATGATCTTGTCTTTGGGAGTCCCGTGGATGTGCAAGTGGAGGCGGACAAGGGAGGGAAACTGCAAGAGCATCCCAAGATCATCCTCATACACATCCTGAACATCAAGAAGCAGGTCATAGAGGCTATGGTGCTGACCAATCCACCTAGGAACCCTCGAGAACCAGGGGCCGAACTTTGCATGGATGCTCTGGAGATGAATGAAAGAAGCTGGGACTGAACACCATACATCTAAGCAGGCTCTAACTGGTGGGCAATCAGCAGCAGTAATAAGAAGATGTTGGAGGCTGCAAATGTTTCCAAGGGCATGCACAAGTTCCCTACATTTTGCAGCAAAGTCGTCTCTATTGATGCCTGTGTAGTCATAGCCATAATATCCGATTTCAAGATTTGTCAGTTCTCTCAGACCCTTGATATTGTCTAGTGAGTTCCTCAAATTAAAGCGACGCAGAGTACGCAATGATTTCATGTTACTGACCCCATTGGGCAATATTACACCTTTTGGAACAATCAGATGTGATAAACGGCTCAAATGACCAATATCTGATGGTAGCTGCAGACGTGATTGTCCAGCAACTATTTCAAATGTTTTCAGTTGCTGCAGACATCCAATTTTACTAGGTAACACCACACCAGGACCTCTGGTTATGATCTTTAAGAATCTCAGTTGAAACAAATGATATATTCCATTCAAGTCAAGTAACTCCGATGAAAAGGGCCCATATGAAATTTCAATCATCAAAACTCGGAGATGCTTGAAATTGAAAATAGGAGGTAAATATAAAGAGGTACCAAATCTTGCTAGCATTCGTGTTTGGGATAGCTGGAAGGATCTTCCTACTCTTTCTTCTATTGCACCATCCAAACTGAGTGAGAGTCGACGGATCTTGGCAGGCTGTCTTGTCAAATCTTGTATATCATCTATTACAGTGAGAAAATTATCTTCTCCGGATTTATGTAGGATAAGATCAAGCATCATGTCATGAACCCTGCAAGACATCACCTCACCATTGTAGTCTGTATCTACGGGCTGAATCAAACTCCTATTGATAAGCTCATTGAAATTGCTCTTTGCAATAACCTCTGGATCTGTCCCACGAGCTTCACATATAAAACCTTCACTTACCCACTGTCTAACCAAATCATTCTTATTAATTATGTAGTCCTCTGGATAAATGCCGAGATATAGCATACAAGTCTTCAAATAATGAGGAAGGTTTATGTAGCTGCGGTTTAATATTTGTCTCATGCCATCCAAGCTTGGGCTCACTTCAAAGTTTGACCCTAGAGAGTTTTGTACGTACTCCCACTGGTGCTTCAGTTTATTTTGTTGATTGGCTAAAAGGCTAGATATTGTGATAATTGCAAGAGGTACACCGCCACATTTTTTCAAAATTTGAGCAGAAACTTCCATCAAATAAAGAGGGCAAGCATCCTCTGAACCAAATATCCTTTTGAAGAATAATGTTCTTGATGCTTGTTCATTAAGTGGATTCATCTTATAAACATATTCAGAGCGATTAGTGCAGCATGCTCTGGCAACAGTCTCGATGCGTGTAGTTGTGATTACTCTGCTGCCATTCATGCTCTCTGGAAGACCACATCTTATAATATACCATGAAGGAGCATCCCATATGTCATCAATTACAATGAAGTACCTGCCATGTAAATACAACAATCATTAGCACAAAGTCTGTGAAAATATCTTCACTAAATGTTAAAACATCAACAGGAAGAAAACTCAGTCAATCAAACTTCAAACGTGGTTTTGCTACTAGCTAGGGCTAAAACTTCTAACAATCCATATGGTGCTGAAGTTGAAGTGTTGAACAAATGGTAGCTCATGGGCCTTGCTGTTTTATGAAGCACTTTTTTCAATACTTAATCTTACTTAGGTACTAATGAGATCAGCAATTCTAGTTTGACGAACATGACTTGCACAATAGAAATGAAAAGACATTCAACATCTTCAGATAATAGTTGTAAAACTTTGTTTATTGAGTTTCTCTGGCTTTTGTATATGTTAATAACTAAATGTTTCACAGGTTATGATGAAGTACATTGAACAATAAATCATTATTCCATGTGTGTGAGTGTTTATGTACTGAAATCTGGAGGACCGATGTAAGGATACAACAAGGATGTCATGACCTAGTTAACCAAAAATGAACAAGGTGGAAAGAAGAAGAAAATGAATACATAAAAAATTTGCATACAACTCTAGCAACAAGCTAAAATCGAATAGCTTCAAAACCATATGGATGAGGGGCGGCAGGAAGTGGCCAATAAGGAGCGTGAGGCCGCCGGTGGCAGGGCGGTTCGCAGCACTCCTCTCCACGGCTGCGTCCACCAATCCATATCCACAGGAGTGGTGCCACTGCGGACTCTACGGCTCACGTGGTCCATGCCGCGCCAGGTGCCGGCCGGAGGGAAAAGGCGGAGGGGAAGCAGAGGACGCAGCGCCAGCGGGGGCACGGCAAGGAAGGGACGAGGGAGGACGGCGGCGGTAGACCGGCCGGGGGATGGGCGGCGGCGGCCTGCCCTCCGACTCGGAGAGCAACCAAAGATGTCGTCCGAGGAAGGCCCAGCACAGCCCAAAAGAACAGACAGCGCAGGGCTGACAACAGTTCAAGAGGCCTACCTGCAAGAATTTTTTTTATTCATAAATTTATTTTTTAAAAAAATTACAAAATTAGTCTCTATTTTTAAAAAATTGCAGGAATAGGCCACCAGTCGCCCGTTGGAAGGGCGAAGAGGGCCATGTCGCCCGACCAGTGGGCGACTTGTCCGTGCACTGGCATGGGTGGGCCCCACGTCGCCCGGCCAGTGGGCGACGTGGCGCATGTCGCCCGGCCAGTGGGCGACTTGGCCCATGTCGCCCGGCCACGGGGCGACTTGGCCCATGTCGCCCAGCCACGGGGCGACGTGGCCCGGGGCGACGTGGCGCCGCTATATATAACGCGGCCGGCCGCAGCCGGTCGCTGCCGGCTGGGATTTCGCAACAGGAGAGGAGAGGAGAGGAGAGGAGAGGAGAGAAGAGGAAGAGGAAGAGGAAGAGGAAGAGGAAGGAAGAGGAAGAGGAAGAGGAAGAGGAAGAGAAGAGAAGAGAAGAGAAGAAGAGGAAGAGGAAGAGGAAGAGGAGAAGAGGAAAATTTTCGGTAAGTAAAAAAATAATTTTATATATAATTATTTAATGTGTGTTATATTAATTGTTAGATAATATAATTAGCAGTTAAGCGATTAATGTTATATTTCGGTAGTATTATTTATATTCTTATTTTATATATATTGTTAAAGGTATTTATATTCTTATATTTCAGTTGAAATAATATTAGTAATATATTACTAAAAAGGTATTTTAGTTGAAATTTTTAGATTACACAGATGTCGGAGAAGTTAGGATTTCAAATTTATTATGGAGAAGGAGAAATTATTCAAGGTGTACACGGGGTTGATCTGTCAGGATTTTCCTCAGTAACTAGATGGGTGTCTAGGGCAAATGAGAGAACAATTAGTGGTGTGCAGAATTGGTTGATGCGAATATTTGGGCTTGACAGCAACCAACATGACGTTAAGGTCATGGGTATCGTTAGTCGTGCTCGGGAGGGCACTTTTTGGGAGTTAGTACCGCTTAATGCAACATCAACATGGAGAAAATACGTCAACAAAGCTGTAGAACGTGGGTGGCCTCTAGTCCTTCTTGTTCAGGCATATACGAAGGAGGTTCATGAGGTACACGGTGTAGAAGAAGAAGGAGGTCCGAGCCATGACAATGACAATGATAATGAGGAAGATAATGAAGAGGGTGATCATCACCTGTCATCTATGGTACCGACGGGTGAAGCGGACGAAGGAGAGCGCATAGAACATATAGTTGAAGAGATGGCGATGGAAGATATGGAGAATGAGAATATATCTGAAACTGAGTCATCTGAAGATGAGAATGAAATTCCTGTCCCACTGGAGTGGAAGAGTAACAGTTCGAAGAATTTGATGATCAACGAAGGAAATTCTGTGCCGTGGGAATATCATGAGAATGAACTAGTAGAGGGAGGTATGTACAAAGGCAAAGATGAAGTGATGAGTGCCGTGAAGTACTGGTCTCTGTCAATGAAGCGGTCTTTTGTAGTTGTGAAGTCCAACAAGAAAGTATATGATGTTAAATGTGTGTTTTTGGACTGTCCATTTAGGGTACATGCTTATGAGCAAAAATGGAGTACAATTTGGAAGTGCTCTATAGTAACAGAACATACATGTGAGTTACAAGAATTAGAGAAGTCCAATACTGCTCTTACATCGAGCTTCATTGCAGAGTACATGTATAATCGAATTGTTGATAATTTAAGGTATGAGCCGAAATCTATAGTGACTACTATAGAGGAAGATTTTAAATACACCATCAGCTATTCGAAGGCGTGGCGAGCGAAACAGAAGGTAATTGAGAAGAGATTCAGTTCGTACGAAGCATCTTATGAGAACCTACCAAGATTGTTAGAAACCATCAGACAAAGAAATATTGGTACATATTATGATATCATGGATGTGTCTAATCCAAAAGAGGCCGGAAAGTTAATACTTCGTCGAGCCTTTTTTGCACTAGGTCAATGTATAATGGCATTTCGTCATTGCAGACCTGTTTTATGCATGGATGGTACATTTCTAACAGGAAAGTATAAAGGTCAGATTCTAACTGCTATTGGTGTTGATGGGAATAATCAAGTACTACCAGTTGCTTTTGCTTTTGTGGAAAGTGAGAACACAGATAGTTGGTATTGGTTTCTAGAGCGTGTGAAGTTAGCAGTGGTGCAAGGGCGACCTAATGTTTGTGTCATACATGACCGACATGCCGGTTTGTTGAAGGCGATAACGGATATGCAATATGGTTCAGTGGAGCGTGATCTTCCTCCTCGATGGTCGGACATACAATCAAGATGGTGCATGAGGCACTTGGGTGCAAATTTTTTCAGCCATTTCAAAAATAAACACCTTATGAATATGTTTAAGAGGTTGTGCAATCAGAACCAACAAAGAAAATTCAATGCAATGTGGAAACGTCTTGATGAATTAACAACAAAGCAAACAGAAGAGTTAGCGACTCGTACGAATCAAGACCCGAATGATATGTCTGTTCCTCTTTCAGGCCTTCCAACGGATGCCTTGAGGAACGTGGTGCGGAGGTCGGGGTCATCAATCAGGTGCTTCTCAGATTGGATTGAGTATGAGCCAAAGGAGAAGTGGTCATTATTATATGACACAGATGGGGCGAGGTTTGGAATAATGACAACAAATTTGGCGGAGGTGTACAATTGGGTCATTCGAGGCATGAGAGGATTACCTCTTGTAGCAATCGTAGAGGGTATTTTGCATGGAACATGCAAGTACTTCCGTGAAAGATATATGGTTGCTTTTAATGCGATGTCAGATAATACATTGATTTTTTCAACATTCATGACAAATTACATGAAAAAAAAGGTGGAGAAGGCAAGCTTGCATCGTGCACGTCCTATGGGCACAGCAGAGAATCGCTTTGAAGTTCTGTGTAGGGATCGGGGCCGTCGTGGTGGCAATCGAGAGAGAATTGCACAAGAGTGTGTTATTCGTTATAACTCATGCAGCTGTTCGTGCATGAAACCGAAACTTCTACACAGGCCGTGCTCACATGTTATAGCAGCTTGTTCACTTACTAATTTGTCCCCGAAGCCGTATGTCTCACATTATTTTACGAAGGAGGTAGTCATGACAACCTGGAATGCAGAGATTTATGGTTTCGCAATATTTGGTAGTTTTACAAACAATCCTGGAAGTAACTACCTGCGGGGGCCCGATAAGGACAAATTAAGACAGAAGCCTGGTCGTCGTAAGACACGGCGCATTAGAAATGATATGAATGACTCAGAAGTGGGAAGACTGGAGCATCGGTGCACCAAGTGCAATGGCACAGGACATACTTACAAAAAGTGCACGCGTGCAACCACCACAGAGGGAGCTGCAGAAGCAGGACCTTCAGGGAATCCGCAAGACGGCCGGCGCCCTCGTGCACGTCGTGGATTTCGGAATCAAGGCGAAAATGCTCTTTAAAAATAATAGTATGTCTGCTTTTTTTGATTTTTTTGTTTCATAGTATTAATTATATTTATGCATTATTTTTTTACATTATTAAGATATTTTAGGTATGGCGATGGATGAGGGACACTTGGAGTTGTTGGACGCACAGTTGGACCAGCGCCACCGGTCCTACTTGAGTGCTGTGACAGGTGCTGAGCTACCTGTTCTACGGCCTAGGGTACCTCAGGAGTTGTGGCGGCTCGACGAGCGATGGATACCGAGGTATGCATGATAACACGTTCACTTATTTGTTTTACTCATACAGACGATTTGGTAATATATATTTATATATAAATGTTGTATTTGCTACAGGCTACGAGCAGCTGGTCTACTGCCTCTGTGTAGGCTTGTGCAGGCTAGTGCTGTTGAGGCCCCGGCCGATGCGGTGACACGGTTCAACTTTGACCGTTCCTTACTTGCGGCATTGGTGGAGGCCACTTGGCGTGAGGACCTTCTAGTCCGTTTCGAGGGTGTTGTGCGTCGACCAGACGCTCCAGAGTATCAAACTCTTGCTGAAAACCAGCATCACGGGCCTACGAAGACCTGGCTCTTGCAGTTTCAGGTAAATAGATAACACTATGATATAGTTCATTAACATCAAATATTCATATGTATGTTAAATAAAATTTGAACTTCTGTTTTCTAATTCAGGCCGAGTATATCCACCCTGCGGCGGATGAGGCCACTGTGTCGAGGCACTTGGAGGCCTATCTGTTGTGGTTGTTTGGTTGGATAATGTTCACATCGTCGCATGGGAACTCTGTCGCGAAGCACTTGATCCACTTCGCGCGCGAGATAGCGGACGCACCGCTCGACGCCGTGCCGCAGTATAGTTGGGCGTCCGCTATCTTGGCAGCCACGTACCGAGGTCTTTGTGATGCGTGCACAAAGACCGACCCGTCAGCTATCCTCTCTGGTTGTCCACTATTACTTCAACTCTGGTCGTACGAGCGGTTTAGTATTGGACGACCAGTCATGGATTTCTCGACTTACGGAGCAGGGTTGTACGGGGAGACGGAGGAGGACGGCCCTACGATGGGTTCATTGTGGGTCCGGCGGCGGGTAAGTCTTCTATATCGCGGTTGAACCTGTTTCTATTTATTTTTGAATAAATTGCACCTTACTATTATTTTCTATACAGCCTACTTGGGCAAACATTCAGGTTCACAGAGCCTATCCTGAGTACATGGCGGCGTTCGACCGGATTAGGCCAGACGACGTCCGCTGGACACCTTACAGCATGGAGGAGATTATCGTACGAGCGCCTAATGGGTTGTCGTCGTTCTGCACGAGGGATCAGGAGTACTGGATGACACGTAAGGCTGTCGTTTTCGACATCTTTGTCGAGGACTACGCTCCTCACAGAGTGATGCGGCAGTTTGGTCGTAACCAGACGTTCCCACTTCCGGTTGCCCATATTGTTCCTCTTTCCGTGCACGGGTAAGTATAAGACAATTAATTCGTTCTGATTGAGTATTTAATATATATAGAAAGATAATTAATATGTTTTGAAATCCATAGTTACGTGCGAAGGGGTCTACCGGCAGGCGTTACTTGGTCCTCCCGTATACAGCCGTGGGTCGACGAGTGGGCCAACGCACTACATGATGTGACCTACGAGCCCAGACCGTTTTCCTTACAGGCTTACGGGGACTACTTACGTTGGTATATTCCTCGCACACGGATCAGAGTCACGTATACACCAGCGGAGCCACGGACCCACGTCCCCAGGTTGACGGACACGTACCCTGTGCACAGAGATCAGGCGTTGTCGTTGGCGGTACGATCTTTATGAACTTCAACCCACTTCGTTTAATATTTTTCTTATCGTAATTACTTCAATGTTCTCGTTTTGTTAATAGACCGACATGGGTCATCGTATCACTGTGGATGGTGGATCGCTCTTGCACCGGTTGAGGGAGGGCATTCAGATGACCAGCCACGAGCTTACCGCTGCGGTCCAGAGGATGTACGACTCTGCTGCAAACATTGTCAAGTTGACGTCGTGCCGGCCCTGCGGGCGACAGCCGGATGTCGTCCCTCGACCTTCACACGTGACACACAGGCCTGACGGACCGACGGCGCCACTACCTCCGCGGCCTACGTACCAAACAGGTGAGTAAGTTATATTTTCTTCGTATGTAGTAATGCTAACTTGTTCGTTACTTATAAGTTTCATTATTCAGGTCCATCTACGTACTCTGCCGGTTGGCGTCCGGAGTTCGATATCATTGGATCATCTTCGCAGCCTGCTCACATGCCTACAGGTACGATATAGTGGTGAAATTTAATTATATTATCTAATACTGCTTCATTCGTAACATTACATTCACTCTGCATGGTCAGGTATGCACTTTGACGGTTCGCGGCATCAGTTCGATTTCGGAGGTTCCTCTTCACACGCTGTACCCATGGTTCCAGGTATGACCTACTTTTAAGAGTTCGACACATTATATATTAGTTTTACCATCAGCGTTATCATAACGTTGGTCTTATATGTTTAGGGACGACTCGTTACGACTACGAGGGATCGGACATCTCTGAGCACGCTGACACTTTTCATCAGCGATCTCCGACACCCTTCGACCTTGAGAGTTACCTGCAGCAGGAGCCGGCGGACGTACTTGCGTCATCGCAGCTACGTGAAGCACCACCACAGACACAGCCCTCACAGGACGAGTACGCGACACCACCTGCTGCTGGAGGCCGTCCTGTACGTGTTACAGTTCCTCCTTCGCCGCTTACTTACTCAGCCAGCCATGTGCGAGCGGGCCGCAAAGCACCAAAGCCTGGCATGATTAGGGGTGTTGCACCTAAGCGTGGACGATATTAGTTTTGTATGATTTGCCGCCGATGTTGTTTTCTATGATATTGTACTGATATTATTTTAGTTTTTAGAACTTAATTAATGTTTCACTGTTGTATTTTTTCATCTATTAAATTTGGGCGAGCACACGACAATGGCGTTTTCGCACGCCAATTGCATGACTGCGTATTATTTTTGCTATTTCTCTGACTTCGATATTTTTTCTGAAATTTCCGAATACATAAATAATATTTAAAAAAACCGAAATTTTTCCTGAAATTTCCAAATAAATAAATATTATTTAAAAAAATCCAAAAAACCAGGTCGCCAGTCTGGTCGCCATTTGGACGGGCGACCTGGGCCTAGTCGCCCTTTGGCCGGGCGACCTGGGCCTGGTCGCCCTTTGGCCGGGCGACCTGGGCCTGGTCGCCCTTTGGCCGGGCGACCTGGGCCTGGTCGCCCTTTGGCCGGGCGACCTGGGCCTGGTCGCCCTTTGGCCGGGCGAACTGGGCCTGGTCGCCCTTTGGCCGGGCGACCTGGGCCCGGTCGCCCTTTCGCCGGGCGAACTTGGCCTGGTCGCCCTTCCAACGGGCGACTGGTCGCCCAAACCTGTAATTTTTTGAAAACGTAGACTAATTTTGTAATTTTTTTAAAAAATAAATCTATTAATAAAAAAAGTTCCTACCTGCAAGGTCTTTTTTTTTGAGTCATAGGCCCACCTGCAAGGTCAGCACCACAAGACGACGACCTTACTGCAACTTGTTAATTAATTAATTAATTAATTAATTTACATATACATACATACATACTCCTTCCGTCCTGCAAGACAATACGTTCCAAAAATTCTAAGACAAATTAAGAGACAACCTAAAAAATACATGTACCCTCATTTTGCTTCCTAATCAGACACTATCATCAATGTGATTAGTGGTGATTGGTTGATAAATGAAAAGTATTTAATGCAAAACTGGTTTTTGTCTTTAAAAATGCATTATAGTTGAGGACCAATTTTAAATGCTAGAATGCACTGTATTATAGGACAGAGGGAGTACATGCAACTGTTTTTTTTGAACATATAAATAGGCCGTCTTGATTACAAGCTCACAATAATCGTGTTCCAAGAAGAGCAGAACAACAGGCCTGATAGGATAAAATTGACATTTGATGATCGTCAAAACTAAGTCAGCATGCCTGTTCGCTTGAGCTTATTAGCCAGAATTAATCAGTCAGTTAGTAGTATTTTTCTTTCATATAACAAAACAGCATCAGTCAACTTATCAACCGGCTTATCAGCAAAACAAACACGATGTAAAATACACCCTAAGTAGCGGGCTTCATTGAAAAGGGATCAAAGTGCGTGACGTCCAGGTCTACTACGGTACTAATATGAGGGCCACAACAGAACAGACACCACCTCGCGACCTGCCGAATGGATTGTGTGAGGTCATCGAAAATCTTCCATTTGCGCTGCTTCTAGTCTAGGTCTAGGTCTGGATAATCTATCTACTAATTCACCGTCTTTTTCTTTCCTAGATCCACTAAAAAAATCCTCTTCCGCTGAGATGTCCCCTCTAAATACACCCAAAAAAACTATACCCCAAGAAACAACATCATTAAAATTAACCGCCCAGATTTACTTGTAGGCGTTCTCTCTCCTTACTCACTTTACCTCGAACGGTCCAGATTATTTGTATGGTACTCCTTGTCACTCCATCTCTCGCATCCCGCATGCAAGGAAAGCCTAGATGGCGCCTCCGTCCTCGTCGCGCCTGGATCATTTGGGGTCGTGGATGAAAACCCATCCGTGCGACATCCGCGCTTTGCGACGGTGACCAAGAGCGGACGCAGAGAAGGCCGCTTGTTGCACAGCGAGGTCAGGCAGGTGGCGGTGGTGCTTCTGTGCAGGGGCGTGGGGCCAGGCGGGCTCGGGATGGGCCGTGTGACCTGGGAGGCCGCCGGCGGCGGCGTGCTGTGCCGGGTCTGTGACCATCTCGCCCGGGCGATGCACGTGGCTGGATGGGGTGGTGCAGCGCGTGGGTCCGGGGGCTGCTGGCCGGAGTCCGTCCGGAATCGAAGGACGACGGGTCGCCGGCCATGGCCCATGCATGGGAAAGCTGGACTGAGAAGAAACTGGACGAACGGTGAATACGGAGAATCGATGAACCAGCGACGGATTTGGGAAACGAAAAGCCCCGCCCGAACACGCGCGATGAGCCGATGTCTGATGACGGCGGATGATGGTGGTGTGCAAACGCAGAGGTCCAGCAGCGAGCAGATCATGGAGACTGGAGAGTACTTAACTCACCGCGTGCCCGTCAGGTATAGAAAAAGCGAACAACGACAGCAGGTAGGCGGACAGGAAGATCTTGTTCCATAGGTGGATCAGGTGCCCACGCGTGTCAAAGAAGAGGAAGCTGCCGGCGTGCATCAGGGAAGCCAACGTGAAAACCCCGCCGACATGTCCTGGGATTGTGAGCTTTGTCGTGCTTTCTGCTGTGGTTCTGCAGGGGCTTGTCCTGAAGCTCTGAACCTCGATATCAGGCTGAAATCGCTTTCGTCATGAACATTGATCCTGCTGAATCCTTTGTTCAGTAACGTGGCTATTCAGTTATTAGCTGATCCGATGAAAATGGCCATTTAAACCGTAGTGGAAGTTATCCTGAGTTGCAACATGTAAGCACTTAACTAATTGGAGTGATAAACTAGACAGAAACTTCAACCTCAGACAGAAGAGTCTGATCGCGTGGGAACTGGGAAGACACTCACCTGACATTTCGTAAAGCATCGGATGCCATGGTGATCTCTCACAGCTTCTGGTCACAAACATTAATGTATTCATCGCTACAACTAAAAGTCTAAAAAGGCCATCTGCAACTAACTGAAATGGGGATCTTCTGATTTACACTTAAAGGCACCAAAGCAAATTGTAATGAGCAGTTTCATATGGTCCGGACAAGCAAACAACAGGCACAAGGTGCTCTCAGGTATGTTCAAGTTGATCCCCTCTGTGTTTTGTTTTTTTAACGATCATACCGACGGCACGTTTTTCATTAAGCAGAAAAGAGTACGATAATACAATAAAAAGCAGGAGACGGTAACTCGCGGTTACCGAAGCCCAACACCACAACCTCGCACGCGCTTGTGATCCCCTCTGTTTGGGCACATAAAGTACAACATCTCAGGTCTTGCTCCACTCATATTGGGTGATCGATTCCTAATGACTCCAAAATTTTCATTTGGAGCAAAATTAATTTTCTTTAATGGAGCTGGACTGCTGGAGGAATAGAGGATATATAATCATATTGCTATGGCAACTTTGAGATGAAAAGCTAACTTCAAAGAAAAATAAGAAAGCGTCTTCCCATGTTTCGCTTCTCCACGGGACACTGAACCATGTGACATGACAACAATATTTGGTCATACAATATATAAGACATCTTAGTAAGGCATCTAATTATTCGTGTTATTTTTTTACTAATTGTATCTTGTTTTTTATTCTATCGTAGCGTTAACACGGGTAATATACTAGTAGTCTTTAGTTGATATCAACTTTAACCTGCATCAGTTTCTGCTACTCTCTATCTCTCTCGTACATGTAAAATCAATCTCAATATGCTTCGATCGCTTGAGCACTAAAGACAGGGTTTGATGTCATCCAAATTATCACACCATAAACACGACGGGACTGGTTGCTGCTTTTATTTTATACCAAGCTCCTTTATTACCATTTAAATAATCTTCCATAAGTAGGACCCTGCCGTCCATAAATCGAACCCTCTGTGCTGGTGCCTTCATCATCATCCAATGCAACCCATATTTCTCCTCCCCTTCCTCCTCAAGTTCATCATCGATCCCCTACTTCTGCTGTCGTGTTCTATGTGTGTACCCTAAATTTGTTGCTTGTCTCTCTGTATACACTCTATAGCTAGTAAGCTAGCTAGTTCTTCAATTTCTACCATGCACACGTAGACGTAGCTCTCACCACGCAGACCCGAGGGCCGGGCAGAACTGGCCGGGTTGCAAGCGCAATGGAACATGATGCATCGATGCAAAGCCTGGTCTTAGCTAGCTAGGAATGGGAAGTACCAGCAAGTCTTGGACAACTTGAGTCTGAGCATCCACTAGGGGTCCTGGACCCCTCCTGTTCCCTAAAAAAATAAAAAAAAAACTTGGGTCTGAGCACTAACTACCTCACAAATCTTCACACTGCTGCGCAACGCTTGCATTGGGTCGGCGGTTACTGTGTATCACGAGATGTTTATGATCGAATGAATTAATAGGGAACATGACTACTGCTTCATAGCTCTTGTGCTGCTTACTCAAAGTGTGAGACAGAGCTGTTGGACGTCATTGATTTGCAGCTAGCACATCATCCTTGTCACCACAAAGCGTGGCTCATGAGTTGTTTCGTCTTTGTTACTAGCCCTCTCTTTTGATTCTAGCTGCTAGCAATGAAATACATGGGCATGCACAGTTAATCACGTGTTTATACAAAACTATCAGGCACTTTAATTTCTTAAAGGAATAGATACTCTGGTGTTCACATTCAGAAACAGAGGTAGCACAAAGTACAACAGCCATTGAAAAGCAAATGATCTTGGAACAACCTAATAGCAGTATATCCATAAATTTGTACCACAGCATCCATTGACGTCTACTAGTCCCGTTAGGATTAGGATACCTAGCTTTCACCCAGGCCACCTAAGGTAGGTCCTTTTTGGCAATTCTTTTCATTGCAGATCGACGCAAAATATTCTCTCTTCCATGAGTGATACTGTTATTTGTTTATTTAATAAAAAAACTAGCAAGATTGACGGGCAATGCCGCAATGCTACGATACTCCAGTTGCATACGCCATCGATTTATTGAATTACATGAATTAAATAAATAAAAAATATAAAAAAAATTCTCGGAAGAAAATTGGGTGGATACAATATTCACCCAGGCTCCTGTGCATACACACTCCCATCAAGTGCCGTGTGTCCACCCAGAGGAATGGACGCATGTGCCTCCTCACCCCTGCTTTGCCTCTGGTCCCACACGGTTAGGCACCTCCAATCGCCCAAGCTCCCGTCCACCATGCTTGCCATCAGATCCATACGATGTCCACGCGGTCCATATTTATAATTTAAATAAATAAATCCTCATGTGCATACTTATTTTGTCCTACTCAAATAATCGCTCAAGCATATTATGTCACCTTACAACGTGTAGCTAATATCGGACGTTGTGAAATTAAACACGCTACAACATGTAGCTACCACGTAGAGTAGAACAAAAAGTTATGTGCTAATTATATTATGTCATATATACGTTAGCTTTCATGTAGTCTATGCTAATCAAATTATATCTGGCCTATAGTTGCAAAATAAAAAGATTTACCGTATCCAACCAATATATCACATATTCATCAATTCGATCCAAAAAATTATATCTAAAACTTTCCTTATTTATCCTATTTTATAAAGTTAAAAATTAAATAAATATATATTTCACATATTACTTTTTAAGAAGTAATAGATGCTTCTAGTAATCGGATCTCATAAAATGAATGACCCATAATTATTTGTGTGTACCACAGCAAAACTTAAGACTAATATCTAAACTGATAAATTTATCTTTTGTCCAATCGACGTGCAGCCTGCATTCTCGAGAAGCACATCTCAGCGATCGTTGTGGGCCAGCAAACAAGTTTGCAGCAGCAAGCCCTGCATATGGGCCAATTTCCCCGTTTGTCTCAAGGTCAACGGGATTTGATTTTTTTTTCTTTTGCTTCAGCCCAATCCCGTCTGCTGGGATTTGATTTTTTTTTTATTTTGCTTCAGCCCAAGCCCGTCTGCTTCCTCAAACACAGAGGCACAGGCTCCTAAAGAATTTTTTTAAGGATAACTGCATCCTCAAAGGCGTTGCCTTCCTCTAACAAAAGTTCTCTGAATGGGGCTAGTACTTAACTGTGTAGGTAGCTACCTCAGTGAAAATTTTAAAGCTGATATTAAGGAGGCATATTGGTCTATATTGCTTGGTTAAATTTTCATCTCGTACTTTCCATATGAAAGTTTTATAGTATATCAAAGATTAAGAGTGGTAAATCTTTTTGTTTTTGTGGAAATTGGAGGAGCTGGAGCTCCTACAGAAAAGCAATTAAAATTTAGATGCCAACCAAAGTTACAACCTAAGAAAAGAGACAAAAAAAAAAAGAGAAAGAGGACAACAATTACAATAGCCTACGACAACATGGCTCAAATAAGTGACTCGAACTCTGTTTTGCTCTAAAGGAGAGCAGCCAAGCCCTTTTTGGAAAACACTTCAACTTGTCCGCATGTTTGGTTGCAGTCCTTTGTAAATTAGATCGTTCGGGGACCATCCAAATTGTCCAGCATGTCAATAAGATTATCACGTTCATGAAGAAGGGTGAACCACTGTCAGGTTCAGCAGGTTCCAGCAGGAGACGGCGAAGGGGCACCTAAATGTTTCTTCAACTGATTGCTGGCACAAAACACAATCATAGGATTCCATGTCCATTTTTTTTGAACGAACTCCAGAAATGTCATTTTTCATGTACCAGCACTTGCGTCGATGTGGCACTAGGTCGAAGATGCCTTGACCAGTTACGCACCGTGACGCATGGTATCTTATAGTGGATCCCACGTGGCCCAGCTCTAGACTAATGTCCCACTCAAGGTTTGGTCATCCTACATGCCTGCCATTTCTGGGTCTGTCCGCCTCTCTCTCGAATGTAGAAGAAGAGGTGTTGGGGAGGATAGTGACCACAATATATTACTGCACATCAAAGTGCACAGACAAAAAGATTTCGGGGAAGATAGAGAGGTAGTGGAGGCAAGAGATATAGGGGTAGCGCTGAGATGTGGGCCCTACTTTCCATCTGATCTATTAGCCAACGAGGGATCCACCATGGCATGTCACGTCGAGGTGCAGAGTGAGTTGGAGCTTATCTGGACTTAGATGACGTCCTGTGACAAGTTCAGAGACCTAAAAATGTCATATTGAAGTTTTGGGGTTTGGATGACTGCCAAGGAAAGTCTGAATATCTGAAATATATATTTTGAGATTTGAAGCACTCGAACATCTACCTGTTGGCCGGAACCTACCTAAGGCTATTCCAAAGAGCATGGAATTAGTCAGAGGGCCAACAATGTATTTGAGTTCTTATGTAACAACCATTTTGCCCCTATAATTAATATTCGAGAATGTTTGTAAACATTTAGTAGGGTAATGGGCAAAATGGTCGATTCCTTCATGAACAGTTTACCTCACCATTAAATAGGGCCCATTGCACGTGATGATAACATAATTATCTAGGTTGAATATTTGTTTAATGCAATGCTAAGAGCTCTACCTTTCAATTAAGTGGAAATAGAATTGGTCCACTTTATGAGATAAACTAAGCAAAGAAAAAACTTAGAATTGCATGTATTATTAATGGAAAACAGGAAAAAAAACATAAACACAACAACCCAGCAGATGACTAACTCTAAGCAACTCATTTATAGTACACATTAGAGACTGACGTGTACGACTAAAAACAACTTCATTTGCTAAGCCAATGAAGTTGCCAATCGTCCACCACTGCACGTAGCTCATGAGCTCAACTAATGGAGCCATTGCAGATGGAAGACCACGCCGATAGCAAGGTCATCATGGCTTGCCAAGGTTGTCATGCCCCCAACAACGCCACCAAGATTTGAATAAAAAAAAATGCGACCGGAGGGGAATAGCCCCATCCATTTTTCATTAAGAGGAAAGTCACAGCTTCCTGGCCGTGGAAAAACCCCCGAACCCTGGCTTTGCCAGCGAGAGGATTTTTATTGTGTAGCACCCATGCTTTGAACCCTGGATGTGTGGCTCTCTAACCGGAAGTCCTACCACTAAGCTACAAGCTCATCTGCACCAAGATTTGAATAGCATGCACACGTTGACGCAATCCTTAGAAGGCATTGCACCTCCTGCCGTGCCTACAGAACTAACTCGCCAACCTTGCCTGAGTGGCCTTGTCGACGAGCACCGCACCATAGGTCGTGAAATGGAAAATCCGCCCGGTGGATAGTAGATCTAGCTGCCAGGATGCCAAATCTGGCCGAAGAGACACCAGCTGACCATTGCAAGGAACTCGTGGGGAGTGTCCCTCCGAGTGGCATGAACAGGCCACACGTCTGGCCCAACAAAGCGCCCGTGAATGAGCCTATTCATGTCAGTGAGCACCACTACCAGACTCCCAATGTTGGCCAAAGGTCAGAATGGCCCTATGCGTAGATTCATGCAAGGCATGGGATCCTCACTGCCATCGTCCATGGCTGCCTACAGCGGTAGCAAGGCAAGGGAGAGGGACAGGAAGTGGCGGCTGGGATGATTGTGTCGCTGTCCATATCGCCCCTTACAAAGAGCGAGATGGGAGCCAACGGGTCCACCAATGCTTGATTGAACATATAATTCTGAATTCACAAAGTTCTTACCTTTGTTTAAATTAAATTTTACTTTTGGCATATACAACCACAAAAAAAAAAAAACGACATTCCCATATGTATACGTACCTTCGTTTCAATGATTTTTTTACTTTTGGCATATATACCGAATTATACAACTCATGCACATAGAACACAACGGCCAACATCTGACATTGTCCTGCACGATACGGCCGGCCGCCCCAATATGAGATATTTTAATTTGCTTGTTGCATTAGCCGTCGCTTTCTCTAGCTCGATCCCTGCTTTGCAATTGCGTTGCATTGGAGAAGCAGCACGCTAGCAAACAGCAAGTCTCGTGGTTTCTAATACTCGTCCTTTGCATTGCATTGGGGCTGCAGTAGCGAGCCAGCAATAAATCGTCGTGATTTCCATTAATTAATCATCCTTCCATTGCATTGGGGAAACAGCATGCCAGCAAGTTTTACATGATTGCCAATGATTATCTTTGCATGCTTCCGAGGTTACAAATTTCATCGGTCCTGTCGTAGTATTTGTGAGGTGTCCGTATATATAGGTGCACTCGCTACGACTCATATGCAGCTACATAGCAGTATTGCACCACTGTAGCACACAATGGCCGCCTCCGTTGCTTCTCTTACCTTCTTCTGCCTGCTTGTGCTTGTGCTTCCCTCTCCACATGGCGCCTCCTCCAATGCAAGCTACAAGCAGTTAGGGTCCAAACAAATTTTCTTTAAGACACCTAGCGAGTCATCTGGCAACTCACAGCAGGCCTCCAGGGTGTCTACAACCATCTGCTCGTCCATCCCAACTGGTACAATCTATTTAATTCTATATAATATGATAAAATACCGGATCTGTTGTTGTGCTAATGGTTTTATTTTTTGTTAACAAAACGTAATGAGTTGCAATGAAATTTACATCTTACATTATATGTTCTAATATATTATAGAATTAGTCTGTATCGTTACTGTACCTGTGCTATTGTAACTTCTATGAGCATGCATTCAAAGCTTTGGGTCATGGATGAGACAATAAACCAATTAAGACTCTAATCTGTAGTTCACCATGTATACTACTCACAATAACAAAATCCATGTGTAGAGACATCTCCCTTTTTTGAACAGATGCAGCTCAATCTAAAACCACATCTAAAAATGGCTCCAAAAAAAAAGATGTCTGGGGGCGGCAATTGGCCTGTCTTTTCAGTTGCATCTACAAATACCCTATCTTTCGAGGTGGATCTGTACGCAACCATCTCCAAAATAGTTGTAGCACAGTAAATTTTATAACTTTTAAATTTAAGTTAGATGAAGAAAAACTTTATAACAATATGTCTAGTATATCTTAAAGAGGTATATAACTTTGTAATTGATAACTTTTTTATTTCAATTCATTGGGATCTTGCATGTTCTGTTTGAAGTTCTCACAATTTGAAATTCATTTTTTTTTGAATTTTTCAAATGATCTCGGATATGAAGAAATGAGCAAAACGAAAGTTATAGATCTCGAAGAGATATAAAACACTTCAATTGAGAACTTTTTTCATCTGAAATAATATATGGTCTGAAAATTTAGTTTGAAGTTCTCACATGTTGAAATTCGAATTTTTGAAACAACATGGAGAAATGATAAAAACCAAAGTTCATCTCAAAGAGTTATACAACTTGGTAGTTGATAATTTTCTGATTGAAATCATTTATCCAAGAAAAAGTATGTTTGAATCTTTAACATTTGAAATTTAAAGTTTTAAATGACCTCGGATGGAGGATCGACCAAAATTCTAATTTTGCTAGCCAAAGACGAAGAGGAGAATTAGCTCTATAGAGGGCGCACAACATATAAAGAAAATATTGGAGGTTCAGAAGATATGAAATTAGCTCTCTAAATAATAGTGTTGAGAGTGTGTTTAAAAAAATACTCTGGTATACTTTTATACATTGTTATACATATTTTGAAATTTTGCAGGCCTAGGCAACAACAAGCTAACCGTAGTGCACCGGCAGAGCCCATGCTCGCCGTTGAACGGGCTGCCGTCCCTGTCGGCGGCAGATGTCTTGCGTCGTGATGCCTCCCGCATCCAGCGCCGTTTCTCCTCGCAGTCGTCTATGGTGGCTGCGTCGGCCCCATCGTCAGCAGCGACCGTAATCCCCCATGCGTCGGCCCCATCTCCAGCAGCAACCACAATCCCCGCCAACTTCTCGACGGACCCAACGATGATACCGGGCGCGCTGGACTACATCGTGCTCGTCAGCTACGGCACGCCGGAGCAGCAGTTCCCGGTGTTCCTCGACACCAACGCCGTCGGCGCGTCCCTGCTTCGGTGCAAGCCGTGCGTCGAAGGTTCCAACGACTGTGATCCGGCGTTCGACACGTCACAGTCCTCGACGTTCGCCGATGTCCTCTGCGGGTCGCCGGACTGTCCTACCAAATGCTCCAGTGGCTCCGCCTGCCTGCTCGACGGCCCGTTCTCGATCATGAATGCCACGTTCGCGGAGGACGTGCTCACGCTGGCACCGTCCATGGCCATCCAAGACTTCAGATTCATTTGCCTGGACGTGTCTAAACCTCATCCAGATGGTATGCCGGAGGCCGGGACCCTCGATCGACCTCAGCCGCGATCCCAACTCACTGCCATCGCAGCTGTCGTCGTCGGGGATAATCCCCGACGCCACCTTCTCCTACTGCCCGCCGAAGTCCCCGAGCTCCCAGGGATTCCTCTCCCTCGGCAGCGACACCACAATCGGAGACGACGACAACGTCACCGTGCACGCCCCGTTGGTGACCAACGGCGATCCCGGTATGACGAGCATGTACTTCATCGACCTCGTCGGGATGAGCCTCGGTGACGAGGACCTGTCGATCCCAGCAGGGACCTTCGGCAAATGGCACCAACCTAGACGTGGGGACTTCCTTCACCATGCTGACGCCGGACGCGTACACGCCGCTGCGTGACTCCTTCCAGAAGCAGATGTCACAGTACAACCTGTCGAACACGTCGGGGTCCCACGGCTTCGACACTTGCTTCAACTTCACCGTACTAGATGAGCTCATCATACCGAACGTTCAGTTCAAGTTCAGCAACGGCGAGAGCCTGATGATCCAGGGGGACCAGATGTTGTACTACGAGGACCCTGACGCCGGTCCATTCACCATGGCCTGCCTCGCCTTCTCTGCCTTGGACGCCGGCAATGTCTTCTCCGCCGTGATTGGGTCGTATACGCTGGCGACCACGGAAGTGATCTATGACGTGGCAGGAGGAAAGGTTGGCTTCATCCCGTGGAGCTGCTAATATATTATGCCACGGAGTCCATAATATGTTGTTGTACATTTCCACTTTGGTGCAATAATGTTTACATAAATAAATAAATAAATAAATAAATAAATAAATAAAGGTTAATGTTTCCTTGAATCGTGTACGTTTGTCCCAACACTTCATGCTTGGATATCATCTGTATGCATGCGACGACTGCTAGTGTATGACACTAGGACTTGCTCTTGCCTTGAGATTTCAGTCTCCGGAGACTGGAGTGCATGTCATCTCTTGGCTACACTATGGGCCCTGTTTAGATCTTTAGAATTGAATTTATTTTGATAATTATAATTTAGACACATAATTATTAAGCTAATATGGTTGTACGTGGATTATATTTGTATATTTTTTTTGATCGAAGTCAGTAGGGAAAACCCCGACGTATAAATTTGAGATAGGCTTATATGTGAGCTTTGAAAAGCGGTGGAATGTCAAATTCCAATCCAAATGTAACACCCTAGTGTTAAGCATGCATTTGCACCTGCATGTCATGAGCATAAACATCATCTCATCATAAAGCATCCATGCTTAGTGTTTTGAGTTGTGTTGAATTGCCTTGTTCATGTGTGTTTGCTTGAGTTTCATGCTTGCTGCTTTGGTCATGTATGACAATGCAAGTACTGGCCTTGGTTAGTCTCTAAACACACTTAGGCACACTTAGGACACCTTTTGGATCAATGATCATGTTGGTCATTAGGCCCAATTAAGCTCTTAAGGGATAATTGACTTTAGTTGACCTAGAGACCTCTTTTTGCCCTCTTTTAAAAAGTCAGTCTTAGAGGTTTCAAATGGCCAAGCACCTGA
The DNA here is from genome assembly GCA_023333625.1 of Bothriochloa decipiens. Classification (NCBI taxonomy): domain Eukaryota; kingdom Viridiplantae; phylum Streptophyta; class Magnoliopsida; order Poales; family Poaceae; genus Bothriochloa; species Bothriochloa decipiens. The sequence goes on from CM041647.1 coordinate 1,999,722, forward strand.
ATACAAAGTTGTTCTAAATTTGATAGGAAACAAAATTGCTTTCAAGGTCAGGCCATGAAAATGCCTCTAACATACTCAAAAGCGGCTCCAAAGTTGAAAATTGTGTGTTGTTTTCAGAGTTCTAGATTTTGGCTTAATGCTTGAATTTCAATTTCGGGGTAGGTCAATTTGGAGCCTTGCCTTTTGCAAAATATGCCAAATTGGACCAAGCTCCAATGGGCAAAGTTGAGGACCACGTATAGGAGAATCTCAAGGATCAACTGATTTACATTTTCGCCAATCGATTTGGGAGATCAAAGCTTCTGAAGGTTGGGGTTTCAAGCTTCTTTGAAATTTGAATGGAGGTGAGGTTTGCAGAAGTAGCAGCTGGCTGGGCCAGCGCTCGGCACGTGGCAAGGCCCGGTGGCAGCCGTACGTCGGCCATGGCCCCACTGTTGCGGCCGTGATGGGCAGGGAAACGCCATGACCTTGCTCCCTCTCTCCCATTCACGCCCTCGCCCTCTCTCTATTCTCCCTTATCTTCTCCGCGGCGGAGAAGGACGAGGTGACCTCGCCACTGCACGTCGACACCGCTGTGAGCTCTCGCTACTGTGGCTTTGCCTTCCAGCTCACGTCGATAGCTACGCCACTATCCTCGCTACCTCCCAAGCCCAGCAGCAAGTCGAGTCGAGCAGAGGTGAGCGCCCATAGTCGAGTCGCCGTCGTCGTTCTCGTCACCGGCGTCCTCCGATGCCTGTTCTAGAGTACTTAGGATTCGTAGAATCTGAAGGTGAAGACCGTTTCAAGTTTAGGGTTTCAGTTTTGCCGTAACGAACTCACCGCCGTCGTGCTCTGGCTGGGAACGGCCATGAACCGCGGCGAGGCCTCATCGGCGTCGTCACTCACCCTCGATCTGGCCGGGATTGGGTCGCTCGTGCACCTCGGTGCATCTGCATGCGCGGATCAACGCCGCCTCGGCCGGCAATGGCCGCGCCGAGCCCGCCGTCGCTTATAGTACTGCTGCCGTCAGCCATTAGCGCCGCCGCTCCTGCTCGCCCCTGTTCTAGCCCCGGCCGCTTAGCTCATCAGGTGCGGGGTCGCGAGAGGAAGCTGTAGAGGCCGGTCGCCTCGCCGGAAAGCTCGTCGCCGGCGAGCTACGGCCGGTCAACCGCCGTCCCTGCCTCTGTCTAGCTGAAGTTAGGGTTAGGGCTTAGTTTAATTGATTTTCTAGATTTTGATTAATTCCTTTGGAAAATCATATCTCTAGTTTTAGGAGTCCAAATTGAGTGAGACAAGTTTTGTTAGCTTTGTATTGATGAGGTCTACATGTTAAAAATATAAAATGCTATGTTTAGAATACTTTTGTATGCAGTTGTATTTAAAATCTATTAAATAGCAAAATTGCTTTCTAACTTGTTTAATGCAAAGTAATTCATAGGAGTATGCTAAAAAGGTGATTCCACTTCTGGTGTTAATCTTTTGACATGTACATGCTATGAAAAATGTATACCCTATTGTTGCCATGCTGGAAAATGGATTTCCTATTTATGCTATTTAAATGCCTTGATCTTAGGAAATTCATACAAAAATAATTAGGTAAGTAGTATGCTTGGTAATTTTTGTGGAGTATTCTGGTATGATGATAAGGCAAGGAAAAATGAGAAATCTGTTGTTTAACACTTTTCATAATACAAAGTATTTCTATGTCATTTATAAACTTGTGGCTTGTCATTTTTGTGTAGATTAATGTACCTGTCCAAATGGCATGATTTTCATGCAGTAGGTGTATCTTAGTATGATGTAGCTGCTGTGTTTACCTCATATTTTTCTGGTACATGTATGGCATAGCTCTAGTTATGCCTAAACTTGCAATATGGTGACTTGTATGACTTGGGACATGTTTTGTCATGCAACTATGAGTTCCATGGTGTATTCTAGCTATTTTTAACCTGGTGATTGCCTAATAAGAGCTCTGATCTCATTGTTCCATGAAAGTCATGTATTGTCCATGTTATGTGGCTTATTGGATTTCTGGATAGTTTTTCTTATGCACAGTTTTACATGATCTTAAGGTAGTTTCTGGTGTTTGGTCATATTGACAAAGTTGTAGATAACTTGCTGATCTAGCTTGTGACCAAATTTCATGGTTATAGATTTCATAGTTTGTAAGTTACACCTGTTTGAATTTAGTCCCAGAATTCTGTCAAGTTCTGGAATTCCAGACCAGATCTGGGAACTTGTGGATTTCGACCCATAAGATGTTAGAATATGATCTGGAGTATTATAGCAATGTTGTAGATCTTTTTAGAAGCTTTCCAGAATGTCCAAGTTTGCCTCATTGGAGTTCTATAGCTCCTGATATAGCTGTTGCAAGTTACTATTGTGTGCAGCCATGACTGATTTGAGTTGTGTATGAAATGGAATGCTTACTTATGTGTTATATACTTGCTTTGTAGCCTAATTAGAGTTCATCCTTAGCTGAAGGTTCTAGTGTTAGGACTCTTACTGAGGAAGAGAAACTTTTTCATAGGTTACAAAAGCTAGGTAAGGTCTTGTTGTGTTCTAGGGAAGAGATATGCACCTATTCGATCAACGACTGTTATCTTAATTGTGTTCTACATTCATCATGTACCTTGTCATCTCCAATGCTGCATACTTGCATCTCTTGTGCATTCTATATCCTCATACATGTATGCATACATCCAGGATCGTCGGAGGGAGTAACACTGTTGGAGTTCGACCCGAGCGAAGTGGACGTGCCACAGGAGATCCAAGAGCTAGATGGGGCAGTTGGAGGAGACACCGCTGATCTTCAGGAGTGTCCGAACCACCAGCCGACGACCTTCCTAAAAGGCAAGCCCCGGAGCATTCTAAGCCTCCTATGCTTTTTATAAAATTGATAATCTAGGTCCTTGTGAATGTTGCATTAAGTGGTAGGTGTTGAAATGAAACCTTTGCTGCATATGAAATCCTTGTCCACTATAAATACATAAATATCCTATGTAGCTAGGATCGAGTGGTAATGCTTAGCCAAGCTTAGTCCTGTAGAAGTCAGGTGATTTTCTGTCACCTGCGAGATATAGGTGAGATACTGGATTCACACAATTGGCTATATGTGTTATCGTAAAAAAGAACCATATGATAGTAAAAGAATTTGAGACCGGATGGGATGATGGTAGTGAGGCACAAGGCATGGAGGTCTTGGTGTGGATCTATCGCTGTCTAGTCGATCAAGGACCGAGGATTGTTGGACTTCAGTCGAGATTGAACGCCGCCTCTCACATAGCTGGCCGGGTGTGACCATCTGGCCGCGAAGCCGAGTAATTCGAGTCGGGCCGGGAAGCTGAATCGTTAAAGTGCGCATAACGCAGAGAGCGGCATACTAGACCAAGGGCAAACATGAACTGAGCTACCTGGTCTAGGACCGTGGGCAGACATGGTTTAAACATCCTGGCTACCGTGATCTTAGGTTATGCGGCGCGGGTCAGACCCGCGAAACGAGACCCGAATCGTACCAAAGGTGATCTAAGGCGACTTTGATCCGGTCTGCCTGGATTTGTGTTAGGGATACCCTAAACTCAGTTGTAATCGATTCGAATCGCCATCTCTCCTGGTTAGTGAGAAACTTGACAGTTCTTCCTTCATCGTAGTTTGATAAAGATGGAATATGCAAGATGGTTAATGAGATAGCTTTGCCTAAAACTAGATATGGTTACTAATGCTTGAATTATAATCTCGGCTTAGTACATGTGCTAATCTAGTAATTGATAGGTTAATAAAGTAACTTGATGTAAAAAGTTTAACTTGTTAATAATAACCTAGTGCTATGCCTTTTATGCAAAATGTTGTCATGCCAACTCCAGTTATAAAGCCTTGCTTATCCTTGTGTGTCTTTATTTTTGATTTACGACGGGTAAGTCTAGCCAAGTACAATCGAGTACTCAGGGTTTCATTCCCATTATTGCACATGGAAATGTCTATTCTGGGTACAGTAAGACGTGCCTCCATCCAGCTGCGGATGAAGAGTGAGCCTTGGGCAAGGCTGGTTCTATATCTCCTAAGTTGTTGCTTTTGCAAGGATGACCGTGTTGGCACTGTATAATACTTAAGTTGGGTTGTGTAAGACTTTTAAAACTATGTTGTTTTAAGCTTCCGTTTGAAAGACTAAGTGTTGTAATAACTCTAAGTTTCTATACTCTGATGTATTTGTGAACTATGTTCTCAATGTTGTAACATATGTGTGTGGATGTGCTAAGTCATATACGATCTTGGTTATTGCGATAGAAAGTTTGAAATCCTTCGAGATTTTCGGACTACCGGGTTTATTTGGGTTCAAGTGTGACTTATGGTGGTTAATTCAGCTATAATTGTACTTGAGCTCTAATAAATTGGTCGGTTCTGTGACACCAAATAGCCTAACTTATTTAAGTAGATTTGAATTCCTTAAAATATAAGGATCCAAACGATCTTTAGCCTAGGCTTCGTTAAATATGACTGCACTTTTTTATGGACTGCTTTCATCATGTTGCTGGGTTGGGCCTGTCTAACTCTAGCGTAGCCAGCAACTTCTTGGGCCGATGTGGGCTCCTTGAAGGACACCATCGTTGATCTCTCTCCCAGGTCCTGTGTAGAGTGGCCCATGAGAGTAAGTATAGTAAAGGCCTAAAGGGCTATATGGAAGTTTTACGTTGAGTGTACGAGAAAAAGAGAAGAAGAGAGAAGAGAAACAATCTGCAAGTCACAGTCAGGTTATGCACATAGGTCAGCAAACTATTGTATAAATAGGCCACGCGCACGCCTCCGCTCAGGATTTGAGGAGTTTAATTAGGTGGCTTGAATTTATTACAAAATTTAAATACTGCTAAGAGTTAATTAGTCTTCGGCGCCTTCTGGCTGTTTATTTTCTTTATCAGCTTTGCTCTTGTCTGTCTTTACCAGCTTGTGACTTTTTTTTTTAGGAAAGCACCTTGTGCTCTTGTCTGTCTGCTGTTTCTGAAATTACCAGTGCCGGTGCTAGTATTTTGAGGGACCTGTAGACCATGTATAAAATCTAATAATATATAAACACTAATTTTACTTGGAAAGCTAAAGCAAATTTAATAATATTTTTTTAATTTAACATATCTGATAATTATCGTGGAACAATTGTAGACTAAGAAACAATATATTTGTACTCTAGAACTAATGTTTCTTAGGTAATAGTCTACCTAAGTTATAAGAAAAACATGACTATATAAGTACAAAGTACTAGAAGTCTGGAATACTACACAAATAATTTATATGGATTAAAAATCAACAAGGGAAAAATGCATAGAGGCTGGACAGGACTAAAAGAACAGATCGGCGATCACAATTCTCAAGAAGCCAAAGCCAAGATTAAGACGTCGTCATCGTGGAGGCGTCGAGCCCTCAACCTTGCTTGTGTCCAGTCACCGCTGACTTATCGCATGCCCACGTGTGTGCGTCTGCCCGTCGCGAACTCGCGAATCGCGATCAGAGTGTGCACGAGGCTCCTCGTCTCTTCTCTGCCCGAGGGCTGTGGGGAAGGGAAACTAGAAATAAAAGACCGACATTGTCTTCTTGGACCACATGGCCAGGTCTCTGTCTTTCTTCACATTTGTTAATGCCTCATACTCTATAGGGCCTATGTGTTTGTATACATGGGCCTGGGCCCCTCCCCCACTGGGGCTCTCGCCCATCGCACCCGTTGCCACCCCTGTGGGCTGGCACTGGAAATAGCAGTTTTCAGAAAACAGTGGTAGCAGAGCATCAAATTTACTAATACTACCCCTTGTGTGAATATGAATTTTATGTTAGATAGCTTAGTTTATATAAATTTATAAATATATAAGTAGACCTATATCTCAGCTTGCTCCTATTTGCATCTTTTAGATAATGGGCTCTAGAAACAAGATTATGAAACATATATGGAACTATATAGAAGGGAGAAAGTTATGAAATTAATTCATACAACTGCAAGATGGTGCTGAACAATTTATTGTGATTGTTCCAGCAATATTTTTGTTTTTTGAAAGAACAGGAGGGGTTTTGAGCCCCTACTGAAGATATTATTAAATAAAGGTTAACACCGAGTACAGAGATAACAGAGCAAAGGGTGAAAAAAAGAACAAGCATGAGAGTTACACCGGGGTTACTGGGAACCAAAAAAGAGAAGAAAAAAACTAGCAGGAGCACCACCACAGGCTTAAAAATTATGAAATTCCACTTATCCATTCTTGCAACCATGGGGAGTAGCTTCTCTTGGCACCAAATAGCAGCGCGTCCATCTCCAACATGAATAAAGCCTTGCATCCTTGGGTTGATGCGTTGATTTGCCTTTGTTATTTCTGGTCGTCCAGATGGCCCAGCTTAAGAGGATAATGATCTCCATAAAAAGGGGCAGTTATGATCTCTCCAAAGTACTTGTGTTGGTGTGAGATCCTGTCAATCTGCCTCTCAACATGACGGTTACAAGAATCTTGAATCTTGACGGCAAGTGTCTCAACAACTTGTGAGAGAAATCTTCATCATCATCCTTGTCTCGCAAATTCTTTGCATATTGAAATTGAACTACTTTTCTTTATACATATATAGCTTTGCATTGTTTGCAATTGGAGTGCCTTCATATGCATCTTCCAATCTAATCCAAACTTGATATACATATTCAAGGTCCTTGATGCTCTCAATCATTTTGAATAAAGAGTCTCATAGAGAGCATTAAGGGCTCTATAATTGAGACACATGAGCTCACTCTCTCTAGGTGTGGGATCTTTTGAATCAAGGACGACAAACTCATCCTCATCTACTTCCCAAGCTTCCAGAACCTAGAAATGCACGATCATTTTAGAAGCGTCTTTCCGAGCAGAACGCAGCTGATCGGCCCACTACAGCGCCCGTGGAGGAGGCTCTTCACGCCATGAGCACCACTTCCCAACTCTTCTAGCACCGGCCACACGCCAGAACATCCTTGCGCAGATTCATGCCTGGCATGATATCCCCTATCGACGTTAGGAGGTGTGCGGCGTCGAGGTAAGGGGGAGGGAGGGATGGTGGTGGCTGGGATGGTTGGCTTGCCGCCCGTGTTGCCCCTTATGAAGAGCGACATGGGGCCGAGGGGTTCACCCACCTCTTTTGTGGGTCTAGTTTAAACCGCGATCGATTTTGCAAGGTTGAATATATAAATTGCGAATTCACAAAGTTTTAGTTACCTTCGTTTAAATTTCTTATACTCTCAGCGTAAATATAACTTCCAAACACAAACATTCGCATATATACTGATCTGAACTTGTTAACTTGGCATGTTATTCCAGATTAATTACCCGGAAACCAAATTATTTAACGTATGCACATAGAACACAACGGCCAAACATTTGGCGCGTTTGACATTGTCCTGCACGGCCAATATGTTTGTTGCATTGGCCGCCGCTTTCTCTAGCTCCATCGCTGCTTTGCAATTGCATTGCATTGGGGAAACAGCATGCCAGCAATAAAACCCAAAGTTGTGTGTTTTGCATTGCACTGGTGACTTAAGCATCCATGCCAGCAAGTCGTGTGATTTCCTACTAGCACAATGGACAACGCAGTATTTGTGATGTTGTACGTGACGTAATATTTAATAAGAAAAGAAATCATGGACGACGTATATATATACGTGCACTCGCTACGACTCATATGCAAGTACGTAGCAGTATTGCACGCTACTATACTAGCACAATGACTCTTCTCTCTTCCGTTGCTTCTTTTGCCTTCTTCTGCCTGCTTGTGCTTCTGCTTCCTCCTCAACTTGGAGCCTCCTCCCATACAAACTACAAGCTAGGGTCCAGACAGATTTTTTTTCAAGACACCTGGCAAGTCATCTCGCAACTCACAGAAGGCCTCCACGGTGCCTACTACAACCACCTGCTCGTCCATCGCAACTGGTAAGAGCTCAGCCTTTCAATTAAGAAGAATAGGATTGACCCACTTTATGAGGTAATCCAGGTAAAAAAAAACCTTACCATTGTATAGTTCATTAAAGGAAAATAGGAAGAAAACCTAAACAAGTCCCAGATGACTAACTCTAAGTCCCATTTACACAGATTGACGTGTACGACTAAAGGAAACTTCATTTGCTAAGCCAAGTGGAGTTGCCTGTCGTCCACCATAGTACGTGTCTCATGAGCTCAACTAATGGAGCTATTGCGGATAGAACTAGAAGGCCATTCTGATAACACAGGGTTATCGTGGCCAGCCAAGATTTTGTCGTGCTCCCAATGACGCCACCAAGCATGGTCGAGATCATGGGTTCGAACCTCAGTGGCCGTGCAGCCTTTCAGGGTTAATATTTTTTCTATTTTTCTAGCGGATTTGAGATTTCTAGAAAATGGGTTTGTTGGAGCGACTGGCCAACCGCCTATTTAAATTGTCCATTTGTAGAGACAACTGGGAAAATGGTTTTGAGCCGCCCCTACAGAGCTGCTCGGTAGTAGTGATTAGTGGTTGTAATGTTATTGTTCCTGCACAATTATAAATTGTATGAGCATGCATCATAAGTATCAGGTCATGGATACTTTCAATATATACGGGTCAATCTAAAATCCTTTTGTAGAGACATCCCATTTTTTGAATAGATACAGGCCAATATAAAACCACAATAAAAATTGTTCAAAAAAATAAGTCGTCCCTAGAAAGACTTTGTTGGGGCGGCTAGTATTTTCAGTCGCACCTATGAATACCCCTAGCGGCTCTTTACACAACCATATCTAAAACAGTCTTAGCATAGTAAAATTTGTAATGTTTTTAAATAAAGTTAGATGAGGACAAACTTTATATCTCCAAGAGATGTATGACTTTGTAGTGGATAACTTTTTCATTTGAATTCATTTGAATCTTGCATGTTCTGTTTGAAGTTCTCACAAATTTGAATTCCATTTCTTAGTTTTCCAAATGACAGTCTCGATGGAGAAACAACCAAGACAATGTTATATATCATGAAGAAATAAAAAACATTGCAACTGAGAACTTTTTCACTTGATATAAATTGTAATATATGGTCCTAAAATTTAGATTTAAATCCTCACATATGGAAATTTGAATTTTTCAAACGACCTCATAAAAACCATAGTGTCCTGTTTGATGTTCTCACAATTTTAAATTCCATTTCTTAGTTTTCCAAATGACAGTCTCAGATGGAGAAACGACCAAGACAATGTTATATATCGTGAAGAAATAAAAAACATTGCAACTGAGAACTTTTCACTTGCTATAAATTATAATATATGGTCCTAAAATTTAGATTTAAATCCTCACTTGTTGAAATATGAATTTTTCAAACGACCTCATAAAAACCAAAGTTCTAGATCACAAAGAGTTATACAACTTTATACTTGATAATTTTTTAGTTGAAATCGTTTGTCAAGGAAAATTATATTTCAGTTTTTCACATTTAAAATTTAATGGAGAAATGACCAAAATTCTAAGTTTACTAGCTAAAGAGGAAGAACAGAATTAGCTCTGTAGAGGTCCCACAACATATAAAAGATTATTGGAGGTTCCAAAGATATAAAAGTAGTTGTCTAAATAATGATTTAGAGAGTGCGTTTAAAAAATAATCTTACATATATGTTATATATATGTTGAACTTTTACAGGCATAGGCAACAACAAGCTATCCGTAGTGCACCGGAAGAGCCCATGCTCGCCACTGCACAGGCTGCCGTCCCTAACGGCGACAGATGTCTTGCGTTGTGATGCCTCTCTCATCCGACGCCAAATCCCCACTAACGGCTCGTCGGACCGAAGGCTGCCAGGCGCGCTGGACTACACCGTGCTTGTCAGCTACGGCACGCCTGCGCATTGTTGCTCGACACCAGATTCGGCACGTCCCAGCTCCGGTGCAAGCCGTGCGCCTCAGGTTCCAACGGCTGTGCTCCGGCGTTTGACACGTCGCAGTCCTCGACGTTTGCCCATGTCCTCTGTGGCTCGCCGGACTGTCCTACCAACTGCTCCCGTGGCTCTGTCTGCCCCGTCAATGGCACGTACGCAGAGGACGTGTTCATGCTGGGGCCACATTCGTCTGCATAGATGTGGATGAACCTCATGCCACGCCGGTGGCCGGGACCCTCGACCTCAGCCGCGACCGCAACTCACTGCCGTCGCAGCTGTCGTCATCGGGGATAGCCCCCGTCGCCACCTTCTCCTACTGCCTGCCGTGGTCCCCGAGGTCCCAGGGCTTCCTCGCCCTTGGCGGCGACACCACCGCCAACGTCACCATGCACGCCCCGTTGATGAGCAATGGCGACCCTGAGCTTGCGCACATGTACTTCATCGATCTCGTCGGGATGAGCCTCAGCGACGAGGACCTGCCGATCCCAGCAGAGACCTTCAGGAAGGAAGGCACCACCGTGGGCATGGTGAGCACCATGAACATGCTGGCGCCGGTTGCATACACGCCGCTGCCCGACGCCTTCCACAAGCAGATGTCGCAGTACAACCTCTCGTACACGCCGGGGTTCCACGGCTTGGACACGTGCTTCAACTTCACCATACTAGGTGAGCTCATCATACTGAACGTTCAATTCACGTTCAGCAACGGCGAGAGCCTAGTAATCGACGGGGACCGGGCGTTGTACTACGAGGATCCCGCCGCCGGTCCATTCACCATGGCCTGCCTCGTCTTCTCTGAAACGACCTCGATTTCCACGAAGAGAAATCCATCAAGCCGAAGTGTAACATGACTATTCAAATCACATTACCCGATAACAGTTGACTACCATAATCTATTACATCGCCACTTTGCGGAATCAGAGTTCATTCAGCATTAAAGTAAAAGCTTAAAGATGCGGAAGCTATCATCTTGATCCAACTCGAGCGTAGGCACAAAACCCTCATTCGTCATTCTCCTTAGAAGAGTACTCACTCCTCGAACCTGTGTGCCAAAGTATCAGTACGATATGTACTGATCACTTCTACCCTATGCATTACTTTATGGAAATTAGATGCAAAACATGGATATAACCAAAAGAACCTATAAGGCTGGGATTTCCTATGCATTAACAGATATAAATAAATAACATAAACAAGTCTTATACATTCCCATTCCCAAACACCATCCACCATCATCCATACAACTCTGATCACCATCCCACAACCTCCAACACCATCTCAGACTCATGTCGACAGGCCAACTCCCGCTTGGCCTGCCTCAGCGGCCCGTAGCCCTCATTCTGGCTCACAACCGGATTTCACACTCAGGAGGAAGGTAGAACACTCCACTCTCTAGTCCGGTGCATCCTCCTAAGAAAAGGTCCATAGCCAACGAATTGACATATGTATCGATCGATCAACCATACACTCTGCAGAGGTTTCACTAATCCACTAGATAACCATCATAGGTGTTGATCACCACCTTGGTAGATTTCGGGCGCCTACTGCCATAGAATGATGCCATCCTATCTCTCAGTCCTGGTACACCCTTAGAGTGAATGATACTGTGAAGAGCCTCATGATCCCATTCTCGCAGAGTATCATGACCATCTCAAAAGGGTGCGGGCCTATCATGCCCATACCTTCCTCACACACGCTCGCCTGATAGTAATGGCATCGATCCATCCAGCGGTTTGGCCGTCTCCCCCCATGTGAAGCGAGTGGAAAGCGAGGGATTCCTAAGGTCCGGATACCAGCGCATTAGTTCCTAGGTGTGACCAAGCCAGGATATCTCCATCAGGGTTATTCCTTTAACATGCTACCACGGTACGCTCATCCTGGGTTCCACCCCTTAGAGGCTCACACCCGAGGACCTACCAACTCAAACAGGGTTTGTCCGCCACAGGCAAGACTACAGAGATGCCCAGGCAGCATCTTTGGCAAGACTCGCTCCACAAGCTCGTCATAGATCCCAGCTCGATCGACTCAACCCTCACCCTACACCCTACCATAAGCTCCGCCCCAAACCCAGATACATCATCATCAGCTTACATACCCATCTGATCCATCACACACACCAAGCCTGGCACTCCCGCCAGACTCTCCCAGGGTTTATCACATCACATCAAAATGTAAGCGAGTGAAGTATTTATAAATAAATATTATAGCAGATAAGCATGTTGCTAACATAACAGCGGGTAAGCAGGTGATAGGTTACGACAAGGTAGGGCTCATCAAGTAATATACTATCATGCAGTCCTATCACAGGCAAGAAGATTATATTTCAGAAATATAGAGCACTAGCAGTTCTACATTTGCCATGTGTAATGGGATCTATGAGGTTGGGTGGGATATGGCACCTTCGCTGACGTAACTGTCGGACTTCTCCTGGTAGTCACTGTCGTCAGACCTGTCCTCGCTCGATCCTGAAACCGATAATTATGGGTCGCGGGAGCGACCCCTATATATTAGCATAAAGAACGAATGCTAAATTAAAGATCCAAATACACTCAATCATAGGAAAAATAGATAGAGCTCGATTTATAAAAAATTTGGATACTTGGATCACAATTTTCTAAGCTCGTATGAATTAGTTATGAATTTCTAAAGATTTAAACATATTCTAAAAAGGGCCGGATTATTCTGTGCTGACACGTGGCAGCCTGGGATTGGGCCACGTGTCACATGCGGGTCCAACAACGACACGTCAGGTGCTGATGTGGCAGTGATGTCATGATGACGTCAGCGTTGATTGGTTAACGGTCAACGGTCAACTGACAGGTGGGGTCCGCATGATGTCATTGCTGACGTTATCACTGACTGGTGGGGCCATGTTGATGTCACTTTCTGACGTCAGCGTTGACTTGGTCAACGGTCAAGGGTCAACTGACAGGTGGGGTCCACATGACGTCACTGCTGACGTTATCACTGACTGGTGGGTCCCATCTTGGCTCACGGCTCAACGGCTCGGCTCACGGCTCAACAGCTCGGCTCATGGCTCAACGGCTCGGTTCTCAGTCCACGGTGATCCGGTTCACTCTGGGGTCCACTGGCAGCGTCTCTGGTCCATGTGAGCCGAGTGCACGCATCTATTCCTTGGTCTACGCGGTCCACCGATCGACTCCACGGTGCACCGACACTTGCGGGTCCACCTGCAGTGACTTGGTCCACGTAGACCACGTCCATCGTCCTTCGGCCAGGTGATTCCCCTCCTCTGTTCTTCACCGCACGGCGATGCGGCTTGCCGACGATGGCGAGGTCGTGTGACCAAGCGCTGTGGCCCTCCTCGGCCTTCATCAACTAGTGAATCGGACGCAGGGTGGTACGGCGAGCACGGCGGTGGTAACCATGGTGGCAGGTTGGCCTCCGGTGGGGCTGGTTACGCGGAGCGGTGGCGCGGCGGCGACGACACATGGTGGCAGCGGTTCTCAGACCACATCAAGGCCAAGGCGGGGCGCAGGGGTGCATTAGGGTATTCCAGCACTCGACTAAAGCGCCGACGGTGACCAAAATCCATGGCGGAGTTCGTGTGGGCAGCAACCCCCACGGCGGAGCTCCGCCGTGGGCACGGTGCATGGCACGGCACCCAGGGAGGCTTCCCGGTCTTCATCTTCCACATATTCCGAAGCAGCACACCACGGCAGAGATGTTCTTCATCTTCTTGTTCCCGGCGGCAGTCGGAGACGACGGGAACGTGGTGCGACACGGCGGCGCTCCAGAGCGGTGCAACGCCGGCATGGCCTCATGTTCGGGGCTGTCTGGGGTGGCTTCCAAGGGGCTAGCGGTCGCAACGGGTGCGGCACGCCAAGGCGGTCTCAGATCCGGGGTCAAAGCTGTCCAAGGCTCATCCAAGGGGCTACCGTCAGGCCTCGTCGTAGCGGTGAACGACGCGGCGGCGGACATGGTGGCGTTCTGGTCTGGCATCCTCCTGATGCCATGGTCCAGGGGCTCGGCTAGTCAGTGTGTGCATGTGTGAGCGTCCAAAGGAGGTTGGCAGCGACCTCGGCCTTTGCGTCCGCAAGGCAGGATGCCATGGCTAGCAGCACAGGGTGGAGGTTGGAACAGGGGGCACGGCGGTGCTCACCGGCGTTCGCGTGGATAGGAGGTGCGGTACCACGTCCAAGTAGCTCTGGTCGTGGCGGCTTGCGGTTCGGCTCCGTCCTCTGTCTTCCAACGGTGACACAGCAGCAGCTCTGGGACGACGGCATGCTTCTTCTTTTTCGACGACGGTGTCGTCCTTCCCCGCCTCCTTTCTTCTCCCCTTCCTGTTCTTCTTCTCCAATTGGTGCTGGCAAGGTGGAATTGGGAGGCCACCAGTGCGGCGGCGCATCCTGGGAAGTCCAATTGCACCGGGGTGCGGCTTATAAGGACGGGGCGAGGGCATGACAGCCATGGTGGTATGCTCGAGCGGCTGGGGGCATTCCCGTCCAAGGGAAGCTTCCAGGCTGCTTCCTCGGGTCCGGTGGGCTCCAGCGGGCAGAGAGGGGAGAGGCGAGGCGCCTTGGCGGCCAAGGGAGCGAGGGGACAGGCAGGGGACAAGGTCATGCGTGGGCAAGGGTAGTTGAGCGCGCGGGAGAGAGATGCTCGCGGCCGTGGGTGCCTTGTGCGTGGGATTGTCGGCCGACGTGGCAAGTAGGTCGGTTGGACGCGAGCTGGTGCGGCTCGAGCGGCCAGGGCACGGGCGTGGGCGCGGGCGAGCGTGCGCGGCGCTGCGCGGGGGAAAAGCAGAGTGAGCGAGGGGACCAGGGGGCTCATGACAGGGCGGTCCCACTCGTCAGTGGCGGCGGCCGGCTCCTTCGGCGCGACGCGTTCGCGGGCGGCTTGCTGGGCCTCGTGGGCCGATGCGAGCGCAGGGAGAGAAAGGAGAGAGGCGAGCGAGCGGCTGGCCGGCTGGGCTGGCTTGCTGGGCTGGCTGGCGTGGAGAGAGGAAAGATGGAGAAAGAGAGGTTAGGCCGGGGATGGGCTGGCAACGGCCACGGGCCGAAAGCTTTCTCCTTTTCTCTTTTTATTTCTTTCTCTTTTTCATTTTTCAAATACTTGTATATATACTTGTATAGCATGTTGTAAAATATTTCATGGTATACTTTAAGGTCATAGGCCATGTTAGGTATATTTCCCATAGAGTATATTTATTTATTATTTAAATAAATATTGTAGGTCTATTTTTATTAAACATTACATAAATCCAAATAAGAACCAAATCGCATTTGAATGCAACATGACATGTTAACTAATGAAACATTGAAGATAAAGCTATTGCAATATTGGAAAATAATATGTGAAACATTGATCAAGATATTACTTTGAAACATCGATCATGTTATAAATGCATGGATGCTAATGCATCTCATATTAAGGTTGTATGCATGGTTAGGGATAAATGATGACATGTCACACTGATTACTTATAGGTTTTTAAAAAAAAATTATAGCTCAGATTTTTGGATCGTTACATTCTCCGTCTTGGACGACGCGGGTGATGCCTTCTCCGCCGTGATTGGGACGTATACGCTGGCATCCATGGAAGTGATCTTCGACGTGGCCGGAGGAAAGGTTGGCTTCGTCCCAGGGAGCTGCTAATAATATAGCAACATATTTTTTGAAGTATAATATTACAACATATTATGCCACGGAGTCATATGTATGTTTACTTTAATGTTTCCCTGTGACAATGAATCGTGTACTTATTTTGTCCAAACACTTCGATGACTACTAGTGTATGACACTTTGACTTGCTCTTGCCATGAGATTTCAGTATGACAGACTGAATATAATGGTATTTTCTTTGCTATATTACGCTAAGAAATATTTAGCCTTGCCTTCGTTAAATGTGACTGCTCTTTTCTGTGGATTGCTTTCGTTACATTGCTGGGCTGGGTCTGTCTGATTCTAGCTTAGGCTGCAGCTTCTTGGGCTGATTTGGGCTCCTGGAAGAACACCCGACACCGCTGTTGATCTCTCTCCAAGGTCCAGTGGAGTGGCCCATGAGAGCAAGTATAGTAAAGGTCCAG
>CM041647.1:2015622-2045484 GCA_023333625.1 Bothriochloa decipiens
AAGGTCCAGTGGAGTGGCCCATGAGAGCAAGTATAGTAAAGGTCCAGTGGAGTGGCTAATGAGAGCAAGTATAGTAAATGACTATATGTAAGCTTTATGCTAAGGTGGATGAGAAAAGGAAAGTAAGTTGTAAATTACTTAACAAAACCGCCCCTAAAAATTATATTTTTAGAAGCGGCTCTCTACCCGACCCTTAAAATACATCCATTTTTAGTGGATGGCTTTTGGCCGTCCGTGGGGGCAGACCATTGCCGGGATGCTGAGGCGGTGGCGGAGGCAAGTGGAACAGGGTGCTAATAAAGTATGGCTAATTATAGTTACAACAGTGAACAAAATATACTGTAAGAAATTTTAGCACGCCTAACTTATTGCATGGCATATGACGTGGTCATGAACCAATTGTACACATCAACTAATAACAGAGGTCAAGAGCGATGTACTTTTTAGAAAAAACAATTCAAACAAATAATGCAATTCGTACGAACTAATCATAGATCAGCTAGTTGGGTTCCTTGTGGTGGAACATGTCCACCTGGGTTTAAGTCTCTGACATGACATGGGGTGCTCGTATTTTCCTGGATTTAATCTTGGATTTTTCGGCGCTATACTTTCAATTGTAGGCGACGTCCCACTTGACGGCGAGGCGTCTGTGCCGACTTCGTAAAATTCAAGATCTGCCGGCCTGATTCTTCAGAGGTGCTCATAGAGGTAGGGTTTGCGTACATGTAGTCATAGGGGTGAGTCGTGCATGTCGATGTATTCATTGTATTGTGTGATTCTAAAAGAAATTTGGTCACCTGATGTTTTAGCTCTTGTCCAATTCACTATTCACGGCAACAAATCTTCAGTATGGTTGCATGGTAATTGTGAGTGCATGATAACCTATGAAACAGTCCACTTGTGACTTGTGAGCAAAATAACTCTACTAAATAGTACTCCGTACAAATATGATTTCCCCTGTCTACAAATCTGTTTGAAATCAGATAGCATCAAATATTTTTCGATGAAGGGGGTAGTATACGTAGGGTGAAGGATTTACTTTTTCCACAACGGTAAACACCAACTTTCATTACGTGCGTAACGAATTATGGAGTTCAAAGATAAACGCGTAGCAGCTAGAAATCTGGAAAATGTAAGCTATCAAGGGATCAGCCACCACGGATATATATAGCTAAACAAACTGTTGACACCGAGTCGTTCACACACCGCTAAGGGCTAGATCGCCAAGAGGCCATACACGGCCTTTGCACGCAGCGGAGGGAGGTTTTAACGGCGAGGCCGACCAGCTGGGGTCAACGAGGCTAATTAGACGCTCGTTCTTCGTGACGCACATCGAGGGACATGTAGGAAAGCAGGGGAGTTGGAAGAGATAAGAGGTAAAAATGTAGATACATTGATAAAATATCGATTGTGTAGTTGGACACCGTGTGAGCACCTCTAAAAAAAGCGGCATTCGTTGATGCAGCTCGGTTTGAAAGCCACTGTAGAGGCAGCTGTCTACAGCAAAAGGCCACCCCGTTGCTACAAATCGTTTTTGTTGCAGTGAACCTTGAAACACCAACATTCGTTGAGGACGTGCAATGTCTGGCGCGTTTGACACAATAGACAACTCTGGCGCGCGTTTGGCATTGTCCTGCACAATCTCGCCGGCAAATATTTGATATTCTGTTTGTTGCATTGGCAGCCGCAGAATCTCTAGCTGCATTGGGGAAGCCGTTGGCCGGTAAGCAGCAGCATCCAGCATGCATGCCAGCAAGTCGTGGTTTTCCAGCCTAGATTACAAATTTCGTCGCGTCGGTCATGACGTTTTTGTGAGGTGTACGTATGAGAATATTCAAGATTCGGAACGTGAAAACAAAGCATGGACGAGGCGTATATATACCCATATTATACGTGCACTAGCTACCCGTATTATAGCACGACTGCGCAGAGTACAATGAATCCCTCCTCCGTTGCTTCTCTGTTCTTCTTCTGCCTGCTTGTGCTCCTGCTTCCTGCCATGCAAGCTACATGCTAGGGTCCAGACAAGCTTTTTTCAAGACACCTGGTAGGCCATCTGGCATTTCAAAGCAGGCCTCCTTTTTGCCTCCTGCAGCCGCCTGCTTGTCGCCCATCGGAGCTGGTACATAGACAGAGCATCATATATATTTATATAAAAATATAATGGAAATGCTGCTGCTGGTTTCATTTTTTACATCTTGCATCATCTGTGTTCTAATATATTTTACAACCAGAGTCCACATCGTTATTGCACGTGCGCTATTATTTATATTGTAGGAGCATGAATCCTGAGATAGTAAACCAACTAACCCTCTGATATATATGTACTTCATTATGTATATACTTACTACAACTCTTAGTAAAGTTGGCTAGGACATTTATGCTCTGGAACTGGAAGGACACACGGACAAGAAGAGAAAGTGCAATGGACAACAAGTTAGAATAAATTTCTGTACTATATATTTTGAACTTCTACAGGCCTAGGCAACAACAAGCTACCAGTAGTGCGCCATTGCACGGGCTGCCGTCCCTAACGGCGGTGGATGTCCTGCGTCGTGACGCCTCCATCATCCGGCGCCGTTTCTCCTCACAATCGTCTCCAGTGGCTGCACCGGCCCCATCGAAGGCAGGGACCATAATCCCCGCCAACGGCTCGTCGGACCCGGGGACGATACCAGGTGATTGGACTACAGCGTGCTCGTCATCTACCGCACGCCGGAGCAGCAGTTCCCAATGTTCCTCGACACTAGTATCGGTGTGTCCCTGCTCCGGTGCAAACCCTGTGCCTCAGGATCCGACGACTGTGACCCGGCGTTCGACACGTTGCGGTCCTCGACGTTCACACACGTCCCCTGTGGCTCGCCGGACTGTCCGACCAACTGCACGGCCTCCGTCTGCCAACTTGACGAGCTGCACTCAATCACCAAGGGCACATTTGCGCAGGACGTGCTGACGCTGGCGCCATCCACAGCGGTGCACGACTTCAGGTTCGTCTGCCTGGACGTGGATGAAGCTTTTGATGTCCTGCCGGAGGCCGGGAGCCTCGACCTCAGCCGTGGCCGCAACTCGCTGCCGTCACGGCTGACGCCGTGCAGGTGGATTGCAGGTCCTGCCGCCTTCTCCTACTGCCTGCTGCAGTCCTCGAGCTGCCAGGGCTTCCTCTCCCTCGGCCACGCCGGCAACGTCGGAGACAACAACCGCACCGTGCACGCTCCGCTGGTGAGCAACAACAACGCTGAGCTGGCAAGCATGTACTTCATCGACCTCGTCGGGATGAGCCTCGGCGGCGAGGACCTCCCGATCCTCCCGGCGGCGTTCGGCGCCAACGGGACAAACCTGGACGTGGGGACCACCTTCTCCGCGATGCCTTCCGGAAGGAGATGTCTCGGTTCAACCGCCCGTTGGGGGGGGGGGGGGGGTTTGCCGGCTTCGATACATGCTACAACTTCACAGCGCTGCACGAGCTCTTGATCATACCACTCGTCGAGCTCAAGTTCAGCAATGGCGATGGCCTGCAAATCGGCATGGACCAGATGCTGTACTACGATGACCGCGCCGAGGGTCCATTCACCTTCACCTGCCTCGCCTTCTCCACCTTGGATGCCGGTGATGTCTTCTCCAGCGTGATTGGGGCGTACACACTGGCGACAACAGAGGTGGTGTTCGACGTGGCTGGAGGAAAGGTCGGCTTCATCCCAAGCAGCTGCTAATTTTGTGGGTCATTTCCATAATAGTTATTATATTTATAATACACCTTTGAAAGTTTGAATTTACTGTCAGAGGGTTCTATTTAGCTATTGTATATTTACTAGCGTGAATAGAACAAAACAAGAATATATCCGTATATTAGTGCCACTAAAATGATACAAGGTCAGTAAGGACAATAAATTGGAAGACAAATACGGACCCCACTTAATCATTAATTTTTGTCATTTCCAATTATTCAAGGAAGAAAAACGTTCTCATAGCCTCAAAAAGGTGTATCTGTACAACTAGAACCGGGAAAAGCACCGTATTACAAAATGGGCTTGTACAATTGGGTCGTAACCTCCTTCCAAATCAGCTTAGTTCAAGATATGAACATGTTGTTCACAGTCCACTTCACAACGGAAGTTGGACAGAGAGCAAAAGCAAGCAAAACACTATACTTGCAAGTATGAGCATGCTGGCTCCTACCCCCAGTTCATCTAGTTGATCGATCAAAACCTCCTGGTACTTCCCATGCCTAGCAAAATAAAGACCTAGATCTATAGCTGAGTTTAAAGTGTTGGGGTTTATACTAGCAGAAGAAGAGAACTCTCAGAAAGTATTGGGTGGGGTAACAGGACAAGCAATGGGGATGGAGAGAAGGTAACCTCAATAAGAAGGAAGAACGCTTATTTGGTGATGCTAGTGGGTGCTCATTCCCCATTTTATGTCTTCATTCATGCTCTCCTAGATCCCAGCGGCCTTATTATTATTCCATTTTCACACATGATAGGATATGGGCCCAGTGAGTAATACCTGACATTACCACCCATGCACATGCATCCAGCTTCCCCGATGACCTTTGCACGATCAAGAACCATTTCAAATGCTATTAAATCAAATGAATCCAAGCTCCACATATAAATGCTAGCGAGGAGCCTTGTGTGCATTGGGCTCACAGGAGATTAATCCAACTTAATATGGTAGCAAAAAATATTATATTCATTCCTATATATCTCTCTAGCTGGTATAAAGAGCAGGTGCTATTAGTTTGAATCCGACACTTCTCTTTGTAGTCCTCCGATATGTCAAAAGAGTACCATTATACTGTGCATCAAATGAGGAATCAAACACAAAACACATGTTTCTATTAAACACCCTGTTGTCTTGTTTTGTGATAAAGCTTAATTTGTCTCTCAATGTCAACCAGCATAAGTGCCTCTTCAACAAGGGAACTACCGATAATGATGTTGTACATGAACATGATTGTGCAGGTTGCTATTCTTCTATTTGGATAAGCTATAAAGATGAAACAAGTAATGAATGTCTACACTATCAAAATGTCCACACTATCAAGGACAATGCTTGCTGCAATAGCATCTTGCAGGAAACAGCCTTGCTTCTGACTAATTTGTGCCCGAGCTGAGAATACGATGAATTGAGCAAATAAGTTTATCTTGAGCTATAGTACACTACTAAAGAATCAGTTTGCACTGACATTACTCCCGGTTTTTTTCACTTGACGATGGATTTGGCAGGCACCAGTATATTAAGGATGAGGCCATGAGGGCCCAAGACCAAAAACTGACATAAAAAAATCAAATTACATTGAAATTGAAATACTATCTTGATAAACATTCAGTCAGATGAACTCATATTAGCAACATTAAGCAATTGATAACTCATATTACACATGGACACTGGACAGGTAATGTATTCTCTATATTTAATTGAGTAAATTGCACCGTAGCTACTTCAACTATTGGGATGCTACCATCCAGGTACTACAACTGAAAAATCTCCCACCTGGGTACTTAAATTATTGGGGTGTTACCGTCTGGGTACTCCAACTAAAAAAGCTCCCACCTGGGTATCTAATCTATATGTCCCGTGTACCAGCAGTACAAAACATGCCACGCGTGCGCCACAAGCTGATGTAGCCAGGTCACGGTGGCAGTAGGACAGCATGGGCCCAGCTTGCCTGCGCCAGCCGCACCGCTGCCGCTCACGCCACGGCACCGCTCTCCCGTGCGCCCCCCGTGCTCGTCCATGCCGGCCGCGTCGCCGCGCTCGCGTCCGGCCCTACTCGCCTGCGCTGGGCGCGCCGCTCGCCCGTGCTCGCCCATGCAACGGCGCTGTAGCCCTTGCGCGCTGGCCTACTCGCCCACGCCTTCTGCGTCGCAACCGCTCGTATGCGGAGGCGCAGACCGCGGGCGAGCTAGGAGAGCATGGTGGCAGTGGAGGACTTGGGAGTGAGAAAGAGAAAGCAAGCAGGGTCTTTTTGATAAATTGGCATGGCACTAGTGTCCTACTGCCACCGTGGCCTGGCCACATCAACTTGTGGCGCTCGCGTGGCATGTTTTGTACGGCTGGTGCACGAGGCATAAAGATTAGGTACCTAGGTGGGAGTTTTTTCATTTGGAGTACCCAGATGGTAACACCCTAATAGTTTAAGTATCCAGGTGGGAGCTTTTTTAGTTGGAGTACCCAGATGGTAACACCCTAATAGTTTAAGTACCTACGGTGTAATTTACTCTATTTAATTATAGGGAAGTGCAGATATTGTCTATCTATCAATCAATAACCAACAATGCTATCAATATCGAGACAAGTTGGCCAAACCACAAACAGTCGGCGGTATATTTATGTTCTTTTCAGGGTACCATGGCCTACTCCTCGACATATGGGATATGATGCAGCCATGCATGCTGGCTGTCTATCAGTTAGTAACCACTAATGGCATTCACTGATCATAACTTCATAAGGAATCTTAACCACAGTACTAATTTTCTTATGTTATTTTTACCAATCCAAACACTTCGTCATGGTATATTTGCAAAATGCATGCAACATTATAATCATATATATTTGTCCACTACTTGCAGTTTTGCACCATACTCGCTGATGGCACTCCCGTGTGTCCACCAATGACACCATGTACCGCATCAACTCAGTTTTCAATCCAACTAGTGCAAGCCTCCAGTGATGAGGCCCACGATGCCTTAGTGGCCTAGACACACACACATCAAAACGGCATTTAGGACCCTCACCATAACTTTTTTTTTTTTGCACCTGCAAGAGCTTCTGGTGCTGTGTTCAGCTGACGGTGAGGATTCAAGATGACAACAGCACCAGGAGCCGCGGCTTGCGGTTGACCCTCTAGGTTCGCGAGCGACATGATCCGTAAGAAGTTAGGGGTAGTGTTATGGATCAAGTATTCAGTGGTTGGACAGGGGGGCACAGGCAAACAACGACAGACATCAAGTTAGGTCCCACTGGAAAATAATGTTGTCCAATAGGTCCTGGTACCTCTCATGCCTAGCTATGTCCTTGATCATGTTTACCCATGAAACCAATGCTGATGCAGAGCTGATGAACTCAACTAGTAGGGAGAAGTAGGGTCTGTTTGGTTTCTGTTTGATGCTTCAAGTCACTGCACCTTCCCTTTTATGTGCCAGGATAGACGTACTCCTTAAACGGTGGAGCACTTTATTGATGTCAGGCTGAGCCCAAGGCGTCGTACATGACGAATAATGATGTCCCACCACCTGAGCCTAGGCAGATTGCCGTCATAGAACTTGGGCCATAAAAAGGTGAGGTGATGATAGTCTGCTGGCTTCCCTCTACCTCACCTCAGTCTGATTCCTAGCCCATCAACAATTTGCCATGCTGTCTCTGATAATGGGTTGGGCAAGAAGAGAGTGCGTCACATGGGGAAGCAAAAGATTAGATCCGGAGACGTTGAGATATGTAGTGGCTTTATTGGGTAACACCCACGAGTAAGTACTACGAACTTGTTTGTTATTGGGTCTGATAGCGGCCCAAATGAAAGAAACATATATAACTAGTGGGCCTGTTTGAATGGATTGCTATAAAATATTGATGAACTAGACACCACCGGAGTGTCTTTTACTCACTAAAGTGATGTATAAGGTCAGTTATGAGAAATTGACCAAAGAAGTAACGACCAGAATATTTTCTCACAATTTTGTTACTTTGAAAAGAAGTGCTCGTAAAAGGTGCTTCTATAGAAATAGAACCAGATAAAACAATAAATTACACGAGCTAGCAGTTTATTGGAACAGTAAATGAAGTAAAATGATCTGATTTTTGACGTAGCTATCTTCAACTTCGTCACCAAACAATGTGTTGTTATTATCACCTCATCATTCCACCATCTATTGTTGTCATCTAACAAACAGATCCAGTATTATATCATGAATTTGAGGTTACCATTGCCAATGTAAAGGTAAATAGTTAGTCATGAGGAATGATAATGGTTTTTATTTCACATTCTAAAATCGGGCAAGCGCTTTTTATTAGATGCTACCTGTGATTCCCGTGTAATCCGTTTCATCGTTTGAGCTAAAAATATTGACAAACCAAAAATACACATGTTTGTTTTCTATTTCCAATGGTCGATGATGATACCATCTTGTCCATCGACACTAACTCACTGAGGTGCCTGCAGTGATGTCTTCGATCTTAATACGAAGTAGCAGGGTCTTTTAGATGTTTTTATAGAGGCAAGGTGTCTGCTTTCACAGGAATGAGCGTGGTTGCGAACCTGTAAAAGTCTGCATCTATATTATGATTCAGAATAAGCTATAACATCAGTTGTGCCAACTTATTATAACAATGAAGACCATACTACTCGTAACACAAAAGTTTGTCGATTAGAAAACAAATGCTCATAAAAGGTGTTATATAAAGTAGGGATGAAACAATATGGGTTGAAACAAAATTGTTTTAATTGTGTGACCATTTAAAATGCAATGAAACTACATTAAATAAATACGAGCCTTGTGTGCATTAATCTCACATAGGGAATCGATCTTGTGACCATTTAAGCTTAGAGCTAAAGACGATCACAAGAGCTTGATAGATTTATGACTAGAAAATTTTGTGTAATCCTTCTTATTTTCTTTGTTTCTTGAATTGCTGTACAAAGAACCTAATTATTCTGTTGTAATAAAGTACAGTAGGGGGCAGCCCCTCCTGTTAACCTCGGAAAAAAAGGACAAGCAAGGGGGATGGACAAGAGTTGAACTCAGAAGAGGAAGAATGCCTGTTTGGTTTATGTTCGATAGTCGCTGCTCATTCCCCTTTTATATTCCTATATATACTATTTTTTTAGGTGGTAGAACTCCACTTGTCACACAAGACAGGATGGGCCCAAGGAGTCATATGTGACATTTACCAACCCATGCACATCCAGCTTACATAGTAACCTCCGCACGGATCTGGAAGACCGAAGCCATTTAAAATTCAACAAAATCAACTAACGCAAGCATAATATAAATGCTTGCGAGCAGCCTTGTGTGGGCTGATAGCACGTACAGGAGTGTTGTAACTTGTGCGCAGGCCCGGCGAAGGTGGAGCCAAGAGGGCCGAAGGTGCATCCACAATGATGCTCGGGAGTGCGGAGAAGGCGAAGGAGTGTGCGGCCACGTCTTGCCGAACAGGACCTTTGCTACAGTAAAGGAAGGTGGTGAAGGAGCAAGCAGGGCTGGCGAAGGTCTAGCCAAGATTGCCGAAGGTGTGCCCGTGATCGTGCTCAGGAGTGCTGAGAAGGCGAACACGTCTTGCCGAACAGGACCTTCGCTACAGTAAAGGAAGGTGGTGAAGGCCTAGCCAAGATTGCCGAAGGTGCGCCCGCGATCGTGCTCAGGAGTGCTGAGAAGACGAAGGAGTGTGCGACCACGTCTTTCCAAACAGGACCTTCGCTACAGCACAGGAAGGCAGTGAAGGAGCAAGTTCCCGGGGAAGTCAGGCGTGGAGGTGAGAAGACTTAAGCCATCCACCCTCTCATAGCAGCGAAGGTCGCCACCGACAAGTGGAGGTCAGCGCCAGCTCGAAGGACCATGATGCTTGAGTAGCGCCGACCAAAGAAGGGAAAAGACTCTCAAGCTCCCCCTCGTCCTGTGTATGTTTGGGATATTCTTAGAATATTCTTGTAAACCATAAGGGAAAATTGGGGAGATGATTTCCTTGTACGTAGCGCCCTATAAATAGCAGGGTTATAACTGTTGTGAAGAGTTAGTTGAAGCCAATTTATTATCATTTATTTCGCTCCTCTCCGTGTCTTAACATATACCTCGCCCGGCTCCACGGGCCGAGGGTACCTCTTCGCTGGGAGCTTTTCCCAACATTGGCGCCCACTGTGCTCAGCAGGAAAAGGAAACCTACGTAGATGCCATCAAAAACTAGAAAAACCACCAGAGGCCGAAATACAAAACCGGCCCCCCGAGGGAGACCAAAGCGCAACGTGCAGAGCACCTACGCAGCTCAAAACACCAACGAGCCACAAACTCAAGAAGAACCAGCAACAGCCGGTGCCGATCAACAGCAGGATCCACCAACTGAAACAAACCTCACACAAGAACAAACACTCCAGCAACTCCAGGAACAGATCGCGGAGGCATAGAGAGAAAGAACAAGACTGGCAGAGGCAGTTGCAACCTCCGAAAGAACCAGGCAGGCATCATTGCAAGCAGCCACACTAAGGCAGCAACTAGCCGAGTTGCAAGCAGAGATCAGCAGCATACAGCAAACACCAGCAGCGCAACCAATTACAACATAGCAAGGCAGGACTCCAGCCTCGCCAATCATCATCTCAAGCATAAGTCCAATCGTTAGAACAGTGGACAACAAGTCTCCCCTTTCCGAAGGCCTGCATACCGCCCCATGGCCTCCGAAGTACAAGCCCATCGCCTTGCCAAGGTTCAACGGAAAAGCAGACCATCGCCAATTCATCATGAGCTTTGAAGCAGCGATGGCCTCAGCCGGAGGAAATGAGGCCGTCCTGGCAAAATCCTTCGTCATAGCAGCAGAAGGCGATGCCTTGGCATGGTACTCAGTGTTGAAACAAGCACCATCTACTCATGGGAGAACCTCCGCGACCAGATCCTCGCTAACTTCAAAGGATTCACCACCGAGTCCCTTACAAGGGCAGACTTGTTCTCATGCAAACAGTCTAAGGATGAATCCCTCAAAGAGTACTACCAAAGGTTTGTACAGCTGAAAGCAAAGGCTCCACATGTGCCAGATCAGGTAGCCATTGAAGCAGCAGTAAAAAGTCTCAGAACAGAACAGCTATCTTCGCATCTAGCAAGAGAAAACCAGCCTCCATTGAAGAACTATACAAGGAGTTCGAAAAGTATTGCAGGTCAGATATTGACTTCCGAAGAAGGCGTGAAGAAGAGAATGTGTACAAGCAGAATCAAGGCCAGGGAAATAAATGCCAGACACCAAATGACAAAAATCACAGCTGGAACCAGCAGAAGTAACCTAACCAGGTGTACAATATCAGCAACCAGAACTAGCAAGACAAGCAATCACAGCAATCGCAGAATCAGCAACCACAAAACAGCGATCGCATGTAGGGAAAAGTAAAAATTGGAATAAAAACCAAAAGCAAAGGAAGCAGTATTGATTCTTCCATGGCATGTAACAAGAGATTGCCCAGAAGTGAAGGAAACACAAGAAAGAATGAAGAGCAGGCAGAGCCAGCAGCCCCCGCAGCAGCAAAGAGAAGTCAACCACACCTCCGCAAGTAACTGGCAACAGCAGTATTGCCCAATGTACCCAAGCCTCGGATCAACCCAAGTACATCCATCAACTTTAGCAGCACAGTATTACCCAACTTATCTGCCAGCCTGGCGTCCCACCACATCACAAAGCCATCAGTCACAATACATTCGATAGCCAGAGACAAATCTAACCTACTTAAGTCAAAAACCCCCCACAAATAACAATGATCGAAGGCACATCTTCCAACCAATACTAGAGAAGCCATGCCGAAGTACTACCTCCGCCCCCTCAATCTCAGCAAGCGCAGCCAAAGCCGGAGCCATTACAAGAGAACCAGCTTAATCCCCATGTGCCACTACCGACCATCGGCACAATCCTACCAATAGACGGAGGCTCCTCCCTAGAGCTAGAAACCCAAAGCAAAAGAAAGACCACCTCCGGTTGGTGAACAATGTATCAGTTCAAGGACCCATAAGATCAACAGACTGGTCGAAGACCCCACTGACATTTTCAGAGCAAGATCTGAACCTAGAGAGCCACCCACACAGAGATGCGATGGTAATCAAGGCAAATATTGCAAATAGGGAAATTAGCAGAGTCCTGGTGGATTCAGGGAGCTCCGCAGACATCATATTTGTCAACACATTCGACCAAATGAAGCTAAGCCGAGCAAATCTCAAGCCTTCAGATTCTCCACTGATCAGCTTTGGAGGAAAAAAAAAGATTGATGCACTAGGAAAAATTTCCCTGCCAGTGTCCTTCGGAGATCAGCAAAATGCAAGAACAGAATATATCACCTTCGACGTAGTGGACCTCTACTACCATTTTTGGCCGAGGTTTTACAAACAAGTTTAACATAGCCATCCATATGGGATACTTATGCATGAAAATGCCTGCACTGCATGGAGTGATCACCATTCACGGCAGTCAGAAAGAAGCAAGAAACATAGAGAAAGCAATATCAAAGGCACAACGGAACATTAATTCCATCGAAGATAAAAGAACAAAGTTAGAACCTCCTAATATGCCAAAAGGCAAAACAAGCCTTGCAGACGAAGAAGTAACAAAAATAGTGCCCCTAGATAAGGATGTTCCAGACTAGAAAGTCATAATTTTAGCAGAGCTCTCACTGGCCGAAGAAGTGGAACTCCTTCACGTGTTCAACAAAAACAAAGACATATTTGCATGGTCAGCCTCCGACCTCCAAGGTGTCAATAGAGATATCATCAACACAGCCTAGACATAAACCCAGCCATCAGGCCAAAAAAGTAAAAGCAAAGAAAAATGTCAGAAGACAGAGTGATAGCTGCAAAGGCGGAGGTTCAATGCCTCCTTGACGCAAATGTCATTAGAGAGGTCAAGTACCCAGAGTGGCTTGCGAACGTCATCCTCGTGCCAAAAAAGAACGAAAAAATAAGAATGTGTATAGACTTCACAGACCTCAACAAAGCATGCAAGAAAGATGCTTTCCCACTATCAAGAATAGACACCTCTGTGGACAAGGCAGCGGCCTGCAAACATTTCTCTCTTCTAGATTGTTTTTCCATATACCATCAGACATGTATGAACAAAGATGACGAAGAAAAGACAAGTTTCACTACACCCTTCGGGACTTATTGTTTCATCAGAATGCCCGAAGGACTCAAAAACGCAGGATCCAGATTCGCCAGGATGACATCAAAGGTCCTCCAAACCCAGCTGCAAGACAACCTAGTAGCGTATGTTGATGACATCATCGTCATGAGCAAGAAGAAAGAAGATCACATCTCTGACCTGATCCAGACCTTCTCCAACTTAAAAGAAGCAGGTCTACGACTCAACCTAGAAAAATGCATATTTGGCATGAGCAGAGGAAAAATGCTAGGGTACCTCATAAGCCCTGAAGGCATAAGGGCAAATCCAGACAAAACAAAGGCAATCCTAGACATGCCTAAACCCTTAAGCAAAAAAGAAATACAAAGGTTCACAGGCAGAATCGCAGCGCTCAATAGATTCATATCTAAATCAGCAGAGCGTAGCCTACCATTCTTCAAAGCACTGAAAGCAACACCAAGGGCAGAGTGGGGGGAAGAGCAATTGAAGGCCTTCCAACAACTCAAGAGCTACCTAACCAATGATCCTCTAGTTACAAATCCATTGCCGGAGGCACCTCTACTACTATACGTAGCAGCCTCCGACCAAGCAGTCAGCGTTGTCCTTGTACAAGAACAAAGAGAACACAAAACAATTCAGAGGCCGGTGTACTACATATCAGAGGCCCTTGCTGAAGCTAAGCTCAACTACTCAAAAATGGAGAAGATAGCATACGCAGTATTGATTGCATCAAGAAAGCTGAAACACTATTTTCAGTCCCACGATATCACAATACCTTCGTCATAGCCATTGAACGATCTTTTCAAAAACAAGGAAGCCTCAGGAAGAATTGGCAAATGGGCAGTAGAACTATCACAGTTCAGTATAAACTACTTCCCAAGAATAGCTATCAAGTCACAAGCCTTGGCAAATAGCAGATTGGAACTCGCCCAAGCAATCAGCAGACCCAAAGGAAACCACACCATGGAAACTTTACACAGATGGTGCGTGGGGACATCTAGGAGCAGCAGCCTCCGCGGTACTCATATCACCTTCAGGAACAACAACAAATTATGCAGCAAAAATATGCTTCAAGGCAACAAACAACATCGCTAAATACGAAGGCCTCATACTAGGACTCACCAAGGCAAAGGCACTTGGAGTTCAAACATTGACAGTTTACACAAATTCCCAAGTCATAGCTACACAAGTTGAACCCTCAAGCACATTCCAAGAGCAGAAAACTTACAAGCTGACAAGTTAGCAAAGGCAGCCGCAAACAACACTCAAATGCAAGAAGGGGTATTTTATCAAGAGTTGCTTCAACCCTCAACTACTAAAACAAACATAGATACAACACAAGTACTTAGCATCAATCAAGAAGACTGGAGACAACAGATTATAGAATATATTCAAGGAAAAAGAAATGAGAAGGAAGAATCAGAGCTGTTAAGGCTAGCAGTTAGGACCAGAAACTATACTCTTGTAGATGGGATCCTCTACAAAAAAGAGTGGTTCAACCAATGCTCAAATGTATATCTCAAGCCGAAGGTACAGATTTGTTGAAAGAGATCCACTCCGAGCTCTGTGGATCACACATAGGCCCCAGAGCCTTGTCTGCGAAGGCCATAAGATAGGGATTCTACTGGCCAACCTACATTAAAGATGGAGAACATTGTCAAAACATGCCTAGCATGCCAGAATACATCACCCCACCAGCACACACCCTCCGCATCAACACAATTGATACCTCTAACGTGGCCACTTCAAAGATGGGGAATGGACTTGGTAGGGCCACTACCACCAGCGCAAGGGGGGAACAAGTACGCAGTAGTAGCAATTGAATATTTTACCAGATGGATCGAACCGAAAGCACTCTCCATCACATCAGAAACAGTAAGAAGGTTCTTCTGGCTAAACATTGTCTGCTGTTTTGGGGTACCAAGGATACTGATAGTCGACAACCAAAAGCAATTCGACTCAGGCAATTTCAAGAGTTTCTGCAAAAGCATTGGAACAAACCTAGCCTTCATGTTAGTATACCATCCAGAGTCCAACGGAGCAGTTGAGCGAGCAAACAGAGTAGTCTTTGTAGCAATAGCAAAAACCCTATTCAACCTTCCCAAAGGCAAATGGGTCGACGAACTACCGAAGGTGGTATGGTCGCACAACACCACTACAACAAGACCTACGAGATTCACACCATTCAGATTAGTATACGGCGAAGAGGCAATGCTATCTGAAGAGGTCAAACACAAGAGCTTGCATGTACTAAAGCACATGCTAGCTGAAGATGAAGACTATAGAAAAGAAACAATAGAAGAAACAAGTCTGGAGGCAGTACAGAACATAAACAAGTACCAACAACAAACAAAAGCCAGGAGGGATGCGAAGGTCATGTGCAAGAACATACAAGATGGGGACATGGTACTACGAAGGAGACCAAATGCACCAAACTTAGGAAAACTCCAACCAAAGTGGGAAGGGTCGTACATTGCCAAAGCAGCAGAAAGACAAGGTGCCTTCTACCTCGCAACACCCGAAGACGAGCCAGGACCTCACACCTGGAATGTTGGTAGCCTTAGAAAATATTACGTATGAATGTAAGAGTAGCCTTCGCAAAAAGTATAAGCGAACGATACTCATTTACTTTACGCATTTTTATTTTCCTTCAAAAAGGGCTTGTACTCTTTTCCTCACAAAGGGGGACTCCTAGCAGAGGTGAGGTTTTTAACGAGGCAGGACCCATGTAAAACCCTCTAAAACTATAAGGAGGATACCCCCAAGAAAGAGAAACGCCCAAGCAGAGGTCGAAAGTAGCCAGCAATGAGTCTACAATATTCGACAACAAAACGCAGGAGGAGAACTCTTTCCCTCGCAAAGGCAAATGAGCTCCGGAGGCAAAGCGTCCTCCAAACCAAAGGCATGGGAAAAAGACCTGCCCAAAGTCAGGCATCCCTGCGCAGCACAATCATACTACAACTTCATCCGCCAAAGACCAGCAGACAAAGCTAGCAGGGGATGAATTAAATAGAGTTGATCAACACATTAAATGCAGGCACATATATAGATCTCGGCCAACACACAACACTGAGTACATCTTGATCATATATGATACGAAGGTACAACCATAAATGATAAAAGGACAACTAACAACTACCAAGATTAATGGCATAGACCACACTCGTACACTATAAAACCAAAGCCCCAACCCCTTTCAACGCATAGCCAAAACCAAACCCCGCCCAAGCAGCACAAAGATGAATCAAAAAGCATCACACCATAAAGTACGAATAGGAGGCATCTGGAATATGGGTCCCACTAAAGCACAGCTACCTACCACCACTGCACGCCCAGGCCGAGGGTCAAGTAAGCAAACCACATCAACTGCCTTTACCTTCGCCACATATAGAGGTGGTGTAGGCACGCGTGTGCGAACTGCTGCAGCGAAGGACATAAGCCCAGCCGCCAACTAATAAAGGTAAACTACACAGCTTCTGCTCGCCACAGCGAAGGCAAGGTGTTATGCGGAGGAGGCAACAAAAGCATCCGCTGGATGGCAGCACTGCACAGCTAACCCGCTCGTACATGCTCTTAGCTGCCAAGCAAACCCAGCAGCAACATCAAGCCAAGCAGGAACAAAGAGAAGGCAATGCGCAAATAGGGTAAAAGGCCTACCTAGATGGCAAAGTCATAGACCCTAAAAACTAAACAATGCTGCAAGCCTCTCAGACAAGCTAGCAGTGACAGCAAGCCAAGCCAGAACAGAGCGAAGACAATGCACTGAAAGGGAGCCGAAGGCCAAAACTTCTCCGGCGAGCAGCGCCGGTCTTAAGTACAGCTCAGCTACGCAGCTCAAAGGCATAGACCTTTGCTGGGGATAGCATCGCTTCAAACTAGACCCATGTACTAAAACAATGTAATAGCAAAACCGCAAAATTTTATACCAAAAGTTCGTCCGAAAAAATAAAAGTACAAAGGTCACGCTGTGCTGTGACCCTGCGGGAACTAGTTAACACATTACACATCGGGCACATCTGGCCCTCGCCAAGCTAAGGACCTGATAAAATCACTACTGTCCAAACCAACTACATTTACAACAAAATCGAACATATCTACAACAGAATAATCAGCGAAGGAAGACCTCCAAATATCCCAAAGCATGCCACTAATATAAACACCATCTTGCATAAACGCCAGAGGCATTACATCCTACGCAGGCCCCTCATAAGTGACCTACGCATGATGAAGCAACATTCCACAAATACTAAGTTTCAATGTACAAAAGGTGGGGCAAGCCACATGTTCAAACTATCCTACCCCTACATCCTAAAAGCAATTTATCTAACTCCCCACCTCCGGAGGAACCCTGTCGCAGGTTCCTCTACCGCCGAGGCGGGTGCAGCCGACGGTTGTCCTTGAGCTGAGCTCCTAGCAGCGTCCGCCCCACCAGCAGCACCTGCATCCTTCGGAGCACCGGGACCTTCGGTTGACCTCTGCGTCTCGCGCCCAGCACTAGCTTTCCTTAATTCTTAAAAACAGACACAAATGACACATAGAAAAATTCAAGAAAAAAAGGTAAGCGCAAGTTCTAAGATCACTAATAAACGAAAAACATACCTCCACACGCCGGGTATCGGCCATAGCATGAGCCTCCTCTCGCCCAAAGTTGTGCCAGAAAAATCTCACGAAGTTCTTGACACTCTTCTTCAGAGACCGAGAGCCCGCCCCTAGATCCCCCGGAGCCTTGTAGTCTTTTCTTCTCCTTCTCAAACGCCTCCACATGGGTGTTTGATGATTTGGTTTGTACATATTATGTCAGAGATTGGTATGATGCCCATATCAAATAGAGTAGGTGTTGAACGACCGTCGTTGTCGAGGAAGAGGGCATACAAGTAAAACGGAGCAGTTAGGCGATATGGGAACAACTGCACAAGCTACATCTGACGCGGACGAGAGAGACATATTATTATCGATTGCTTAAAAACTAGCTTTTTGCACGAACCCAAAACAAGTGCTGCCAAAGCTCTGGCAGGTGGATGTCTATGTCACTTGTGTTGCTTTGCTTTAATTTGCTGTTAGATAGAGTAGTTCTGAACTCCGTGACGAACCGTTTTCAATCTGTGACGGAAAGCATTCTTAAGGTGCCTTTTGTAATTTTCTCTTGTGTTGATTAGCAGGTAACACGGAGATTGGTGTATATAGTGTGCATCTGGATCTGATGTGGACGACAGAGACATTACCAAAGCTGGCAGGCACATGTCGATGTCACTTGTGTTTCATTGTTTTGCTGTATTATAGAGTAGTTATGAACACGGTGATGATGAACAAGTTCTTATCTGAAGAGACGCATGCAACAGCAGGGAGAACTGGACTTTGGAGGATGACAAGAGAGACATTGTATATATTATTACCCACTGCTTAATCTGAAGACCCACACGCTCAAAACTTTTGGTTGCATCTTGGAAGTTTCTCCTGAAATAGTAATATCTCGACTGTTCCATTGTTCAAAGTAAACAGAACAGAAGCAGCTTAGCTGCACTAAGCTAGGCCAGTGGATTGGAGCCTTCGTTCACGTCACTGTACCTCGGAGGCTTCTGCTTTAGCATACCGGTTTGCCTCAGAATCCAGAACACTAAGCAGGCAGGTCAACTTGGGTGTTGCAGCCAGCCATCAGCTTCCTATAACTTCCTGTGGTGCTCATCACTTGTACGTATATCATATTGCCTGCCCAGACAGTGTTACCCGGCTTCCTTTGTCAACCAAATAAGTTTGTGCGATCAGCATCAGCAACAAAGTAGAAACTGATCGATGAACATAACATAAAGACTCTGCAGCTAGCCAACAACTCCTCGTACTGGGTGAATTGGCTCGCTCCATTTGATGCATCGACAGAAATTTATATATTCGACGATAGAATCGCTCAAATTTCAATGTAACACATATGTATGAGGAGTGCTTACCAAAGAGCACTCTGGCAGCAGCAAGCGGCCAAGGAACCTGAGGGCTGGTATGGTCGCCGGGGGCCTGGGCTCCATGCCTACTTTGCTGAGACATGTCTCCTGACGCCAAAGGCGGCGTAACTGAGAGCGCGAGGACGACCTGCCTGGAAAGCCCAGCACGGACCGATAGGTCGATAGCCTAGGCCAACATCAGGAAGGGCGCAGGGCCAGCACTAGGTGCAGGCCCACCAGACCTTTTGAAATTTGCAGGAGCCAAGCCCACCACACCCAGCTCGACAACTTCCAGCACTCCATGCCAAAGGGCTGCCAGTTAAAAATTTGACTATGAAGCAGAGTATGAGTGTTTCATCATCTAGTCATCAAGTTACTAAATTTGCATCAGCACAGTTCAACCATGGGATGATCACTGGATTGGCTCTGCTTCGTGTTTCTTTTGAATAAGGTTCAAGTTACTAAATCTGCATCAGCATACGTGTTTCGTTTGAATAAATTCAGTCAATTTTATTACAGAAAAACTGAAAACTACACACCAGCCTGGCTGAACTTAAGAGCCATGGAATTGGATCTCCTAGAGACTCAACAGAAGGCTCGAGCAAGCATATCTGAATAACAATGTATTATAGTCATAGAGTTGTAGTAATGGAGAATAGGATGCCCTTTCCGCAATACCAACTCCAAACCTAAACAAAGTTGGCAATTCCATGTGAACGCTAATTGCATTGGGCGCACTATCATTAATCTGACGTTTTTGTGGAGAGTATCGCATATATGGTCAGGCACATTATATCTGGTATGGGCCACTCAAATATAAAGATTTGTTAATTAAAAACCAACTAGCTAGCCAGCCGGTCCTCATTGTATGGTAATGTTCAAGAGCATTATGGTGATTTGCAAATTGCAAGGTACCAGTACTACGAAGGACACTATAGAACAACCAATGTAGAAGCCAAAATTAAAGAAACCGAATCTAATTCAAAGACACAGCAACTAGCGATCCTTGGGAATGTGCTAGATCGGTAGCTGAACTTGATGCATCGACCAAAATTATTTAACAGAATCTCACAAATTTCGTTACAACATAATTATATGTACCAAGAGAGCCTGAAGAGCACTTACAGAAAGGCCGGTAGCTGTAAATGATCGAAGGAACACGAATCACTGCCAAGTTGAGTGCCAGGGGCGTGTGCGTGCTCCACAACTCGCTTCACTGGGATGAGGGGAGACAGGCAGTGGCCGAGGAGCGCGTGGCCGGCGGAGACCTCCGCCCCCAGCCCCACCTTAGGGGTTCGAAGCACTGCACGGCTGCGGCCGCCATTGTAGTGGTGCCACGGTGGACTCTACGGCTCTCGTGGTCCATGCCGCGCCAGGTGCCGGAGGGTAGGCGCTACCGGGGGCAGGGCGAGAAAGGGACGGGGGAGGACGGCGGCGGCCTCCGATCTAAGAGCAACGTCCGAGGAAGGCCCAGCAGGGCCCAAAAGAACAGAAAGCCCAGTGCTGACAACGAGTCAAGAGGCCCACCTGCAGTTTTGAGAGTTGCTCTCAATGTTTGCCACGCGGTGGCCCACCTGCAGGTTTAGCTCCACAAGACGACCTGCGTCACTGTTAGATCCTACCGCTCAGTATTTTCAGCCCATTGTTGCAACCGTGCTGCAATTTTTTTTTTGAGATTACACTTGTATTTCTCGAGTTAGTTGTTTGAGACTTATTATTTCCGATTCGTATGTTAAAAATTGCAACACAGAGTAATAAAAAGATGCTCTTGGGTGATTGGTACTGGATTCTTCTTGCCTTGTTGGTTCATTTTGATATAATATAATAATCGTTGCTACATGTAATGGCCGTGTTCTTCACTCAAATGTATGAAATTCACCAAAACTCGAACCTACCATGTTAGTTGATTGATGATCTCTCTTTCTGCAAAGCAAGTTAATCACCAAAACTCACCTGGCCTTTCTTTCTTAGGTTTAATTTGAAGACTTAATTATGGTTTTGTCTGTCTTTGATGACTCGAATCCAATGGGATCGTGTCTTCATGCTGGTGCGTGTATATCTCAGCAGCTGTCAGTCGCGACAAGCTTCTAG
Organism: Bothriochloa decipiens; assembly: GCA_023333625.1. Taxonomy (NCBI): domain Eukaryota; kingdom Viridiplantae; phylum Streptophyta; class Magnoliopsida; order Poales; family Poaceae; genus Bothriochloa; species Bothriochloa decipiens. Next base: position 2,036,460 of record CM041647.1, read on the forward strand.
CTGATTTCTGTGCATGTATATCTCAGAAGTCAGTCATCAGTCAGATGGTCGTCAGTCGTGATGAGCTGCAAGTTGATTTATGTGCTTGACCTGTTACCTTTTTTTTTTTTTTTGAGGAAGCTTGGCCTGTTACTTAATAGGGAATAGTAGTAGTGTATTATTGATGCACTGATTTAGCTTTTGAAATATAGTAGTATACTTTACCAAAGAAGGGTGCAGCCCAGGCGAAAGTCAGGGCAAGCAATAGGCCTAGCTAGGCCCACCAATATGTAACGAAGCATTGTTGACAGAAGAGAGAATTCTCAAAGTTAAAAAGTTTTACGGGAAGCAGAGTATACTTTGTTTAATAATTTGACTAGCATAATGTAGTATTCCCAAACTACAAGATATTTTTACATTTCAAGATGCATAGCTTTTGCTATGTACTCAAACATACACTATGTATAGATACGTAACGAAATTAATGTATTTAGAAAAGTCAAAACTTCATATAATTTGGAACGACCAAGAGAAGCATTAACCGGTACGTTCACAATCCATATGATTATTATCAGAAAAAAATGAGCTGGCAGATGATCGAATCTCAACACTCCCGCACCACCAGATGATGCTGCAGGTTCAGAACCAACAGCATGCGTCTACATGATTATATCATGTCTGAAAAAATAAAATTAACAAGTGTCAACTAAGGAACAGCCTGCTCAGAGTGCTCATACATGAAACGATCGTGCATATTAGGTTCAAATTGTCCTAGACAAAGAAAACACAAGTAAAAAGTGGATTTACTTAGAATGCAATTTATCGCAAATGGACCAGAGTACTTTCAGCATCCATATTATTATTATTATTATTACAAGTAAATGAGGCGGTATGGGAAGCAGAAGGTGCTCCTAATTACTCAACGAGCCCACACCTTACTACCACAGGTGATAGATGCTGCAGATTCATCAGAGCCAGCAGCATCTACACACTTCCATCAAGTCTGATGTCTGACAAATCTCTGTTCTCAAACGAACATCCTCTGCTCATACATGAAACGAGACGGTTGAGTCGTCAGTCCTCCATGGAAACCTTCATCGCTGCTATCATCATCACCGTAATAATGAAACTCATTCGTTCATGTTATATATGGGCATGCCGATAGACAACAAGTCTCAAACAACCAAGACGATCCAGAAACAAATACAGAGGTGAAAGCGTGGCAAACTAATCTGCTACGAGCCTTTCAAGTCGGCTACTTCAGCAAAGAGACGAGAGATTGTCCTGTCCTGTCCACAGCAACCAAAGATGCACCGACCGTTAGTTAGTTGCATGTATGAAAGAAAGGGAATCAACAAGCGAGACAAGAGAGCTCTACTCGTGGTATCGACTCGTATCGTAAGAAGTGGATGAAAGCGTTACGTACGTACCAGCTTGCATTTGCCCTTCAAGTGCCGCCGCCACTCGCATCATCTTCCTGCTCCTCCCGCTCATCATCATCATGTGCCCACCATGAATAGGCATGACATTCGATGTTGCCTACAGGTCGACCTGGGTGCGTATCTATGGCATTCCTCAATGCGGACTCTGCAGCTCTTGCATTGGATTCCCTGGCACCCAAGCACCCAATGCGTACATAGAATTCCCTTAGTCCTGACAGGTGTTTGGTTCCTGTAGGTGCAGCGCCGTACCTGTGCCACCCCTTTGCATTAAAATCTAGCTCAAGCTTTTCAAGCTTGGGCATTGCCCTTGGCACAAAGGCTAGGCATGATATCTTGCTACATCTAAATGTAAAATGCTTCAAAACAGGGAATCCACTTCCATGGATGATGATGTTATCTTCTGGAATTCCAAAGATGAACAACTCCAGGTTGATAACTAAGGGCAGCTGTGCCACAATAGCAACATCTTCCTCAAACACTTGCTTAACAGTAAGGCTCAGGTCAGATCCATTCAGGAACCCTTGAGAACTTGTATCCATGGAATATCTGGAGATGACGGAAAGATGCAGGTGTTGAACTCAATGCATCAAAGCAGGCATCGTTGATAGAACAAAAACGCACATAGAGATATTTGAGGTTGCAAAGCTTTCTAAGGCAAGTCTGCAGAACTTCTCTGGCATTCTCCACAATCTCATCATTAGCCATTTCTCTAGAATCAAATAGGATTTTAAGATTGGTCAAATTGGTCAGTTTCCCCAGACCCTTGATACTGTTTGGTGAATTATGTAAACTGAAGCAGTGTAGAGTTCGTAAGGATTTCATGTTACCAATCCCATTTGGCAATATTACATCATCCGGAAGTATCAGATGCAATAACCGGCTCAAATGAATGAGGTCCAATGGTAGTCCCTCAAATGATGGTCCCTTTGACAATATTATAGTGGCATTGATTTCAAATGTTTCCAGTTGCTGCACTCTCAATTTTACTAGGTAACACCACCTTGTGACCTTTCGCTATGATCTTTAAATATCTCAACTGAAATAGTTGATGTATTTCAGTAAAGTCTAGTAGCAATGGTAGATTGGACCCCATTGTAATTTCAATTCCGAGAACTTGGAGATACTTGAACTGTTGAAAGGGAGGTAAATATGAACCGGTTCCAAATATTGCTAGTGTTCTTGTTTGTGATAACTGGATACATCCTGGTACCATATCGTCTAGTGCACCATCCAGGAAAGATAGTCGATGTATCTTGTCTTGATGTCTTATTATGTCTCGTATATCATCTACTACAGTGACAAAATTCTCTTGTTGGGATTTATGTAGGATAAATTCATGCATCATGTCATGTACCTTACAAGACATCACCTCCATGTTATAGTTTGTATCTGCAGGCTGAATGAAACCCCTGTTAATAAGCTCATTAAAATAGCTCTTTGCAATATTCTCAAGATCTACCTCACCAACTTTACATATAAAACCTTCAGGTATCCACTGCCTCATCAAATCATTCTTGTCGATTGTGTAGTCCTCAGGATAAATACCTAAATATAGAATGCAAGTCTTTAAATAATGAGGAAGATTTATGTAGCTGAGATTCAATATCTGTCTCATGCGTTCGAAGTTTGGGCTCATTTCAAAGTTGGAGTCTAGAGAGTCGCTTACATATGCCCAGTGCTCCTTTAGTCTGCTTGGCTGACTCGCTATTAGGCTAGATGTTTTGATAATTGCAAGTGGCAAACCACAACATTTTTTCAAAATTTGAGCAGACGCTTCCATCAAATATGGAGGGCAAGCTTCCTCTGAACCAAAAATTCTTTTGAAGAATAAGCTTCTTGAGTCTTGGTCACTAAGTGCCTCCATTATATAAACCCATCCATTGTTCATAGTGCAGCATAATGTAGCCACAGTTTTATTTCGTGTAGTTATTAACACTCTGCTGCCATTAATGTTCTCTGGAAGAATACATCTAATGACATCCCATGCAGAAGCATCCCAGTTGTCATCAATTATAGTTAAGTACCTGACATGTAAATGCACACCAAATGTAGCAGCCCTTAGGACAGTGTACATGACAATGTTGAGGCTAGAATAACTACCACATGCTTTGCTCCTGAGACTGCAGTGGGGAGGAAGTAAGCTTGTCTAGTTCGAACATGGGGAACTGAAGCTTGTGCTGATGGACAGGAAGCAACCCGGGCTCAGTGGGCATGGATAGTCTCATCTGCGTGTATGCACAAAAACAGTTAATCAAGCCCTATAAGACCATCAAGGAATCTGGACACTGTGTTAAAATAAAGAACTAGTACTTGTGGTCGAAAAGACAAGCAAATTCGACCTAGACTTCATATTTCAATTTCATTTTTACTAGAATTTACAAACATGTTCAAGGACAAGTCTCCCTTGTAGAGATTGATGGTAGAGTATTACAATATGAGTCCCTGCTTATACCTTGCAATGCAAACACTTTTGATAAAGCACGATCTTGGAATAATGCATTCTAAAAAATGAAGGGTTTCCTTGGTCAGCAAACTTCAGTAGGCTAATATCAAATAATAAATACTGATCTTGATTCAATTTTTTTTGGACAAATACGGTTGGATTAGGATCAAATGACATAAATGGATTTGGCTAGTTACTTGAAAAATCTATCTCTGAAATCCGAAATGCTACAAATTCTTAAAAAAGTCCTACATATTACACAAATTAGTTCTCGATCCATGGTATTAAAAAATATATATACATGTTGGAATTCATATACAACATGAAAACCATTTCTATCATTCCTTTTGGACCCTTACTATTTAATTATGCAAGAGGGTTAGACAATATTACAAAAATCAGTTCAGTATTTTTTATTCCTAATTGAAAATATTAAGAGTTCTTGTGTAACCAAAGGGAATGTGTAGAGAAAATAAGACAATATCCAAACAGTTATGTTTATTAAAAGTTAAGTTATGTTTTACCATACAGTGTAATTTTGAAATAAAACCATCCAAATCAGAAATTACAAATAATGGAAGTTACAAGTTAAATATTCTGAAAAACAACAAAAAATCCAACAAAATTATTATGTAATCTTGGTTTTAAAAAGTGATAAATGGGACGGTATTAACTGAATTTTTCGTTTTTATGCAGTATACAATTCAATGCAGATTTTTCCTGTATACGTTTATGTGTCTTACAGAATGATGAATCGACTACTACTAGTAAGAAGATGATAGTTATGTATGTTCAAGGTTAGTTTGATCAATCTTGTACATTATTATGAACCTATTGAAGACATTGTTTGATATATTCAAGTTTGATGTGCTAAGTTTAGAATTCAATTTCTCTTGTAGATATAAACTTTGCATGCTATTCACACATGGAATCAATCACCTCCAGATTTATTCATTTATTTTGTAGTTAAATTTTGTTGTAAGGTAACATGTATCATGTGTCATTGTGCACAAAAGTCAACATAACCTTTTTGTGATACATAAATATGCATGACCATAAGGTTTTGAAATATACCGTCTCTAGTGATGACTCGTCAGCATTTTCCATTTCCTTAAGCCTTTCAATTATATGCTGTACGCTCCGAGGTCTCCTCTCTGGGTTACGTTTAGTGCACTCCTTCCCAATGTTAGCACATGCTCGTATTTGTTCAAACTCAGTATCTTCAAGTGATTCTTCCAACCTGTTCCTCCAACTATCAAGTACCTATAAAAAATTGTAATCAGTTAAGATTGTGAAACTAATAGACTAGTGAACAATACCTCTTAAATCTTTTAGAACATCGAAACAAAAAAAAACATATGATTGTGATGTTCCAGCATGGTCAATCCCATAAAATACTATATATAAAGGAATAAGGAGCAATGGTTGTGAAACAAAAGAGCAATGATAAATGCCTTGGATCATGCTTGTGCAGTAAATTGTTATTTCTTATTTCTTACATCCTCAATTGCTTGATACCCCCTCTTTCCTGTCAGTATCTCTGTGATCATTACACGAAGATTGTAAATGTCATAATGACGTGTAACTGCATGGCTGTCGAACGACTCTGGTGGCAAATACCCCCTGCATGAATAATACCAGTTAATGTGCAGCAGGGGTGGAGCATATATACAAATTGTATTATATACTTACTGGCTTGCAAAAAAAGAGCTTACATTGTTCCAGCTACTTTCGTAGCCATAATCTGGCTTTGCCCTTCATCAAAGCGTCTTGAAAGACCAAAGTCAGCAATTTTTGGCTCCATGTTATCATCCATCAGGATATTTGCAGGTTTGAGGTCCAAGTGAAAAACATGATTATTGTGTAGATAATTCAAACCCTCACAAACTCCTTTGATTATTTGATAGCGCTTTCTCCATGAAAGTCCACAAGACGCATCTTTAAAGAGAAATAAACAAAACGGGACAAAAGTTTAGTAATTTTTTTTGGACTGGTCATTCGCTAAGGAAAGAATCCAAGGAAATATCCATCATTCAAGTAGACATTTTAATATTCAGATGGAACATATATAGTTAATGAAGGAAATCAATAGTTTTACCTACCAGTGATATGATCATGAAGACTCCGGTTTGGTACATACTCAAAACAAAGCAACCGTTGCCGTACATCTGCCATGACATATTTTTTGTTGTACAACTGCATACTACCTTGTGTGTCAGCACAATATCCTAGAAACCGCACTATATTTTTGTGACTCACGCTCATCAGGGATTCAGCCTCTCGCTGGAACTCTGTCTCTTGAATATATGCGTTGGACAGCTTCTTCACTGCGACCGTCCCAGTCTCAAGGATTCCCTGTGGCCAAAATATTATATGCTTTTCTTAAACATCATATATATCAACTTGAATTTGTTTTCAGCTCAGATTATTAGCTGCCAGCAAAACATAATTCGGTTGGTGCTGAGATGATATGTTGCTGGGGGAGGAGAGAGGAGGACGTACCCTGTAGACTACCACAAATCTACCGGTGCCTATTTCACGATATTGGGAGAAATTATCTGTGATTTCTTCCAAGAGTGAGAATGGCAGTGCCTTGGGTTTTATGTTCTCATCGACCAGCATGCCCTTCAAATCAATCTGTGTAGCATGCCCTTGATAATCCATTTGTGATTATGCACGTTACCACTGTAAAAGAGAACTTTGCTGTGGTACTCCAAGATGATTGTGAGCCCTTCATTTAATCAGAACAGATGGTTAGAATCATCTGTTCAAATTGACACATTCGGACGTTCTGTCTTTGATTAAATACTACTAGTTTAGTCTATCTAGACTTGAAATCAGAATTTATTTTTGACAATTCGCGCTTTCATTTGGAGCAAAAAAAAAAAAAAAAAAACAGAGAGAGGAGAGAGTGATTCTCTGAGGCCACTCACCACTACAGTACAACCTCCTTTATTGGCTGTGGTAGTTTGACAGTATGCAGCTTGCTAGGAAAACCTTGTAAGCTCAGTCCTCAAGCTGCAAGAAAACCAACAGGGAAAGAGAGGACCGTGGGAGGGTGGCGCGCTGGCCGGCCGGGATCTTTGTTCTGTGGCTGGGAGATGATGAAGATGAAAAGATTGCAATTTTCAGGCAAATGAGACTGAGAGATCTAAATACGAACTTCAATAAAATAAAGCAATTGGACGATAACAGACCTTGTTTTCAAGGAAGGGTGACAGAGTAGCATGCCATCACCGATTGAGAGATGCTCCAAGCAATGCGGCAGCTGCTTGTCGCATCTTCTGCAATGGTGGCAAGACGAGATCGAGTAGGGAGAGGGCTTGTTGATCACGGCGAGGCAGAGAGCCGTCACTGCCTCTGGAGCACTGACGCCACTGAGTGCGTGGTTCAAAATGCGGGGGCAGTGCGAAAGAACAAATGAAGAACAAGAGGATTTCCTGGATGTGCAAAGCTCAGGGTTTGATAGATCCAACTGCACAATTCAATCCCCTCTGTAACTACGAAGTTTCCTTTATTTCTATGCATGTCCTTTGTATTGGAGACCGGGTTACAATATACTAGTACAACGTACACAATACTTTCACAAAAGGAGCTGAACCTTGCCTTCCTTTAGGACTCGTTTGGGACCAACGAGAAACAAGATGACATACAATAATTGTAGGCAGGCCTGCAAATACAAACCTACTCTGTGTTTTTTTAATCTGATCTGAAAACCACTTGCAGCTTTGTAAACCATGCTTCATTGCACGCTTCAGTTCTTGAGCTGCGATCCCATATTCCCATGTGGCCATGCATCTGCCTAATTGTTTTGTGTTGCTCCCACGAGATTGCACGTGATTACACGTGAAGAAAGGGATCCGATCGACCCTGTCAGGGTCAGGTTCAATTAATTTCCCCAGAGTTTCCCCATACCATATACCATGTCAACAAGTTAAGTCTCTTGGTTTGCGTTTATTTGTTTCTACAGGATACATCTAGACTGAATGGCAGGTCATAATCTAAACATTACTACAAACAGGATTTTAGGACGCAAGCCCTCTGATTACAGAGGAAGATATTTTTGGGTATCACATCTGAAATTGGAGGTGGACCCCAAACAATTGGAAGCTCTGGGGAGATGTGGAACCACAATGGGAAGATTTCAATTTTCAGTCAACTTTGAGATGTAGTGTATACGACTTCAACAGCATAAAGCAAATGGAAACCAAAGTATGTAAACTATTTTTTTCTGAGAAGAGATTTGTATTGCTTGTCGCCGCGATTCTGCGCTGCTCTGAGTGATGTACTAGTGTCTTCTCCGACGGCAGCAAAATGAAGAGGGTGAGGCAGAGAGCTGTGTCTCTGAACCTGGACGCTGGAGTTGGAGTTTGGATCGAGAGTGAGGGGTGAAACGTCCTAAAATTTTTTACGAAGAGAAAATCCACAGAACAGATAATAATATGAAATAAAAGCCATTATATTATTATACAATAGTTGATAATCAAATCTATACATTAAAACTAGATAAAGGAGTAACATAATAGGGCTTACATCATTCATTACATCGCTACTTGGCGAATCATCAGAGTACAATCATCTAAAACAGCTGCGGAAGTAGAAGAACTTTTGCGGAAGGATCCTCATCAACCATCTTGAGCGTAGGCACGAGACCTTCTAATCCTTACAATTTCATTTATCTCTGTGAAGCAAGTAAATCTGCACACTGCCAGATGTGTGCAGGCCATGGTCAACACCGATGAGCTTTAGTGGAAAAGAAACAAGGGATCTGGCGATCCTATAATTTGGTTGTGGATTTTCCTATGCATGCAAGTAGTAGTCAAGTTTATAACAATAAGTCAAGTTTTAACACATTTCCATCCCCCACACACATCCATCCACCATCCCATTCGTCCCAGATCCATCACCACATCAACAGCACCATCACCACCAAGACTCACTCTTGGTCGACCAGGCCAACTCCCTCTCGGCCGGTCTCAGCGGCCCGCAGCCCTCAATCTGGCTCATGGCCGGAAATAGCTCTCAGGGGAAGGTAGAACACTCCTCTCACTAGTCCGGTGCATCCTCCCAAGGAAAGGTCCATAGCCAAGAATTAGCATATGTATCGATCGATCAACCATAACACTCTGCAGAGGTTTTACTAATCCACCAGATAGCCATC
>CM041647.1:2045884-2112533 GCA_023333625.1 Bothriochloa decipiens
CGCACCCGCCCCCGTCCGCGCCGCCCCGCCGCCTGCCCGCGCCGCTCGTCTACACCGTTTCGTTCGTTCGAGGTAATATTCCACGCTCGCCGGCCGCCCGCGCCGCCCCGACGACCTTCCGTTCCGTTCGTCCACGCCGTCGTCCTCGTGCGTTGCCGGAGGAGAAGGTAAAGCCCCTAGGTTGTCGGCCTTCGTGTTGATGTGTCGTTGACGGCCTTCGTGCCAGAATTATGGTTATGTGGGCTTTCGTGCCCCAAATGTGGACGTCGGCCATCGTGCCGGCTTTTCTTGCAGGTTTTGGAAACCTCCCCGTGTAGGGGAGGTTCTGTCGAAATTTTTTACTAATAGCGATGTTTTTGTTGTTTTGCAGAGCAGGACGTGTCGGAGGGGACTCGGAGCACCTCTGCACCGCCACCCTAGGTATAAATCACCTCTCTACCTTATAGTTGTTGTAAGTAGATCGCGTAACCGAGTTAGGCGTCTCCCGTCCGAAAGGGATACGTGGTCGTTGGTATGCGGATCAGTGCATATCTGCGACGGTATCTCTTTTGAATTGTCCACATTTTTTGGACAGCCCGAGGATGCGTATGCAGATGGGTTAGCTTCGATGTTCCGCCCCCGTCCGAGTTGGAGTTTCGGCAGCACCTCCCCGTTGTTCTCCGGATACACACTCTCCCTGTTAGGACGTGTATTGGGAGAACAGCGGGGAGGTGTTGCCGAAACTCCGTCTCGGATGGTTGCGGAGCATGGAAGCTAACCTCATCTACGCATCCTTAGGTGGGATTAGGACCTATCCTTCACCTATTAGATGGTAGGAATGCCTTGTAGATACAGATGGTGCTTTTGTTACTCGCTTATATTGGCACATGACAGAGGATGGCTGACCGTGAGTGGATGTACACGGGCTTCGCAAGTAAGAGCCGAGAATGGGTTAGGGGGACGGATAACTTCCTGAAGGAAGCGTTTGGCCCACCTATTGCTAAAGGGTCGGTTTGGATGCCGTGTCCCTGCACCAAGTGCAAGAACCAGAAAAAGAAAGACTATGGTCACATGTACAAAGATATTTTCAACAATGGATACGTTCCAAACTATACCCGTTGGATCTACCATGGTGAACGCCATCGTATTAGGGGGGAGGAGGTGAGACCCCTCCTCGAGGGGTTTGATGCAGATGCCGAGATGACAGAGTTGCTGACGGACGTACACGAAGAGCGGTTCACTCAAGGAATGGAGGTGGATGAAGAAGATCCAGAGGAGACCGCAAAGGCGTACTACACCATGATGGAGGTGGCAAAGCAACCCCTTTTGGAGCATATGGAGTAGGTAACTGAAGATGAGCATATGAAGCATTCAACTAAGGAGCCTGTGGAACAGGTAGATGGGAAGGAGGCCAGTAGTAACCCAAAGGCATATACTGCTGTGGATACTGCTGATAAGAACCTAAGGGAACAGCCATCATCTGAGCTGAACCTCAAGCTCTACCAACTGAAGGAACTAACACATGAGAGCTAGCTACAGATGATGCTGGAGAAGGACTCGACTTTTGCCACTTGATAACAGACTCTAGGTTCCTCTTACAAACAACACCCATGTGTCCCTCCTTGCCACATATGCGACATGTCCTAGAAAAACCACACTCCAAAGAATGATGGGACTTCCCACACTTGAAGCAAATCAAGCCCTGTCCAGGCGCTGGACGCATAAATTGAGATCCAACAGGATGTGATGTTGAAGAAGACTGTCCACCTGCTTGTTTTGGCTTGAATGGCTGGGATTGCTGATAATACTAGTTTGACTTGAATTTCTGGGATGTGGGTCACTGAGAAGAGTCCCCAACCTCCTGATGGGTCCTCTATTGATCTCCACTTGTTCCATTCCCATTACCATAATGATTTTGCTGGAGTGTAGTAAGCTGAATCTCATATTCCACCCCCTAGCTTCCTCCACTGCTACAAGATATGTGGTTGGTGGGCTCCTTCCCATCACTTCTCTATATCGTGCATTAAGCCCTCTGAAAAATTTCCTAGCCTTCTCACGCTCATCACTGGCCCCAGCTGGCACAAAACAAACAATATTGCTAAAGTCCCTCTCATACTCATCCACCGTCTTATTTCCCTGTTGGATATGATTTAATGCATCACTCATCCTATCCCTAAATGATTCTAGATAGTACTTAGCTCTAAATTGCTGAAGAAAAACTTCCCAAGTGATATCACCACAAGAGTCAGGCCACGCTTCAGAAACACCACTCCACCAGATATCTGCCAGGCCTATCAACTGGTGTGGCACAAATAAAACCTTCTCCTCTGGGGTCAACCTACAACCAGTCATTACCTTCTCTACCTTGCGAAGCCAGTCTGCAGCATCTGCCGGAGTCCCTGATCCAACAAACTTATCCACTTTGAGAGATGTCCACTTGGTGAACGTCATCCTCTTAACAGTAGGAGCAACAGGAACTTCACCACCACCACCACCACCACTAGGAGCAGCAGTAGTTGACCCAGCTACAGTTTCTTCATCTTCTTGATTCTCATTAATAACAGGTTCATTGTCTTCTTGGTCATTTCGGCCACGACCTCGACCACGAGCACGACCTCGCGCGACCACCAGCACGACCTCTACCACGGGCATGATTAGCTATACGAGCACTCCTTTTCGGTGGCATAGCTATAATTCACCAAAACAAAAACACAATCAACAACATAATATCAAATCCACCCAACAAATCAAAGAAAAACAATGAAAGCGCAAATGCAATGCAACCTATGCAATCCATCCTATAGTGCCAAAAGTGTGTCAATTTTTAGTCTATGTCAAGTTTTAAGATTTTTACTCTATCTAACCTAAGCTCTGATAACAATGTAACACTCAGTCTAGAAACACAACCGGAGGCTACCAAACATCAAACAAAAGGAATTTTTCTATCACTACAAATTATTGAAAATTTCAGAAAAACCTTATCTATAAACTGAACATCCTAAACAGATATCCACAATACATAGATAATATATAAGCGCACACACAGAATCCTTAGCATCATAGCCCAACCCTAAATAAAATACAAGAACCATCCCAAGCACAAACATTATCAGGCACCGCCAACCTTAAGATATTGCATGTGCAAAACTTAGTCTTAAAGAACAAAGTATAAGTAACTAATTGCTTGTGCTCATGAAGGTGCTATTCCCAATTATTCCCATACATGTTGCGGTCATTAGGCACCTAAAAATCAAATAAATACAAGAGTGAGTAAAAACACTCGGTAAGTATAATCGAAACTGAGAGAACGAATTTCATTTAGGAATCCATGAATGAATAACGCGAACATCAAATGAATAGTTGTCCCAAATGGACAGCACCTGAATACATCCTTAGCATTTACCGGTAAAGCCGAGCAACTGGGGCCAGCACTTACTCACAGGAACCTGAATATAAGAACCAAATTGCACCTCCGGATAAACCGGCACTGGAATTGAATGTAAATGAAAACTCGAATATCATGAAATGAGAACTTGAACATGAACCGGAAAGATATAATGCTTCAAACATTTTGACACATAGGAAAAATTCAAACAATTGGCGTAAAGCCCGAACACAAGTCCGTCATGCACTTGCCTTAGTGATGCAACGAAGCGATCCGAAAAAACGTCTTAGGTCCTGCCTACTGGCTCGCCGGCACCTGAACAACATAGTTCACATACTTAAGAAAATAGCCCAAAGCTTCTAATCTAAAATTAACGCAGATGCTCTTTAGGTGTGCCAAGTTATTACAATAGCTATATCGTGATACTATTTAACTCAGCATCAGCAGCCATAAAGTGTATGTATATATATATACGTTTGTCAAATCCTTGTCAGTACAGCAGCAGACTGTCGAACTGCACAAACGTTGCATAGGCTACCAGTCCCTTTGAGTTCTATATGTGAAGTTAACTACTAGCTTCCCTATCAAAGAAAAGTACTGGTTTCACTAGAAATTGTTCACTCGGTGAACAGATCACGAGACTCATTAGACGTGTACTGAACCTGACCATCAGGTCCAGGTATTCATTAGCAAGGCACGTACTGATGGATATATGCCTTTGAGCCGTACCCTAGACTGGAACTGCAGGAGAAACCGAAAGGGGCGCTACTTCTGCTGTACCTGATTTAGAGTGCGAAGGTTGGTCAGGCAGAGATCGATCAAGATGGAGTCGCGATGGCAGGCAGCGACGGCTACCGGATTAGGCCTCGGTGTATGAAGGATTAGGGAAAGAAAAAAAAAACGGAGGGCTGGTGGCACTGGATAGAAAGGACGGGAAGGGTGGCGACGCTGGAAGAAGCTGGAAGATGGAGAGGTGGGAGTCGGTCTCTTTCTCCAAATTTAGAAGGAAAGAAAAAAACATAAGCTATATCCAACGGTCCATATTTAACGGCTCCGCTAAAATTCATTTGTTCTCCAAATGAAACAAGTTAGTAGTCAAACAAATTTGTTTCGACGAGATCTACGCAACCACGGTCTCTGATCTTCCATATGACTTACGGTTCAAATAGTCACAAATTCTTTTTTTAAAGAAAACAGGATATTACACCCTCTTCCAACCTCTCTCCCGCGCCCCCTTAGATCAACATGCGGTCCAGATAGAAGTTTGTATGGTTTGCACAAAGAGATTGGTTTGCAGTAGATACAATGTATAAACTTAGGCAATAATTTTTCCTAAATAGTTACTTGTAGTTGGCTAGCGCGCTGATCTTGCTTATTTTATGGAGCATATAACTGTAGAAAACAATAAAAGTAGTTGACCTAGTTTAGTGGAACTATATTCTACACAACAAATAAAGTAAAGGGAACTCAATTTTAACGTGTTTACCTTGATGGTCGCCAAGTAATTTTGGTCACCTTCATCGTACGAGGCTTCTGAGTGTTTTCCTCACAAGGTGCCCAAACTAAATCCAAGCAGACAATTAGACCTATATTGACATATAAATTGCATGTTTCCCTGTCATGCAACAATGAACCTATGAAATAGAGTAATGGGTTCTAATTTCTTTGCACCCGGGGCAAGTCCTTCAATCTCCACATCTTCGAATGGTTTCATGCTTTGTGCCCATGCATGTTTTCGAGTATGAAGCACAAGAGGAGGCAGATGTCGAGGTCGAGCTACCAGCTAGCAGCAGAAATTATGCATGTTTGTGATGGAGCAAACCTCTGAGTATGAAAAACCGAAAGGTTGCAATAACAACTCGGAAGAAGAAACGAGTCGTGAGAACAAGAACACAAATACCAGATCACACCTTGAATCTACAAAAATATCTCTCTCAAGCCTGAGCCATGGAGTAGTTAGAGCGAAGACAGCCAAGCTCAGGGGGTGCAACCATCAATTTTCTTGCCATCATGCAGTCAAAATCTTAGGATGAAAACAACATTGTCCATATATATGCACTTCTGCTAGAGGACGAAGATAGCAGTTTGATATTGGGGCAGAGGCTACCAAACCATTTAGCGCTTGCTCCTACAGCCGTTTTCCTCAGTGGCGGAGCTCGTCAATTTTAACACCTAGGGCCATTATCAAAGCATACATACTGTCTACACCGAATCGAGATATCACCTGCACCAGTTCTAATACCAATAGATAACAAAAGCATCTTATAAATACATAGGTTGAGATGAATATCTCAATTTCAAACTTAAATCCACAACATAATGGATGGAAACATGAAAACGACAAAAAAATCCACTCGCCTTCGGCCATCTAGGGTGCATTTGGTTGGAGAGCATGGGAATGGAACGACTCTATTCTTGTGTTTGGTTGGAAGGATAGAATGTTTCTATATATTTTTGCGTTTGGTTGGAGGGATAGGATGGACGGATAACAAATCAGTTAACACCATTAGTAATTAGGCCGACATATCATACATGGATCTAAGGCCAATTCCTGTGCGTCTTCATACGTAGTTCTTTTAAATCTTGGAGCTAATATCAGATTCCAATGCCATTCACGAAATCAATGCAGTAGCTGCATGTGCTTTTAGACCAAGCTCAATGCTTGCTTCCAAGAGAAATGAGAGGAGATGGGAGGTGGTAACCATGTACGTTGGGCACATGCCAGTAGCTAAAGAATTGTGCCTTTGCTGACCACGGGAACAACCACAAAGAAGGGCGCACTCAGCTGGGAAACAACAGTAGAGCTGACCACGGTGGTGCCCTGAAGCACCACTACGAGCTATGATTGGGAAGGTGAGGGAACCAGGAAGGAGGAACACACTACAGATGAGCACCCGAAGCAAGAGATGATAGAGGATGATTGAGACAGTCCTTGGTGACGACTATAGGCCAAAACGCGCTTGATTCTCCTAGTCCAAGATGTCCTGCTGCTTTCCATGCCTAGCATTAGCAAGTTGCTAATAAGACTTAATTGGATCTCTGAACCAATGCGTGAACACTTCATAGATTTTGTATTTAGGGCGCGCATCCGCATTGGTGCTGGCTAGTATAGCTAGCTTACATGGAGGAAAGAGACAAAAGAAAAGACTATTATATATTTTTTTCTATGTACTATTGGATCCACATGCTCCTCCTTTGTATTTTTGAACTACAAGAAATAGATTAGCTATTTGGTCGTTCCTAGTGACTCTTTTTTCTCCTACTTTTTTCTTGTCCATATCATAATAGCTAGGTAAAATAGCTAATTATTAGGGACACTCTTAACCATGCATGTTCTGTCCCAGATAGGGTTGGCGTGTTGGCAATAATAGTGGCAAGACAACTAGAGACTGTGTTTTGCTTGGACCCTCCACTTGTATAGTGCTATGTAGCAGGTCGCTGCACCTTCCACACTGTCGCTGCCCCTAATTGTCATTATATTACATTAATGCAAGGTGTAGAGTTTGCAGTTGCATCCACCACGGATATGAGAGCCGTGGAGTGCTACAGAGTGCGGGAATCTAGAGGCACTATATATGTGAACGTTGCGATAGGTGGCAGCAGCATCGCCAGTAGTAATTTACACGCTCGACGAGAAAAGTTTAGATATTCGGGAATCTATAATCACATGGTCACATGGACAACTAACGTCGTCGTTGTAATAGATCGAAGTAGCTTGTCGGATTTATTATTACATATATAAATAAAAATCCCTAGCTTACCACATTTTTTTTGAGAACGTGCAGCGTACCACATTAAGTCCCTAGCTTGTACGTCGTATCCTATATATACACCATAAAAGCTTGTGGAAAGTCACCGTGGGCTCCTGCTGGGCATCTGGATTTCGACTTCACACCTAGCATAAGGTCATCTTTGCCAAGGTACAATATTCTCTCTTCCTTTTCCCTTTATATTTAAATATATACAAAAGAGATAAGATATTTTTGTTTATTTGGTGTCTATATATGGCTTCTCCCAGTAGTCTTGTAGCGAGCTTCAATCTAAGAATCCATATGATTGGTAATTTGGTATGCTCTGTGTTTGACAAGAAAGTTAAGAGAAAGGCTAGTTCTGTAAACTGTGTGCGGATGAGATCGAGTAAGAAGGCTTTCTTTCCCGGCATTCAAATGAGGCAGATAATATATGTCCGGCCTGCGACCTTTAACCCGGCTGGCCTGTCCTCCGTGCCAACCGCGGCGCCGGCCGGCCGCTGCTGTGGGCGCATTGGATCTGCCCTTATTAGCTTCGGAAAAAACCAGCCCTAATTAGCATGGGTTAGCAAAGGCAAGATTAATAACACAAGTGAGTTTTCAGCATAGGGGCAACTGAAAATCTTTATACGTTTTAAAGCATTAACAGCTAAGTTAACCACACCAGAATTTTTTTTCCAATGTAAATCCCAGAGTTTTCAGATTTCTAGAACAAGCATCTATCATTGGGCAATTAGAAAAGGAAATTCTAGAAATTGAATTAGGCATACTTGGCGGCAGAGGTGAAGGATTAGAAGGCGAGCATGGTGTTCCTGAATCTCCCACCATCCTTGCATCAAAATTTCTTGCCGCTGCTCTACGCATTGCTTTCTGCATCATATCTTCATCCCCAATCCAAGGCGCCGACTGAACCTTGTCTAAGTGCTGTGCGTTTGTACAGCACCAGTCGGGCTGGACGCCTTCCACATCCTTGCAGCAGAACCTGGCTGTTGCCCCGGACTGACCACATTGACCATCTCATCTGTTGCCTTAACAGACGGGTTCTAGCCTTCTAGGTAAATAATAGTGGACACCTTGTAGCATCCCGACCTCTAGTTTGGGATAACAAAGGTGGATCAACATCTCTGGAGAGCGTACTTGTGGCGTTGTTGTCAAAACAGCGGGCTGCAGAAAAAATGGTGTGTGGTTTTTTTTTTCCATCCCCGCTACCACACCCATGGCTTTCGACTTCTTCCTCGCTAGCTCTACTAGAGCTGGATCTGGGAGGGGTGTAGCAGCGCGCATGAAGTTTGGGTGTGGTCACCTTGGTAGTTCCAGAATCCTTCAAAAATAAGGGCGCACAGATCTGCATAGGCACTGAACCACCGGCCCTTTGAGCTTAGTGTGCTAACTCAGATCTCTTGGGTTTCTTTGCCTTTTGGTTTGTCTGTCTCATCCTGCTGATCTACTCCTCCATTGGGACTTTTGTCATCTTCTCGGGCAAACAGATCATAAGGGAAAATAGTCAGCTGCTAACTATTTGGTGCCACATCAACTTATTATGCAATTTTTTTATTATATATATATCTTCTCTCCACCACCACTACTTCTGGTCCCCCACTCCAAATTGGATCATGCAGGGCTTTTTTCTCGAGACGCACAAATAGACTAGCGACGAGCTTCTGATTCGATTTTTTTTGCACGTTCTCTTTTCTCCACCCAAGATATATGCTTACCTGTCCACCCAAATAGCTAGCTCACTCAGCCTTGTTGGGGACGCCCTTGTGCAACTGGCTCAAAATCTACCGGCCCCAACATAAAAGTCAAGTCAAAGCCCATTTGCACCACTTAAGCATCATCTGTGGAATAAAGGAACAACTCCCTATTCAGTATGCCCACCTGAATTCCTGATGACACCTTTTTTTTTTTCTGAAGATGTACATATGTCCACATCTTGCATTACTCCGAATATCCGATCCTTGCAGCAACTGCCCAAAAACCGAAGTAGATTTATTCAAACTAAACCCAAAGTAAATTGGAAAAAAAGAGATGGCTCCGCTCTCCGTCCTACCACCGCTCTGATCCTTGAACCAAAACTGTCCAAAAACCCAAGTAGTGATGCCATTTGTGTGAAACCCCTGTGTTATGGACCCAGACGACATCCAAAGCAAAGGCTGGAGTGATATCGCCATCTCCTTTCCACACAGCAATATTCAGAGTGACACCATGATTTTGGAGGTGGACGATCGACGTCATCCCACCTGTGCAATACCTACTCAGACGGAAAAGTGACCAGAAAAGCATCATCACCATGAGGTCAGGCTCCCCAATTCTAGTCTGGACGTACATAACGCTTGAGCTCATCCGGTACTAAAGGTGCTTCCAATTCCCCCTTGTAATGGCCTTTAGAAATTAAAGCCAAGTTCGGTTTTCCCAAAGCCCAACATATAAATATTGGCCTTCCGAATCTTGGAAAGCGAGCATTTGGATGCAAGATGTCCGTCCTACTTGTTGCAAAGAAAACACTTAAGATCTGCTTTGCAGACATCAATTCAGATGTCCATTGCACTTGCAACGGAAACAGTGTGGCCTGCGGTGTAGGGTTGAAGAGTCACGGCTGTTTGGATGGACGCCTCCCTGGCAAACTCCCGCCAAGGCATCGATCTGCACCCCAGCCCTAGGCGCTAGATCGTTTTTGCAGCTGATACGCCAGCCGGTGCTATTTTGTTGCAAGAGAAAAACACTGCACCATGGCTGATAAACCGCGCTAATAAGACTGTCACATGCGCTCCCGGTGGGGACAGCGTGTCAGGCTCGGTCGGGTCAGAACAGAGAGGGGCCGTGTATGTAGCCGTTTAGGCGTGTTTTTATTCTTCGAGAGTAGCGCATATCAGAAAAGCTACACACGGCACGCGAGTGTTTTACAGCTTCTCACTGTGCGATTTTATGGCCGTCCGATCAGTTTTGGTTGAGTCTTCTGCGTGGGATGTGTTTGTGGCCCCACTAGGTAGTGCAATGCTTTTTGGCATTTTTAAGTTTGGATCTATATATTCTCGCTGTCCGTTTTGGCATACAGCATATATTCACGATAGTTGGCATCAGTTTTGGCAAATCCTTTTGTTTAATATCTGTTCTATTTGTCTGCATTGCCAGATCTTGGTTGCATATACGGTTAGACTTGCAACAGAATTATTTACTTAGATTAATTTGTATCTGCTAATTGTGTGTGAGCATCTATTGGATTTAAATATAACGCTAGCTGCTGGAATTTGTGTGCTACATTCTCGTGAAACAACCGAACTTCGGCGTGCAAATCAAATGTTTTATACCTATCCAGCAATCGAGTGTCAGGTCTCATTAGCAAATTAAAACAATTTTGTGCCCATTACGCTAAACGATAGTTGTTCCTTGGCTAGATACAAATATGCGGGAATCCAGAGGCACTATTTGAACGTTGCGACGACAGCAGCATCGCTAATAATAATTTACACGCTTGACGAGTATGCAAACTGCTGTTATTTAAACTGAGGGTGGATGGGATGGACTCAGCAGATTTTCTTTTCCAGCATTCAAATGATGCTGTAGTATACATGCCATCGACCTAACCGCGGGCGCCGGCCGAGAGTAATTAATTCTTATATTATTAAGGACTTGTTCACTAATATTAGATAATGTTCTTCTTGTTTGGATCAGCTAGAGGTTACTTGTTGGCTTAGGCAATAATTAGTCCTAGTTCATCAACCCGTGCTACCGCACGGGTTTAAATTTCTTATATTAAGTATTTTCTCCATACTAATGTTCTAAATAATTGTTATTAATATGATCTAAATTCAGTTGTGATAATCTATCGATTATTGGTCTATATGTAATTCCATCCATATACATAGATTTTTTTTCTTTATGTGGAGACTATGTGTTTCTCTAATATATATTTAGTTGAAACATTTTCTTAATTTTTGATGCCTTTAGCTACGTCTAAATTTTGATGATGTGGACATGAATATTCATTCTGCTTTTACAAATTTATTGCTTATTAATTGCTCAGATACAACAGTGATTATATTCTACCGATTTGATGAGAAAATGTTTAAGATTCCTCTAAAAAAATAGGATTTATCTTGTTTTGTTTCTAGCAATTTCGTGAATATTATTTTCTAAGAAATCATTATTCCTACCACCATATGTTTAGTTGAAACATAAACTTAAAAGTATATATATAAACTCTTATTTCATCCTTTTATGTAAAAAATCATCAAAATCCATATCTGAATTTTACCATTTGATTAAGTTGTTGTAATACATGTGTTAATTTGAAATTCTAATGCTTATTGAATAATTTGTCCAAAATTTTTATTTTTATTTTGTTCAAAAAATATTATATGTCTTAGGCTACCCTATTAATTCTTAAGGGGGCGTAACTAGTTGTCCCATCATGCACCATGGTACTCAAGATGTTGAATATATTATATCATATTAGTATTATTTAATTAAACAAATAGTGCATAAATTATGTTATTAATATTCATATGACATAATGGTTCAACAGAAATGATTATACTTTTCTCAAGTTATTATAACTAAAAAAGTGAATTGTAAGTGTCGTTACTATATGGCATGCTAAGGATACTTTTCCAGGCTTAAAATGCTTATAAATAAATATTTTTCTGCGCATTGGAACATGGCTTTGTGCCTAGTTTTAATTTAATAGTGGTGAAACTTCATATATAATTCAAATATATGTATATATAGGTACAAATTATGGATGTTGAATTATTTTTTGTGATTGCTTATATTAGCATTTACATGTATATTTGTTAGAATTTATTTAATTTTTAGGTACAAATTATATAGGTATTTAATACTTTACCTTATCTTTATTAATGATAGAGTTGGATAGTTTAGAGAAAATATTATAGGATTATTTTAATTGTCTTTAATATTTGGAGGTTTTAATTTTTCCTTAAAGCTTTATTGATAATCCCCTAATTTTTATTTTATATGTTGTCTTTTATAGTTTGTAATTATCATGGTCCCCTAATTTTTTTAGCATGATGAGCATCTAAACTCGAAGTAACCCATTGACATTATTATTAAAGTGAAGAAAAATTTTATACACGATGGTCAATAAGAGTATATATGACTTATTTGTTCGGAGTAATCCAAGGACCTTAAAATTAAAAATGAAAAATATATCTAATGCACTAAAGATCACAATTCTTTTGCCAGTTGTCGGTGTTCTAACCCTAGGGCCAGGCACCAACGAGTGATTTCGTGCTGCGTGCTCCCTAATCCGGATGGTGATGCAACATGAACACATGATTTGTCCTGGTTCGGACAAGAGAAGGCCCTACGTCCAGCGGGGGAGGGAGTTTGTATTATCTTGCACCTAAGTGCTTGTACAGGGGTGATACAAGCGAGCGAGTATGGATGGGGGGTGAAGAACAGTGCCTAAGCTTAGAAGCGCTAAGCCTATGCCTTGCAACTAGAGTGCTCAGATTTCTCAAAGTATTGTCCGATGCTTGTTCAAATGTTGTCTCCCTTGCCTTGAACTAGCCCCTGGCGTCCTCTTTTATAGGCCAAGGTGAGGCTCAGGTGTACAGAGAACCCTAGGGCTGTCGTTGGCGATGACATCGAGGGTTGATGCCGATCATGTCGTGGTTGCTGTAGAGGCATGCCCTAGCATGGGTCGCCCTGTAGCGACGTGCTTGGAGATGATGGTTGTCCTTCGGGTGCGTCACGTTGATGCCGGTGGTGGTCAGTGAAAGACTCGAGCCCATGCGTGGGCATGCAAATCCCTGTGGACGTCACGTTTGGAGTTGTTGGAATGTTCACTAGAGGTGTCGAGGTCCAAGTCGAGGAGTGGTCGAAGGGGTCGAGGCCTGAATGGATAAGGCCAAGCCCGGGAAATACGGTACGGATTGCATCTCAAGGAAGTGTCTAACGAGGCACAGTGCTCGGCATGGTGTAATAGTGTAGTACGACCCGCTGGTTCACCGGGGATGGGCAGTAAAAAGGTGGAATTGACCGCCATACCTGGCCACTGTAACTCTGCTATAGCCACGTGGTTATGCGGCGGTTAGCAGTTGCATTGAATGCCCTAGATCCCATACGAGGAGTAGGTGAGTCGAAGGGGGAGCAGCAGTCAACGGGGGGTCATTCGCCTGCGTGGATTTCCGTCACTCGACGGGAGGTCATTTGCCCGCGCAGAGTTCCATCACTCGATGGGGGGTCGTTCGTCTGCACTGAGTTCCATTACTCGAGGCCCCCATCGAGGGAGGATTCATACGGATCGGCGTGCTCCATTCATGGGCCAGCCCAGCCGTGTGGGCGTCGGGCCTCGTCTCGGAGGCGTACCTCTGGGGGGTGCGCGCGAGCGCACCCACTGGGTGTAGCCCCCAAGGCCTCGAAGGAGTAGAATACTCCTCTGAGGGCTTTTTAGCGTGTGATTGAGAGGAAGCTCGAGTACTCAAGCCTCCGAGCGTGTTCGCCCCTATTTCGTCGAGGGGTGCCAAATGTAGTCGAGCCCCCGGGTGGTTGCTTCCCCTTTCGTTGAGGCCATCTGGTTGCGAGCGAGCCCCCGAGCCTCTTTCATCGAGGCCGATCAGGAACAAGCTCGTCTTTTTCTTTCAACCCTCATGCTCCTTTTTGACAGGAGGAGCGGTGAGAATCATCGGGATATCCCTGTTTGGGTGAGCTCCGACATCCTCTAGTGAGCTGTTATTGGGGAATTCAAGTGAGAGCTCATGCCCCGTTCGATAGGGGTCAACAGGTGGCCACGTAGGCGCTCTCATTGAAGCTAATGAATGGACACATGGATTCCAATCCCATTCGATAGGGCTCGGTGGCTCGATGCCTCCCTCTGAGGGGATTCCGTAGTTGTCCTTTTGTTTTGCCTTGAAAATGTCCAAGGGGGCCTCGAGAGTTCATTCTCGAGCAAGGGACTCGTGTCGGCTCTCCCCGATCATCCCTGACTCGGATACTCGAGGGAGGCTGTCGAACCCTAATCAAGGGCCAGCCTTCGCTCCCTCAAGGTTTTTACATGGGGCCAGGGCCCGCATTCCTTCTATTAGAAGATATCACACGTATATGACTTTCCGCCCGTTGGGCATGACTTTTTAGGTAGGAGATAGAAGGACGTAGTCATAGGGGGCCGGGATAACGGCTAGAGACCGAGTGTGCGATGCGTGTCCCTGTACTGAGAATCAGGGGAGCGGTTTGGTTCAAGCATTAAATGCGGGGATTTACCTGTCCCTCCTATAAATGCGAGGGGTAGGGTTTCATCCTTGCCCATCTTGCCTCCTTGCTTCCTCCACCGCCGCTAGCCAGAAATTAGAGCGAATCAAGCCACTAGCGTAGGGTAGAAGAGAGAGATATTGGGAACCTTCCTTCCCGTCCGTCCACCGAGCAGATCCGAGCTTCCGCCATGGCCCCGGAGCTTCTTCTCGTGGACAACTAGCCTTCGTCGACCATGATGATGTAGGACCTGAAGAAGTTGGTGGACGAGGGACTCCTCCGCCCTATTACCTCGGCCAGCTGGCCGAAGTAGAGGGTGCCGTCGAGGAATGACCGGGAGCTGAATCCACCAGAGGGATACATCATGAGCTTCATCGCCTGCCAAAAGTTGGGGCTCGGAGCACCCCTGAGTCGGTTCATGCGCGTGCTGATGGACCACTACGAGGTCAAGCTCCAGCATTTCTCTCCCAACGCCATCTCCAACGCGGCAATCTTCAAAGCCGTCTGCGAGGGGTATCGGGGGATGGAGCTACACTGGGAGTTGTGGCTTCATCTCTTCAAGGGGGAGCTCTTCACCAAGCTAGTGTCATCGGGAGTGAGGAGCATCATCCGCGTTGGCTGCTACAACATAGCACTGAAGAGGGCGGAGCATTACATCCCAACGGGGCTGACATCCAACTACGGTGGCTGGCACACCTGGTGGTTCTACCACCGAAATGACAATGACTGGATGCCGCATTACACTGGGTGGACAATCGTCGAGTGCCTGTACCACTGGCCGCATGGCGTGGCAAGGGATCTTTAGCTGAGGTTGGATCCCCTGCTCAACACACTGAGGAGGCTACGCAACCAGGGTCTTATCGCCAGGATCGTCATCTCAGCCTTCCACAGCCGGAGGGTCCTTCCGCTGATGGAGCGCTCGCTGTGCCTGGACTAGATCTGGCTCGAGGCTTCCCTCAAGGGGTGCTGGATGTCGACTGAGGAGCTCCCCACTGAGGAAGTCATGAAGCGCGTGAAGGGGTGGTTGCTGGAGCTTTCACGCCGAAGAAGGTGAACATCATCCCGATGTGGCCGGATGACAGCCATGTAAAGTTGGTGAGTGTTCTATTTTATTACGTTCAAGTTCTTCCCTTCTCTGCTTTGTCCTCATGCCCTCCGTCATGGGATCGTGTGCAGGGGGTCATAAATTCTTGGGCGTTGACATCCTCGGTCAAGGAGGACGAGCCCGACCGTTGGGCGAGATGCTTTTCTGCCCATTAGGAAAACGAGCCTCGAGTGCCTGGTGCACGAGCAGTGTCGGGCAAAGCAGAGGTGCGATGGGTTTCCCGAGGAGGAGTCTCCCTCGGAGGAGGAGGAGGAAGAAGACAAGGGCATCGATGATGAAGGGGTGCAGGAGCATCTTGACGCCCTATTGCCTGGTCCCCCCGAGTTGGTGCTCGTCCTTCGCAGGAGATGGTCGAGGTAGGGTCGAGTTTTCAAGCATCGAGGGTAGCCTCGGCGCCTGTCGAGGCCCGAGAGGTGAGGGCCTCAGAGCAGCATCAGGAGAGGAGGTTGACCGACCCTTTGGCTCAGGAAGAGTCGACGCCACGGCACACGCACGGGGGTCCCCTACATCTTCACCATGAGGCAAGTCAAGCATGTTGCCACCCCAAACCAGGTCTTCAACACAAGGCTCACAGACCCGATGTCGATCTATCTCGGAGGAGCAAAGAGCACATGGAGCATTGTTGACCGCGGTTCTGGGCGGCTCTGCATCCGGCGAGGACCTGTCGAAGAGGGGGACCCAGATGCCCCCAAGTGGTTCAAGGGCGACCAAGAAGGCACCCCTTATCCTGGTAGGGTAAGTTTCCATATTGCACGATTTCATTTTTCCTCTTCGCTGTTTATAGGGCATTTAACATTTTCCACTTGTACATATTCAGGCTCAAGCGCCCAGCACCAGGTGCTGTTACGGGGCCTAGGTCAGTGGCGGAAGCTGTCTGGCTCGCAAAAGCCCAAGCCACTATGGCTCCAGGCAAGCTGACTGGCGCTGCCCCTGCTGTAGGCTCGAGCATGCTGGGGACCACAGCGGGCGGTGACATGGCCCTAAGCCAGGAGCAGATCGAGGCATCCCCTGGAACCGCCGAGCTAGCGGGCACCGCCCACGGTCGGACGTCAGGGTTGACAGAGGAGGCCCCGATCACCATTGAGGACGAGGGGACAAATCCCTCACCCGAGACATGGAGGAGGCAGCAGATCACCCCCACGAGGTAGGGGTGACGCCCTCTCAGCAACGGCCATGGTCACTGTGGCCACAGTGGCTGCATGAGTGGGAGGAGTGACAGAGGCGAGAGCAGCTGCTGAAGCAGCAGGAGGATGAGTGGCAGGCCTTGAGCCTGCCATAGCAACTACAGCAACAGCAGCAGTAGTAGCAATAGCAGGAGGAGCCGACGTCTTTGAGTTCGCTAGAGCAGTCACAGCTGGAAGAGACGGCCTCGAGCGGAGGGGGAGGTCCTGCTGGACGCGGGGCAGGACGCCAGGCGGTCGGAGCCACTAGCCTTGGTCCAACCAGAGGAGGCCCTACTGTATGCAAGTTAAGAGGACAAGCAGCTAGAGTCGCCGGCCTTGAGCCATCTGGGGGAGCCAATCACACAGGAGGTCCCGCCGGAGGCGTCGATGGTGGGGGTGGTCACAATGGTGATGCTCCCTCGCCCGCCACCTGGTACGCCCCTGGCCCCCTTGTCAAGGGGAAGCAGAAGGCGGGAGAGGCTGAGTCATCGGGGATCGAGGAGGAGTCATCGTTCCCTACTCTGGTCGATCAAGTGCTCCATCATGGTGGTTCGGCCGAGCTGGGGGACAGCATCATGGTGGCCGTGCAGGAGCGGGCGGAGACGGAGCTTCCTTACTGGGGTCAGGAGGCTCTTCGACTCTGGGACCCAACAAACCCCGACAGGCTCTTGTTCGAGATGGATGACCCAATGGAGGTTGAGCATTGGGAGCAGGTTAAGGAGTTTCGTGCCTGCCTGCAACATGCTATGTGTACGACCATCGATGTTGCTACTGAGGATTTGTCCAAGGCCTTTAAGGTAAACGGGTTCCCTCTTTGGCCTTTGCTCCGGGTTGTTTTCTTTTTGATGCCTAGTCTAAGACTGTGCCTTTTCATGTTAGGACTTGAGGGAGCGCTCCTAGATAACATCCCACTTCATCCATATGACAAAGGGTGGATGGGAGCGCATCCCCGTACTTCAGGCAGAGCTCAAGGCTGCCCGAGCTGAGGCGATGAAGGTGAAAGAGGGCGTGGCCAAGGCCAGGGAGGAGTCAGCCCAAGCCAAAGAATATGCCATCGTGACTCGAGGGGAGGTGACTCGGGCCAAGGAGGAGGTGCAGAAGACCCTTGGGGACCTCGCCCTGTTGGCTGGGTGAGTTAAGATGCTCGAGAGGGAGCTCGAGGTGTCCGCGTCACATATCAAGGATCTCGAGGCGACCTTCGCTGAAGCCTCCCGTCAGTGCGACTCCCTCAATGTCGTGATTGGGCAGGTGAACCTGCACATCAAGACCTTGACCATCGAGGTCATAGCGCTAAAGGAGATCGTCCGTGAGAAGGAGGAGGCCCTTTCTAACACCGGCAAGAGATCAAAGAGCTAAGGGCGATGGTTAATGACAAGACTGAGGCCCTGGCCAAGGCAAACAAGACAATCACCTCAGCAGGACTAGTTTGTGGCCCTCAAAAACCCACGCCAATGGTGAGTCTTCCTTTTTTGGCTTTATCTTCTTGGTTCGAGCGCCTGGTTTATCAAGACTGATTTGGCTTCGTCTTCAAATCTCAAGGAACAGAAGCTCAAGGTCAAGAAGAATGCCAAGATGCTCCAGAACCTCTATTGGGCCGAGGCGAGGCTGAGCGATAGGCTTCATGGTGCCATTACCTCAGTCTATGATAGCCTAGAGGTCAAGCCTAAGGTGGAGGCCGAGAGTGACATGCCTGGGACCTCCTACCTTTCAGTGGATGTACGCCCTCGGCCGCGTCATGCAGGAGCGAATCCACGGCACACTTCAACATGGCGTAAAGAGAGCGATGGCGGTCATCTACTCGGGCTTCACATACGACATGGAGGTCATCTCCCATGGCTTCATCTTTGACCCTAACAAGACTGAGGACGAGAACCATGAGACGCATCTAGATTGATCGAGGCAGCAGAAGTTCCTGGCGGTGAGCTGGCAAAGTTGTTCAAGCCCGAGGTCGTCCCTCCCAATGTCAATGATGAAGGTGGCCTGTGAGACAAATCTGGGTAGGAAGGCCCATGTAATAGGTTAGCTTTTCATGAAACGCTATGGTGTGGCCCTGGTAGCCTTAAAACATTATGCACTTGATGTACATATCTTGCGAGTTTGAAGTCCTTTTCTTTCTTATTAGCCCGATTGTGTTCTCACTTAGTAAACTCGGTGCATGGTCATGCCCCTCAAAAAGGGGAGAGTGAGTGGAGGTACCATAGCTTAGAGGCATAGGTGATCTCTTGGCTCAATAGCCCTTGACCCTTGGGACACTTTCGTGGTGTTTTTGACTAAGAAAGAACACATATCGAGGTGTACAAGGCAAAATAGACGTTAAGTTCTGAAAAATATATGATTTTTTTGGGAACTTAGGGGAGGTTCCCCCTTGTAGCCCCCGAGGGAGGCTTGACTCTGATGAAGCAGAGTCAAGGCTACCTCATGCATATGAACAAAAAGTTGAACTGTAAATGAAGTTACTTCTTATTCATTCATGACATGGAAAAATGACATGTAAAATGTACAAGGCCTCAAGGCCTTAGGGGTAAAAGTGACGTAGCTGTTCATGTTCCATGCGTTGGTGAAGGTTTCATCCTTTCTGATGGATAGCTTGTAGGTTTCGGGCTTCAACACCTCTGCTACGATGAAGGGGCCCTCCCATGGTGGGGTCAACTTGTGGCGGCCTTTGTTGCTCTGCCATCCACGAAGGATGAGGTCACCAACTTAGAGGTCCTGCTTGCGCACGTGCTTGTCATGGTAGCGTCAGAGCTTCTGTTGGTATCTTGTAGAGTTGAGGAGAGCCATGTCTTGAGCCTCCTCAAGTTGGTCGACGACATTTGCAAGCGCTTCGTTGTTCGTTTGCTCATTGTAGGCCTTTAGTCGAGGGGACCTGTACTCGAGGTCGGTGGGGAGGATGGCCTCAAACCCATAGACCATAAAGAATGGAGTGAACCCCATGGCTCGACTTAGCATTGTCCTTAGGCTCCACAGGACCGACGGCAGCTCTGCAGCCCACTTCTTACCATGCTTGTTCAGTCGATTGAAGATCCGGGGCTTGAGACCCTGTAAAATCATGCCGTTGGCATGCTTGACCTGGCCGTTCATTCTAGGATGAGCGACTGTGGACCAGTTCACACAGATGTGATGGTTGTCGCAGAAGTCCAAGAACTTCTTGCCAGTGAACTGTGTGCCATTATCAGTGATGATGATGTTGGGGACCCCGAAGCAGTGGATGATGTCGGTGAAGAACAACACTGCTTGCCCGGACCGAATGTTGGTGATGGGTTTGGCCTTGATCCACTTGGTGAACTTGTCGATGGCTACGAGCAAGTGGGTGTAGCCCCCGGTTGTGTTCTTCAGAGGCCCTACGAGATCGAGCCCCCAAACCATGAACATCCATGTGATGGGGATCATCTGTAGGGCATGAGCTGGGAGGTGGGTATTCTTAGCGTAGAATTGGCATCCTTTGCATGAGCGGATGAGTTTGATGGCATTGGAGACTGTGGTCGGCCAATAGAAGCCTTGTCGAAATGCGTTTTTGGCAAGAGTCCTTGGGGCAGTGTGGTGGCTGCAAGCCCCCGAGTGTAGGTCTTTGAGCAGTTTCCTTCCTTCCTCGATGGTGATGCAACGTTGGAGGACTCCGGTGGGGCTCCATCGATAGAGCTCCTTGTCATCGGCATAGAGGACGTAGGCTTTGACTCATTGAGCGATCCGTCGGGCTTCAGTTCGATCTTCTGGGATGTCCCCTCGAAGGAGGCAGTTGAGGAAGAGGTTGCGCCAGTCTGGCTCAGGGGTTGGTGAATGAGGCGAGCCCTCGATGTTCATGACTTTGGCTGAAACGCGACCTTAATTTCCATGAAGGAAAATCCACAGAGTCAGAGTGTAACATGACCATTTAAATCACATTACTCGATAACAGTTGAATACCATAATCCATACATCGAACAAAAGAGTGCAATAGAGGGGTTTACAATAACTTATTACATCACCACTTGGCGGAATCAGAGTTCATGCAGCATAACAATAAAAGCTTGAGGTGCGAAAGCTATCATCTTTGATCCAACTTGAGCGTAGGCATGAAACCCTCAATCGCTGTACTCCCCAGATGAGTACTCACTCCTTGAACCTGAAACCAAATTTTTAGTATGATTTGTACTGGCCACACTTCCACCCTATGCATTGCTTTGTGAAAGTGGATGCAAAACAAGGATATATCGAAAAGGAACCTATAAGGCCGGGGTTTGCTATGCATTATTTAGGTATATAAATAACAATATAATAACACAAGTTTTAAACACATTCCCATCCCACACATCCATCACCATCCTTCTCTTACTTACCAACCCGTCTCCTCCAACACCATCTCAGAATCAAGTCGACAAGCCAACTCCCTCTTGGCTTGCTTCAGTGGCCCGCAGCCCTTGACCTGGCTCACGGCCGAAAATTATACTCAGGGGAAGGTAGAACACTCCACTCACTAGTCCGGTGCATCATCCTAAGGAAAGGTCCATAGCCAACGAATTGGCTCATGTATTGATCGATCAACCATACACTCTGCAGAGGTTTCACTAATCCACTAGATAACCATCATCGGTGTTGATCATCACCTAGGAAGATTCTGGGCGCCTACTGCCATAGAGTGATGCCACTCTACCATCCAGCTCTAGATCACTGGAACTGTGAAGAGAGCATGTATCTGCTCCCATAGAGGATGCCATGCCATGTACCCACTCCCGAAGGGGGTGCTATGATCATCTCGGTAGGGTGTTAGCTCCATCCCATGCATATACCTTCCTATCACTACTCACCTAGCAGTAGTGGCATCGATCTATCCAGCGGTTCGGCCATCTCCCCCCCATGGAGAGCAAGTGGAAAGCAAGAGATTCCAAAGGTTCGGCCATCTTCGTCAGGGTTTATCTTTAATGTGCTACCACGGCACCTTCATCCCGGGCTCGACCTCTCAGAGGATCACACCCAAAGACCACCATCACATCTCAGTTAGCCCGCCATAGGCTCCTCTCATGGGAATGTCCAGATCCATTCCCTGGCAAGACTTCCTCCAAAAGCTCGTCATAGATCCTGGCTCGATCGACTCAACCCTCACCCTACTCCCTGCCGTAAGCTCCACCCCAAACCTAGATATAGCATCATCAGCTCACATGCCCATCTGATCCATCAACTCACACATCTCCAGCCTGGCACCCTCTAGGCCTTCTCAGGGTTCATCACGTTGCATCAAAATGTAAGCGAGTGAAGTATATATATATAAATATAGCAGATAAGCAAGTGGCTATCATAACAGCGGGTAAGCAGGTGAAAGTTTACAACAAGGTAGGGCTCATCAAATAATAATCTCTCATGCAATCCTAGCATAGGCAAATCATTATAGCAACAGGAATTTAAAGCACTAGCCATACTACATTTGCCATGCGTAATGGGATCTACGGGGTTAGGTGAGGTGTGGCACAATCACTGACGTAGCTATCGGACTTCTCCTCGTAGTCACTGTCGTCAGACTTGTCCTCGCTCGAGCCTGTAATGAGATTTAATGGTCGTGGGAGTGACCCCTATAGATTAGCACAAAGAACAAATGCAAAATAGAAGATCCAAATGCACTCAAACATAGCTTAGATAGATAGGGCTCGATTTATAGAAAATTTGGATATGTGGATCGTATTTTTCGGAGCTCGTATGAATTAGTTATGAATTTTAAAGATTTAACCATTTTCTGAAAAAGAAAAAGGGTCGATTTATCTGGTGCTGACACGTGGCAGCACGGGATTGCGCCACGTGTCATGTGCGGGTCAACAGAGTCAACACAGCGGCTGACGTGGCAGACGACGTCACGCTAACATCAGCATTGACAAGGTCAACGGAGGCCTGACAGGTGGGTCCGGGGTGACGTCACTGCTGACATCAGCAGTCAACGGTCAACGCTCTGGTGGGCCCCACTAGGCTGTTAATGGGCCATTATTGGGTCGAGTGGGTCGGATATGGGCCGGGCTAGGCCCGCCACATGGCATGCTCTGGTGTGCTGCCACGTCACTGCTCTGGATTCGAACTGGGCTCGATCTACGGGCACTGGTTCATGGTGCTTCAGTGTATGCTGGGCCCATTGGCAGTCACTCAGCTCCACATGAACTGCGTCCACTGCATCGCCCGTCTGGTTCATACGGTCCACTGACTGATCCATCGGTGCACTGGCTCGGTTTGGTCCCACTGGCAGTCACTTAGGTCCACATGAACCGTGTCCATTCTCCTCTGGCCAACTCATCCCCTTCCTCTTTCTCCTTCGGCCCGACGGCGTGGCTCACAGGCGGCGAGGAAATCCTCGATCCCTGATGCCACGGTGGATCTCCGGCCTCATCAACTCAACCATCAGCTTTAGGACGTCAAGGCGATCATGACGGTGGGCTTCAAGGTGGCAGCTTGGCTTCCGGTGGCGAGCTCCATGATGGACGGTGGCTCGACGGTGGCGGCCCTCGGTGTACTCTTCACACCGAGTCACTCCAGCTCCAAATCATGGCGTAGATGCATGATTGGAATCACGCAGCACCTGCCTGAGGTGCCGGCGGTGACCATAATGCACGACGGAGTCTACGCAGGCAGCAACTCCCACGGCAGAGCTCTGGCGCATCCACGGTGCACGGCTACAGCACTCCAAGAGGGTCCACGGCTTCCATCTTCTTGTCCAGTCAATGCAGCTTCCTCCAGCAGTGCTCCTCGGCTCCTTCTTAGTCCTTGGTGTGGTCAGAGGCAGTGGAAAAACGGCGATGAACGGCGGCGCTCTGGAGCGGTAGCGCACCGGCACGACGATGGCAAGATGGCTCGGGTTGGTGCTCCCGTGAGGCAAACACGGAGCCAAGGGGCGCACGGAGTCTGTCTCAGAAAGGTGTGTGCGGATCCATGGTCAAAGGGAGGCGAAGCTCAATGGTGTAGCGGTGAGGCGGTCTCACTGTGGCGGCGCTTGGCGCGCGCGGTGACTGACATGGCGGCTGGCAGCTCCGACGTCCTCCTGACGCCGTGGTCCTCGTGGCCTGGCTAGACCATGTGCGTGTGTGCGGGGGTGTCCGGGGGGGTCGGCAGTGACCTTGGCCTGCGCGCTCGGTGTGAGCGCCATGACCAGAGCAGCAAGGGCAGAGAGTGGAAAAGGGGAAACGGCGATGCTCACCGGCAGTTGCAGCGGATGGAGCCGTGGTACGAAGTCCAAGCGGCTCGGTGAGGCGATGGCTTGTGGTACGGCGTCACCTCCTCGCTCCAATCAGTAGCGCAATAGCTGCTCGACGGCGCTCCTCCTTCTTCTCCAACTCTAGCAGCAGCAGCTTGCTTTTTCCCCACCTCCTTCTTCTCCCTTCCTTCTCCTCTTCTCCAATTGAGGCTGGCTTGGTGAAATTAGGCTCCACCAGAGCGGTGGCGGCGGCCTGGGAACCCTAGGGTGCCGGGGTGCTTGCTTTATAGGGTGGCTGCGGCAGTAGGTAGCGTGCGCGCATGGCCGGACGAGCTCGTGGCTCGGGGATGCTCCACGTTGCCCTCTCTAGTGGGGCGTGGCTACCAGAGGCTCAGGGGAGCTTCCATCGAGATTAAGGAAGAGGGGACAGCCAGGGGACAGCGGGCATGCGGCGGTGGCGAGCGCGCGCGCGAGAGGAGAATATCCCCGTGGCCGTGGGTGCTAAGTGCAGGGGTTGTCGGCCGAGGTGGCAGTCCTGGTAGTCGTCGATGCGGAGCGACAGGGAATTGGGCGGCCAGGGTGATCTCGCATGGCACTCATGCCAGCGGGTGCGGCGCGGGGTGACGCAGGGGAGGTCGGGTGACCTCACCCCTGAAAAAGATGACAGGTGGGTCCCAATTCAGGACCCACGCGTCAGCAATGGTGGCTGGTGACACGGCGCGGGCGCGGATGCACGCGCGCAATGCCTTGCTAGACCGTCGGCCTTGCTGGGCCAACGTGGCGAGCGGGAGTGTGGGCAAGCGCACGGGTGAGCGGCGGGGCCGTCTTGCTGGGCCGCTTGCTGGGCTGGCCGACGGGAAGAGAAGAGAAAAGAGGGGCAGGCTGGGCTGGGCTGGCAAGCAGGTTCAGGCCAGTTTGCTTCTTCTTTTTCTCTTCTATTTTCTTTCTTTTTTCATTTTCAAATACATTTATATATATACATATATATGTGATGTGCTAACTGTGAGCAACAAAATAGTGAGCATACATGGCCCAAGTAATGTAAGGTATTATTCCCTTAATATTTATTTGTGAAAATAAATATTATATTGTCATTTTTTTATTATTCAACACATAAACCAAATAAAATCCAAATCACCCTTTAATGCAACATGATGTATGAACTATTGAAACATTGAAACAAAGCTATTGCAACATTGACATATAACATGTGAAACATGGATTATGACATAAGACATTAATTTATTTATGATCACATGAATGCTATGCATGACATGATAGGGCTATGTGCCTGTTTAGGATGTAGATGATGACATGTCACACTCATCACTCAGGATTTTTTGAAAAAAATTTTGTAGCTCAGATTTTTGGGTTGTTACATTGGCCCTGGTCGAGGGGGACTCGGTCGAGGGAGGGGGGTCGACCACCGGTGTTGTAGTTCCTTCCCCTGTGCCAAGATTGACGAAGGGCTCATGCAGATCCTTCGAGAAAACATTGGGCGGGACGGTACCTCAAGTTAATGCAATCTTCGCCAGCTCGTCTATGGCCTCATTGTGTCTACGGGCGATGTGGTTGAGCTCGAGGCTGTAGAACTTGTCTTCCAACTTGTGGACCTCCTGGCAGTAGGCCTCCATCTTGGGGTCGTGGCAGCTCGAGGCCTTCATGACTTGGTCGATCATGAGCTGGAGTCACCACGAACATCGAGGCGTCAAACCTCAAGCTCGACGGCGATGCGTAAGCCACTGATGAGGGCCTCATACTCTGCGACGTTGTTGGAAGCAGTGAAGTGTAGTCAGATCACATAGCAGATGTGGACACCTTGTGATGAGATGAAAAGGAGGCCTGCACCCACCCCGTCTTCATTAACGACTCATCGAAGAACATTGTCCACACCTCTGCTGGATCTGAGCTGGAGGGAGTTGAGTGTCGATCTATTCGGCGATGAAGTCTGCCAGCACCTGAGACTTGATGGATCTGCGTGAGGCATAGGAGAGAGTCTCGCCCATGAGCTCGACCGCCCATTTGGCTACCCTCCCTGTAGCTTCTCGGTTTTGGAATATCTCTCTGAGGGGGAAAGACGAGACCACGGTCACCGGGTGGCTGAGGAAGTAGTGCTGGAGCTTGCATCATGTGATCATGATGGCATAGAGCAGCTTCTGGATCTATGGGTAGCGAACCTTGGTCTCTAAGAGTACCTCGCTGATGAAGTAGATAGGCCACTGGATGGGCAAGACGTGCCCTTCTTCTTCCCTCTCGACAACTATGGCCGCGCTGACCACCTAGGTGGTCGCGGCGACATAGAGCAAGAGTGGTTCAGCTAGATTGGGAGGTACAAGAATCAGAGGTGAGGTTAGCATAGCTTTGAGCTTGGCAAGGCCCCCCTCGGCTTTGGGGGTCCATGCGAAGTGCTCTGATTTCTTCAAGAGACGATACAGAGGTAGTGCTTTTCTTCGAGACGTGAGATAAAATGACTGAGGGCCGCGAGGCAGCCCGTGACCTTCTGAATGCCCTTGAGACCTCGGATTGGGGCCATCTTGGTGATCGTCGAGACCTTCTCGGAGTTGGCCTTGATACCGCATTGGGAAACTATGTACCCCAGTAACATGCCTCGAGGGACGCCGAAGACACACTTCTCAGGGTTGAGTTTGATATTCTTTGCCTGGAGGCACCCGAATACGACCTCAAGGTCATCAATGAGATTGTCGACCCTCTTGGATTTGACTATGATGTCGTCGACGTAGGCCTCAACTGTCGACCCGATATGCTTGCCAAATACATGGAGCATGCATCGCTGGTACGTCGCCCCAGTGTTTCGAAGGCTGAAGGGCATGGTAATGTAGCATTACATGCCGAAAGGGGTGATAAATAAAGTCGTGAGCTGGTTGGACTCCTTCATCTTGATTTAGTGGTAGCCAGAATAAGCGTCGAGAAAAGAGAGAGTTTCACACCCCGTGGTGGAATCAACAATTTGATCAATGAGTGGTAAAGGAAAAGGAAATTCTAGACATGCTTCATTTAAACTGGTGTAATCTACGCAAATCCAAAATTTCCCATTCTTTTTCTTAACTAGTACATGATTAGCTAACCACCCGGGATGATGAACCTCCTTGATAAATTTGGCCTCCAAAAGCTTGTGTATCTTCTCCCCAATGATCTTGCACTTTTCCTCATCGAAGTGACGCAAGCATTGCTTCACTGGTTTGGCCTCGGCACGGATTTCCAAGGCATGCTCGGCGACCTCCCTTGGTATGCCTAGCATGTCCGAGGGACTCCAGGCAAACATATCGGCATTTGTACGGAGGAAGTTAATGAGCACTGCTTCCTATTTGTCATTGAGGGTGGCGCTGATCGTCAGCGCCTTCCCGTCGGAGCTGCTGGGGTCTAGGAGGATCTTCTTGGTGTCTTCTGCTGGCTCGAAGTTGCCAGTGTGGCACTTGGGGTCGGGGACCTCAGCGGCGAGACCCTCGAGGGTCGCCGTCAGCATGACAGATTCCTCAATGGCCTCCCCATTCTCGACGCACTCGACATCGCTATTGTATGCATGCTCAAAGGAGGGGCCGACGGTGATGATGCCCTTGGGTCCTGGAATCTTGAGCTTGAGGTAGGTGTAGTTGGGGACCGCCATGAACTTGGCGTAGCCGGGCCGGCCGATTATGGCATGGTACATGTCGTGGAACCTGACTACCTCGAAGGTGAGTGTCTCCTTCTGGAAGTTGGTGGTAGTGCCGAAGTTGACGGGAAGGTCGATGCGGCCGATGGGGAGAGCCTTCTTCCCTGGTACAACTCCATGGAAGCCCCCGAGGCTAGGCTGGAGCTTCATCCTTGGGACCCCTAGGAGATCGAGGGTCTCTGCATAGATGATATTAAGGCTGCTACCCCCATCCATGAGTACCTTGGAAAGGCGTGTGTTGACATTGATGGGGTCGACAACAAGCGGGTACACCCCAGGCTTAGGGACATGATCTGGGTGGTCGTCACAGTCGAATGTGATGGCCATATCAGACCAGTTCAGGTAGTGGGGGGTTGCAACTCACACGGAGAAGACCTCTCGATGCTCCCTCCTGCGCTGGCGTGGCGACAACCGGGTCGAGGGGCCCCCGTAGATCATGAAGCAGTCATAGACCTCGGGGAAGCCATCCTCCTTGCACCTCCCTTGCCCTTGGGGTTGTCCTTCTTGTCATCTTTCCTGAGGCCCAAGCTCTTGAAGTATTTTCTAAGCATCCTACAGTCCTCGAGGTTGTGATTGGTCGGCCCCTTGTGATAGGGGCACGGCTTCTTCAGCATTTCATCAAAGAGGCCCCTCTCGGGAGGACCTCGAGGCTTCGTGCACTCGGCGGCGGCCACGAGATTGTTGGGGGCAGCCTGGTGCTTGCCCTGCTGGTTTTTCTTTTTCTTCTTGTTGCTGTTCCTTTTGGCACCTGATTCGATCTCTCAGGATCGCCCTACTTGGCCTTCCCCTTGCCTTGGTCATTGTCGAAGAAGGCACTGACAGCCTCCTCACCAGCGGCGTAATTGGTGACGATGTCCATCAGCTCGTCGGCGGTCTTGGAGGGTTACGCCCCAACTCCTGTACCAGCTCCTTGGAGGTAGTCCCAGCAATGAATGCAAGGATCACATCATCGTCGGGGATATGGGGCAGCTCGGTGCGTTGCTTAGTCTGTTTCCAGCTCCGAAGGTCCCACTTGTTGCCGGGGCATAGATAGGTTCCCTTTAAGTTCCCCTCGAACACCCTGACGAAGTCGGTCCAGTCGGGGACCTGATCGGGGGGAAGTTCCTCGAGCCACCTTCGAGCAGTGTCTGATACAAATAGGTGAAGCTGACGGATGATGGCATGGTCGTTCCGTGCCCCACCCAACTGGCATGCCAACCTGAAGTTAGCTAGCCATAACTCGGGCTTGGTTTCACCGTTGTACTTGACGAGGGTCATGGGGGGATGAAAGGGATTCGGCAGTGGCGTCCTCTGAATAGTCCTACTGAAGACCCGAGGGCCCGGTGGCTCGGAGGACCGGTGTCGATCTTCATCGCTGTCATAGCGCCCGCCCCTGCGTGCGCTGTAGCCTCGAGCCTTGCCGTCTCTGCTCTTGCATCTATGATTCTCCTCGATGTCGTGGCATGCATCCTGAGGCTCGCGATTGTTGACGATGCGATCTTAAGCAGGGATTGGTTTCTTCGGTCGAGGGGCGGCCTCTTGATGGACTGAGCCCTCCCTCTTGTGTCGGGAAGGCTCGATGGGTCATTCTGAGGCCACCCCTTGACATCTCGAGGCCAAGCTCTCAGCCTGTTGTGTGGTGGCGACCTCGAGGAGCCCCTGGACCTCTTGTCGGACTTGACGAGCCTCGAGGGTCAAGGGGGCCGGCATGTTGCGGAGAAGTATGGTAGCGGCGATGATATTCTGGCTGGTCCGATTGAAGATGGGGCGTGCATTGGCCCCTTCCTCGATGATCTGCCTGTTGACGTCCCGAGCCCTAGCACGAACCCCTACAAGTCAGCCATGCCCGCGCTCCTACTCAAGGGTCCGCTCGAGCTAGGACAGGCGCTCTCGATCCTCGTCGAGCTTAGCCCGCATCTCACGAACTTGCACAAGTTAGGCGTCTTGTGTGTCATGGGGTAGCTGCACATCTTTAGGTACCGCCGGAGGTGCCTCCTGATCAGGTACAGCGTCGGCCCCTACCGCCGCTGCTGCTGCAGCTGCTATAGCATCGTCGGTTATGTCGCTCGATGCGATGGCCCCGTCAATATGAAAGCACTCCCGTGTGGGGTCATAGCTATCATCGGCGGAGTAGCCGAAGTAGTAGTCGTTGGGGAAGTACCCCTTGCTACGCCGCTCTTCCTCCAGTTGTCGCCGGAGTGTGACGAGCTTGTAGGACTTCGGGCCCGGGGTCTCTGAAGACTCCGGGTACTCTGATGCTGGTGGTGTCATCACCAAGTCCATGGTAGCGCGTAGGAGGTGCCCCGGAAGGTCCTCGTACGCACTCAGGTTGGTACTCATAGAAGAGGAGTAAGTCTTGGTGGCATTGTCCAGACCAAATGGGAATGAGCAGCGTGCCTCGAATAGCCCGTGCGGGAGTAGATTGGGTGGCGCTGGGGCCGCGCCCGTCGAAGAGACCACGCCCGGTCCCCTCGGTGAACGCGTTACGAAGCTGAAGTCCGGGTCATCGCGGGATCCTTCTGGCTCACCCTTTGCACCCAAAGGCAGGTCAGACAGGCCCCCAACAAGGGGTCCCGCATCACTAGCTGGAGGTGCGGTGGCCATGGTGGATGCCACTTCACCCGTGAGCACTTGACGGTGCTTGCGCCGGTCACACCGCCTCTTAGCCGCGGAGACATGGTGAGAGCTGTGGGACCGACGTGCTATCCTCCCACTCCTGGGAGGCTCATTGTCATTGTCCTTCGGATCTCTGGGTGGTAGCAGGATCATCTCCCAGCCGCGGCCAAGAGACATGAACTCTAGAGTCTCGAACTAGATCACCGTGGCGAACGACAGTGGCAAAACAGGGTCTACCATCTAAAAAATGGTGGGAAAATGGTGGTGACACGCAGATGCCCCTACCTGGCACGCCAACTGTTGGTGTTCGGACCCCCGGTGCCAGGCACCAATGAGTGATTTCGTGCTGCGTGCTCCCTAATCCGGATGGTGATGCAAGATGAACACACGATTTATCCTAGTTTGGGCAAGAAAAGGCCCTACGTCCAGCGGGGGAGGGAGTTTGTATTATCTTGTACCTAAGTGCTTGTACAGGGGTGATACAAGCGAGCGAGTGCGATGGGGGGTGAAGAGTAGTGCCTAAGCTTAGAAGCGCTAAGCCTATGCCTTACAAGTGGAGTGCTCAGATTTCTCTAACTATTGTCCGATCCTTGTTCGAATGTCATCGCCCTTGCCTTGAACTAGCCCCTGGCGTCCCCTTTTATAGGCCAAGGGGAGGCTCAGGTGTACAGGGAACCCTAGGGCTATCAAAGGCGATGATGTCGAGGGGTTGATGCCGATCATGTCGTGGTTGTTGTAGAGGCGTGCCCCAGCATGGGTCGCCCTGTAGCGATGTGCTTGGAGATGATGGCTGTCCTCCGGGTGCGTCATGGTGATGCCGGTGGTGGTCAGCGAAAGACTCGAGCCCATGCGTGGGCATGCAAATCCCTGTGGACGTCGCGTCGAAAGTTGTTGGAACGTTGACCGGAGGCGTCGAGGTCCAAGTCGAGGGGTGGTCGAGGGGGTCGAGGCCTGAATGGTAAGGCCAAGCCGGGGAAATATGGTACGGATTGCGTCTCGAGGGGGTGTCTGACGAGGCACAGTGCTCGGCATGGCGTAACATTGTAGTATGACCCGCTGGTTCACCGGGGATGGACGGTAAAAAGGTGAAATTGACCGCCATACCTGGCCGTTGCATTGCATGGTTAGCCAATGGTTGGCAGTTGCATTGAATGCCCTGGATCCTGTACGAGGAGTAGGTGAGCCGGAGAGGGAGCAGCAGTCGACGGGGGGGGGATCGTTCGCCCGTGCGGAGTTCCGTCACTCGACGGGGGGTCGTTCGCCTGCGCGGAGTTCTGTCACTCGACGGCGTTCACCCGCGTTGAGTTCCGTCACTCGAGGCCCCCGTCGAGGGAGGATTCGTACTGATCGGCATGCTCCATTCGTGGGCCGGCCCAGCCGTGTGGGCGTCGAGCCTCATCTCATTGAGGAGCTATTGGCATGACTCGTGGGCTGTGGATCTCTTGGAGATTTGTTTTGAGTGGAATTTTAAGAGTCGGTTTCTCGGGGGTTTGTTCCTTTAACCGGCAGTTCAGGGTACCCCTTTATTCAGGTACCCGACACCAGTCTAATCTGACTTAAAGATACCAAAACAATATTAAATTAGTAAGTATGCCGCATGAGACGGATCTAGCAAGATGGACAAACATAGTACATCCTAGGAGAAAAATTAAATTGTAATTTGGGATCTAGCAAGATGGTCAAACTTAGTACAACATAGAAGTGAAATTAAATTGTAATTATGAGATGTAGTAAGATGCATGGCCATACTTTGCAGGTGTAACTGGTTCTAGCCTTGATGTAGATCTCGTGGACGTTGGATATCGTGGCACCGGCAGCTTGCATGTTCGCGCGCCACAGCCATCTCTTTTACTTGGTTGACGTAGATCTCGTAGACGGATCTCCACCGGACATGGACGAAGTAGATGGTCCTTTCTCTGGCACACGTCCATCCATCCATCCCCTCCATGCAGCCGGATCAAACGTCGATAGTCGGTGCACGGCCAAATGTTAGTCCCTGTGTTTCTATACTAATTATGTACAACCCAATTCTTAGGTGCGCCTAAAGTTTGTTCACGAAATCATCGATCGCTTATACATCGTACCAGCATCGACAGACTACGGAGAGCAGCTCATCACCAGCGACATATGAACGGTGCTGACGACGTTGACACGGTAGGTCCCGCCAGCCGTACTGGTTGCCGCCGCTTCGTCGGATGACTCGCATTGCAGGCACACCACCCCCTTGGCGAGCTCCTCGGACACCTCCTTAGCCTCCGCGGCGTCCACGTACGTGATTAAGGTAAGCATTGGTCTTTGGATCGGCGTCGATGGCTGGTGCAGGGCCATACTCAGGCCCGCGGGCCGCCTATCCATGGGCAGGCCACGTCGCGTGCACATGTTGCCGCTCGTAGGGATTGGAACACCGGGAGAAGCAGACGTTAGAAGAAGCCATGCCATGCGCTAGATTAGATTTGAAGAACACACGTAAAACACCCACATTGGTTTAGGCAGTTATTTTAGTTATATTTCTAATAATAGCGATGGTGGACTATTATTGTTTTAGAAAAGCAAATTAATTTTTTCCTCCTTTTTAACTATATATAATAATCGCAGTGGTGGGTAATTTTGTAGAAAATAAAATAGATCAATGGCTAAGATTTCCAAAGCATATAGATTCGATCGCTAGATGTTTCTGACTAATACGAGAATTGGTAGCATTTATCTTTTTTTAGCGCGTTTGGTGTGGATTAACATGGAGGCTCCGTTGGAGCCCCTTACTAGTAATAGTAGTAATAGTAATAGTAATAGTAAGATAAGATATAATAATAGAAGTGATGGGTAATTTTATAGATAATAAAATAGATCAATGGTTAAGATTGCCAAATCCTATAGATTCGATGGGTTTCAGATTAACATGAAAATTTATAGCATTTATCTTTTTTCTTAGCGCATCTGGTGATGATCAATATGGAATCTCTGTTGGAGCCTCTATTTAGTAATAGTAAGTAAGATAATTACTTGTGGTTGGCTAGCACGATTAGCACCCTTGATCCCAACATACTACTCCCCGCCATCCAGATTGCAAGACGTTCTAGCTTTAATTTGTATATGTTTATCTACACAATATATATAAGTAGGAGTGTATATATGTAGGAAAATCAGAACGTCGCTTATATATAGTTGGCAATGGCGAGTATCTCTATATAGTGATGAAGAATGAGAATAATGTAGTCATCTATTATTTGCTGATGAAAGGAAAGTAAAAGTGATATATGATGTATTTGCTATTAAATTATTATCTTCTTATTAATACAAAATAAATGATAAATGGATAATGTGTGTTCCTCTTTTACAGTAGTGCTCGTGCATAATCGCAAATGGATTATCAAGTCAGCACGACACGGAATGATTTGGAGTGCATGCTGGTGGATGAGAGCATGGAACCCAAGGCACTGCCACTCTCACTCTTGGATGAAATCACGGGTAGTTTCTCCCAATATCATCAAATCGGCAGCGGTGGATTTGGGGTAGTCTACAGGGTACGTACGTCCTCCTCTCCTCCACCGGCAACAGATCTCCTGTTCAGCTGGTGAGAACCTGACAGATTTTGACAGATTGCAATAGTGGTGCCAAAATCTTCCGGCTTTTCAATATCAGCAGTAGCGGTGCTTTTTTTGGCAGTTATATTAAACATATTAAATATATATACATATTTCGGCTGCAGGGAATCCTTGGGACTGGGACGGTCGCAGTGAAGAAGCTCTCCAAGGCATATATGCACGAGAAGGAGTTCCAGCGAGAGATTGAATGTCTGATAAGCGTGAGGCACAAAAATATTGTGCGGTTTCTAGGATATTGTGCTGACACACAAGGGAGCATGGAGAGGTACAACAAAAAATATGTCATGGCAGATGTACAACAACGGTTGCTTTGTTTTGAGTATGTACCAAATGGGAGTCTTCTTGATTATATC
This sequence comes from Bothriochloa decipiens, assembly GCA_023333625.1. Classification (NCBI taxonomy): domain Eukaryota; kingdom Viridiplantae; phylum Streptophyta; class Magnoliopsida; order Poales; family Poaceae; genus Bothriochloa; species Bothriochloa decipiens. The sequence goes on from CM041647.1 coordinate 2,079,842, forward strand.
ACTGGTAGGTAAAACTATGATTTCTTTCGTATACTATATATATATATAGGTTCCATTTGAATATTAAAATGTCTATTGAATGAAGCATATTTCTTTGGATTATTGTTTTCGTAGCTACTAGTAGTAGTTACTAAATCAAATGACCAGTCGAAAGAATATAAGTACAATTTACAACCTTGAACCTCTTGCCAAAGTCTGGATTTCAACCTTTAAAACCGTTTAATTTTCAACCTTGGGCTGGTTTTCTGGGTGGTTTTGTGTATGAACAGTAAATTTTAACTTTTTCTAAAACTTTTTTATTAATCCAACTTAAGAAGTAAGGAAGGGTACCTAGAGAGCTGTAAAAATCTTGATGTTTTGTAGGTTGGTAGAGTGAATAACAAGGATGATAATGGCCTAGAACACACTAAAATTCTTAAGCACTATTTGAATTATGGCATTTCAAACATGGTCAAACTTATATATTCTGTGAATTTCTAGGGTATTCAAATGGAAATTAAAAACCTCAAAAATAATATTTATGCATCATTTAAACTCAAGTTAATTTTTATATATTTGTTCTATACATGTTATATGGGCAAAAATTAAGTTGCTTTACAAATTGTTATTATTTTAAATTTGGCTTAAAATTTGACATTTTAAAGCAACCCATTTTTTTCAATGTAACATGTGTTGAACAAACATGCCAAAATTAACCAAGTACAAATGATGCGCAATTATGAATTTTTTAAGATTTTTTTGCCATTCGTATATCATAAAAATTTATAGAATATATAAATTTAATCATTTTAGAAAGAATCTGTTTACGGCAAACTAAGGTGTTTTAAAGCCTCCTGTTACACAGGTGATAGAAGCGTTTAAAATACCCAAATCTCACATGCAATAGGAATCGGGTGACAGAACTCCATCCAACACCCAAATTTCTATACCGCAAGATCTATATTTTCAAAGAAGAATAAAAAACAAAGGATATATATATAAAAAAATAAAAATTTAGAAAAATTACCAAATCAATTCTATGTAAGACACATTTGAAAAAAACGAAAGAAAACATATAAACTTTAGAGATGCAAATCTAATAAATTAAGAAACCAAAACATAATTCACAAATGAATTCCATGATAGGCAAATTTGAAGATATTCAAATTAAACAAAAAACATGCAAAATGTAGACAAAATCAACTGACAAAATATGAAGTAATAGATTATTCCTATGATAAGCAAATTGGAAGAAATTTAATGGAAAACAAATAATAAACATGAATTGCAAACAAAATCAAATAACAAATTATTTCTATGGAAGGAAAATTGAAAGAAATTCAAATAGAAAAAAGAAAAAAATACAAATAACAGAATGCAAATAAACACAAATGAGGGAACCAAATTTACACTACTAATACAAGAAATTTACACTGACAGAATGGATGTAAATAATACAATCACTGAATGTAAGAGGAAGACAACGCTTAAAAAACGACATAAACAAGAAATAGACGTATGCTGGACTCTTACTGCTAGAACTAAAGATTCAATAACAATAAAAAGTGGAAGACAAATTGTTGTTTTGCATTTGAAACAATGCCATGCGTGTGCCACGTTAGCTGGTCCTAGGTCCTAGCATTCTTGACCAAATGCAATAATTCAATTTTTTTTACTTCACAAAATTTATCATGTACTATATAGTATCTGTAGGGATATGACCCCCATATACCCTCACGACTATACATGGGCCATGCCATTGGAGAAGGCTAGGCCCACAAGATGATGCGCGGCGCACGGCGCTGCTCAGCGTGCACTGCAACGTTACAAGAATATTGTACCAAATAGGCTACTTTATATGTAAACATGTCCCTTCAAAGTATATAAGGAGGGACAGGGGTTCCCCAGAGGACAACAGATCTCAACGCATATCAACTCAGATACCTTGTATTTGACACCCGATCAATACAATTAGAGAGCAGGACGTAGGGTATTACGCTTCTGAGCGGCCCGAACCTGGGTAACTTGTGCGTCTTGTCTCTGAATCCACATCTCGTTCATAGTTTGTACCGCGTCTCCACCGCTATTCTACTACCAGAGGTATACCCTAGGTAAACTGTCGCTGATGTTTCGTCGACAGTACCATCTTTGTTATTTACTCTACCAACCTATAAAATATCAAGATTTTTGCAGCTCTCTAGGTACCTCTTGCTTGCTTTCTTAAGTTGGATTTCTAAATTAGCTTTGGAAAAATGTCAATTGTTCATACACTAAAACCACCCATAAAACCAGCCCAAGGTTGGAAATTGAACGGTATCAAGAGTTGGAGGGCCATAGTTAACCGATTTTAAGGTTTAAGGTTGAAATCCGGACTTCGACAAGAGTTTAAGGTTGTAAATGGACTTTACCCTATTGCAAATCATCCAAACTTAACTGTCCCTGATAAACTTAACTGTCCATAAAACCAGCCCCGTTTTGCATGCTTATTCCTCTTTGAAGATGCGTCGTGTGGACTTCCATGGAGAAAGCGCTATCAAATAATCAAAGGAGTTTGCGAGGGTTTGAATTATCTACACATGAATCGTGTTGCTCACTTAGACCTTAAACCTGCAAATATCCTGATGGATGATAACAAGGAGCCCAAAATTGCTGACTTTGGTCTTTCAAGGTGCTTTGATGAAGGGCAAAGCCTAGTTACGACTAAAAACTTATCTGGAACACTGTAAGCTGTTTTTGCAAGCTAGTATATAATATGGTTTATATATATATATTCCAACCCCGCTTCACACTGACTGCTATTATTCATGCAGGGGTTATATGCCACCGGAGTCGTTCAACAGCCGAGCACTCACACGTCATTATGACATTTACAGCCTTGGTGTAATAATTACAGAGATACTGACAGGAGAGAAGGGGTATCACCCAATTGAGGATGTAAGAAATAACAATTTACTGAAGAAGCATGGTCCGCGACAACATTTATCTTTACAGTACAGTTTTGTTTCACAACCATATTTCTACTTATTTCTTTGTTATCTCTAGTAACTTCAGAGGATTGACCACGCCATAACATCGCAGTCATATGATTCTTTTTTGTTTCAGTTTTCTAAATGACATAACAAGGTATTGTTCACGAGTCTATTAGTTTCACAAATCATAACTCAAGATTACAATTTTTGATAGGTACTTGATAGTTGGAGGAACAGGTTGCAAGAATCACTTGAAGATACTGAGTTGGAACAAATACGAGTATGTGCTAACATTGGGAAGGAGTGTACTAAAAATAACCCGGAGAAGAGACCCCAAAGCGTACAACATATAATTGACAGGCTTAAGGAAAACGAAAGTGCTGATGAGTCATCACTAGAAACGGTATATTTGAAAACCTTATGATCTTTTACATTTATTGTTTATTTATGTACCACAAAAACTTAATCTTGACTTTTTGCACACATTGACGCAAGATACATATTACTACATGCGGTCAAAAAGATAGATATTACTACAAAATAAATGAACAAATCTGGAGGCAAATATTATTCCATGTGTGAACAGCATGCAAGGCAGATATAAACGAGACAATTTGAATTCTAAACTTAACACATCAAGTAACTGGAATATATATCAAAAAAATATCTTGGATAAGTACAAAATTATGTACAAAACTAATCACAAACTAACCATGAACATATATAAGTATCTTCTTCTTACTACTAGTAGTTGATTCATTCTGTAAGATACAAAAAACTATATGGGCAAAAACTGAAATGATGTATACTAGATGATTCCCAGCGCGTTGCTACGGAACTTTGTTCTCCTTTGTAGAAGGATTTATTTAAGTAAATCTAATTGATTTTGGCTTGTTATGCAACCAAGGAAACATATGAATCTATCTTCTTTCGACCATAGCATAGATATGAATTACACATGGTAATGGACCTAGTCACTAGTGTAGGACTTGGCATCAGTCCCGGTTAGGGAAACTCTCCAGTCCTGGTTGAAACCGGGACTATGGACTAAAGGCTGGATTTTAGTCCTGGATGCCTCAACCAAGACTAATTTGGGACTTTTAGTCTCGGTTGGTGGTACTAAAGGCTACTCTAGCCTGGGCCCTAGGCGTTGCCACGTATTTCACCTTTAGTCTTGGTTGGCATAACAAACCGGGACTGAATGCCACTCTTTTCTTTTCTTTTCTTTTCTTTTCAATTTTCATTTCAAATAGTTGTCATGTTTGTATTATATGTTGTACTTCTATAAGCACATGTTAAGAATGAAACTCATTAAGTAAGAGCTTGTATATTACAATGACCATCCATCCCATCATCAATGTTCATACAAACCTTAGGAATTTAAACCAATTCATTACACTAGATGTTCAAGTAGACCCCAAAGTTCAATGTAACCATAGTATGTCACCACTAGTGCCTAATTTGACATTCTCGTATTATTAATTCGGTGAATTGTAGGTCACCAATGTGGTATCCATAAATATCATTAACGTAGATCAACAAATTAAGTAGTGCACTCTCCCTTACTTCACAACTACTATGAGAGGGTGTACTAACGTTGGTCGAGAAGTTGGTCGGTCAGGTCCCTCTTAGTCACGTGCAGCTTTGCCTGAAATCCTTCTATAGTGAGTGTTGGCCATTCGCCAGCATATATTTCAAATCATAACCCAAACAATGCATTGTTTGGTTTAGAATGGCTTGAAAACTATCACTAGCATAGGTTAAGTTATAGTCCCCAACCTATAAGTGTTTGCAGAAAAAATAGATATAAGACCAAACTTTCCAACATATAACAACAAATACAGATATAAACCATGAGTTCGACCTTGACTTTACAACCTCATTTTGATTATTTTGAGCAATCCTTGCACAAAAGCCTGCAACATCATGACGCGAGTCTGCATTTATATAGCTTGGATCAGCAAGGAGGATAGTGTATCCAGGGTGTACCCAATTTTGGCATGCTTATTTATACATGTAATGACAACATATTTTTCTACAATAGCCTTCTAGGGTGCCTTTATTCCCATCTCTGAGATTTGGACAACACGTGTATCTCCCCTAGCGGTTATTGAAAAGCCAGCATGATATTAGATTAATGGACCATTATCTACATGAAAGGTCTGAACATCCACGGCACCAACCACGACATTTAAGAGCGTCTCTCTAAGGCAAAATGATTGAGTCAATTACCTATGGTACATTTAAGAATCACACACGCACACACATCAAAAAATATATTGAACAAGAGTATTTAATAAATATTAATTTTTTGAAAACATATATAGTTGCTACTATGCTTGGAAGATTGAACTGGATAGAATCCCATATAACTTATATAGCCACCAAAACCTATGGCTTGTGGCGGAGGAAGTTGACATCTAGCCATCTCGTCACACTAAAGTCAATATATCAATATTCATGAATACAAATATCTAAATGCATATCATAGATATACATTATTTCACTAAAGTCAATATATCAAAATTCATGTATACAAAATATCCAAATGCATATCATATATATACAATATACCACTAATTAAAGTCAATATATCAAAATTCATATATACAGAATATCCATGTGCATATCATATATATAAAATATATCACTAATTAAAGTCCATATATCAAAATTCATCTATATAAAAATATCCATGTCCATAACATATAACATATATGTACAAATACTAGTTAATTAGGGTTGAGTGCTCGGTTTCACGCAACAAGAAGGGATCTGAGACAGTACATTCATGCCGCATGTCCATAGTGAGCATGGCGTTTGCAAGTGCATGTGCCGGCACGAGCCTTGCCGAGCCCATGTGGCTCAGCATCACTATGCTTCGGCCGTTTGACATGCATGTGAATGCATGGCACTCGGTGACAGCAGCAGCCATGCTGTTCACACGGGTGACACAAAGCGGGTGTTCGGGGTCTCACCGCTGGTGGTGAAGGTGATAGTCTAGCTAGGTACTGGTGAGTTAGTGCGGTGCAGGAAGAGCCACTTCATTGGTGTAGTTGATCTGGGTGGCGTCCTCCGCTTCGGTGACCTCAGTGTCGCAGCGACAAACTCTCGCTCCTCCTTCATTCTTCCTTCTCCCTCTCCATGGCCTAGTGCGTGGTTTGGGAAGAAATCTATGGCGATGATAGTGAGGGCGAAGCCAGCCAGGGATGAGGGCGAGGTGCTGCTACGTGCGTGCCGGAGAAGCACGAGGACAAGGGCGAAGCCAACAGGGGATGAGGGCAAGGGCACGTGGCGTATACTGTAGAGGAGGGCGAGGGCGAGGGCGAGGCCGACAGCAAGGCGATAGGATGGGGAGGCAAGACGTCTAGATCAAGATGCAAGGGCGATGGCGCCGCGGCTCGTGCGACAGAGATGAGGACGAGGGAAGGGCCTACAGTGAGGCGAGTTGACGATAGCCGAGGATGGAAGAGGTCAAATGATGTCAAGGCGAGGGCAAGGTTGACGGCGGATAAGGTGGTGAGTGCCGGGCCATTGAAGCGGTGAGCGGCGGATCAAAAAATATTTAGGAGGAAGTAGAGAAGACACAATCCTATATATTGGTCTGCAATCTTTAGTCCCGGGTTTAGCCACCAACCCGGACTAAAACATCTCTAGTCCTGGTTTCTGGCTCAACCCGGGACTAAACGTATTGATATTTAGTCACAAGTTAAGACAAAAATCATGACTAAAGTTGCTTTAGTCATGGTTGGTAGCTTAACCCGGGACTAAACCCAAATTTTTGAATGAATGCATACTTATTATGAAAAAACACTAAAAAGATTAGAAATATTTCATACAATAGCTAGCGCAGGGAGTATGGAATGGCAAGATCTGTAGCGGCTCATCGCCAGGATGGTAACCTGGTTGTCATGGTGGAAGGGGGGGCAGTCCATTCATCATACCTGATAAAATCCAAAAATGTGAATATAAATATAGAATGCATATTAATAGTTATTAATAGTGTGCAAAGTAAAATGTGGCAAATAAATATAGAATGCATATTGAACATTGAAAAGGAGAACATGTGTATACCAATAAGATATCCAGGTGCCATGACAAAAACATATGGAGAGAAGAGTGAAAAGAGAAATGAGATTGAAAGAGAGCAAGAACTAGTGATGCTCCCCAAATGAAGAACTTGCTGCCAAAGCAAGAACACTCGTGCATTGGGGACATTTAGTCCTGGCTGGTGGAACCAATCCGGACGAAAATATAGCCTTTAATCTCGGTTAGATCAACAAACCACAATAAAAGGGCATCAGGAACGTTAGTCCTGGTTGTAGCCATAGACGGGGACTAAATGTCCCTGCTGCAAAAGCATGCAGCATTATCTGTTTAGCAAGGGATTCTAGTACTAGTTGGTGGCTCCATCTGAGACTAATTCTCCGATTAGTAACGGGCCAAAATCTGGCCGAGGCTAACTGAAAAAACCAAAAGTCTGTTCTCTACTAGTGAGTTCTTAGTTCAGATCATACATATATACCTACAAAGATAGCAAGCAAGCTTCATCCCACCCTACTCTCTCTCATGTATTTGTTCAAGTTATTTTCTTAGAGCAAAAGCTAGATATGAACCACACGTTAGTCTATGGCTAGAAGCTTACGTAATTTTCTTATTTTCTTCATTTCCTTGTTTGTTTCGTGATACACTTTGTAAGGCCTCACTTATTGTTTGATATTAGCCTACCAAAGTTTGGTGACCAAGGAAACCCTCCATGTACAATATAATGCATTGTTCCAAGATCATGCATGATCAAAAAGTGTTTATAAGTTCTGAAAAGGAACTCGTGTAATACTTCCATACCATCAATATCAACAAGGGCTAAATGTCCGTGAACATATTTGTAAATGCTATCAAAAATGAAATTGAAATATGAAGTCCAAAACGAATTTTCCTTTCCGTCCCAGAAATACAAGTTCTTTTCTTTATTGTAACTCACTGTATCCAGATTCTTTGACGGCCATCTATAGCGCTTGATTAACTGTTTTGGTGCATACACGCAGATGAGACTGTCCATGCCCACAGAGCACGGCTTGCTTCATGTCCATCAGTACAAGCTTCAGTTCCCAATGTTCGAGCCTGACAAGCTGATTTCCACCCCATTGCGCCTAACAAACAACACAAATGATCCTATTGCCTTTAGGTGTTTTCCAAAGTTCCCAGAGAGCTTTATCGATGGATTGTCCAAGACCCAAGGCACCGTGCTCCCAAGATCCACTCGCACCTTCCTTGTACGGATGGAAAAACAGCCGCCAGAGAACTTGGAGGAATTCGATGTGATACTAGAGTGTTGTGTAGCGCACAATGATCTAATATTGTATTCGGAGGATAACTTTTTGCCAGAATTCAGACAACATATTGGGGGTAAGGTGCATCAGGTACCTCTAGTCGCTGTTTTCCACCCAGCAGGAGAGAGGATGTCTTCCGAGGTCAGTTCAGTTTTTTATTACTATTGGTTCTTTTTTCACTGATTTTTAGGTCACGTACGATGAATCTGGTCTTTGACATGTTTTGTTGCTTTATTATGGTCTTGGTGATGCTGTGCATATTTACCATTTGGTAGCCATTCCAGTCGCAAACAAAGGTGAAAAACTTCATCCATCTATTTTTCTAGAGTTTGTGTTGAATGGTTTTACCGACTATGATTTCTTCAGATCATATGCCTCATGCATAGAAAGAGTTATTTGGTTTCAATGGATGTGCATCCAACGGAGCCATGGTATGTTGTTTCTTCTTGTATTTTCCATAGTAATAAATGAAATAAACAATCAAGAATGCACGCTATGTGATGGAATAGATATGAGCGGTATGAGATTCGCCAAGATCATCAAAGGGCGAGAGTGAAAATGGTTGTTCAATGATTGCTTTTTATTTCAAAGGGCGACAGTGGACCGTCAAGCTTTGCTCCTATGCCGACATTTAGGCCAAGGCGGCCAGTGCCTGGGAAGAGGGGGGGTGGGGGCTGCCTTGGCTCGATCTGCTCTGTAGCACCATCATGCGAGCCGCTCGCACACTTGTGCCACCTCTGCACGAGATGTTGATCAGTAGCAGAGGAAGGACTTTTGGTCTAGGATATTAGTCTCGGTTAGAATTGGACCTAGAACTAATGTGAACATGAGTCCTAGGTCGAATTTTTTTTATGTCAGAAGACCTTTAGTCCCGGTTGGTGTTACCAACCCAAACTAAAGGGTCTACATTAGTCCCGGTTGGTGTTAGCAACCCGGACTAAAGAGTCTTGACCCTTTAGTCCCTATAGATAATTCTAACCCAGACTAAAGGTGTCTCATCCGGGACTAAAGGTCCCTCATGAATAAATTCAAAAGAAGAGCGCCTAGGACTATGTCATATGTTATGCGTAATTAAGTTGGTAAGCAAGCTATGTGTGAGGGGGAGGTCTTGGGTCTGAATCCCACGCATTGCAAGAGATATCTCCAGGGTTTAAATAATTTTTTGTCCCTATAGGATGGGCTTTAGTCCCAGTTGTGTGACCTGAGAATAAAGGCTAGGACCTTTAGTCCCAGATAATCCTGGTTGGAAAAACTGGGACTAAATCCCCTTCTCAACCAGGATTGAAAGGCATCTGTTTACTTGTGTGGTGCCAATCGTGCCACTGGCGTGAGTGAGAGAGAGGGAGCGATGGAGGGAAGGAAAAAGTGAGACGGAGAGTGCCAAGGAACACTATCGGAATCCACTTTTTTATCAAGTGCCAAATGGTTTGCTAAGTGCTTTTCTAGGCACTCAGCAAAGAAGCTCTTTGCCGAGTGCCAAAAAGAAAACACTCGGCAAAAAAGCAACACTTGATAAAGAGCCCTCTTTGCCGAGTCTCTTTTGGCACTCGACAAAGAAAGTTTATTTTTGTCATTTCTTCATTCGACAAAGTGATAGTAACGTTGACAAAATCTACATCTCTCTCATAAGTTTTATGAAAACTACAAGAGAGATATATAAGATTTGTAAACAATGTTAGAACCTTCATGTTGGATGAACAAATGACCAAAAAACCAAAATAAACTTTGTAGATCTTAAGAAGTTATAGAATGTTGTAGTTGGAAACTTTCAATTTTTAAAATTTAAAATTTCAATTTTCAAACGACCTCAGATGGAAAAACAACTAAAATAAACTTTGTAGATCTTGAGAGGTTTTAAAAATTTGTAGTTGAAAACTTTTCATTTGAGTTCAAGTGCAAAACTAGACTTGAATTTAAAAATTTTAAAACTTGTATTTTCCAAATGACCTCAGATGGAAAAACATCCAAAATAAATTTTGTGGGTCTCAAAAAGTTATAAAACTTTGTAGTTGGCAACTTTTTCATTTGAATTCATCTTGTCATACAAAACTACGTTTGAATTTCTTAAATTTGAAATTCAAATTTTATAAATGACCATCGGATGGAGAAACTTTCTAAACAAAAAGCATATATCTCGAAAAGTTATGAAACTTTATAGTTGATAGGTTTTTAATTTGAATTCGTTTATGGCCTCAAACAAGCAATTTACACTCAGTTTAGTAGGAATGACTTATAGAAGTATTTAAGTGTGTAGTGTAGTGGTTAGAGGAGGTACCGCGCGAGCGAGAGGCTGCGGGTCCAATTCCGCTGGCCGCATAGCCGTGAATTTTGTGCGAAAAGTGTCGCGACTTGCCAAGTGGGGCCCTCCCCCGATAAAAGAGGGTCCGAATCCTGCCGGCCGCGTAGCCGCAAAATTTGCACAAAAAATGCCACGACTTGCCGAGTGGGGCCTTCCCTAGATATTAAAAAAATCCTAATTTTTTGGGTTTTTTCATTTGAACTTTGCCGAGTGTCGGGGAGTTGGCAAAGCTTTTGTCGAATGCAATGGCTAGCGCAATGGCTCCTACCGGGACTAGAATCCCTTAGCACAATGGCTAGCGCAGCATGCTTTTGTTGCATGGAGATTTAGCCCCGGTTTGTGGCTCAAACCGGGACTATAGGCCGGCTTTAAATCGTGGTTGGTCCCAGTAGGCTTTATAACCCGGGACTAAAATGTCCCACTATAAATAGCCACTTCTTCTTTAACTGTCCCCCCCTCCCCCCACACCCCAAAGGCACTCCAAATCTTTTGGTCTTTATTTGTGCGTGTGTGTTCATCCGTGTTCTTATTCAGAGGAGCAAGTTCTTCCTCTCTGCTGTCGGCTTCATCTTCAATCTTCTAAATGTTTGCAACTTCATCTTCTAATCTATCATTGGTAATTAATGTAGATCATTTCATAATATAGTAATAAACATAAGAATATGCGGTTGGTATAACCAATCGGGAATGGAGGTATCCTCTAGGGCAGCGCATGCTGCATGGGCTGGAGGCTCCTTTTAGTCCCAGCTGGTAGTATCAACTGTGACTAAATGTCCCAAATAAAACCCCCTTTAATCCTAGATTGGTAATCCTATTTGGGAAACCGGGACTAAAGTAAATTTCCCAACCCGGAATATACCGTAGTCCGGCACTAATGAAAAATGCATTATGTAATTGTGAAGAGGTGACCAATGGTCGGAACAAAGGCTTTGTTATATCTGCTATTGTTGTTTGAATTAATCTAGTGCATTACATGGTAATAAAATGCAACGGTGTCGGCATAAATCTGCTCGGCCATTTAAAAAGCGTATAGGAGCAACTCAAGCCCACCTATCATTGTCAGGAACGGTTGGCGGACTAAAGAAATTCTTTCTAAAACTTTTAATACAAAGTATTCCCTCCGTCTGGTATTATACACTGCATTCAGAAAAAAATGCTCAAATGAGATATGAATACATGGATTAAACCCCGTTGAAGAGTCTTATATTTCAGTATGGTTTTCTTATATTTCAGTACAGATTTTAGAAATCATAGCGTACTATATTCGATGACGGAGGGAGGATATTTTCTTTAGATAATGGAAGAAAAATATCCGGCTTTGTCCTCAGGCAAGAGGAATCAGACCATCATATTGTACCTCGAAGTCAAAAATCACTCAAAAGTATGGAGTTACCTATTAATTTCTATAGACACTACATATAGAAACCATGGTCCCAATGAAAATATTTTGTTATCCAATCACGTACATTCACTCTCCATTCTCTACCAATCACATCCCTTCATATCTTAGTTCTTGTGTAGACATGGTTTCTAATTTAGACCCAGTTTCTAATTTATGGGGTGACCCAACAAATTTGTTGGATGTGGGGTAAATTTTGTTGGGCCAACAAATTTGGGGTCCATAATAGGGGGCCCTGTTAGAGTTGAATTTTTAGCCTGATACCCCATATTTAACTATAGGACTCAAGTAAGACGCCTGCTGGAGTTACTCTTAGGGAAGACGAGTAGTACTACAACTGTAGGTTGGGTCGGGCTGTAGAAAATGAAATTTTGTAGCCAGCTATAGTAAATAAATATATAACAATTATTATATCTTGTGCCATGCAGGATTTTGGTCGGTCACTTCGATGGTTATATCACGATATGGAACTATGAGACTGAGGTAGCTTGTATATAATTAGCCGCATTCCTACTCTTACGCATATGCATGCACCTGCTATATAGGAATAGTCTTGCACATAAGTCACTATGATGGTCATGTCTACTTTTTTTATTCCTTTTGGAAGAGCAGGCAATACTGAAGAAAGTGCAAATAGTACGAGATTTCCTTTTAGTTCGTTATTGCTTATTCATCGCTCGTGAGCATTGGATTGTGGCTGGGGATGGCCATGGGGACATCCACGTGCGTTCATGCAAGGCATTGGAGTTGGATGAGGTGACTAAGTTCAAAGCTCACAGAGATTGGATCCAAGCACTGGCGGTTCACCCAAGCCTCCCGCTTTTGCTGTCAGGAGGCCAGGACACTGTGATTAGGCTTTGGGACTGGGAGAAAGACTGGACGTGCATTCGAACGTTCAAAGGGCACACAGACTGGGTGGAGGATCTCATGTTTAACCCAAAGGATGACAGCTCAGAGAATATCACCTTTGTCAGTGTTTCCCTAGACCGCACAGCAAAGGTATAAACCTATTCTATGACCATCTCGATTTACGATATTGTTTGTACTATTTTACAATAAAGTAAATATATATTTTTACGATATGTGTTACTATAACTTATGATGATATTTTCAATAATGTTATAACAAATTACTTAGGAGGAGTTGCAGTCATCTCCAAAATTATTAGTCACGATGGTATATATATACTGAGAGAGCGTAAAATTTAATTTTTCAACCGCACTCCCACCGTCCGACATACTAGCCAACAGTCGGTCTCAACAGCCCATGACCCGCAACCGTGAAACCTACTAGCAAAACCATAAAAATGCATGTCTTCCACACTAGGGAACTATTCGCTATCAAAATCCCACAAGCATAAAATCCTCTCACATTAGGAAGTTTTTGGTGACTGAAACGGTAACATGGAGTTGTAATTAGTTTTTTGAGCTGTGCACCAGTGTAATAAAACAAAACCGGAACGCTTCCATGATTGATTTCTAGAGCAGAGTCAGTGATAAATAAATAAAAAAGTAACAATTTCTTGTGATAACAATATCAGACATGACACTACGTACCATAGAAAAGACTATCATTGGCAGGCTATCACTACCAGTTTGTGGCTTCAACAAGTAGTAATAGTACAATAGACAGTGATAGGTGAACCATCGCTGTCGATTCCTAGCTTCAGACGAGAATGATAGATAGTGTACACCACTAATGGTTGAGGTTATAAATCTACAGTGATGGTCCACCTATCAGTGCCGGAACGTGGCTTCAAACGCTAGTGATAGGTTTGTTCCATGCAAAAGAAAAAAAATCATAACTTTTTGATATGGGGTCAGATCAAGATGAGCTTTATATCAAAATTGTAGAATTTAATCTAAAAGCTTTGTATTTCATACCTATTTTTATTTCAGATGGCTAACAATGTCGAATAGAGACAAAGTCAACATCAAAGGTGTATACCTTAATGAGATCTACAACATTGCAGCTAATAATTTTTTCAATTGATATTATTTTGAGTGCCAAATATACAATACAATTTTTGGAATTGTTCCGTTAAAACAATTGCATCACTCTATCGGAGAACCACAAAATATCTGCCTCGTCGTGGACAAGGCCTGCCCAGGCACCATAGGAACAGCGCCACCATCAATGCTTGGAGGCGGCCGTCCATGCCATGTTGCTGGGGAGCTCCAGACTGGCCGCCCCCTCCATTATGGGCTTCGTCGTGGACCAGCCCTCGCCCAGATCTTCCATGGAACAGGGCTGTTGAGGTACCGTAGGGAGGGCGCCCACAGGGCACAAGCAAGGCCGACACAGTAGTGGTCCCCGTCGGTCACTTGGTGGACATAGACGCCTCAGGGAGCACGAGCAAGGCCGGCCATATGGCCTAGCTAGCAGCCTGCTGGTCTTTGCAGGGCTACACCGGGCCGCCGTGTGCTGAGCCTCCGCTGCGGTGTCTCGGCTCGATCTTCAAGGGGAAGGGAGGGGTGTCGCAGCTACCTTTGCAGGGGAGAGGCCCTGCCTCTGCCGCGCCGTTGACACCGCAGCCCCGAACACAGTTGCTCGCCAGAAGCCACTTGCTGTGGGAATGCCCGTCGGAGATACCGGATCCTATATGGCACTACTTCTTGGAGAACTCTCCATGTGATAAGAGAGAATTAAATTAGGAAAATGAGAGAGATATTGCCAGATAAGGCAAGTATCGAGGAGCAATAAATCTGGGACATTGAATCAGTGAATGCATGTATCAGTATCGAGGGGACCAGATGGAGGCGCTGCGGCGTGAGTTTTGATGGAGGCGCTCAGTGGTTGGACCGGAGCAACCCTGGCGCGAAAAAGCGACCCAACTATAGAATATCATATTCCATAGAGAAATAAAAGATATATCTTCTGTCAATAGAAAAAGAATAAGTATTTGTTTGATGTTGATCCTTGTGCAGTTTTTATACTCCCGTATGTATATACCTCCAAATTTACAGTGTATATGGCATGATGAAATGTATGTAGACGAAGTATATGATCATACCAGACCTACATATATATATACACATATTAATGCTTCATTTTTTACAGATTTGGGGAACTTCTTCGCCCTTTGCAATGGCAACGTTGGACGGCAGAGGGGAAGCACAACTTACGCTTGATTTTCTTTTGGGTGGTGATGGTGACCTGTACATAATTACAGTATCAAGTCCATCTGGAAATGCACGAGTATGCCTGAGGTCCTCATTATTCCTCAGTAACATATGTTGATGTAATACTTCTCACAAAATATTTATTGCTGTTATATGTAGGTCTGGGATTTTCAGACACGTAAATGTGTTCAAGTATTCAAAGGACTCTTTGGCTACAGCTGCCAATTACGTGTGGTCGATTGTCAACCGGATCCTCCATTGCTGATTACATCTTTAGCGGACCGCCGTGTTGGTTTGTGTAACCCCACCACTTTGAGGTAGAAAAGAACTAATCCTTAAAGTACGATGATCTGCTTATATTTATATGATTTTTCATACCAAATTCTTCCAAAGTTTCAGTTCACTGTCATATCACAAAGTAATAGAAATTAATGATGACACAAACAAAAGGAAATAACCAAAAGCATAGTCCATTTTTGCTCCATCCCAAAAAGAACGTGGTTTTTTACTTTCAGACAACTTGTTTAACCAATTGTATTATTTAAAACTTTTGTGAAAGTTATAAAATAAATTAATTATTATTAAAGCATCTCTAATGATAAAGTAAATTATAAAAAATATACAATTTCTATAAAAAATTGAATAAGATGGATGGTTAAATAAGATGTCTAAAAGTTTTAAGCGATACTTTTTTGGGACAGATGGGAGTACAAGTAAACAACTCTCAAAGCTCTACCCGTCAAATGGATGTTCTTTTTAAAAACGACTAGTTTGGAGCTCTGAAAGTAACATACTTAAGGGAAGCTAAATGTTCTTTCTCAAAAACAACATCATTGTGGCTTTAACTCCCACAAAGAAAAAAAAATCATCCTTTTTTACTTATGCTAGCTAGACAATCCCCAAGCATATGGATTATAGATCTAGGTGGGATTGACCTAGTAGATATGTGAACTGTTCTCCAAGCAATTTTAGAATGATGGCAGTTAAAAAGTTATATAATTGTTTATTACAGTCAAAGAAAATAACATTTTCTCGGTACCATTCATATTTATTTTAGCTAAATCACTACTACAAAAACCATTTGTGGCAACGCCACCTTTTTTTAAGGGTTGAGCCACCCACAAAAATGGTTTGCAAAAGCTGCTCCTACAAATCTATTTATAGGTAGTTGGTGTCATTAGTCGATCCCTACAAATGGTGTCTATTTATAGGGGCGGCTCAATATAGAGTCGCTGCTACAAATGCAATTTACAGAGACGGCTCTATATTGAGTCATCCCTAGAAATAGACGCTGAATATCAAGTACTAACATTTGAATTTTTCAAACAATCGAGAAATGACTAAAATAAAAGTTATAGATCTCAAAAAATTATAGACCTCTGTTATTTATAACTTTTCCATTTGAATTAGTTTGATGCTTTAAAATGTTGTTCAAAATTTATTTTTAAATTGTTGAACTTTGATTACTTTTTTCAATCTCTGCCTAAAATTTGTAACTAGTTTTCCTCTCTGTGGGGATATAAACCCATATACCCTCATGGCTTCATGTGGGCCCCACCGGAGGAGGCGGCCCAGCTCGTCAGAACAAGCCGTGCGAAGCTCCGATCTAGTCGGTGTGCCACATGGGTGTACAAGACCATCTTGGAAATCAAGGAAACCTGGTCGGTTAGGCTAGATATCGTATCCTGTGCGGATGCAAGCTATTGTAACCAACTACAATTAGATTCCTTAGATCTGTAACCCTGCCCCCATGCTATATAAGGCGGGCAGGGACCCCCCTCGATCCATCTCAACAAATATCAGTACAATCCATAGAGAGGCAAGACGTAGGGTATTATGCAACCTTTTCGGCCCGAACCTGGATAAACGCTGGTGTTCATCTTGCATCACTTCTAGTTTGTTGTCTAGCGCACCTCCACCAGGGTATTTCCCCTCGATAGACTGCAGCCGATCTTTCTTCGACAGTGGCGTGCCAAGTAGCGGGTGTGCGTCAAGACTATGGAGAGCCGGATGGTCATCATCCCTGCTTCCATGGAGCCCGAGGTGGGTCTGACGTCGATGTTCATGTCAGGTCGTTCACCTGGAGCACCGGCATTGAAGGCATCACCGCGTCATCCATGGGGGCAGTGCATGCTCCCTCAGCTTCAACCAATTCGGTATCAGCATGGTGGATCCAATCACGGAATCAATCTTGAGCTCGTCTCCTATGGCACCTTGTCGCCCCCTTCCCGCTACCAAGGGAGTTGGATCGACAACTCCGACCTGATCAAATCTATCAATCGGCTTGTCGAGGGCCTGACTAAAACTCTCTCCCTGATAGAGACGATCAGAGATCAATCTACCAAGGACAGCTTCACCCTCGTTCGTTGTTGTTAGACTGGGCGATCTGCTTGTACTAGCCGCCACAGGCATCTAGATTCACATCTAGTGAACACGATGACTCTAGATGAGCGAACAGTCCATCATTGGCTAGTCCCCCCTTCCAGCCTAAGGCTGGGGGACTAGGAAGCCATGATGGATCAGCCACCTGTCGCCCTACCATATGGGTTGACTAATGTGGCTTCCACCTTCATGGACGGCATACCTCACATGTTCATGGATCCTGTGAAGTATGACCATGTTTCAGATCTGTAGCTCATAGATTTGCCTGAGGCTGATCACCTAGCTCCTGTCATCAACATGGTCGAAGTAAAAGAGTTGCATGGATATTCCCTCTCTATGATCCCGAGGAGAGCACCGGCTCAACACAAATCACTGTTGAGTCAATTCATACTACTGTCCTAGCCCTCGAAGAGGACTTCTCGAAGTTTGCACCAAGCTTAGGGGGTGCAATCTTCCAGATCAGCATCGATGAACCCACCATTAATGGTGAGACGCAACAACAGTGGGAGGCTAGGGTTGAAAAAACGCCAACAGGGCAGCATGCCGGGTGGACGAGGAGAACACTGCAGTAGACGCGCTGAATAGGGCTAGAGCCTCGCCCCTCCGGTGTGACCTAGCGGGAGAGTTTGACATGGTCGGTGACCAGCCGGTACACAATACTTTTAGCGTGAACCTTGCCATGGCAATGAATGAGCTCGCTAGATTCACCCTATCTCTGACCCTCGAATTCGTTGTCGATCACCAGAAAGCCGCCACAGTCCAGGTCAATGAAAATCGGCTGGGAGGTATGGCACCATCAACCATCTCTAGTCGTAGTTGTTGCTCTTACCGTGGTCAGAGTCACCACTAGGACTTTAGTGCACCACATATCCAGCAAGGTGGTCCCTATCTCGACAATGGGCAGGTAGACAACTTCGCTCTAGATGGCCGACATCTGAACCCCCATCACTAGGGAGGGATCATGGCACAGGCCACGGGGTTGGTCGTGGCACATAGTACGAGGACACACGTGGTGGCAGTCATGGCAGAGACTGCTATGACAATCAGGAGGTGGATCAACACCATGGCGGCGACCTTTGCGACCACCTTAGCACCAACAAGGAGGCTCATCGATGTATACCGCTGGCCCCCAGCCTAAAGTCATTCTGTAAACGGCTCTGAGTAGCCATTTGGCCGAAGAACTTCAAGCTCCACGATCTCGACTCCTATGATGGCAAGGCCAACCCCGAGCAGTGGGTCGTCCTCTATGAGATCACTATCTGAGCAGCAGAGGAGACAAAGATGTCATGGCCAACTACCTCCCAGCGGTCATCAACGAGTCAACACAGTGGCTCCCGAGCCTGAGAGAAGGATTGATCAATACCTC
The DNA here is from genome assembly GCA_023333625.1 of Bothriochloa decipiens. Taxonomy (NCBI): domain Eukaryota; kingdom Viridiplantae; phylum Streptophyta; class Magnoliopsida; order Poales; family Poaceae; genus Bothriochloa; species Bothriochloa decipiens. The sequence continues at coordinate 2,098,688 of CM041647.1, forward strand.
TGGGTGCAACTTAGGAAGCTTTTTGTCGATAACTACATTGCATCTTGTCAGCAGCCGGGCACCAAATATGATCTGGAGAAAATCAGAGACTATCCCAATTAGCCATTGTGTGACTATGTCTGCTGCTTCTTTAAAACATGGACATCCATCCCCAACATCAACCCCAACGAGGCCTAAGGTCAAGGTCCTATGCCATCACAAGGACCTAAGGTCCAAGTTGCTCTGCAAGAGGCCTGAGACTATCGATGACCTGCTCAAGGTAGCCAAGAAATGGGCAGATGCTGATGAAGCAAACCGGCATTTTGAGGAAGATGTGGAGAGATCCAACCTGTGCTATGATGATTGCCGTGACGACTGTTGTGATGATCAACACGATGCATGGTTGGCAAGGTGACTGTAGATGTCAGTAGAGCCATAACCGTTAGGAGGGAAACATCATCAGTGCCGTCAAGCCTGGTGACAAGCAAGACTACAATGACGCCTATGCCAAGCTTCTCCAAGGAAGATGCCCTGCTCATTTGGATGCCCCGCACATGATGGGGGAGTGCAATGGCCTAAGAACCATCTACCATTCAGGGTCCTACAAGAAGCAGCACAACAATAACAAGGATGATAGGCGTGAAGAGAAGAAGCCTGACGAGGAGGAGGACGACAACGTTGCTGACAAAAGCCCTCGTTACACCTATAGGCATCCTAAAAAGGAATGCCACACCATATTTGGTGGCTGGGCAGCCTTAGATAACGGGTAGGAGAGGAAGCTAACCACCCGAGCCATCATGTCGGTCGCCAACTTAGATGAGAATATCGTAGATCCCAAGTACCAGAGCTTGTCGCATAGGACCACTACGTTCAGCAGAGATGATCATTGGGCCAAAATCCTAGAGCCGAGGAGCTTCCCCCTAGTCCTGGACCCAGTCATCCAACATGTTCGGTTTGAGAAGGTCCCCAGCGACTGAGGCAGTGCCCTCAACATCCTTTTCCTTAACGCCCTAAAGGAGTTAGGCAATAAGAAGGAGAACCTCAAGCCATACGATGCACCTTTCTAGGGGGTGCTCCCAGGACAGCCGTCCATGCCCTTGGGCCAGATCACACTCTCGGTTTAGTTCGGGACCCCAGAGCACTTCTGCATGGATCACATCAACTTCATCCTGGCTGACTTTGAGGGGACTTACCACGCCATCCTTGGCAGACCAGGTCTTGCCAAGTTCATGGTTGTGCCGCATTACACCTATCTCGTGCTAAAGGTACCCACCGAAATGGGTGTGCTCACACTGCGTGGCAATGTCCTCACCGCGTACACCTGTGAGAAGGACAGATTCACCACTGCTAAGGCCATTGACCTCTTGGCCTGCATGTAGGTGACCATAACCGAGTCCAAGACGATCGCTCTGGAGGATCAAGAGATTCCAAGCAAGGAGGCTAAGCATGCAGCCATGAAGTCAAAAGAGAGCAAGGAGGTGGAGATGGTCCTGGGTGACAAGACAAAGACGGTCTGCATAGGCTCCAACCTCAATCCCAAATAGGAAGACATGCTCGTCAGCTTCCCTAAGGACGAACATAAGTGTATTTGCATGGAAACCTACAGATATGCCTGGTGTACCTCGGGAGCTAATTGAGCACTCCTTAGATGTCTCAGAGATGTACACCGTCACCCGATCCTGGTCACAACAATTTCAACAACATCAGCATACACAATCAATCACAGTACAATGCATGTGGAATATGAAAGCAGATGTAGTGTTATCACTCCAACTTACCACTGGTGCTGGGGCCATCAGCTTGTATGCCGGTTACTTGTTCGCTAACTCCTGGTAGTCGACAAGGTTGAAGATCTCGTGCATCCAGTCAAGGAGCTGGTCCTTGCTCAGTGTCTCCCAGGTCTCCTGGGTCAGGTCTGCAAACCCTTGATACTCGAAGGCCGGGTGCACCCTATCCTTGTAGGGCTGTACCCACCTCAAAATGGAATTTTCTGCCACGATTGGACCTTCTACCCTGCTCTTGTTGATAAGCTGCAGCAAATCCCTCACTTGGCTCATCTCACCGTCATTGGGCCTCGTCGACCAGCTCTCTTGCTGCTCGGGGATCTGGCTCACATCGCACACGACTAGTGGCTCTTGCTACTGCTCCATGTAGAACCACTTCCTGTACAAATCTCGCATGGATGTGGTCAATGGGACATTAAGGTACTAGGATTTCATCCTGTCGCGGAGCTGGATGTACGCTCCACCCGCGATCTGAGATCCTCGGGAATCCCCTTCTTCTTCAAGCAAAAAAAAAATAATGAAAAAGACTGAAATGGGGATAAATGCGTAGGAAACCCTCGCAAAGGTGGATGAAGATGGAGACCACAAGGATAGATTTAGGATGAAGGTTGTAGATGGAAATCTTGTAGTAGTCTAAAAGTTTTCAAAGGAACGGGTGGCAAGGAATTCCAAAGCCACGATAAAATTAGTCTTCAAATACGATAATTTCAACAGGATTAGGTTTCAGATACTCTCACCAATCGACGGTCACCATCTGCCAGCCGCCCTCTTGTACAAATAGAAGGGGTGATCTTATTCCAGTAGGAAACAACTCTCATACAAGATCTCTAAGTTTCCCACGTCCAAAATCGGTCCAAAACCGACTTGAAAGCCAAATCGGCTCAGAGAACAGCCCCCTAGTTGGCTAAGCCAGCTCTCAAGTCGGCTTAGCCGGTTTGCTCATGCCAGAGGTGCCTTTTCTGGGCCGAAAACAGCCCAAGTCGGCTTAGCCTACTTGGTGACCTGGCTAAGCCGACTGGCAACCTGAAATTCCGGATGAATTCTTCCAAAATTCATAATTAATTCATCTGGACTCCAAATGAGGCGATCCATATATGTTTTTCGATCAGCTTGACGAGAGGAACACAATGGTGGAGTCAATTCTTGCACTTAAGGAACTTGTTCAAGTTGGTTTAGCCGACTTAGGGACCTAGCTAAGCCGACTCAGGCTGATCTAGCACCCAAAAAGTGGTTTTCTTCGCCCATGCACCAAATGCGATGATCCGAATATGATCTCTAGCCTTCTTGATGGCAGAAACATGATGACAAGTTCCTTTACACTCTTCGGACAATTTTGGGTGTCAACACCATGTGTAATGACTAGTGGCAGTGTTTTATTTCTATTTCAAAACACTAGGAGAATTCCAATTTTTTGGTAGTGTCACATTGAACCCCAAACAATCGCTCTATAATCACTTACCACCTGCTCCCCACCCTCACCCCACCAAAATCACTCTATAATAGAATCAACTTATTGGAGCTAAGAATTTAAAACATATATTTAATTTGAGACTATGAGGTTTATTTCAAAATTTTCTTAAATACGTAGGAGAGTTATGTATCATTGTATTAGTAGAAGAAAAAGGAGTCACACATAGGCCCAAACACACTCCACAACTTCCCTATTTTCTAAGGCTTAAGCACCTGTCTGAGGACTCAACGACCGAGCGGGCCATGAAACTAAAATCCCCTAGCAGTTAAACCTTGCTCCTGCCATACACCACCAATGGGTTTCATCCTTCGCTATAGTCAGGGCTGTGTCAATGTTTGGTGCAGTCTCATTGAAGATAGTCATTCTGGTGTTTTCAGATGCCCCAGGTGCCTAAGATGATGATAGAGTTTAATACTTTTCAATTTAATCCTTTTCTTACGTCCCCAGAGGTAGCTGCTTCCACCTTTTCCTACCAGTCTACCAAAGCTGAATCATTGAGCTGAGACAATCTTAAGAGAACTGCCTCTATAAATATTTTCTTGGGACAATTGATGGTATACATAAGAAATGGAAGTTATGTGAAGCCTTTGTAAGTAAAAGGAATAATTTTCATTAAATATGTTCTAGTGGTCATCTTAAACAATTTAGGATACCCAGTGACGTCGGGGGTCAACTATATATAAAAACTAATTCTTTTCATCATCTTCAAAACTGATGGTCATTGAAATCCCTCTATCACAAAATATCAAATATTCTCGCGACCTTGTAATATTGTTGAGGTCATTTATTTACTTACGTATTAATAAAGAAACATTTGTTTTCTTACATAACAAGATAAAAACTATAAGTTACTTAATTTATTGAATCATAAACATATATCAAATTAAAGTCACCATCTTTATTATTGTCTCGAGGGCATCTGGTCACCAATAGTGAGAATAGATTAGATGGTTTCACACTTTGCATTATTGTCATGGATATATGCTTTTAGTCTAGAGAATTCAAACTTGTGGAAAGTTACAAGTGGCTTGACAATTTTGCAGGTATAAGAACACAATTGACTTTGAGCTTGGACGTACTCGTAATTTTGTATATGTCAAGGGCATACGAAGGTAGTATTAAAATACCATGTTTCTCAATCATTTGTAATTTTGTACCTGTGTTCTTAAAACAATTGAGAAAGTATGTACAAAAATAAATATAGTAGAACACATATTGTGGGTACCTGCAACAAGCACTGGTTGGGTGTCATGAACCATAGTTCATTAGGGGATAACTATATTGCCTTGAAGATAGCCAGGTGAAGTAAATTACTGGAGGCTACCTATTGGGGGATTTATTATGAGTTCTGCTTCATTGTTTCACATCATTGATTGCTTTATATAGAGAGGATTCCTAAACCTCTAAGGACCCACGATCATCATATCCAATTCTACCTCTTACTGATCCAGCCCCACTAATTAATCATCCTGTTCACCCATCCCCTCGAAAAAAAAGACTAACGCCCCATAACATCCTAGAAACATTGTAAATCTGAACCTTCAGTGGGATGTTTTTGAAAGGATTTTGATTTCCTAATCACCACAATAATGTTAAGTTTATCATAATACTCAATTACACATAATCCAGTCATGGCTTGATAACAAGATATACCTTGCAATTTATGAGTCATGCTGTCTAAATGTGCTTCACATGTCTGTTATAGCAATCTATATATCATAGAGAAAGCGTGGTTATATATACGTACAACATGTGGTGGATTCAGTAAATAATATTATATATGAGGGGTTGTTTTCAATTGTTCAAACTTTTAAGCAGCTCATCCTACATTGCAGTGTCGTGATTGGATTTGAAGGCGGACTGGCAACTCTTGAAATCGATTAATTTTACAGATGATATTGCTAATGATTTAGCACAACTGGGGTATGGATAGATGGTAACAAAGATTCTGCTCTTGAGGGTCGATATTTCTGAGAGGGTCGTGGTTTATCGGTACTCTACGGATCTACGTTGTTGTAACTAGAATTTGGAGTGTGCCCACACAATGTCAAAGCTATGCATACTAACTGATTGTTACCTTGTGTGATACAAATACTGATGTCCATGGAATCATGCTTGCTATATTATCTCTAATAAATAATGCTTGTTAAATGCATGATATTTAAGTTATCTTATGCTGATTGAACATGCCACGATGTTTAAAACATTTTACACACTCACATGCTGCATGTTTGGACATTTAACTTTAGAATTCTTTTTAAACAAAATTAGGTTATTTGTAAAATAGAGCGAAACAAGAAACTAAGTCAAAAGTATCCCAAGGGAAAGCAAATAACAAAATCTACAGAATAACCCGTGTCCCATGCGCCGCATCCATCGTTTACTCTCATCCCTTTTTGGTTGCTGGGCCGACAGATGGGCCGCGTTCGTGCTTTTCGATGGTTATTCCATACATGTCCCACCGCAGAGCTGTAGGTTGACTACGCCATCTTATGGAATTTTTCTAAAAAGTTTCAAAGGCATTTCCCCTGGTCCCACAGCAGAGCCAGGACTCCGTCTACGGCGGAGCCGGGGGACGTGGCCACAGCTGAGCTGATGGTCCCTCATTGGCAGAGCCGTGTGTTAATTTTTGGTCACGAGAAGTTAAGTTCTAGCCCTCAGCAGAGCTGGGGACTGATCCGCGGCAGAGTTAGGGACTGCGCCGTGGTAGAGCCATGGCTAGTTTCTCAACGGAGTTGGGATTCTTTCTTTTTGGCCCTGATACAGCGTGTCTGCCTCACCTTCTATTAGGCTCAGGGACTAAGTAGCACACTTCACCTAGCAGTGAATTATGTCTCCTTTTCTCCGATCATGTTCGGTCTTCAGCAGAGCTGCGGACTGCGCTGTGGCGGAGCCATGGTTAATTTCTCAGTACAGTTGGGATTCTTTCTTGTTGACCATGAAACAACGTGTCTACCCCACCTTCCATAAGGGTCGAGGACTAAATAGTCATACTTCACCTAGCGGTGAATTGTGTTTACATGCAACCGAGTTGTCAAATGTGTCAGAGGCATGACCCCTACCTCAACTGAGTCGATCATGAGGATCATAGCTTTTTTTGTTGGCTGAGCCAATGGTGCAGAGCATCATTAACTTTCCATAATGAAACTTATGTGGCCACACTTCACCAGAGGTGAACCGCTTTTTATTTTTTCCTCAGAGCAACATGCATCTTTCGGACAAGTCACTTCTTCAACGAACACGGTGGCTTTCAGTTAACCTGGTTGGAGAACCAGAGAAACACCCTGGTATCCTACTAATATGGTCGGAGGACCATTAGCACGCCACAGCTGTTAGTTTAACTGGTCGGGAGCTTCCGAATCTCAAGATACACTGGTCGGAGAAGTTTGAGATGGTGTTTTCCCTCAAGATCCATGATGCTCGGGGACTAGCTATGGGGGTATAGATCTATGTACCCTCATGGCTTCATGTGGGCCCCACCAGAGGATGCAACCTAGCTCGTCAGAACAAGCCGCGCAAAGCTCCGATCTAGTCGGCGTGCCGCGCGGGTGTACAAGACCAACTTGGTGATCAAGGAAACTGATCGGTTAGGCTAGATATCGTATCCTGTGCAGATGCAAGCAGTTGTAATTGACTAGAACTAGATTCCTTAGATCTGTAACCCTACCCCTTGTGCTATATAAGGTGGGCAGGAACCCCCTCAATTCATCACAACAAACACCAATACAAATCCACAGAGAAGCAGGATGTAGGGTATTACACAACCTTTGCGGTCCGAACCTGGATAAACCTTGGTGTTCGTCTTGCATCACATCTAGTTTGTCGTCTAGTGTACCTACACCGATTCATGTACTGCCGTGGGCATACTTCCGGGTAGACTGCCACCGATCTTTCATCGACACTCTCTCATACTAACTTCAAATATGGTGATACTTTTTTTTGAACTTTTCTAAAATCATGCTCCAATTTATTATGTTCTTACATCTATTATTTTGGTTATTCTTGTAGAATGACAACTTTAAACACCATTTTGAAACATCAAATGATTTTAGCCAAAGAAGTCATGAACACAAAAGTTGTAGAACTAATTAAGATGTACAAATTTTATTTTAGTCATTTCTTCATTCAACAAAGCGATAGTAACATTGTTCACAAAATTTACATATCTCTTATAGTTTATGGAACATGTGAAAGATACGTAATATTTGTGAACAATGTTACTATTACTTTGTCGGATGAATAAATGACCTAAATAAACTTCTGAATCTTGATAAGTTATACAACTTAACTTTGTAGTTGACAACTTTTTCATTTAAAATCATCTAGTTGAGGATAATTATATTTGTATTTCTCAAATTAGAAATTTAAATATTTCGAATGACCTCAGATAGAGAAACTACTAAAACAAAAGTTGTAGAACTCAAAAGGATACATAGTTGATAACTTTTTGACAAAGGGGTGCAATGGTAGAAGATGGAGCAGCAGCAGGTCGTCAACGAATGTGCGCTGCTACGAGTAGCAATGTGGCCGCCGTCTTTACCACCGGCGGCGAAACCAGGATGGATTTAAAGAGTAATTTAAAGAGTAAATTTGTGTTGGCCATGAAATCACCAGAGCATGTCCACGTCGCTCAAAATTTTTCTGGCCGTTGGATTTCGCGATCGACAATTCTCCTGCCCCCTCCGCGTAAAATATATACCGGCTCTAGCCTCCAACGCTAACCCTACCCCTCCCTCTCCTCCACAGCCGCCTCTCCTCCCTCTCCCTCCTCTCTCCAGGCCCGACGGGCTCCTCCCACGGCTCACCGGCAAGGGAGGCACCCATCGGGGTGAGCGCGCCCCAGGAAGTGGCGCGGGAGGACAGCTCGTCATCTCCGGTGCGGCGGCGCGGGTGGGCATGACCCCTAGCGGTGGCGCTAGCCCACCTTGGCACTGTGGTGGTGCGGCCTCTCCGGCGTGGCCTTGGCGCGAGCGGCCCCGCACGGTGGCCTCGGCACTTGCGGCGGCGGCGACGCTAGGGAGCCAGCGTGGGTGGCCCTGGCGCGGTCGAAACTGGCGGCGGAGCAAGCCAGCAAGGGCCCAGCGCGGCGGAGAAAGATGCGGGCGAGAGCAGCACGGCACCGGCGTAGCAGCCCCCCACTGTGGTGGCTCGGCGTGCGGCGGTGCACGACGCGGGGCGAGAGCGGCCTAGGCCGGCGGCGGTGCGATAGCACAGCGCCAGCGCATAGCCCCCAGTGCGGTGGCTCGGCATGAGCAGGCCCTACCACGGCAACTCCCTCCCCGGACCCCGGGCGCGACGGCGGTTCACTCGCGGAACGTCGAGAGGAAGTCCCCGGCGCCGCCGTTGGAGTCGGGTAGCGCCGCCTCGTTCGAGATGGCCGCGACCACGAAGGGCACTGGCACGGAGCAAGACAGAAAGGCGCGGACCCTAGGCAGACAAGACCCAGACTTACCGTCTCCTCGTTTCTGCACGGAGGCCGCTGTTCTTGCTTCTTTCGATTGCTTTTCGGTTTCAATTCCTGTCGATCTTCTCTTCCCTTGGTTGAGCGAGGCTTTGCTGTTGGATCTTTCTCTGTGAAGAGATTTCAAGCAGACGGGCGGTCTGAATCTGATGCCGTGTTGATTCGTCTGCAGTTTACATGCCTTCCTTCTAGTGGGCATCCGAGAGAAAGAACCAAAAGCCCCTCCATCGTTGTGATGTTTTTCCCTCTTTGATTTCTGCTCGAGTTTCTCGAAGTATTGGTGTTGTGATGAAGATGCTTAATAATTTCTCTGTCTGGACATCTGAGATCAATCTCTGTGATTGGGTTACGCATCATTCTGAGCTCAGAACTATTAGTTTTTTATATCAATTTACTGTTTCGCCTTGCTTAAATTCTTCTTGGGAAGATGAGAGCATATGACTCCATGGCCTCAAAATCTGCTAATGAATTTTCTCGTAGATACATGTTTTGAACAATAGTATTAATTTGCCTCTAAATCTTGTCTCAATATTATATTTGTGCACCATGCAGAAATTTTGTTTTGGAATTCAGCTTCACACCATGAGCTAAATTAGGCCTTTCCACCATCATAACGAGTAAGGTATTCTATCCAGTTCTCTTTCTTTGCCTTCTATTGTAGATGTGAATGCTTCTTACAATATTCATGTTGATGCTTCAAAAAAACAATATTCATGTTGGATAAAATGTGCTCCTGGTACCATTTGGATATGTATGCCCATCACAGTTCACAAGCCCTGCTATGTTGCTCTCTGATGTGCTATTGTTTAACTGACTCATGCCCTGCTATGTTGCTCTCTGATTTAGTTATGCTCCATTGCTCTACTTTGCCATTCTAATTTTTTTAGGATATCACGAATGCTAAAAATTAAGATTGGATATCAGCATAAATATTATCTCATGTTTGTTTCCAAATTTCCTTTAGAGTCCATACTATTTTTACAATTTGATTAAACTGCTTCGATTGTGCAAGGACAATAAAACGTAGGTATAAATATTTGGCTTTTCTTTGGGTCAGATTGTTGGGCTTTTGGCGCATGACAAAGTGACATTTTACATAGCATGACAATCCCTTGTGAAAGAATCAGCTCTCCAGAAAGTGGTTAGCAACACATCTACTGTTTCTTTATCTTCTACATAGTTTTCCATATTTTGTTATGACCTTGCATATGCTTGGAATGCTACGTGGCTGCACGAAATAGATATCCATACACAACCATCAAAGGGTTCTTCTTGATCTGGTTGGTACCAAGATTGAGGAGGTTAGCACTGGTTCTAATGTGTTTTAGCCAAAAAGAAGAACTGTAGTCTGTTCTGCGTGTTTACAGCCATAATCGTTTATATTTTAATTAGGTTCTGCGTGTTTACAGCCAAAAAGAAGAACCTGCTTGAGAAGACATGAGGCATAGCATTTTTTCCTAGGAAAAAACCTTTAAATATATACCATAAAAGGAAACATGGGTGATAGACGGTTTGACATCGCCATGCCAATGGTTAGTTCATCCTGAAATGATGTCTTCTCAAGCAGGTGATCAATCAAACACGAGTTCGCATTAAGATTTATGTGTCCCTGCTACCAACACAAACGACATCACTTTGCTGCAAAATTTTCTTAACACAATGTAAGTTTCTGAGCCTATTCCTCATCATGATTTCAGATTCATTTCCATAGCTTCAGCTATATGCAATGTCCGCAAGGCAGGTAGCGTGTTTTCTTTTCTGATACAGCTTTCATGACCAATCTTTCCAAGATCTAACTGTTCCTGGGGTTTTGCTGTATTTTTCCATAGGGCGATGCAATCACTTCTACTTCCATCTGTTTATTGAATTGGGCGAGCTTCCATCTACTTCAAAGGTTTGCGCTTGCCACGCCAGACGACTTGATTTAGCTTCATTAGCCTTGCTGTGTCATGCGTGATGTGTTACTGTGACTTAAAAACCAAGGCAGATGCATGCCTACTATTGTGCAGTTGCCATGATCATCTAGATATTGCAACTGACATAGCAAACAGTAAAGGCCGCTTTTCCTCTTGGCTTACCTCCTCTTTATTGTAGGCTCCCCCTCCAACTCTCAATGTTGCTGAAACACATGCGGTGAAGAGTCATCGCAAAGGGCAATGCATATGTTTCTTACCTCTGCAAACAAAAAAAAAAACACATACCCTCCTACAATGATAGCTATCTGTTGTTTGTGTGCAGCGAGAAATCAGAAAAAGAGCACGCATCCTACTGCTCAGAAGAGGGTTTTTCAGGGAAACAGTGATGTTGATCAGGTATCAACGAGTCCTGCGCCATCAGTAAAGGCCGGCTTTTTATCTGTGTTACCTTTATTTGTGCTAATGAACGCAGCTGACAGTTACAAATTTCCAGGTAAAAGAGTTTGCTCCAGAGGCATTGGACAACACCAGTTCAGGCATTCTGGGAGAAGGGTTTGTAACGTCCTTGTTTCTTCCTATACATGTTGTTTGTTTCTGCTTATGTTTGTTTCCCTCCCTGCAGTGCTATGACTGACAAGACTCATTGCTCCTGAGAACAAGTGATCCTGTGAGGTATTACTGGTGCTTGCAATCGTACTTGGACTCCCGCATTTTCATCAGAGTGTTACTTAGACCTTGTTATAGGGTAGCTTAGTACATGGTAGACAGTTATATTTACATTGATTCTGCTGTGTGTAGTAGACAGGGTCTTTGTGTGCCTCACACAGAGGGCCATTGACCATATATGATACGTTCATTTGATTTTCTGCCTAATCAAGAGTTTGATTCGAGGGTCTTATTGTGCTTCAAGTAGAATAAAAAGAAAATCCCATTCAGATGTATAATCAAGCTATGATTCTCAGATTCAAATATATCTGAGTTTATCATGAACATTGTTTTTGGTCTGTTGTAGATTGTTTGAATTACGATGTTGCACAGGGTATTGCACATCGTATTTCAATAGCTGGTTGGGCTTTGACGAACAACTGCTGTACAAATTCCGTGATTTACCAGTGGGCCGAATGAAAATGTTTTTGCTACCTTTAATTTAAATTTAAGATAGGATTTTTTTTTATTCTTGATCGTGTAGTATGTCTTTCTTTATCTGCAGGTCTAACATGCTGATTCGTGGCTGTTGATTGGATGGCCTCGCTGCATCCTGCCTGCGCTCGAGACTGATGCATGGGCCTGTGTATTGGCCTTGGGGCATGAAGAATGTCAGTTGATTGGATGGCCTCGCTGCATCGCTGCTGCATGCCCTGATCAATTAGCTCGTGTAGCATGTAGCTGATGTCTCAGACATCCTGTGCGTATTGTCTATTATATATTTGCGGTGTCTTATTCTCTCAAATGCTTATTTTAAAATATCAACTTTGGCCATTACATGCGCGCGCAATTCACTAGTAGCAGATCTGGAGCACCAAGTTGAGGGAGGCGAGGGGGAGAAGAGGAGTGCATAGCAGAGGACAACGCGTGAGGAGTGAATGAGCAAGTAAAAGCTGTTGGCTGTGCATCAGAAAAAGACTAAAGGGGGCAGTTCAATTATTTTGGTACGAGATGAAGAAGGCCCCGCATAAAGATTCCTCTGTTGTTCAATTATTGATACACTTTTTTTGTTTTCTTTTTCATCAAAACCACAAAAAGAAAAAAAAAATATCATGAAGATAGTTTCCAGGAAGGATTGATGAGGAAATGGTGAGTCACCAAGTGACTAGCAGCGAACAACTCCTGCTAGTTACTGTGTTCATTAGTTCCGCTCCACTTGATGCATGGACAGAAAAAATATATATTTGATATAGAATCACTCAAATTTCAGTAGTAGGACATAAGTATATGTATGACGAATGCTTACATGCAAGTGGCCAAGCAACCTGAGGGCTCCATGCCAATCGTGGTGACTTCTGAGACAGCCGCCTGATGCCAGAGAGGGGAAAGGCGGCAAGGAGGGACTGAGAGGACGCATCGGGGCACGGCGAGGAGGAAGAGGAACCAGAGACGGCGGCGGCGGCAGTCGAGCGGTGGATGCGTGGCGGCGTCACTACTCTGAAAGCGACGGCAGCATGCCAGCATGCCTGGAAGCCCAGCACGGCCCGAGAAAGTGGACAGCCCAGGTGAAGATCAGGCAGGGCCAGCAGCAGCCCAGTATTAGGTGTACCCATTAGATTTTTTTTCTGGAAGAAAGTGGCCGGAGCAGGCCCACTGGATCCAGGCCTACTAGGCGAGCAAAAGTCAGAGCACGCAGTCAGTTTAAAATTTTGACTCTTTTGCTAAAAAAAAGTTAAAATTTTGACTGGAAATAGAGTCCCACCAGATATTAGGTGCAGAGCACGCAATCTAGTTACTAACTTTGCATCTGCACAATGCAACCATGTTAAGCGTGCTGAAATTTCAGTCAATATTTATTTTTTGAACAAATTCAGTCAATTATATTGTAGAAAAGAGAGAAACACACAAACCCAACTGAATTTAAGAGTCATGGAATTGGCTCTGGTAGAGACTCAGCCGAAGGCTGGACTGGAGCAAGTATATATGTGAATAACATTGTGCTAAAACAGTACGTATATTGTTTGTTGAAGGAAAGCATCACAATACAAGGATTGAGATAACGGTCAACAACTCACGCATAGTAGGATCAATTGCCGCTGGAACAAAATCTAAAGATGTGTGGATGTGATGAATTTAGAGCATAACTTCTGCGTACATAAACAAAGGACCGGCACCTTCAATATCCGGTCTCAAAAAATTAAAACAATATGTCTTCGGAGGGCTCCTCAGAAGGGGAAGGATGCCACGTCACCCGAATTCTTCCGGCCGTCCGATCTCCACTGTATGGCCCAGATTTGATGAGAATCTGGAAGATGGAAGTTGCTTATCTGCTTCCCATAGCTTCGGATTCTCGATCGCTAACAAAATATATACACGCTGCTCTTGGCTTCCGGCTAATAAAAAAAAACACGCCTCCTCTTCCTCTCCTCTTCCCGGGTCCCAACCCCGACCTCCCCCTTGCCCTCCAAAAAAAAACGCGGCCGAGCAGGGCGGTGGCAACGGCACTGGGCGCAGGCGCGGCGGGGCGGCGTGGACGACGCGGCCGGCCGTCCCGGCGCGGGCGGGGCGGCGCGGCGCGGAAGGCGCGGGC
>CM041647.1:2112933-2147969 GCA_023333625.1 Bothriochloa decipiens
CCGGCGCGGGCGGGGCGGCTCGGCGCGGAAGGCGCGGGCAGGCGCCGCGCGCGTGGCGGACGGCGCGCGGCTGGTGCGTGCGGGCGTCCCGGCGCGGGCACCCAGACCCGGCACGGCGGCGGCTCGCTGGCGCAGGTGGGCTCCTCCCTTCTTCCTCTCCCTCCGTCTCCACGCAGAGCCTCGCAGGTGATGTTCGTCAGCTGCCCTAGGGTTAGGGCAACGGTGTGGAGGCCAACAGCGCGGGCAGCTCGGCAATGACCCGGCGCGAGCAAGCCCTAGGCAAAGGCGGCCTCCTGCCCTTGCTTCTCTTCTCCTTCGCACTCCAGCCATGGGAGAGAAGGAGAGGATTTTGATTTCTAGGGTTTTGGTTTGAGGAAGAGCAGGGCCCTTCCTATGGTTCCTTATCTCCTCCTCTCTGCAGATCCGTGCTACATCCCCCTCTCTGGACGCAAATGGATCAGCCAAGATGAGAGCAAAGGTGGAAAAAGAGAAAATTTTACTCTTTTTTTTCCTATATATGATATATGATTTGGAGGTCCTCATTTGACTATGAAAATCCACTTTCGATGTAGGCTGTAGGGTTTCAAGGAATATTGCTCCATCCTCAGCAAAATTGCCCTCAGCAATTATGAACTGCCCTCCTAAGCATGCTTGCCTCAACTGATGTTGGGACATTTTCTTTGTAGTCACCAGTGTCCATTTGTTCTATTTGGATGTGACTATTTAGTCTTCCATTTATTCTTGATGTTATAATTTTTGGAAGGTTTGTTGCCTTGATTAACTCTAATGCGAGCATTATAATTTCTTAGAGTAACCATTTGTATGAAATTATAATTGCATTATAATTGTTTGTGCAGGAATACAATGCAGAACTCTAATTGGGTAATGCGAACCGACGGATATGCAGCAACACAATATGTCATGGCTGGTAAGTACATCGTTGCTACCTTTTCTTTGCACCACTCTTCTTCTTTAATTAACTTAGAGTGTTAGTTCAGACAAAAAGTTATGTAGTGCAAATTTCAGCTTCAGCAAAATGGTTGTACAGTTTTGGAAGCCTGAAAGAGGTTTGACAAGTTCCGCCAGATTGAAACTTGATTGCTTTTCCCTACGACAACAATAGAACATCAAACTCTGTAAGGTCAGGTTTAGCACTTAGGCTTACAAGGATGTTTAAGAATTAGTGTTCATGGACTTCACTAATATAATATATTCCCCAAAAAAAAGATTACATCAGTTATCCTTGTTTCTGCCACTTTCATAGTTGTCCGCCACTCTAAATTGATTTACCACCTGAACAAGTTGTCAATGCCATGTTAGTTTAGGTGATAACATCCTTCCTCCTATGTTATGCGCATTTTTGTTTTCTTTTAGGACTGCATCCTGTGTCATACAAAACGAGCTAAAAGGCTACTTATTTAAGCTTTGCAGCTGGTTTCATATCCTGTTTATAGTAGGATTTTTCCCAATTTTAAGTGCAAAAAACAACAAAATAAAATTACCTCCTGTACTTAACCAGAGTTACCAAGCCTCCAATATATCTCTGTTCTACCTGATTAGCAGACTATATGCAGATCAATAGAATGATACACTCGAGTATTATTTGGGTTTATGGCTTCAATTGTGTGCTCTTTAACTGAAAGGATATTACTTTTAGTGATATCCAAAAGGATTAGGTTGCTAATTATTTTTCTTTTCTATTTTTTCCCTCTTCGAAGGGCGGCCCTGGTGCAAGCGGTAGAGCCTTACCGTCTGTGACCCAAGAGGTCCAGGGTTCAAGCCCCAGCCTCTGCACATTTATGTAGGAATAACTGCGAGCTATTTTCCCTTTCCCAGACCCCGCAGTGCGGGAGCCTAGGGCACTGGATAGGCCCCTTTTATTTTTTTCCCTCTTCGCAGGTTTTTGGGTTTGGGGGAAATCTTCAGATGTGCTCATGCTTGATGCATTCAGTTGCACATCTCCCTGTAAGAAGAAAGCAAAGGTAAAAACAGACAAATTCGCTTACAAAATCACCTCAGCTGTCGATTGATTCCTTGACATTGGTCAGTACAAATACTCTTGTGCTATATTGTGGCTCCTTATCCTATAGTGGAATCCACGCCTTTGTTTTATTAGTAATGCATTTACCATCTCTTTCATTCCGAGCGACATTACACGCATGGAGATTCCATTTTTAAGGGAAAGCACACACTCATCTTATACACCATTGATTATGGTTGCTTTGAATTCAGTCTGATGAACATTTCTTCTCTACTGATTTAGGCAGCAGCTTCCCCAACAGCAGTAGCATAGTCATGTCTGCTGAGGCTTGTCGATTCTATCACCGTGATCTTGGCATTGGGAAGGGAGCTGACCAATAGTTGTTGCCGTTGACAAAAGAAAGGTTGGGATAATACTTCTACTTTGAGCTGCATTGAATAAATTATTTGTGCACTCCGCAATCTACAAGTATATGTCTTAGGGATGGAGACATGGACAATGTGTCGGATACTGCTGTCAGCACTTGGCCTTCTTACAAAATAACATTTCTTCCACAGGGATGTTGTAATTTGATAGGACCCTCCGGGGAAATAGTTGGGATGACCAGCAGTGTTGACGAGGCCTTGGTGTTGGCGATGTCCACTTGGCACCTTGGTTTATTTCAATCTGTCATATAATTCATGGTTGGTTGCGGCATGTCCTGTTTTGGTAGGTTTCCTTGGTCTACTATTATTTATGCATTTTACCTTTGCTTGTCCCAGAATACTTTTGATGCTCTGTGCTAAATGTATTGACTTATGAGCAATTTGTGACAAAAATACACTATAATGGTACTTGAATGGCTTGTTAGAAAATATTGCATGTACAAACAATTTGGACTCATCTTGCATTTGTTGGTTGTTGGAAGGAATTTTAACAAAAGGAGGTTGCCTACATAGTTAAATCATTGATGGATTACAATTTTGTTAACCTAGGGTGCTGTAATACTATAATTATCATGGTGGACAACTTGCATGAAACTGAACTTATGCATCCTAATATTAATCCTATATGAAACTGAACCATCTTGGAAGGCGTCTCTTCCACCAAACACTGCTATAATTAGTTATACTTTATTTTTATCATTCATCTTAATGTCATCATGATCATATAGATTACATATATTCATGTAGTTACCTGTCCCTTAGTATTTTATTGCTGCAAATTGGTCCTTGCCTATTGCAAGACTGCTTTTAGTTGATAGAAACCATGGTTATGGCAGGTGGTTAAACACCACCACCTGCATGTAGCAGTTCTATGCAGATATTGGGGAAAGGAAGGTGTCAGCAGTTCTATAATGCTCAGCCAATAATATGTTGTGCAAAAGATAGTAATTTTTTATCGCCTCTCCTGGATGTCGGTATGTGCGACAACGGATGAACAGCGATCCTAGCACTCCTTTTTGGCAGGGGATGCCACATGGTCAGCATCACCTGCATTGTGGGGCTGGCAATCAAAGGCGGGGCTCGCTAATCAACCAAGAATTTGCTATGCGGATTTGCTGATAATAGAGGTGTGAAGATAGGCATTCAGTAATAATAGCTCTGGACATTGCGTTTGCATTGCGTTGCATAAAGTGCTCACAGCTGGAATAACTGCATCTTGAGTCTCTCACCATATATCGTTCTCGATATCTACCCATTTCCTAGATATCTATATATGGGGGCGGGGGGAGGGAACAACACTTGCTCAGCACTGCTTGCTGGCACTTTGTCACTATATTGGTACAATTGTGTGGTGCTTGCTTTACGCATTAGTAGTATAGCTGGTACAGTCTACATGACTACATGAGAAGCACAAGATAGGAGCATTGATCCAGTTTTTTGGGAGTATGAGGTCTCAGGATAGTTGATTTCAAGCCACTGCCACACAGAAACCGTCCCATCCTGGATCTCAGCGCTGAGAACAGCGACAAGGCAAGATGACCAGCTGCTAATCAGCAAGGCATGCGACCGCTATGTCCCGTGGCAACCATGCACATACGTTGCATGCTGACTGTACACCCACTTGCCGCTTGAGAGGTTTGCCAAAAAGTTCATGCCAGAGGGAAGATGTTCATTGACACTTATTACTGTCCAATGATGAACACGTGACCAGCGACTGGATGAGGTTTGTCTGCAGCAATGAGAAACAAGTGTCGAACCAAGTATGAGTTTTGGTTCAATCACGAATTTGCAATGCTGAATAAATTAACTATATATTGAAGGCCCTGCGTGATGGGCTTTCACAATTAGTTTTGGACATTTTCCCAAAATTCTTATTTTTTCCCAACTGATATATTGCGAGGAAAACTGGTTACATAATTTGAACTTTGGTATCAAATATATTCAACAGATCGTTCTTTTTCGTTTGTTTCCTTAAGAGTAAAGGACAAAACCTCTGCCTCTAGAACTAAAGAAAGTAAATAAAACACAGAATACGTTCCCACGATTGCCAGTATGGGCCGCAAAAACAATTTTAAATAAGATAGTAATTCAATAGCAAAAACGGAGATGGGTCTCGAGTTTCGCTAGGTCCCCGCGTCGCTCCTCCTCGGGGTGACTCGGCGGCGCACTCACACCGCCGTCGCAGCTCCGCCCCCTGCGGCTTGCTGGCCCGGCCGCCGCCTGAGCTCGACGTCGCACGGCGGCAGATGGCGAGGAAGGCGGTGGTTGGGCTCTCTCCCTCCGTCCCCACCCCATAGAGCTTCCTCAAGCGGATCCCGGGGCTATCACGGGAGGACGGCCGATGGCGCATCTGCTACCGGGCTAGCCAGATCCGGCCTCTCCCTGACTGGATCCACCTATGCTCATATGCCTCACCTACGCCTCACCCTCCCCCGCGTCGCCCTCCCATTCTGGTGGACTAGGGTGGAAACCCTAGCCATCGCCGCCCCAACCCCACCTCTTCCTCCTACCTCCCAGTCTCTAGCTTCCCCCGACGGCTGGTGAAGGCCGGATCCGAATTCGGGTCTGGATCTGGCGACCCCTTGCCCCGAATCTGACTTCTTCGATGCCGGGCAGTGAGCTCCTGCATCTAACTCTCAGCCGGATGATCCGTCCTCGTGTCCTAGGCTCCTCCTTCCAATCCGTTGTCCCCGTGTGGCAGCGGCCAGCGCCCCCTTCATCCCCAGGTTTTCGCTGTGGACTCCTACGGCCGGCTACGTTGTTCCCATGTGGCGGTAGTCGGTGCCCTACCCTCCCCAGATCCACGTGCGACATCATCATCGTGGGCTCCTCCGGCCAGGCCCGCTGTCCCTGTGCGGCAGTGGCCAGTACCCCTTCCTCCCCAAGTCTGCGTGAGGTTCAGATGCACTCCTGTGCGTGTCGGTGCTGGCATGCTGCACACTGGGCGCGCGAAGGTGGCGGTGCGGCTTCACCAACGATGCCATGGTGGTGTGGTGGGCCGTGGTTTTGCTGGGCTCGCTCCAGCAGTGCCGTGGTGGCGTTGGCTGGCAGTGGCCGAGTGTTGGCATGCCCGCAGTGCAATGGTGGTGCTGTTGTTGATGCCATGACATGGTGAAGATGCAGATTTGCCACCTCTGTTGCTGGTTTTGGCCGGGATTTTTAGGATAGGGCGAAAGCCCGGATGATGACGTATGTGGACACCATTTCCACCATGGAGGCGTCCTCTAGTTTTCCTCTTTTCTCGGTCTTGGCGACGGCCGGGTCCCCACCCGTTGCATTCTCCATCTAGGAGTGGGTTCTTGCCAGTGTGTGGCTCCCACTTGTGCAGGCGAGTCCAGAAGCGGCTCCGCATGGTGTGGCGGCGGCGGCAATGCCTCTCTTCGTCCAAGTGTGGCCAGTGCACGCCTCCCACCGACGGGGGCAAATCTGTTCATAGCTCCGCATGGTGTGGTGGCAGCCGGCACTCTCCTCCTCTTCGTCCAGGGGCTTGGTCGGTGCGCGCCTCCCACTGATGCGGGCAAATCCGTTTATGGCTCCCCATGGTGTGGCGGCGATTAGCACTCTACTCTCTTCATCCGGGCATGGACGCTTGTCGGCAGCGATGAAGCCACAAAAAAATTTAGGCTAGGTTGAACAAAAGTCTATGACGATTTTAACTCTACTATATGAATCCTCACAATAACCTTTATAATAGATAAATAATAAATATATAACAACTTGAGTCAATATTATATTGAAAATATTGACTAAAATTCACAAAATACATGATGAATAAAAAAGATGTAGTTCCTAATCTATATAATTAGGCATAAAAATTAAGGTGGGGCTAAGGGGGGCTCCACATGCCTTGGATCGATAGCTAGGGCTAAAGCCCGGGTAGCATGGCCGCTGGCACTGGCGCTGGCGAGTCCGATTATGGCCCTACATGGTGTGGTGGCGATTGGTGCTGTTGGTGTTTGTTGGTGTTTCTTAGCGTTAGCAGAAAAGTCTGCAAGCGCACAGAAATACCGTTGTAGCACTTCACCCAGTAGTATTTAGGATATCATATTTTCCACAAGGAATGGTGTGTAAAATGGTCTCTTAGCTAATTGTCCCAGAGAGGCGAGATGAAGAGTAGCTTGGGAAATGAGGTTTTCTAAGGATAGATCTTAAGGAAGGTAGCTCTGCCACTATAGACTTGCACTATAGATCTTAAGGAAGGTCTCTTGTGTAGAATGAATAAAAATTGAATAAATACAATAGGGGGCAATGGCCTCTATTTATAGTTGAGAGGAGGGGAAGCTTTTGCACTTAGCCCCTTGCCTAATTATGGTGCTGGGCGCCAAATCGACCTCCTCTTGGTCGGTATATTAATTATCAATCAATCAGCGTCGAAAACCAGAAGAGAACCGGCCATTAAGGGCCTGAACCAGAGCTAAACCATGGAATCAGTAGGCTGTCAGCATTTCTGAAAAGTAAATCAGGGAGGCGGCCAGCTGAACCAGGCCAGACCACGTGAAAATCGTGGCCCAACCGCACGTGCCACGTGTCCTCTGGGAGCCGGTCGAACCCGCGTCCCGCGCGCGTGACTGCGTCCGCGCCCGTGTCTACCCAGGCAGCGCCACGTGGTGGCTCACTATTCATGGGTTTGAATTCCCGCCCACGCCTCTCGCGTTTCAGATGCGCGCGCATCCGCGCCAGCGTGGGGGCCCGCTCTGCCACGCGTCGATTGCTGGTTGTCCCGGCCGGGTTGGTTGTTCCCCTGCGGGGGACAGCAGGGCTCCGTGGTCTAGCCCGCTGTCAGCCAGGGCTATGGGACCCACCTGGCCCACTGTTGCCGTTGCTGGCGTTGACCTCGGGGGTGCTGACGTTAGCGATGCGTCAGCACTGCATTTAAATTTGGAAAATTCATATCTTTTTATTGGGAGCTCCAAATATAGCAAATAATATATCCATTTTGATCAGTACGTGAGACCTTTGCAATGGTGTACTCTGTTTCATCATTTGAGATACTTTTATATTGTGAAAATTTTAATATTCTGCAAAACATATTAGAGCACCAAAACTCGTGGAACTTGTTAGATAAATAATATTTTTGCTATATTGTTCCATGGGATATTGTCATTTTGGCGGTTAAAAATTATGCAGTAAGGACCACCAACAACTCCCCCACATTTAGTCCTTTGCTCGTCCTCGAGTAAAGTTGTGAAGGACTAAGATGGTTCATTCTCCAAAATGTTAACTTGCATACAGATTATTAGAAGCTTCACCTGAACCTGTGAGCATTCAAAGTTTCTACCAAAACATTTTGGGTAATGGGACAATGAACAGCTTGGATTCAAGTCATCTTACTCTACTGCTACTTAAAAACTTGGGGTTTTAATTTTTGATAAAAAAAGATAGCTATGTCCTCAAATGATACTCTCGAATCACTCTTATTTGTGTGTGGTTCCTCACCAAGGCATTGCCTTCTTGATCATCCTACCTCTATAGGCTATATCTATAGTTTTGGGGTATGGATGAGAGTGGCATACTTATCTTGCATATGTTATCTCGTCAATCCCCAAATCCGTGGAGGGAAGCATCATAATCCTAGATCGAGAAGTGCAGGTGTGTGGAATGTGAAAGATGGTTCCTATCTCTAAGTATTTTTGTACTCCATGCATCATAACTCTCTTTATTGGATGGATGATAAGGTGGAGTATGGGCTATGAAAGGGAGTATACATAGTTTTTTTAACAGGGATTTGAATTTTCTGTTGTTTATTGCATCTATCTCTCATGCCCCTTGGCATGGATTTCTTTTTCTCTTTTTTTCTTTGTTTGTTTTTTCTTTCTCATGCCCCTTGCCATGGATTTTTTTGACATAGCCCATATCCTTATTGACATATGAAGAATTTTTAGATGGAGAGACATCATGATGATAATGCGAGGAGTAAATTTTCTGAATGTGGAATTCCTGGCTCTTAGGGTAAGAGTCAGCATTTTTATTTGGTGGAAAAGGTGCGCAACTCTCAGGGTAAGAGTTGGAATACTTTTGGTGGACGAAAAGGGTGCATGTATGGCGCAACTCTCAGGGTAAGAATTAGTATTTTATTTGGTGGGTGCATGTGGTTCTCGATATTAGGATCATGAAACTTCTCTCGACATAGATCATAGAGCTTGACAAAACACAACACAAAGTGAGTAGCTATATGTAGAGCTTGTATCTAGAAGTAGCATATATGGCTTTAGTAAGAAATTCTTTATCATTGAGGAGCATGCTATTGCATTTTGATTTTGTAAAACAAATCCCAAGTCTATCGCAAGAAAAAGCAAGTTTCATATCATCCTACCATATCACATCATACATTTACTTAGAGTAAAATGGGATCCCTATTAACAAGTTGCTCACAGGTCATAGGAATGTTGGTGAGGAATAAAAATTATGCAAGTTTTAAACAATTGGTAGAACAAGATTAGAGTGCCACATTTTTAGTTTGGATACATTTTATTTGAATTCTAATAGATAAATTAGGAGTGAGTAAAAGTGCACAAACCAAAGTTGATCGTGACGAACAATTGTGCACCTTTTCTAGAGGTGAGTGTGGTGCCTCCCCCACACTTGTCTTTGTACCTGTTCTTTTTATTTTGCAGAAATAGAAAGAATACAAAAACAAGTGTAGATATTCTAATATGATAAATTATTTTATTTGAGCTATGATGTAATTATTTAGGATGCTTGTTAAAATCTATCAATTTTATTACATCTATATTTTCTTTAAATTTGTATGAAGGCTCAAAGAAAACTTTGTAGAGCCATGTGATGATGTGCTGACGATGGTGTACGGTCCTTTCCATTTACTCCAAAGTTTTCCTTCATCGAAGAGTTTAACTTTGGAGTTGAATAGAAGAACTTTGTCTCCTTCCTTAAACAAGTTTTGCTTGATTCGGCGATCGTGCCATCTTTTTGTTCTTTCTTTGTAGAGCTTGGCACTATGATAAGCCTTCTTCCTCTATTCTTCAAGCTCAGAAATTTGCCTTTGTCAATTTCTACCAGCTAATGTTTCATCCATGTTCCAGCTCTTTTTTGCCCAGTAAGCTCTATTTTCTAGCTCAACTAGCAAATGGCAACTCTTCCCATAGATGAGCTGGTATGGTGACATGCTGATGGGGGTTTTGTAAGTTGTCCTGTATGCCTATAGTGCATCTGGTAGCTTGTCCTTCCAGCCTTTCCCCATCTCATTGACCATTTTCTGTAGGATGTTCTTGATTTGCTTGTTTGAAGTTTCTGCCTGACCGCTTGTTTGAGGATGATAGGGTGTTGCTATGTTGTGCCTTGCTCCAAGCTCCTTCAAGAAGCTACGGAAGGTCTTACCAATGAAATGAGACCCTCCGTCACTTATGACCATTTTAGGTGTTCTAAAGCGAGGGAAGATCACTTCATGAAACATCCTATTGGCATGCTTGGCATCAGCAGCTCTGCATGGTAAGGCCTCCACCCATTTGGATACATGGTCAACGGTCACAGGATGTACTCGCTGTCATGGGACTTTGGGAATGATCCCATGAAGTCAATGCCCCATACGTCAAATATCTCAATTTGAAGGTTGTAGTGTAGGGGCATTGCATTGCGAGTGGTGATGCTGCCTTGCAACTAACATGTCCGACACCTTTTGATGAACTCTTTGGTGTCTTCATACATCGTCAGCTAGAAGAACCCACACTGCTAGATTTTGGTTTGTGTGCGGAATACTCCATAGTGGCCTCCGTATGGTGCTGCATGGCATTTTTCTATGATTTGCATCCCTTCTACCGTTGGTACGCACCGCTTCAGTAGTCCATCAGAACACACCCTGTACAGGTATGGGTCATCCCAAAGGTGACATCTGCTCTCAACTTGGAGCTTCTTTCTGTCTCCCCCTGGTTGTACATATCCTACAACCATGAAGTTCATGATGTTCGCACACCATGGGTTGGTATCTGTCACCTTCAGCAGCATGTCATCGTGTAGGAAGTTGTTCATTGCTAATTCCTGCAGGTTAGCAACTTGCATACACGACAAAGGATTTGTAACAAAATATTCTATTTCATTTCTATCTTTTATTTTAAGGTCAAATTCCTAGAGTAGAACAATCCATCTTATTAATCTAGGTTTAGCATCTTTCTTAGTGAGCAAGAATTTGAGTTCAGCATGATTAGTGTAAACAACAACCTTTGCTCCCACTAAGTAAGATCTAAACTTCTCAATAGCAAAAACAACTACCAAGAACTCTTTTTTGGTGGTAGCATAGATAAGTTGAGCTCCTGTAAGCGTTTTGCTAGCAGAAGAGATTGTGTGATGCTTCTTGTGTTTGGTTTGACCAAGGGCCACCCCAATAGTACAGTCTCTAGCATGACACAGGATCTCAAAGGGTAGCGACCAATCTAGAGGTTGGAGAATTGGCGCTGAGATGAGTGCTTTCTTCAAAGTGTGGAGGGAATCTATGCACTCATCCGTGAAATTGAAAGGTGCATCTTTAGCTAACGGTTCATGAGGGGTCTAGAGATTTGTGAAAAATCTTTGATGAAACGCATATAGAACCCCACATGACCTAGGAAGCTATGAATTCCTCTCACGTTCATAGGGGGGTGGTAGTTGCTCAATAACTTCAATCTTGGCTTTGTCTACCTCAATCCCCCTTTCGGACACAAGGTGTCCAAGGATGATGCCCTCACGGACCATGAAATGGCACTTTCCCCAATTAAGTACCAGGTCCTTTTCTTGGCATCATTGCAAGACTTTGTCTAAATTCTTAAGACAATGTCAAAAGTTTTTCCATAGACTGATAAATTATCCATGAAAACTTCCATGATCTCTTCAATCATGTCTGAGAAAATAGACACCATGCACCTTTGAAATGAAGCAGGTGCATTACACAACCCGAACGACATTATACGATAAGCGTATGTTCCATACGGGCATGTAAAGGTCGTCTTGCTTTGATCATCGGGGTGGATGGGAATTTGATGATATCTCGAATACCCATCAAGAAAGCAAAAGAAAGAGTGCTTCGCCAGCGGTTCTAACATCTTGTCAATGAAAGGTAGTGGGAAGTGGTCTTCTTTGTGGCCGAGTTGAGTTTTCGGTAATCTATGCACATTCTCCACCCTGCTATGGTTCATTGTGCGACTAACTCATTTTTGGTATTTTTAACGACCGTCATGCCCCCTTTCTTGGGAACCACATGGATAGGGCTAACCCAATCACTATGTGGCACGGGATAAATAATCCCAGCATGAAGAAGTTTGAGGACTTCCTTCTTCATGACTTCTCGCATCTAATTCTTGAGCCTTCATTGAGGTTCTCGAGAAGGTTTGTGCGAAGGATCAATAGGAATGCAATGGGTGCAAAGTGCTGGGCTTATCCCCTTAAGATCTTCTAGGGAATACCCAAAGACAGACCTATACTTTTCTAGAATGGCGATGAGTTTGGACGTCTCCTCATTGTTAAGCTTATCACTAATGATAACAGGAGTTTGTGTGTCGCCATTCAAGAAAGCATAATGTAACCCAGCGGCAGGGGCTTAAGCTCAACTGGAGGTTGTGTCGGTACTTCCTCCTTGGGAAGGTCAAAGGTATCTCCTAAGTTGTCCTCTTCTTCTTTGAAGAGTTTAGCGTCTTTTTCTAAGGATGACTCAGGCGAATCAAAGGGTAAAACCGACTTGACTTCCATGGGCATGTCATGATAAGGGAGAGGTTCTGCCATTGAGTTTTTAGCTCGAGTGATTTGGATGGAAAAGGATTCCCTCCCCAACTTCACGTCTAGATCCCCTGTTTTTGCTGGGTCAAAGAAAAGCTTTTCTAGGGGATGCCCTATCATGACATCGAAATCTTTGATGTCAAAAACATGGAAATCAAGGGCCATTACGACATTATCATGATGTACTGTTATGTTGTGTAGAATCCCACATCCTTTCAAGGTAGAATGTGGGGCAATTCTAAGAGATTTGTTTGTCAGAGCAAGAGGTTGATCACCAAAGTACGCGAGAGCGAATGATAGTGACATGAGATTTGCTCCGACAATAGGATTATAAAGCATATCCACCATGGTCCTAGAGATTTGGCATTGAAATATTAAAGAAGGAACGCGAATCTGAATTTCTTCAGATAAAAGCTCCACCTCTTCTACCCATTCGGCGCTCATGATGGAGATCAACTCCATGATAGATTTTCTAAGGAATTCTTTATTTAGCGGATCTTTTGGAGTGATGGGGACTGGTGGTCTCTTTTGGTGTGGATACTTCGAGGTGTTCCCAAAATCTTCAAATTCATCCTCGAAGAGTGAAGACTCCGAAGGTTGGAAATCATCCTTCGGAGTTTCTGGTTCGTGTGAGGGTGTCTGGATGGGAGGTAAAGGTTTGGCCTTCACCGAAGAGACTTCCTCATGTTTTAGCTCAGGCTCTACTCGGAGTGGTTCTAGCGGAGGAGTGTTCTCTAGAATGCGATCTAAGAGAGCGTCCGCTTTGGCTTCGGTTTTATGTGAAAAAGAACCTTCGGCGGTAGTATTGAGCAGTAGGGCAGATTCCTTGCTAAGACCTAACCAAATGTGTTGTAACAACACATGGTTTGGTATAGACAAGTCTGGGCCAAAACATGATAGGATTAAAAATCTCTCCTAGGCTGCACCTATTGTTTCCTTCTCTTTTTGTCGAAAGTTGAGAATCTCTTGACGCAGGGAAGCGATTCGAGATATAGGGAAGAATGCAACACAAAATTTATTCCTCAATTCTTCCCAATCTCCATTTACCTTCCCTACGTTGTGGGCGTACCATTGTTTCGCCCTCTCATCAAGAGAGAAGGGGAATAACTTCCACCGTAAAGTGTCATGTGACATGCCCAAAATAGATAGGCACGCACAGAGCTGCTCAAACTCCCATAAATGATGGTATGGGTTTTCATCATTGAAACCCGAGAAGGTTTGTTCTTGAACCATGGCTATAAAGCCTGGGCGGAGTTCATATCTAGAAGCTGTGATTGGCTTCGAAGATTTTGCTGGCTCTAAGAACTCACCCTTTAGAGCAGCAAGATGTTGGATAGAATTTTTCTCCATTGGAAAATATGTTTTTTGTAGAAAAGAAAAGAGAAGAAAAGATAGGACACACGGGACGAACAAGGCTTGGAGACAATTATGACAATTGTTCCCGGGCAACGGCGCCAGAAATGCTTGTTGGTGTTTCTTAGCATTAGCAAAAATTCTGCAAATACACGGAATATCGTTGTAGCACTTCACCTGGAAGTACTCAGGGTATCGTATTCTCCACAAGGAACAGTGTGTAAAAAGGTCTCTTAGCTAATTGTCCCAGAGAGGCAAAATGAAGAGTAGCTTGGGAAATGAGGTTTTCTAAGGATAGATCTTAAGGAAGGTAGCTCTGTCACTATAGACTTGCTTCGGGTATCAGGTAACACCTGGTCTGCCAAGCGTTGCCGGCCTACAGCTCTACGCTGTACTCTGACATGGGGGAATGCTAGGGATGAATAGGGCCATCACCACCTGCCCGTCTACCCCTCTGTCCGTTGAGATATGAGGCAAACGAAGATAGCTTCAAGCCTAAACACCACGTTTAAGCTATCAACTACGTACTCTAGCGTGTCGACAAGGCTTACCCGTCTCTGGGGTCCTTCTACTAGAGCAACCACCACAAGGATGGACGGTGAACCCGCAAGAATAAGGTGAACAAAGATAACTTAAGAACTTAAATTCAAAGGGTAAACACGAACTTCTTACTCCAAGCAGCAAGATGCCCGTCGATGTACAAGCGTAGAGGGAGCCGACAACTCTGGCACTCCTCCATGTGGAAGATGATTCTCCTGGGAACTTCCAAAGAATGTTCTGCTAACTTGCTCCACACTCACTCTGTCTACTAGTCTAGGCAGAAGCTAATGGCAATGTGGTACACTCTCCTCTCTTCTCTCTTGTGTAGACTGAATAAAAATTGAATGAATACAATGGCCTCTATTTATAGTTGAGAGGAGGGGAAGCTTTTGTACTTAGCCCCCTAAGCAATGATGGTGCTGGGCACCAAACCGACCTCCTCCAGGTCGGTATATTAATTACCAATCAATCAGCGTCGAAAACTAGAAGAGAACCGGCCATTAAGGGCCTGAACCAGAGCTAAACTGTAGAATCAGTGGGCTGTCAGCATTTCTGGAAAATAAATCAGGGAGGTAGCCAGCTGAACTGGGCCAGACCACGAGAAAACCACGGCCCAACCGCACGCCAGCCGCGTAGACCGGAAACCGCCTTCAGGTAGCCTCTCCGTGCATGCATCGTGTCCTCTGGGAGCCGGCCGAACCGGCGTCTCTCGCACGCGTGAGCACGTCCACGCCCGCATCTGCCCAGGCGGCGCCACATGGTGGCTCACTATTCATGGGTTTGAATTCTCGCTCGTGCATCTCGTGTTTCAGATGCGCGCGCGTCTACGCCAGCATGGGGGCCCGCTCTGCCACACGTCGATTGCTGGCTGGGCCGGCCGGGTTGGTTATTCCCCTGCGGGGGACAGCTGGGGTCCGTGGCCTAGCCCGCTGTCAGTCGGGGCTGCGCGACCCTTTTGGCCCACTGTTGCCGCTGCTGGCGTTGACCTCGGGGGTGCTGACATCAGCAATGATGTCAGCACTCCTTTTAAATTTGGAAAATTCATATCTTTTTATTGGGAGCTCCAAATATAGTAAATAATATGTCCATTGTGATTAGTGCGATGAGGCCTTCGCAATGGTGTACTCCGTTTCATCATTTGAGATACTTTTATATTGTGAAAACTTTAATATTCTACAAATCATGTCAGAGCACCAAAACTCGTGGAACTTGTTAGCTAAATAATATTTTTGCTATATTGTTCCATGGGATATTGTCATTTTGGCAGTTAAAAATTATGCAATAAGGACTACTAATAATGTTTTTTATATAATTTTCCTCCTCGCAACCTTTGTAAAATTAGCTGCTTTGGGCACTTTTTGAATATATTCAGGTGGGGAGTCCCCCCTGAAAATTCAAGAAAAAAATAGCAAAAACGACCCCACACGCCGTCTAGCTACCTGCATGGA
The DNA here is from genome assembly GCA_023333625.1 of Bothriochloa decipiens. NCBI lineage: Eukaryota > Viridiplantae > Streptophyta > Magnoliopsida > Poales > Poaceae > Bothriochloa > Bothriochloa decipiens. The sequence goes on from CM041647.1 coordinate 2,128,380, forward strand.
CACTCCGCTGGAAGTGTGTGGCCTGAAGTGGTCATTATCTCCTTGGATGTGTAAGCATTGCTGGATCATTTAGAGCATTCTGTGGGTCTTGATACAGCCAAACTATAATCCCCTCAGCTAGTGACCTGTCATGGATGCACTTTAATCTCCATGTCATGATGCACTGCAATCTCCATGTCATGAAAACACCGACTGAGAAAGTGTTGGGAATACCACACTAACACACTTGTTAGTGACTGCGAAAGTGCTTAATTTCACCACAATATGAAATCAGCCTAGGTCATCACCTATACATGGAAGGAAACTTATGCATCACACATAAACATGGAGGAAATCAACAGTCGAAACTGGCTCAAATAGGTTCAGACCAGTTATCAGCGCACCACCCTTTATCTCCTTGGATGTGTAAGCATTGCTGGATCATTTAGAGCATTCTATGGGTCTTGATATAGCCAAACTATAATCCCCTCGGCTAGCGTCCTGTCATGGATGCACTTTAATCTCCATGTCATGATGCACTGCAATCTCCATGTCATGAAAACACCGACTGAGAAAGTGTTGGGAATACCACACTAACACACTCGTTAGTGACTGCAGAAGCGCTTAATTTCACCGCAATATGAAATCAGCCCAGGTCATCACCTATACATGGAAGAAAACTTATTTATCACACATAAACATGGAGGAAATCAGTAGTCAAAACTGGCGCAAATAGGTTCAGACCAGTTATCAGCACACAACCCTTAGCTAATCGCAACTGACCACAACTGATAACAACTGATCGCAAACAGCAATAGCAACAAAATAATAGAGACACCAGATTTAACGTGGAAAACCCCCAAATTAGAGTAAAAACCACGGGACCAAGCCAGCCGAATCTTCTTCCACTATATGCTTGTGGGATTATAGCAAGTCCATCTCTAGACACCACTAGAGGCTTTTAAACATCAATATACAACATATCTTGGCTCTCTACAATAAGATTTAGGGATGCTACAGGAGAGGATAAAAGACCTCACCAAATGACAGTGGAACTTAGATTAGAGGCAGCAAGGTTGTGGATCTGAAGCTTCACAACCTTGTGGACGAATCCCTTAATCTATTGCAAGATATCCTCTCTAATCTCACTCTCTCCCCCTCTTTTCTTTTCTCTCTGGTTTTCTTCCCTCTCTCACGGACAGAGCAAAGGGGCTGAACTAAATGCTGCTGGATGCTGCTGGATGGCTCACGAAGCTTCCCATCCCTTCTCTTGTACCTCAAGAGGAATAACACTAGATACACACAAAGTTTAGTCCACAACTTGTGTTGCACCTATGACATGTGGGCTTGCTCTATAGAGCATTTACTTCTCCTTAACTACCCACTCATGAGGAGGATTCCTCAACATATCTCCCCTCCAACTCATGTGGGGGCACCATCATGCCCGCTACCTCATGGCACACCTGCAGCTTCTCCTTTGGTAGCATCTTTGTCATCATATCTGAACCATTGTGGTCAGTATGGATTTTCTCAAGTTGCATCAACTTAGAACTCACCACTTCTCGGATCCAATGGTACCGCACATCAATATGCTTGGTTCAAGAATGAAAGCTTGAATTCTTGGCAAGATGAATAGCACTTTGGTTGTCGCAAAATAGATTATACTTCTCTTGCTTATGTCCCAACTCTTGCAAGAAGTTCTTCATCCATAACACTTCCTTGCAAGCTTCAACCGCTGTAATATTTTTAGCTTCTGTTGTTGATAGAGAAACACACTTCTGCAGTCTTGATTGCCATGACACTGCACCACCTGCTCATGAACTGGCTAACAACCCCAACTGCGTAGGCTAAATCAGGCCTAGTGCACACCATGGCATACATCAAATTGCCCACCGCAGATTGGTAAGGTACTTTCTTCATTTCTTCTTTCTCCCTTTTGCTTGCTGGACATTGATCTTTGCTCAATTTGTGATGTCCTACAAGTGGAGAGTTAACTGGTTTTGCATTTTGCATATTAAACTTCTCAAGTACCTTCTCAATATATTCTTCCTATGATAGCCAAATATTCTTGTTAGCTCTATCATGGGAGATCCTCATGCCAAGTATTTATTTGGCCGGACCCAAGTCCTTCATGGCAAATGAATCACCCAAGGCCTTCTTTGGGAGAGCAATTCTCTTTTTGCTCCTACAATCAACATATCATTAGCATAAATCAAGAGGACAATAAAATCACCCTCGACATAATTCTTCATAAAAGCATAATGATCAGAATGTGTTTTATGGTAACCAAGGTTAGTCATAAAGGACTCAAACTTCTTGTACCACTGTTGAGGAGCTTTCTTTAAGCCATACAAGCTCTTTTCAATCTGCAAGCCAAGTGCTCTTTGCCTGCAACCGCAAACCCTTCTGATTGCTCCATATAAATCTCCTCCTCTAGGTCACCATGCAGAAAAGCAATCTTCACATCAGGTTGTTCAATTTTCAAGTCCATGGTGATGCCATATCTAGCACAAATCGGATTGAAGGCATCTTAACCACAGCAGAGAATATCTATCGAAGTCAATACCTTGCTTTTGAGCAAAGCCTTTAATAACCAGCCTTGCCTTGTATCTTGGTTGTGAGCTGTTCTATTTAGATTTCAACCTGTACACCCACTCATTTTTTAGTGCTTTCTTGCCCTTTGGCAACTTCACCAACTCAAAGGTGTTGTTTTCATGAAGAGATTTCATCTCATCCTCCATGGCTTTCAACCATTGATCCTTGTGCTCATCAGACATAACCTCCTCATAGCATGAGAGCTCACCTACATCTGTCAGCAGCAAATACTAATGTGGTGGATATCTGCTAGAGGGCCTGGGAACCCTACTGGACCTTCTCAATTACTCTTGTTCTTGTTTCACTAGAGTATCATCAATATCAGCACCATCAGCACCATCATCAACATCCGATAGCTGATCATCACCCTGGCTAGGATCTTCACCTTCAATGTCATCATCTTCCCCATGATTGCCATGCACCACTGGAGAAGGAATAGAATCCTTATCAACAACTTGAGGTGTAGGTGTCTTCTTCTTTGGCTTTACAATATCTTCTATTGTCTCATCTTCAAAAAATACTACATCTTGGCTTCTCACAATTTTCTTGTTGATTAGATCCCACAGCCTATAGCCAAATTGCTCATCAGGGTGGCCTAGCAAAACACATTGCTTAGTCTTACTGTCAAGTTTCTTCCTCTCATCTTTAGGACTATGCACAAATGCTCTGCACCCAAAGACTCTCAGATGCTTGTATGATACCTCCTTTCCTGACCAAACCTTCTATGGAATGTCACCATCAAGTGGAACATATATAGACAAGTTTAGCACATACACTGCAGTCATCAACGCTGCAGCCCAAAACTGATTTGGTAGCTTTGCATGAGAGAGCATAGCTGTGACCCTCTCTATGAGCGTCTTATTCATCCTCTCTGCAAGACCATTCTACTGAGCTGTCTTTGGCACTGTCTTCTACTACTGGATACCATGCAACATGCAGTACCTCTCAAATGGTCCTCTATATTCACCACCATTGTCTGATCTGATGCAGTTCAATTTTCACCTAGTTTCCCTTCAACCTTGGCATGAAACTCCTTGAAGACATCAATAACCTAAAATTTGTTCTTCAAGACATATGCAAACACCTTTCTAGAGTGGTCATTAATAAAAGTGACAAAATATAAGGCACCACTTAGGGAACTCTCTGTCATAGAACAAACATCAGTATGCACAAGATCAAGAATATTCTTAGCACATTGTGGAACTATGGACGTATGAAATGCAATCCTATGTTGCTTACCAACTAAGCAATCTACACAGGGTTTCAAGGTCATACCTTTCACCTCAGGGAGTAAGTCCTGGCGAGCAAGGGAGTGCAACCCCTTCTCACTCATATGTCCAAGCCTCTTATGCCACAATTTGATGCTGGAATCCTTCTCAGCAATGTTCACATTAGATTTGCACAATTTTATCTTTATCACATAAAGACATCCTTGCTTGAGACCTCTGGTCAAAATCAAGGAACCTTTGGTGAGCTTCCATTTTCCTTCACCAAAATAACTGCCAAGGCCAATATCATCGAGCCTCCCAACCAACAGCAAGTTCATTCTAATGTCTGGGACATGCCTCATATTCTCAAGTGTCAACCTGCAACCCGTGACAGTCTCCACACATACAGTGCCCTTTCCAACAATAGATGATGTATCCCTGTTTTCCATCCTCACATAGCCAAACTCTCCAGTAGTGTAGGATGTGAAATATTCTCTGTGTGATGTCAAGTGAAAAGAAGCACCCAAGTCCACTACCCAACTCAAATCATCACCAGTTATAGCACTAAGACAACTGTCATCATCAACAATGAGATAATCCTCACCAGCTGCAGTTACAACTGAGGCTTCACCCTTCTACTTAGTTTTCTTGCCTTGATTTGCTTGTGCAATCTCTCTTTTATACAATCTCTACACTGACTCTTCTTGTGGCCTCCCTTTCCACAATGAAAGCAAATAATTTTGTTGCTTGAACTTGACTATGATCTCTCCCTGAATTTACTTCTACCTCTGCCTTGTTGGGATTTTCCATTTCTATGACCTTAACGTTCTTCTTTCTTTTCAGCCACATATGCATCAGAAGAAGATGACTGATGGCTGCCCTTTTCCTTTCTTCTGGCTTCCACATTCAGCAAGCTGTTCTTCACCATGTCTGGGGTCAACTTTCCATCTGGAGCTAAGTTGCTAAGTGATACAACAAGTGTATTCTAGTTGTCCGGCAATGAGCTCAACAACAGCAACGCTTGCACCTCATCATCAAGGTTTATCTTCATTGCGGTCAGCTGATTGATGTGGCCTTGGAAGACATTTAAGTGTAACACTACTACCATCTTGGTATTATAGCTTTGCAAGTTGCTGTATCACGAGGCTTTATTCACTGCTGTCTTCTGCTCATACATGGACTCCAACTTTTGCCACAACTCATAAGCAACTTTATCATTAGCAACATGGTGGAAAATGATACGGTGGATGTGCAAACAAATCATACCTACTGCTTTTCAATTCAACAGTCTCCATTCCTCTTCCTTGACACCGGTGGGAATCTTATCTCTCATGATTGGCTGATACAAATCCTTACAGTATAGCAAATCCTCCATCATGGGCTTTCACAAAGTATAGTTGGTTGCATCAATCTTGATCATACCACTTCCAGTTGAAGTATTGCTATCCTCCATTACCAAAACAGAGAAATAATCACCTCCAACACTTGATTATGGCTCTGATACCAGATTATGTTCGGAATACCACACTAACACACTCGTTAGTGACTGCGGAAGTGCTTAATTTCATCACAATATGAAAACAGCCTAGGTTGTCACCTATACACGGAATGAAACTTATGCATCACACATAAACATGGAGGAAATCAGTAGTCGAAACTGGCTCAAACAGGTTCAGACCAATTATCAGCACACCACCCATAGCTACAGCCAAATCACAACTGACTGCAACTGATAACAACTGATCACAAACAGCAGCAGCAACAAAATAATAGAGACACCAGAATTAACATGGAAAACCCCCAAATCAGGGTAAAAACCATAGGACCAAGCTAGCCGAATCTTCTTCCACTATATGCATGTGGGATTATAGCAAGTTCATCTCTAGACACCACTAGAGGTTTTCAAACATCAAGATACAACAGATTTTGGCTCTTTACAACAAGATTTGGGGCTGCTACAAGAGGAGATGAAAGACCTCACAAAATGACGGTGGAACTCAGATTAGAGGTAGCAAGGTTGTGGATCTGAAGCTTCACAACCTTATGGACGAATCCCTCTTGATCTATTACAAGATCTCCTCTCTAATCTCACTCTCTCCCCCTCTTTTCTTTTCTCTCTGGTTTTCTTCCATCTCTCAAGAACAGAGCAAAGGGGTTGAACTGAATGCTGCTGGATGGCTCATGAAGCTTCCCATCCGTTCTCTTGTATCTCAAGAGGAATAACGCTAGATGCACATAAAGTTTGGTCCATAACTTGTGCTGCACCTATGACATGTGAGCTGGCTCCGTAGAGCATTTACTTCTCATCAACTGTCCACTTATGACTGCCCACTTATGAAAAGGATTCCCCAACAGAAAGGCACCTCTGTCGGTATAGTACGAGGCATTTATGAGTCAACACAATTAATGATGTCGATCATATTTTATTTGGAGTACATCGGACCATGATCAGAATTACATGGCATCTATATTATTGCACGTTTGCCTCCTTTAATGTGCCATTGCACACAGTACTTTATCTATGCTGTTCACAGGTCTATATATGGGGATTAACAATGCTTGATAATCTGCTTCCTTCGTCCTCGTCTACATTGCACACTAGTAAACTAGCTAGCACCTATATAGTCTTCCAAGAAGCACGGATGAGAGGAACAGTATAGTTCAGTTTGTTACGAGTGGGAAGCATCAGGATAGTTGATTCCATGCAGCAGCAACGCACAGTCTGACCCATCACGGCTTTTCAGGGCAACATCATCGACAACGTGGCTGGAAGACAGGGTGATTCCGAGAAAGGCACGCAACGGCCATGTCCCGTACTCCCATGGCAACCATGGGGGCCCCCATTCGGCAGAGACATGCTAGCTGAGCGTTTCATACTCTTAGTGGGCCTCAGACTCGGTGCGAAGGGCAAACCACACTGGCTCCGCCGCAACCGGCTACTGGGGCTTGACGGGCTCCATTGCACGTTAAGACAAGCAGGCCTCTGGGAGCTCAGGAGGTCGGGATAATAATCCACTCCTCCACGAGGACATGTGGCTGCTATGCCATGAAAATGTATGGGAGATCGAGAAGCGAAGCAGAGGAAAAATATTTTATCAACTATCATGTAGGTCCCAAGTAAAACTCGAATTCTCATCGGCTGTAGCACCTATCCCCTGTAATCTAGAGCTATATTTATTTTAGGAATCAGAGCTATGTTTTGTCAATCCCCTTTCCCATCATACAGTTTCTGTTTTACATTTGATAATCTGTCCTTCAGAATAGTATCAGAGTTCAACACTTGAGCCAGTGGCGGAGTCAGTAATTATGCATAAGGCGGGCCGGTCGAAGAGTTTCATAAGCACTTGGGCTAGGATCTTCCTTTTCTATATTTATATGGTATTTGACGATTTATTTACCATGCATGTTGTTTTTCTCGCGGGAGACGACTATGTCTGTCAACAGTTGAGGCAGGAATTATTCGTAAATGGCCCGCTCACTACCAAAATGGTAGAATTCCACTAGTGTTTTTTTTTGAGATTTTAATTCTCCTAGTGTTTTTATGTAGTAATAAAACACTACCACTATAGTCATATAATATAGCACATGGAATTCCTCACTAGGAGATATTTGGTAGGGAAATTTTATACTGAGTTTTAAAAGCTAAAACACTAGAAGAAACATACATCACTAGGGAAAGTCTAAATTTTGTATGTGGCCTAAAGATAAAAATACAAATTTGTGTGATTTATATGGCAAAAGCAATGCAACAACATCACTATAGTCTATTCCCATTTGAGGAGTTATTGATGTAGTCTGCTTTGGATTAGTATCCTTGTTGTATTTAGGTTTTATGATAGAAGACGTGAGTGAGTGACTCCATCACATTTATTATATATATTTATAATATATACAAATAGCGTGTCGGAGAACTCAAAGGAGACAAACAAGCCAAAAAAGCTATGTCGGAGAAATTCTTGATTGTTTTTTCTTATTCTTTTGAGATACATAGATCACATTTACTATATATATTTATAATATAGATTGTGATGTTAGGGGGGGCCAGTCCCCCTTGGCTCCGCCAGTGACTTGAGCGGATAGGTCTTCAATAACTTGAAGCATTCACCATATGAGCTTATTTGATAATCTGTCCTGTGGTATAGTATGAGAATTCAACATTTCAGCGGTATTCAACAATCTGTCCTTTAGTGCCTTTGAATTCACCATGAGCTTAACTTTTCACATGCAGGAAGCATTATCCTCCTGGTCAGACTGCCCTAGTCACATGCACACAGAAGTTTACTGCCACGCACCAACTAAGCCAAGGGAGTTCATCTTTTCCCAGTGCTATATATATGTATGAGAGCCCGGGGTCGTCAAGCAGTCAAGTGTGTTAGCTTAGTCGATCCTTGCTATCAAGGAAGTGGTGAAGCTAAAGTGAGCTCAAGGAAAGAGAAATTTGGTAGTGGAATGCTCCTGGTGGTCATGAGTGGGTATCAGAGAGAAATGATTTGAGACCATGTATATATGCCACTCGAGCTGAGAAGAGGTCCTACACAAATGATTTGAGACCATGTATAGGGTGTATGTCACACAAGCCCTTTGGTTCAGCATAAGCATGAGAAACATCAGGAATGTTTGGGGCAGACCTATATTCTATTCTAGATATTAACGCTGAGAGCTGACCTTGAGACTCTGTCCAAAAACCTCGAGTTAAGACGAAAGCTCACCAATGGTCCACATTCACAGTTCTTGGAAGGTCGTGCAGAACACCAGTTGTTCCAGGGACTCATGCTCCTGAATGTGAGACAGTTACCTATGACTGAAGATAATGGTTTATTGAGTCAATATGCATTTTTTTCGTTCTGCATTAGGATGCCTGTTTCTGGAAGTGTGGTCTTTAACTCTACATAAATAAGTTGGACACTACATCCTCCAATAGACAAATATGGTATATATGGTTATTGTTGAGCAAGTTTTGTTTTTCGGTTAATACTTGTCAATAATTATTTAGATGGTCTTACGTGGTGGTTTTACATGGTGGTTACTTCACCTTAGTGTTATGGTTAACGCCTTCTGTGGTGTTCATGTACGTCGCTGGTCTCATACTGTGCATACTACTTAATTGTCCTAAATAAATAAATGTATAATTTTGGATATTTCCTAGAATTATAATTTTAAAGCATTGTTTTCTAGGAAATAAGCTTTTTAGTTAGATATGAGGCAAACTGTAAATTGATTTAGAGTGAGTGTTCATCACGTGTTTGTACAGGCATATTCAATAACAAGATCAGAAGCCTTCACTATGGGTTATTTTTTATATACTTTAGAGTACATTCTTTTATTACTGTTTTATTTACATGTGCAGACACTGCACTAGCGTTGCGTAGGTTATAGAGTGCTCATAGCTGGAGAAACTGCGCCGTACGTCATTTGTGTGTTAATATATATTGCGTGCACCAAGAAACTTTACGGCATTCTCAACTGCCAATCAATCTCAGTCACAAAAAAAAAAATTCCAATCAATCTCATTCTCAACTCAAAAAATTACCTATTCCCTCGGTGCTAGATTCTTATCTGTTTGCTCATTCACATTGGATGTAATACACCTACAATAAGAAAACGTGCGCTAGGCAGAGAAGCATCAAGAATATTTGCACACCAGTCATCTTGAAATCTCCAATATAGCTAAGACGAGGATGATCAAGACACCTTGGGCAAACTGGAAACTCCACTGTTGAATAGAAAATCTCGGCTGTAACAAATGGGGGGAGACGATGGAGAGTCCGCGACGTGGGATTTAGGATGTGGAGAAGATGTTTGGGAACTGTATGCGCTGCAAGACATCTTCCTTGAATTTTCCTACCGCAATGCAATTGACGAGGACTTCTCTCCTTACATAGTATTCTTCAAGTAATAGTCATGTGATCGAGGGGCAATGGGACTAAAAATTTTCTGATATAAGGATCGACTGCCGATGCAATGCATAATAGGCATAAGTTCAAGAATTCACGTTGTATGTATGGTTTTTGGTATTTCATATATAGGTTATTCAGTTTCAAACAATATACATATGTTCTGAGAAGACAACTACTCCCTGTATAACAATTTGTACTTTAGTATACTTGAGCTGATATATATATGTATTAAATAATAACGTGATAAAATCAGGCTACGAGTTTCATTTTTATGTAATATTTTTTATTGCTGTTTTGACCTACAGGTGGGCATATATATGCACTCTGCTTCCAGTGCATAGCAATGGATTGAAGTAACTCATAAATATATATGGTTTGGCTACCTCGAATCTCCTCAATCACTGCTATTGTTGAATAGAAAGGCCGTCTAGCTTATGATGAGTAGGAAAGGCACTTGCATAATCTTATGGTACAATATTGCAAGCCCCCATATGCATAGGCATGAGAAGCATCATGAATTTTTGGACAGGATTTAGGCTATTGTTGGGGCAGATGATAACTCCATTGCCCAGTAGGAAACCTGGAGATCTATGCAGCAAACGGCATGCCGCGGGGGAGCCTCGGTCGTGTTGTTCGACGCCGCCGCCGTAGAGGAGCCCTGCAGCGGAGTGTCTTGCGGCCGAGCTTCACGTCGCCATCACATCCTGTGGCTCGTGGCCGAACTCCACCTAGCCGCCATCCCACCAACGCTCTATGGCCGGTAGCTGGCACCTGAGCTCCATGTCGTCATTGCGGCCCGCACCCGTGGGCTTCCTCGCCGGTGTAGCCTGCACTCGAGCTCTGCCTCGGCCGCACCCGCCCAGACTCGACATGCGCAGAGGGGCAAAAGGTCCGAGCCTACTCGTTTGATTCCAATCCAATTGGCTCGTCAATCTAGTTATATTGGTGCCTGATTTGGTTTTATTTAGGACCAGTTCATCTTGGCTCCCTTGTTTTCTTGTTTCGTTTTCGTCATGATTTGATCTGATAAAATACGTGTTGTATCTAGTCTCTCTCTCCATAAGCATGTGAAGTTGGACAGAATTTTTTGGTTAGGAGAAATTTTGCCTATCCAATTCCAATCCAACTGGGTGAGAACAAAAAAAAAAAAAAAAGGAACGGACAGAAACGAAAGTAGCAGATAGAAAAAGGAGCAGACAGAAAGGTGGACTGAAAGTCCGTGCTTTATAGATAGGTATACATATAGATAAATTCAACAGAGGTTTTGTTTACGTTTGTTTCCTTAAGAGTAAAGGACAGAACCTCTGCCTCGAAAACAATGCTAAATAAGATATTAATTCAATAGCAAAACCCCACATGCCGTCTAGCTACCTTCATGGACACTCCGCTGGAAGTTTGTGGCCTGAAGTGGTCTTTATCTCCTTGGATGTGTTAGCATTGCTGGATCATTTAGGGCATTTTGTGGGCATGATGCAGTGAAACTCTAATCCCCTCGGCTAGCGACATATCACGGATGCACTACAATCCGCCATGTCTTGGAAACACCGACTGAGAAAGGCACCTCTGTCGGTACAGTACATTCACCGCCAGGCCCGCCATCAAAGCACGAAGACTCGCCACAGCTGCCTTCTTCCAGTCCAGCAGCACTACCGCCATCAATTGTCCAGAATTCATTAAGAAACATGTATACAACATAGACAGTCATGTGCACACTGTCTAACAATGAGTCGATACCAATGATACTAGATCACATTTGATTTGAAGTACATCAGACCATCAGTAGCATCGTCCCATGGCAGTCATATTATTTCACATGAGTCAACACCATTAATGGTATAGATCATACTTGATTTGGAGTACATCAGACCATGATCGGAATACATGGCATTTATATTATAGCACGTTTGCCTCCTTTAATGTGCCATTGCACAAGGTACTGTATCTATGCTGTTCCCAGGTCTATATATGGGGACTAACAATGCTTGATAATCTGCTTCTTCATTCGTCTTCGTCTATATATGAATAGACATACATGGTGCTTGCATGCACACTAGTAAACTACTCCTAGCTAGTAGGTATATAGTCTTCCAAGAAGCACGGAGGAGATCGAGGAGCAGTAATTCAATTTGTTAGGAGTGGGAGGCATCAGGACAGTTGATTCCAAGCAGCCGCAACGCAATCCAACCCAGCACGGCATTTTGATGGCAACATCATCAGCCACGTGGCTGGACGACAGGATGATTCCGAGCAAGCCACGCAGCGGCCATGTCCCGTTCCACCATGGCAACCATGGGGGCCCCCATTCGGAAAAGAAATGCTAGCTGAGCGTTTCATACTCCTGTTAGTGGACAACAGACTCGTGTGATGGCCAAACTACTGTTTGAGCAGGCAAGCCGCACTGGCTCCGCCACAACCAGGCTCTGGGCTTGACGAGGTCCAATGCACGATAAGCGTGGCAGGCCTCTGGGGAGCTCATGAGGTCGGGCTCATAATCCACTCCTGCACGAGGACATATCGCTGCCATGTGCCATGAAAAATGGATGGGAGAGAAGAGAGGCAGAGAAAAGATATTTTATCAACTACCACGTAGCTCCCATGTAAAACTCAAATTCTCAATCGGCTGTTGCACGTATCCCCGATACTCTAGAGCTATGTTTTTTTCTTGAGGAATCAGAGCTATTTTTTGTCAATGCCCTTTCCCCCATCATACAGTTTCTGTTTTGTATTTGATAATCTGTCCTTCGGAATAGTATCAGAGTTTAACACATGAGCGGATAGGTCTTCAATAACTTGAAGCATTCACCATATGAGCTTATTTCATAATCTGTCCTTTGGTATAGTATCAGAATTCAACACTTGAGCAATATTCAACAATCTGTCCTTTAGTGCCTCAGTATTCACCATGAGCTTAACTTTTCACGTTTTGATTTACACGTCGGCATAAAGCACTCTGCTTCCAGTGCGTGACTACGAAAGTATGCTTTGTATCTCTTGCTAGTACTCCAGCCACACCATATACATGTACTCGTCAATCAATCGCATTTTATTCCTGTCCGGAATAGAAAGGTTCTCTCTATTGCACATGCAGCAAGCTTTAACCTCCTGGTCACATGCCGCACACCACCTAAGCCAAGTGAGTTCATCTTACTCTAGTGCTATATATATGTATGAGAGCCAGGGGTCGTCAAGCAGTCATGTGTAATCTTAGTCGATCTTTGCTATCAAGGAAGTGGTGAAGCTACTAATGTGAGCTCAAAGCAAGAGAAATTTGGTAGAGAGGAATGCTCTTGGTGGTCACGATCGAGTAGGTATTAGACAGAAATATATATGCCACACTAGCTGAGAAGAGGTTCTACTACATATGATTTGAGACCATGTATAGGGAGTATGTTATCACACAAGCCGATTGGTTCAGCATAAGCATGAGAAACATCAGGAACGTTGGGGGCAGACCTATATTCTTTTCTAGATCTTAACGCTGAGAGCTGACCTTGAGACTCTGTCCAAAAACCTCGAGTTAAGACGAAAGCTCACCAATCCTCCACATTCAAAGTTCTTGGAAGGCCTTGTGAAACACCAGGAGCTCCAGGGATTCATGCTCCAGAATGGGAGACAGTTACCTATGACTAAAGATTGAGACACTTTGCATTTTTTTCGGTGTGCATTGGGCTGCTTGTTTTTGGAAGTGTGGTCTTTAACTCTGCATAAATAAGTTGGACCCTACATCCTCCAATCGACAAATATGGTATATATGGTTATTGTTGAGCAAGTTTTGTTTTTGGGTAAATATTTGTCAATAATTATTTAGATGGTCTTACGTATTGGTTACTTCACCTTAGTATTATGGTTAACGCCATCACTTTGTGGTGGTAATATACGTAGCTGTTCTCATACAGTCCTTACTACTTAATTGTTCTAAGTAAATAATTATATAATTTTGGATATTTCCTATAATTTTAAAGCATTATCTGTTCTTTTAGGAAACGAGCTTGTTAGTTAAATATGAGGCAAACTGTACTTTGATTTACAGTGAGTGTTCATCACGTGTTTGGGGACAGAAATATTTAATAACAAGAGATCAGAAGCCTTCACTATGGGTTTATGTTTTATATACTTTATAGTACATTCTTTTATTAATTGCTATTTTATTTACATGTGTGGACACCAGTGGTGGACACTGCACTAGCGTTGCACAGCTTATAGAGTGCTCATAGCTGGAAAAAAATGCAACGTTATTTGCGTGTTAATATATTTGCCTGCACCAGGAAACTTTGCTGCATTCTCAACTGCCAATCAATCCCATTCTCATCTCAAACAATAATTACCTATGCCTTCGGCGCTAGATTCTTATCCCCTTGCTCATTCACAATGGATGGAATACACCTATAATAAGAAAAGGTGCGCTAGGCACGAGAAGCATCAAGAATATTTGGACACCAGTCATCTTGAAATCTCCAATATAGCTAAGACGAGGATGATCAAGACACTTTGGGGAAACTGGAAACTCTTAAAATCTCAGGCTCTAAGAAATGGAGGGAGACAATGGAGAGTCCGGCGACAAGAGACTATATGATGTGGAGAAGACATTTGGGAACCGTATGCTCCTGCAAAACATCTTGCAGCCTCTTGCATATGTTGATCAAAATTTAATTAAACCGGTAACGTCTTTCGACTATGTCACCTTGCACATTCTGTGGCTTGGCACAAACTATGCTGTCAATCCTTGAATTCTGCTAACGTGATGCAATTGACGAGGACTTCTGTCCTTATATAGTATTCTTCAAGTAATAGATAGGTGGTCGAGGGCAATGAAACTAAAACGTTTCTGATATAAAGATAGACTGCCGAAGCAATGCATAATAGGCATAATAAGTTCAAGAATTCGCATTGTATGTATGGTTTTTTGATATTTTCACATATAGGTTATTCAGTTTCAAGCAAAATATACATATGTTCTGAAAAGAAAACATAGCTAGCTAATATATGTATCAAATTGTACTTTATTATACTTGAGCCAATATATATAGGTATTAAATAAGAACGTGATAAAATCTGGCTACGAGCTTCATTTTTATGTAATATTTTTTTTTATTATTTCTGTTTTGACCTACACGTGGGCATATAAATGCACTCCGCTTCCAGTGCATGGCCATGGATTGAAGCACTCATAAATATATATGCTTTGGCTACCCACGAAACTCGTCAATCACTGGTATTGTTGAATAGAAAGGCTAGCTAGCTTATTAGTAGCATAGGCTTATAGTACAATGAAGGCCGCCATATACATAGGCATGAGAAGCATCATGAATTTTTGGACACGATTTCGGCTCTTGTTGGGGCAGATGGAAACTCGATTGTCCAGTAGGAAACCTGGAGATCTATGCAACAGATGCCATTACTGTAAAGGCTGGAGACGAACGGGGACACGGATCCTGCGTCAGCAAGTGGTACGAAATGTTATTGGCACAGAATTATTTCTTGTAAGGCAGTCATCAGAATTTGTTCTTGCTTGTACCATCTACGGTTTATATCTGTCTACATTAGTGGGACGATCCAACCTAGAAGGCGGAGCTGTGAACATTTCTTTAATAAATAAACAGAAATATAAGGTTCCGATTTTTTTCATAGGTAACAAAGGATTATAAAATAAAAGATAAGTGGGGGCAAACAGACTAGATAGGTTTCTAATTATTTGCCCAACTTCCCAGTAGAAATGCGTAAGAACTCAAACATTGCTAGGCTGAGAGAAGTAAATTATCAATATATTTAATTTTATTTGGCAACACAAGAAGAAGAGTACGTGTTGTTGCGGAATGTCCTGGGGATTTAATGATGCATATATAAGCCCAGCCACATACCCACTGCTATGAAGCCAACACAATCAAACCCTCTATGCTTTGCAAGTTTACGAAGAATAGCTTACATATAGAATTGAAATAGAGAGGGAGAGATGTGGTGCCATACCAAACTTTTCCCATGAATCCTGGAAAAATACAGGGTAGAGCTGCTCCATGGTGGATCAATACAGGGTAGAGCTGCTCCATGGTGGATCCAGGTGAATCGGGATCTAGATTCACTTTTTCAAGTGGTGAAGCTCTACCAAGCAGGCCATAAAATTACATATTCCTAGACTTGAAAATGGAAATTCAACGCCAATTGTGTCAAGATATCATTATCAGGGTGCCTAGGATAATTACTTTGAATGGGAACTTATTAATTCCTCAAAACCATGAAATTAGCATGTCCTCAGTTATTGTTGTACGATACTTCATTGATGCCCCCTATCCCCCCCCAAACCCCCCCCCCACCTCAGCCCCCTATGTGCCCCCCCCCTCCTCCTCCTCTCGGTTTGCAGTGCAAGCCTTGAAGTGCTGAAGACTAAAACCGGAGAAACGGCACAATATAAACTTTGCATGCACACACGATTGATGGAAGAGCTCTGCTATCACATATGCTCCTGACATCACCTTTCTTGCTGTTTGTAACACAAAGGCTCGTCGCAGCATATATTTTCCTCGCTAGGCTTGCGAACCCTATACATTTTAATTCTTTGCCAGACCACTATATAGCTAGCCAGCCCATTATTTTCACGATATTATGTGTGCCATGTAAGTGATGTATATGCCAGACCACTATATAAGGCCAACCAGAATGATGCAGGCATGAGAAGCATCAGGAACTTTTGGGGCAGCCGTATCTTGCAACTGTAGCTGGTAACGCTGATAAGAGCTGACCTTAAAGCTCGATCAAAAATCCAGAAGATGGAGCAACTGAAGCTTGATCGACTGCTAGTTAGCCCTATAGCTGAAGACGTGCTGCATGGTATCGGGGTCTTGTTTTCAGAAGCGTATGATCTTGGCCTCTATCAATAAATTGGATGCTACATCATTCTCCACAAAAAAGGTCGTTTTGTTTTTTGGTAAATACTTTTTATTATTTATCTGTTTTTACATTCGTCTTAGCAATATGGTTAACGCCTTGACTGAAATCAGGACGTTAAAATACATAGCTGTTCTCATGTAATGGTTACTTAATTATCATAAAAAATATATGGATTTTCAATGTGAGGTCTACATTTATACTTAATTAAAAAGTGGAGATGAATTCTGCTCCTTCGTGTCCAGTTTTTTTTTTTTTTAGCTCCATTGGGAATTCGTACCATAATTTAGAGTGAGCATTCAACACCTCGCTCTTAGTCTAGAAACCCAGGTGTTGAATGACTACTCGATCAAGTACTTGATGATGGAACCCTGAGCGGAGCTGCTAGCCCCCTTTGGCGTCGATACCAGCAAACGTCTCAACCTTGAGCTGCGCAATCCTGAATCCTGCCATGCATGGCCGTTTCTTGCTGCCCTCCATGTGATTCCCATCCCGGTACGCCTCGCACGCCCGGATCACTTGCTGCCCACGGCGAAAGTGGTCTCTGAGAAACTCCTCGAAGCCCACTGGCGGCCAGCGCAAGAGGTGCAGCATGGTCTGGAGGCTTTGCAAGAAAGCCCTCTTGCTATACGGGAGCTCTTTGCGTCGACCCATCAGTGTGCCGGCCGGAGCCCAGGCTAGCTCGTAGTAGTAGGGCTGGGCATTGAGGACGCGGCCCTGGATGGAGACGATGACCTGGTGGACGGTGGATGCCTCTGGTGACCAGAGCTCGGCTTCGTGTTGGCCGCCAAAGGTGTTGAGCAGGCTGAGGCACACCGCGCCAGAGGGTAAGAGCCCCCTACCTAATTTTTTTGCTTTTCAGTTGAATGAAAGTATGGAAAGTTACAAATATAGTTACAAGGCTTCTAGGCCCAAAGCAAAAATAGCAAAAAAAAAATGTAAGGCTATCCCTGCAAGAATATAAAAGATTGGCTCTCCCTGGCTTGGCTTTGGTACACACCAATCCAAACTCTTCTTTGAACTGAATTTTCCACCTATTGAGGTTGATCTGTCTGTTGTCAAAAATGACTTCATTTCTTATTTTCCAGATGATCCAGCAAGCTGTTATGAGAATTTCCCTAAAGATTATGCTACCAAAATCAATTGTAGCTGTGATGACCATGTCTAAGGGAGGGAGATTGAGGTTCCACTGAATCTGGTTGGAGTTCAAACATTGTAGGCTGAAAAGGCACTCAAAGAACAGATGTAGACTTGTTTCCTCAACACCTGAGTTGCAAAGAGGACAGTTGTAATCATCTAAATTTCTATTTTTATCTTCTTAGAAGGTTCCATGTATTTAGTGTGTCTCTTAGGAGTAACCAGAAGAACTTATGGGTCCCAGATTGTTGGATTTCCACATCCAAGTAAACAAAGGTGATCGCTCTTGGTGCCCAATCAAAATCTTGTTAGCCTTTTGGCTATTGTATTTTGAATTCCCCAATAAATAAAACCAGATGTCTTCAGTCCACCATATCCCAGTCCATACTGTCAAGATTGTCCTGAATAAAACCAGAATTTTCGTTGCAATAAGGTTCATATCATAGACGTGTAGGCATAAAAAGACACTGGTTACTGGCAGCCAATATATAAAACGACATTGTGTAAGTGGGGATAGAGATCAAACCAGTACACAGAACAAGTAATAACCTATAGCATATATATTGTCAAAACAAGGTGCAGATAGTATTGATCAATGGCACTGCAGATGACTCTGTAGACTATAGAGAAATTGATCAGATCATCAGAGACGGTATTCCTTCGCCGCCATATCTAGCAGGAACACCAGAGCAAGGTAACCCAAGCCCAGGAAGAGCCTAACCCTTAGGCTGAAGAATCCCATGAGCACCAGACTGAACAATACAAAACCTTCCAGAGCCACCACCAGTACCCCAGCAGCGAAACAGTTCAGGCGCCCCTGATGCTGCCGCTGCCGCCGTCGCTGGTAGAAAAGCACGGTGGACCTCTTCTGCTCCTCCGTCTTGAGGTCAGCTCCTTCTTGAGGTCATCGAAACAGTTCAGGAGTGCAGCTCCTTCTTGAGGTCACCGAAGCGGCGGCGGCGCGTCTTGCGGATGTAGCGGCGGTGGGTGATGGACCAGACGCCGTGGGGGTTTATGATCAGTAGGCTTGGGCTTCCCTCGAAGATGAAGCCTCGTTGGCGGATTCTGAATGCCAGACGTCGTGGACCCTTGTAAGCTGGTGTAATGGCAATGGTTCTGTCATTGGGAGCTGAAGCTGATGCCTGTGTAGTACCCTGCTTGTGCTAATCGCCTACATCCATAGTGAATTAATCGACGACCTGTGAGATTATTTTGTATGCTACCGGTCACTGTACATATCTATAGTACATAAACATGGAAAGATTTATATATATGTATAGCTACAAAAACATTTCAAATGAGTATCAGAAATAATACAACACACAAAACCGTCAGACAATACGCAATTTGTCCATATATATGTGACGTCAGAGTTTTATAAGATACGTAGGTCACAGTGCTTACGTACAAACCAGTGCACAAGGAAAGGGCGTGCCTGCAATGCGCCCCTATGAAGTTGAAAGGGTAGCGACACTATGAAGTTTTTGCAACCTACAATAAGCCCATCATAAAAAATATATATGTTTAGACAAGAGACTATGGAGAGTTGATGGCCGATCCGACAAACTCCGAACGAAACTAGACTTTTTTTATTTTTAATTTTTTTTAAAAAAATTTATAATTCTAATTTTTTGTTTCGAAATATGACAGAACTAGTCGTCCACAGTGGGCCTTTTTTAAAAAACGCCCACTGTGTGGGCGTTACATGTGACGTGACACAGGGCCGGCCGCCTCCGGTGCCGGCTTTTGCGGGCGGCCCACTGGCGTTCAAAAAACGCCCACTGCGTGGGCGTTTTTTGGTGACGAGGGGGCCGCCTGCAAAAGTGCGCGCTGTTTTACGGGCGGGCCTCGGAGCAGCCAAAAAACGCCCACTGTGTGGGCGTTTTTTGCGCGCT
>CM041647.1:2157969-2331876 GCA_023333625.1 Bothriochloa decipiens
AGCGCGCAAAAAACGCCCACACAGTGGGCGTTTTTTGGCTGCTCCGAAGCCCGCCCGCAAAACAGCGCGCACTTTTGCAGGCGGCCCCCTCGCCACCAAAAAACGACCACGCAGTGGGCGTTTTTTGGGCGCCAGGGGGCCGCCCGCAAAAGCCGGCACCGGCGGCGGCCGGCCCTGTGCCATGTCACATATAACGCCCACACAGTGGGCGTTTTTTAAAAAACGCCCACTGTGGGTGACTAGTTCTGTCATATTTCGAAACAAAAAATTAGAATTGTAAATTTTTTTTAAAAAAATAAAAAATAAAAAAATTCCAACCATATATCCCTGTTGTCAACATATTTCAGTTCCAATGACTCAAAAAAAAATATACTCCATCACGCGGCTTCTTTAAGGTCTGTTTGAACTGAACGATAATCCAACAATCAAACAATGTATCTCCAACGTAATTGATAGTGCAAATGAAACAACTCTTTCGTTACCCGCTTCTAATCGAAATTTATAGAATGCCTCGTGTTTGTTTCAGTTTCAGTTTTCAAATGTGTACTCATCGGTCCATCCCTATCGCTAGTAAAATTCGGCACAGCATCTTTATTTTTTGCAAGCTTAAAGCACAAGCATTCATGTTTATAAATAAATAAACAAACTCTCTTCCAAAAGTAGAGTACCGAACTTGCTTGTAGCTGCAGGCGACATTGTTTTGACTGCCTACTAGCTTCTCACCAGCCAAACTTTTCGGTTTCGGCTTTCCCTTTGGATGTTCTTGGCGTTTAACAGATGACCAAAGTGGGCACTGGGCAGCATCAATATGTAGTACTTGTAGATTTATATAAGCTGACAAGCAATGTTCAGATTCTGCCTCGTACTGCATAATATTGTTAAAGTCTGATACTATTACCCATAATATAATGCACTAGTTCCACTCTAAACTATTCTGCAGGTACTATCTGTATGCAAGCCTGAATAATGAGTGAATGAGAATGACAGCGGACTGCTCACCTGCTAAACGATTGACTACTATAATTGCTAACCTTTTAGATGCTTATTACTTTAAATGGGAGTCCACAACGAGGTCAAGGTGCTGCTACCAATACACAACACCCATCAGTTGCCATTTCAAGATGAAGCTGCAATCAGACCATTTTGGTCTGAACATGATGTGCTAATAACAATCATTCTGCAGTAAGTACTGTTCAAGAAGTGATGTGACACCCAACACGGCCATAGTAATGTGTTGTGGCTGCCAATGGAAAGTAATGTGGGCTGGAGCCGCCTCGAGGCTGATTGTATCATATCATGACAAGGAATCATTAAGCTGTCCTTAATAATTATTTGGTCCTCTACCTCCTGTTTGCCTGCCAGAGTATATCTGGGCGTACTGTCGCTTTCAGATTTGCTGGATGGCATTGTTCACACTACTACAGACGCATATTCATATTTGTATATAAGCTGCTTTTATCTCTAGTAGTGAAGAATACTACAGGAAGCAATCATACAAAGAGGATATACTGCATTAATTCAATTTTCACAATTGATTCAATTATCTAGCCGATGTTTGTTCCATGAACAGTTAAACTTTTCTTCAGGCAAACAGGGTGATTAGGATATATATGGGCGCAATCAGAAAAGAAAGACTGCATGGTCAGCTTATAATAATAATTAAGTTGAGTGCTGTGTGTTTGGATGCAGTGCCTATGTGTGTTGAAGTGGATTATACCAAAAAATAATTAAGTTCCACTATAATTCATTTAACACATGTGGCTTAGGGTGAATACATCTGCGTCTAAATAATGAATTTCATGTGTACACATTTGATAAACATGAAACAATGAATTTCACAACGAAACATATTAAAATATACAGACCATTTTTTCCCGAATGGAAATAAAACGTGGAAGCCCACGAAAAATATCATAAACGTCGGAGGCAAGCTAATCCAACCAAACACACTTTTACTGGGCTGAAAGTCTGAAACATATATATAGGTTATATATATGGGCTACGATTGCGCTAAAACATATTTGTTATATGGGCTAATGTAAGACAAAAAAAATGAAGGACCTTGGGCTGGGCGCCATCTTTATCTTCGTCATGTTACTAGCACATCATGGTTAGAAGAAAAAAGTTTACATTTGGTCCCTCAAATTTTGCTAAAGTCTAACTTTCATCTCTAAACTTGAAAACAAAAAAGCACCCCTCATATATCAAATCCGGGCACTCAACGCCATGACTGGTTTTGACTCTGGTTTTTCAGGGCTGAGCAAGTACCAACGGCACGACTGTCTGGCCGTCGCCCGCGTGCACGCAGAGGACCGCAATGACATCGTGAACGCCTTCGAGGAGCATGAGTCACGGTGGCGGCGGTCGGATGCTGCGTCGAGGCTGCGACGTGTGCACGGCGTGGAAGCGGCGGCGGCCTCGCCGGCGCAGCATCGCGGCCACAGCGCGCCCCACTCGATGCTTCAGCATGCGGACCTCGTCCGCGTTGCCGAGGTGCCGGCCTTCCGTGTGAGGCACCGCGGGGACGGAGGAGCGTCGCGAGCTCCCGGAGGTAGCGCGGGTCCATGGCGAGGTTGCGCTCGTGTCGACGGTGACGCGGGTCCGGTGAGCACGGCTTCGCAGCGGGTCCGGTGCTGCTGGGTCGAGGAAGAGGAGAAGGAGCAGGCTGTGCATCGCCGCGAGCAGGATCGGCTGCAGGTCATGGCTGCCGGCGTCGGGTCGCGCTCGTGTCGCCCCACCTAAGCTCGCGGCCTCGCCTGGATGCGCCGCCTTCCTGCGCCGCCCCAACCTGCGTCTGGCCACCCTACTCCTGGCCTCGCCGGCGTCCGGCCACGTCGCGCCCCCCCCCGCCCTGCTTGCAGCCTCGCCGGAACGCACCTCGCTTCTCGCTGCGCTGGCTCTGTCCAGCCATGGGCTGAGGTCGTGGTCCACGCGGTGGTGTCGGGCGTGTGGGCTGTTGGTCGTGGTGGCAGCGCCGTCGGCTGAGTCAGCGTGGGCCCAATCTGACGCCCAAAAACCAGACTCGAAACGAGCGTACAACTCTCTAAATTGACGTAGCATGTCCAGGATTTCTACTCCACAAGAGCATTTGTATCCGTTTCTCTTTTTTCTAGAACACGCCAACGGCGCGTATTTCATTAAGCAGACACGAGTTTAAAACAAATACAAGAAAGGCAGGGCCAGTAACCGAGGTTACCAAATCTCAAAACTCACACCAACCCCTCCGAAAACCATCGATGGATTACATCGCTACAAATTGAGCTACAGGAGCAAGCCAAGACCGCGCTTTAGGCATGTGCCATCTCGTCCTCCAATCCGTCAGGTCTAAATCCATGGCCGACAGGTCGAATTCTCCTTTCAACACTATTTGCATTACCCGCTTCTTCCTCTCCGTCACGTTCCCCCCAAAAGCCGCCTGGAACTTGCTTGCCACCTCGGCATCGATTGCACTCTCTTGCATTGCCTCCCTGAGTTTCTTGAGGAGCATGTTTTGCGCCTGGCGAGTCGCGTTCACTGCCCGCGGCCTAGCCGCAATGCAACAACTCCTCTTCAGCGAAGTTATCGAGACAGGAGTCCTTGCCCGACGTAGCCGTGGCCTTTTCTGGATGACCGATGTCTATAGAGGGAGGCAGACGGCGTCAGGAGTTCATTGCATGTCTCGACAACGGAATGAATTGAGATCACCGATAATTTGAATTTGAATGGAAAATGAGATGACCATCGATACTTGTGGGTCGTCGTTGTGCGGCACTTGTGCTAAACTGGTTTTGGGCCATGGCCTATGGCAGTAAAGGCGCGGTGAGTGCGGCGAATCATCCTGCTACGGCCAGGGCCTAGTTAAGCCTCATACAGCCCTTCTTCTATTCCACGGCAGGGTCTGCTAGGCCGGCCTAGCTATATCGTCGGGTCTCGCACAAGGCCCATGACCCAGATTTCATTTTATCTCAAGGGAAACTAAGGGTGTGTTTGGATGCTTACCGTCGCTTGCCACGCCAGAGCTGTGGCTGTGCCGCAGTTGCGGCTAGCGAATCGTCCGCCGCAGGTTCGGCAGCTTTTGGCACGAAAAAATGAACTAAACCGTCATGCTGAGGCTCTGGCATGCCGCAAGTTCGGCGACGAACCAAACACGCGACGAATCTTCGGCAGAAAAGCTGTGGCAGGGTTCACGTGCCATTTTTTTTAGTACGCGCACGTGCCTGCGATAGGAAAGCAATTCCATCGAGTGCCATGGCATCCATCCATTGGTTGCGAGTAATACAATAAGAATTGTACATAACAAACAAAAATATCACCGCAAAGAGAACATTCTGCAAATTTATACAAATCAACAACGTTAAGAAAAGCTATTGGACATATGATTCATGAATGAGAAGACGACCCTAAATGGAGGAATACACGCCAAAGGAGATGGCCAACATAAGTTGAGTGTTTAGAGACATAAGTTGGTGTGATGCATGCGTGGTGTCTGATGCGGTTCTAGCTTGTGGTCATGTTAATTGTGGCTTTATTTATTACTATCATGTGAAGTGGATTAAGTTATATGTCCCTTTTTCATATCGACCATTTCTGATTGTTTTCGTCCCTAATCAAATTAAGATCACTAAATACATCATGAATATATGTATTTTCCTTATGTACTTGTGCGCTTCCATAAAGTTTATTTTTTTCCTATATAAAGTTGATAATTTGAGATATATAGTTTGATCTAAGGTGTTGATCTATTTGGCGGTGTACGTCAAGGAGTAGGTTTAATTCTACGAGTTGCTTGGGGGTAACGCGTACATTTAAATCTATGGGCAAATTTTGGATACAAATAAGTATGTAGTAGGCCGGCCTGTAGTAGCAAAGCAACCTCAGTCGATTCAGCGATTCTCAATTTCACTTACGAATTCTTTTGTCTGGATAATAGAAAAAAAAAAATCTCTGCTTTCAGCTGATCGGCATGCCGCCGGGAGCAGCAGCAACAGCCGTGGACAGTAACGGCAAGGACGGCAGCGGCACCAACCCCTTCCCCGCCCGGCCAGCGGCGTCGCTGCCGCTGAAGCTCCTCCGCCCTCTCCTCCTCGTGGTGCTGCTGAGCACGGGGTTCCTCGCCGTTGTGATCCTCCTCCTCGGCGGCCCCGCCTACTCGTCCATGCTCCCGCATCTCCGCCCCGCCGCCCCGGCCGCCCTGCTGCCCGCGCCGTCGTCTCCGTCGCCGCTGGAGCTGTGGACGCGAGCGCCGGCGTCCGCGTGGCACGACATGACGGACGAGGAGCTGCTGTGGGCGGCGTCGTGGCGGCCCAGCGGAATCTTCACCCTTTTTTGACATGATCATTGCATAAACTCCATCAACATAATCTCACTTCCACTAGATCACATATAATATAGTAAGATCACTACTGAAAATTCTCTGCTTTATTTCCAAAAAAGCGCAGAGTGTATTGTTATTAGTAGAACAGTGAGCTGCCACTGATTGACAATGACCACTGCATATATGAACAAACACAGGTGGCTGCGTGGGGCGAGGCGAGCATGGTGCACGCAGAGCGCCGTCTGCTAGCGAACGCGCTGCTGGACCCGGCGAACGAGCGCTTCGTGCTCCTCTCCGAGTCATGCGTGCCACATTCCAGTGGTAAGGGATTAGGCCTGGTAATAAGGCCCGGGGAAGAGACGGTCTCGAGTCTCTACGCGGGTATGGCGCTTGGCAGCCTGACGACGAGGTTGTGCGGCTCTGCTGCGGCTTATGCTCTCCGCCGGCAGCCGGGCCCCGGCGTTCTGCTGACGCTCTCTCGGTCTCGGTTTCTGGGCACCACCAGGCACCACGCCAGCACTGCAGGGGGGCACCACCAGGCACCACAAGGCAGACTCTGCAGCCCTTCTATTCGATCCATTTGCATTTAGGCTCCCAATGCGGACATACCGTTGATTGCTCACGCGTGTCTCGCCCTGGCCCTGGGATCCAACCGCGCGCGCGTGGGAGAGACGCGCTCTTGACGCGCAGCGCGCCGGCTCGCAGCCCCCCAGCGAGAGCCACACAAATATCTCGTGCGCCGCCCGCTCCCAACTCGTTTATTTGGCCGCCGCCGCCTGCTTGTCTCTCCCCTATCCCATTCCCCTAGGTTGTTGGAGGATAGAATAGAATCATCGCTTCCCTGCACGCGGCGCAAGGTCTAGGTTGGTCATCGTCCAGGTTTGCGGCCTCCGATCCTGTGTCGGGCATCATTCTAACCCCGCAAGGAGTACTCGTGGTGCAGTTTCATACAATCACATAATCACTTCTCATCTTCTATTGCTGCAGTACGATAGCTAAACCATGACTGCCGACTTGATAGATTTTTCATTTAATCTTGCACAAGCGGTATAAAAAGTAGTTCACAGCAGAAGGACGGTGCATCACATAATTCAAACCGAACAGTTCCACAGTCCAAAATCAGAGGTCCGATTGGGACTCACGGTGGGGCTGGCGGAAGGGGATGTCGCGAATCGCGATCCTCGGACAAGACCTCGACGGGGAGGGAGCTCGTGCCGGCCATGGAAGAGGGGAGGTCGCGCGTGCGCAGCGGCGAGGGCCTAGGCCCCTTGTAGGCTCACTGGCGGAGGAAGAAGAAAAGGCAGAGGCGGCGGCGCGTGCAGCCCCGGCGAGGGCGCCGCCGCACGGCATGGGGCGGGCCAGCGAGCGCAGAGGTGGCGGCGACGGCAGCGGATAAGGCCACTTGCGAGCGTTTGGAGCCGAGCGGCGAGCGCGCACATGCTCAATCGCGACGAGCCAAAGCCAAAGCCAAAGCCGGAGAGGGACGCCGGGAGGTCGAGCGCCGGCGTCCCTCTCCGGCTGAATACCAGGTGTCCACGCGTCGTCGATTGGTTGGAAGTCCGCACCGCGCCGGGTGAGGACTATCCGCACCGAATTTATTTCCTGATTGCCTTGAGGCCTGATAGGTACTCGATGCCAGCTGGCACACCACCGTACCTGTCCTACGCCTGTTCATTGAAACATACATAGCTCATGAGCCTTTCAAGCTTTGGCATTGCCCCTGCCTCAAAGATCAGGTATGATATCCGCATAAGATGCTTGAGAACAGGGAATATCCTGTTCCACAGATGATCTTGTCTTTAGGAGTCCCTTCGATGTGCAGGTCGAGGTGGACTAAGGAGGGCAACTGTGAGAGCACCTCAACATCATCCACATACACATTCTGAACATTAAGCTTCAGGTCATAGAGGCTCTGGAGAACAAGGGAACGTACTTTACATGGAAGCTCTGGAGATGAGCGAAAGAAGCTGGTGCCGAACAATGAACACCATTCATCTGACACCACGGTGACGATAAGTACTAATAAGTAGATAACTGAAGTTGCAAATGTTTCCAAGGGCATGCACAAGTTCCCTACATTTTGCATGAAAGTCGTGTCTCTATTGGTGACATATTGTCCGATACCAAGATTTGTAAGATTTGTCAGTCCTCTCAGTCCCTTGATATTGTCAATTGAGTTTCTCAAATCAAAGCAACGTAGAGTACACAATGATTTCATGTTAATGACCCCATTGGGAAGTATTACATCACCCGGAACAATCAGATGTGATAAAATGGCTCAAATGAACAATATAATATCTGATGGTAGCTGCAATTGTCCTTCAGATGCTTCGGCATCTATTTCAAATGTTTTCAGTTGCTGCAGAGACGTCCAATTTTACTAGGTAACACCACACGACGACCTCTTGCTATGATCTTTAAGAATCTACAGGCTGTAAACTCCTATTGATAAGCTCATTAAAATAACTCTTTGCAATATCCTCTAGATCTGTCCCACGAGCTTCACATATAAAACCTTCACTTACCCATTGTCTAACCAATTCATTCTTACTGATTGTGTAGTTCTCTGGATAAATGCCTAGGTATAGCATACAAGTCTTCAAATACTGAGGAAGGTTTATGTATCTGAGGTTTAATATTTGTCTCATGCCATCCAAGCTTGGGCTCACTTCAAAGTTGGACCCTATGTAGTTTTGTACGTATTCCCACTGGTCCTGCAATTTATTTTGCTGGTTGTCTAAAAGGCTAGATATTGCGATAATTGCAAGAGGTAAGCCACCACATTTTTTAAAATTTCTGCTGAAACTTCCTTCAAATAAGGAGGGCAAGCATCCTCTGAACCAAATATCCTTTTGAAGAATAAACTTCTTGATGCTTGTTCATTAAGTGGATTCATCTTATAAACATATTCAGAGAGATTAGTGCAACAAGCGCTGGCAACGGTCTCCCAATTCGTGTAGTTGTGATTACTCTGCTACTATTCATGCTCACTGGAAGAGCACATCTTATAATATCCCATGAAGGAGCTTCCCATATGTCATCTATTACAATAAAGTACCTGTCATTTAAGTACAACAATCATTGGCACAAAGTATGTGAAATATCTTTACTAAATGTTAAAACATCAGGAAGTAAACTTAATCAATCAAACTTAAAATGTGGTTTTGCTACTAGGGCCAGAACTTCAAAACAAACCCAGTGGTGCTGAAGTTGAAAAAATGGTGGCTCATGGGCCTTGCTGTTTTGTGAAGCAACTTTGTTTTCACTACTGCATCTTACTTAGTTACTAATGAGATCTGCAATTCTAGTTGCAGAATAGAAATGAAAACACATTCAACATCTTCTGATAATAATAGTTGTAAAACTTTGTTTACTGGGTGTCTCTTGCTTTTGCAAATGTTAATAAATGTTTCACAGGTTATGAAGAAATAAAATACATTGAACAACAGATCATTATTCGATGTGTTTGAGTTCTATAGTTAATTATTATATACTGAAATCTGTGGGATAGATGTAAGGATAAATTGCATGTCATGACCTAGTTGACCAAAAGTTTATTCACTGGTGTAGGAAGTCACTGATACTATCATCGTTGTCATAAGAGGGTTCATGCACCTCCTTCACCCAGCACTTGTCTTGCTCATCATGCACCTCCACATCTGACATCTTCAGGAACGCATGCATGCTCGCAAGCTCAGCTTTGAGGAACATGATTTGTTCTTTAGATTCTTTGAGCAGCTTGTACTCTGCTGTGAGCAAATTACCAAGCTTCCCTATCAGGGAGCCCATGGCGCCATCAGATGCGCTGAACACGGCGGCCTCCATCTATCTTTTGGCCCTTCCTTTCTTGTTCTCACTCTGAATCTGAAGTTGACAATGTGAGGTTTTCTTAATTTCACTTCTGATTCAAAAATCAAATTGACAGATTCAGACGTTATGTTTCACGAATAAATTAAGACTACTACTAGTTTAGTCTGTCCAGAACTATAATCAGACTTTATTTTTGACAATCTGCAGTTTCATTCAGAGCAGAAACATAGTAAACAAGGAAAAAAAACTGAGAGAGAAGAGCGTGATTCACTGAGTGAATTCACCACTACAGTACCGCCTCCATTATTGGCTCTGCTTTCTTGGCTCCATCTGTTAGTTTGACAGTAAAAAGCAGCTTGCTTTGAAAAGATTTGGGAGGATGCACGCTGGCTGGGAGACGTGGAACCACAATGTAAAGATCTAATATGTACGAACTTGAAGAAAATATAAAGAAGTTGGAAAACTACGTACCCAATTTTTTCTGTGAAGAGAAAACTAAGCGCGATGGGGCAGCAGGTCGTCGCCGATTGTGTGCGGCTGCGAGTAGCAATGTGGTCGCCGTCTTCCCCAACGGCAGCGTAACGAGAGCAGATCTGGAGCACCAAGTTGAGGGAGGTGAGTGGGAGAAGAGCAGAGCAGAGGACAACGCGTGAATGACTGAGGAAGTAAAAGCTGTTGGCTGTGCATCAGAAAAAGACTGATCGAGGGGGTTGAAGGCCATGCACGAAGATTCCTACGTTGATCACTTATTGACACACCGGGTTTCTTTTTTTTTTTTTTTCCTTTTCATTAAAACCGTGAAAAGAAAAAATTATCATGGAGATAGTTTCCACGAAGGATTGATGAGGAAATGGTGAGTTACCACACGATTAGAGGTTAGCTGTTATGGCGGCACCTCCAAGAGCTGCTCAAAGTTTTTAGCTAAAATAATGAGTCCATGAACACCCTGAAAAGAGTTTTTTTTGTTTTTGTGACCGGCACCAAAATTAGTCCGAGCCAGAATTTTGTGCCTTTTCGAACCATTTCCATTTTTTTCAAAAAAATGAAATTGATGACATCCCATCATTGCTTGCCGCCGGGGCTAGCCCATCATCTCTCAAAATGAATTTGAATGTAAAATTCACCCGAGAGCATCTCCACTAGTTTGGTCATCTCCACTAGTTTGGTTATATAGCATCTCCAAATCCACGAATAGGTCGGAATGACCTGATTTGCCCTTGGCTATATACAATAGTTTCCTCTGTCTTCTTCATCCTCCAGCGTGTGAGAGGGCATGTGGCTGGCGTAGGGTGATTGCGACCTGGGGCTCCGGCGGCTGGCCATGGTGGTCTTCCAATCTATGTTCTTCTCGACAGAAATCTTTGAACATCCGGGTGGTCGTCGTACAACCATGGAGCTTAACATCGTCAAGTGGCAAAAAACAGACATAATCCCATACAAGCAATGAAATTTTGTTTGAGGGCCATAGAGATAATAAGTTAAAAAAAGGCCATGCAAGGAAGAGCTATTTTCCCATGACCATACAAACATGTCCAAATTTGGTCCCTGCTGATTATTATTTTTAAATATACCCACAAGCCTTATCATGATACTAATGACCTCAATTTTATCACCACTTAAAGCTATAAAACAAAATAGCAATAAGTACCACAACACACTGCTATTATGTGTATAACTAGGGAAACTTCATACACTCGATTTTAGTGGGCACGTGCAGAATAAACTCAATTTTACACTAGACTAAAAAATACTTGGAATTAGTATTAAAAAATAATACTTGGAATTTTTAGGAATGCATGTTTGACTTTCTATGGATGGACCAAGAAATTTAATTTTTTTAAGTACCTGATGTACTTTATATATATAATTAAATCAATTCCTCCTAGGTCCAGGAATTAATACAATTTTAAAGGGGTGCAACTTCACTAGCGAACAATTTATAATGAACTTCGTAAATTTTTTTGAGAAACATGAATTTCACAATTTTTTTGAGAAACATAAATTTTGCAACTTCTAAGAAATAAGTACACTAAGAAAAGAATGAATAACAATGGTGGGTCTTCCAGGCCCAATATGGCACAAAGAGCGACTGGGCCCGTGGGCCGATCTCCAGGTAATGAACTCCCTCCTTTGGCCCGGCCCACTTAGGGCGGAGCAGCGAGACGAGACCTCCGTGGTGGAGCTGGAGACGTCCCCTACACCTGCAGTGAAGAAAACGAAGGGGAGGAACAGCAAGAGTATAAGGCTAGCTGTTAGCTTGTTACGACTTACGAGGGTCCCCATTCCGGCGTCTCTGGGCATCCGCTCCGGCAACACCTCCGATGTCCCAGCCCGTTCCCGCTCGGTAAACCCACCGCCCTTCCTCGATTTCCCTCTTCTTCGATCTGTTGATGTCTCACATTTACTCTTCTGCTGAACTGGACGATAGAATCCCTTTCCTGAATGAATTGGTGCATTACACTAGTATATGTTCTTTTATTAGCTGCATAAATGAACTCTGCATATGTTGTGATTAAGATTACATGGTTTGGTTTTGTCAACCTGTAATGAGTATTGCGGCTACTGATATACCACAGATGGGTCTATGTCTTAGTAAAAACACGCGTCCTATTCATTCATCTACTGTTAGTACGCTCTGTTTGTGTATTCTGCAGTTGGTGTTTTGCTTCTGTCTTCCTCCAAGGCTCCAACCAGGAATCTGCCAATTTGATTGGTGTTTAGTTTTGCATAGCTGAATGAAAGATTCTAGGCAGTGTTTCATCTTGTGCTTGTACATCTCTTTGAATTCAGCTGATATATATTATGATCAAATAAGTCGTGAAAAATTTAAAATTATTCTATAATCGGTTGATGCCTCCCTCCGCCGCCGGTATTCTCCTCCTCTCTGAGGATGAGGCGCCGGAATCATCCACTCCTCCGCCGATGAGGAGCGGAGCAGCGAGACGAGACCTCCGTGGCGGAGCTGTCCCCTGCATCTGCAGTGACGAAAACGAAAGGGAGGAACGGTAAGAGTTACCTCGTGGATTTTGGTCCTTTTTTTCTTTAATAAAAAAATCTCTTCGATCTGTTGATGCCTGCCCCAATCTTGCGACTGATTTCTTGCAGGCGCTGTTGTCATCCCCACCTCGGGTGGAAAGTTAAGCTGCTGTAAGATAGGAGGCTCTAGAGCTGGAATCTCTTTGCTGAATGAATTATTGGTGCATTACATCATACCTGGTAAAACAGTGTCAGGAGCTAGAAATCACCGGCGGCGATCTACTCCTACTAACTCCTTTCACGATAACCACGATGGCGGACTGCTTACCGAATACAAGTTCCATACAATATTCAGTAATTGGTTGATCCCCTCCAGGGCCGTGCCGTCAGATTTATAGGCCCAGTACGACGCTCTAAGTGAGCCCTGAATTGAAATACTAAATATAGTAAAAATAATGTATATACTGTAGAGCAAATGCAATATATTAAGAAAAGTACCTTTTAAACTCTTTATTTTCATAATCTTTACTTGAATAACATTATTCTCTTAGTGTTCTTTGAAATAAAATCTTCAATAATATGCTCGTAATAAATCTTCTCCAGCAATCCACTCTTAAGTGCTATCATAGCTAAACTATTAAATCTTTCTTGTGTCATAGTAGAACACAAGTATGACTTCAATAGTTTCAACTTAGAAAAGCTCCGCTCCGCTGATACAACGGTCACAAGAATAGTCAATAAATTTCTATATGCAATAGCACCATTGGGAAAACAATCATGCCACTTTAGAAACATAAGGATTTTAAGAGGACCCATATTTTATTTTGGAATGAAATCCTGAAGAAATCATAGATTCACAACATGCATATAGGGAATTGAAAAAAAAATGTACCTAAACTCCTGCAGGGCCTAGGGCCTCCGCCGTGGCCCTCTCTCTGTCTTCCTTCGTTGATGTACCTACACTCCCGCAACGGACGAGCACCAGGCCGCTGGCCGGATCGGAGGAGATGAATAAGAAATTCGAACGGTTGCGCCGTCGCCAAATGCACGAACTCGCCGTGAGCGCTGCGGACTTGCGGAGACGAGTGGACGATCCGACGGACTCCGTAGAATACATACGTTATTCTACTATTGGGGTTATTTTTTGGGGCCCGGCAATTTTGGGGGCCCTGTATGAGCGTACCGACTGCACACCCATGGGCACGGCCCTGTCCCCTCGCTGCTCCCTCTGTGCCATCTTGTAGCTCACCCCAGTTGCTCAACTAGGCCCAAGGCCTTGGCCCATATGAAGGTAGACCGTGATATTCCCCCCTCCTTAAGATTTGGCTTGCCACAAAGCCGATTGCGAAGTTTAGAGACACTGGGATCCCTAGTGAATCGGATGATCACTAGTTTCTTCATTTCCGTCTTGGCTAGTGTACGTGAAGTTGCAGCATTCACCATAGTTGATTCAGTAGGGACAATATTTTTTCTTCATGCTCATGCTCTGCATCATTGACCACATCGTCAAAGCCAACATCTATGATTTCAACAAATGCATGTAGCTCCCATGGTGGCTTCTAGATCAAGCGAGAACACAACCAACTAGAAAGCCAAACCACCATAGTTTTGTACGGTTCTTCTCTGTCATGTTTTGCTGCAGCCTCCTGTCTTGCTTACTCGTTAGAGACCTGAAGTGCTAGCACAAGCTCCGGGTCCAATATTGAGTCCACACCAAATTCAAAACCAGATGCTCCACTAGCAGCAGCCGCAAGAGATTATAGTTTCTCAGGCCTTGCATCATCAAACTCTCCAAGGCAGACAACAACAAGAGTTTGGCAGCCAAGTAATAGGTGAGAAGAATCTATTGGAAGTGATAAGAAAAAATCTAAGGAAACTAGAATCTTCTCACCTATTACTTGGCTGCCAACAAAAACCATTAAAAGTTGCTACAACTGCTTTTTCGGCCGATTCTTGGGTGCAAATTTAGCAACCTGGATAGCAGTAGTCAAGTTTGCTTCACCACCAATAGAGACTAATATATACAAATGATGCCACAAAACCACTGAATTATTACAGGCCCGAACAGATGTCAGCCTAGAGAGTTGCAGCAACATGAACATGTCATATGTATGTCCATTCAAACAGGGGCAGTGTATCCAATGGGCTAAAATAAAATATGGACCAACCAGAGACACCATCTGATCCTTTAGTGAAAATGAGTACTCAAAATCAAACTCTCATTAGTAGTGACATCATGGGAATGCACCCCACTGAACTCAAAAGATAACTTGTGCAGAATGGATGGCTCTCCACTCAGACAGTGGTTGCTCTGAATCGTTCCAACATCTAGTAGCAATTTGTGTGAACACATGGTTGACAAGTACCCATTTGTAGTAGTTTTTTTGTGATGAGCGATTGTCAACAACTCAACATGTCGATCCATGCTTTGAACTAATCTGGCACATGAGGTGTGTCATGCAACATGTCTCTTGGCTTGTGTTGTGCAGGTGTTGAGCTCGGAGGCGGTAGTCGAAACTTAGGATGGGTGACTAGCCACGGTGGCTGACACTTGGGACATTGACAAGTGTGAGTGTGCATGCACGGAGTGACTATGTTGACCAGTAAAGACGGCGGTCGTGCAAGTCGAGCGTGCGACTCTAGAAGACTTGGCGCCCGGGCGGTTGAGGATGGCTATGACACATGTCAAGCAGCAGGGGATGCATATGGACTATGCTACTCAAGGATGGTGTGGTGGTTTGGGCCTCAAAACCATCAGTGGCCGGTTTCGCAAGTCTGGGTCTCAAAACCCAGGTTGAGGTCCCGATGCACATGGACGACACGTGGTTGCATCGGGGAGTTCGCATCGAAGCAAAGCTACTGGTAAAAAGTTGCAGTGGACGTCGGATCAAGAATCCTCGAGTTGGACCATAAAGCCCTTGGGCTTAGTGGTTTTGCTTAATTATACCCAAGGGCCAAATTGAGATTGTGTAATAGCCCTATTAAATAGGACGAGGGAGCACCCATCCCCCTCATCTCTCCTATTTTGCATTTTCTCCTTCTAGAGCTAGGGTTTCTTCCTCCATGCTTTGATCTTGAGAGGGGTCCACAACTCTTGTCGAATTTGTACTCATGAGTGTGTTTAACAAGAACTTCGATCCTTTGCTTTAGTTATTTGCACAATGTTACAAACCATTTTAGCAGAACCATGTTTTTTGACCTAGTTTGTTGTAACATAACCTAAGGAGAGTGGATTTGAGGTTTGGGAGAGATGCACCATTGTAAATCTTGTACATGGATCTTGCTAAATCCTTGGGTAGAATATATCTCTAACCTTGCAATGGAACAATAGGTTCATTGATGATTTATTAAAACCTTTTGCACATGCATCTGTGGGGGTCTCACGAGGAGATGAGATTCAGAGTTAGGGAGATACCTCTGTCTAAACATTGTGAATGGTGTGAATTTGTAGTGTCCTTTTTCCAAAATTACCTCGATTGCACGTTATGTTGCACCACCCACTAAAGTTTCTAGCATGTACTTAGTTGCAGTGCCTTGAGGATAGAGGTAAGCCCTGTCTAGTGTCATAACCATTGGATCAATGCTAGGTGGAAACCAACCAATCCTCTTCACACAAAATGTCTTATGTGTAGAATTTTTCATCGTTATCCAAAATCAAAACATTTTCTACCATCCAAAAATACCTACCTCTAGAAGCTTCGATACTTCACCATGAAGAAGCATGATTACTATCATATTCATTTGTCATCAAACTATTCTATAATCTTTCATGGAAAATATCTTTGCTCTTGTATTCTTCCAGATTCTTCTAGACGATTGTTAACGGTTGTTAACAATGAAATTTGACTGCCAATTTATCACAAAAAGAGGAGAAATTAACAAACTTATTCACATATGCATTAACTATTAACCAAGTTCCACATGTATTTGGAAAATATTATTTTACAGGACTTATAAACAAATACATGAAATTTCAAGGAGAATGCGCTTTCCAGCACACTGAAAAATGCAAAGAAGAAGGATACATGCATCAAAACGCCGCGCCGGAAACGATCGACTGCACGTTCAATCAGCAACGAGGAGGTAACAAAGCAGCGCCACGTCGAAGATGGAGGCCACCTGGCCAACCCTGGTACGGTGGCGGCCGCCAACAGAGGGCGGTCGCCACCCCACTGGCCTGTCTCGCTGCCATACTTTTATATTGTTTGCATACTGACATCCTAAGGGCTGGCGGTTCCCGCGGTGCACTCCGAGGATGTCGCTAGAAATAGGAAGGAAACTGACCTTCTCCTCCTATAACTTCATGTCTCCATCCCCTCCTTGGATACAACACAAGACACATTTGGCATTCAACACTTGACATTCGTTATTCTGCTTGCTTGTGGTTCTGCTTCCTGCTTCACATGGCGCCTCGTTCCATGAAAGCTACAAGCTAGGGTCTAGAAAAGTTTCCTTCGAAAAGACACCTGGCAGTGGCAGGTCACAGCAGGCCTCCACGGCGGTGCCTTCTGCAACCACCTACTCGTCCCTTGCAACTGGTAGAGAGTATATATTTTATAATGATTTCTTGAGTGTATTTAAAAATATACTCTTTGAACGGTATACTCTTATATATTGTTATATATATTTTGGACTTTTACAGGCCTAGGAAATAACAAGCTACGCGTAGTGCACCTGCTAAGCCCATGCTCGCCGTTGAAGGGGCTCGGGAACCTAACGGCGGCAGATGTCTTGCGTCGTGATGCCTCTCTCATCCGGCGCCGTTTCTCATCACAATCTTCTATGGTGGCTGCACTGGGCCCATCACCGGCAGCGACCATAATCCCCGCCAATGGCTCGTGGGTTCACACGACCGTACCGAACACGTTCTATAGAGTGCTCGTCAGCTATGGCACTCCAGAGCAGCAGTTCCCGGTGGAACTCGACACCAGCGGCCTAGGCGTGTCCCTGCTCCGTTGCAAGCCATGCGCCTCCGGTTCCGACAATTGTGAACTGGCTTTCGACATGTCGCGGTCCTCAACGTTCGCAAATATCCTATGTGGCTCACCGGACTGTCCTACCAACAATTGTTCCAGCGGCTCCTTCTGCCCGCTCGACAAATTTTCGTTCAATGGCACGTTTGTAGAGGACGTGCTCACACTGGCGCCGTCCATTGCCGCCAACAACTTTAGATCGATTCTTCTGCATGGATGTGGATGAACCTTTTATTCACCTGCCGAGGGATGGGACCATCAGCCTCACCATGGACCCGCAACTCATTGCTATCGCAGCTGTCGTCGTCGGGAATAGCCCCCTCTACCACCTTCTCCTACTGCCTACCGTTGGCCCCGAGCTCTGTAGGCTTCCTCTCCCTGGGCGGCGATGCCACCGTTAAAGACAACAATGTCACCGCACACGCCCCGCTGGTGATCAATGAAGACCCAGAGCGAGCAAGCATGTACTTCATTGACCTCGTTGATATGAGCCTCGGTGACCAGGTCCTCCCGATCCCAGCGGAGACCTTCAGCAAAAATGTCTACAACCTGCTGGATGTCGGGATCACCTTCACCTTCCTGGTGCCGGATGCGTACACGCCGCTCCGTGATTCCTTCCAGAAGCAGATGTCGCAGTACAAGAACCTCTCGTCGCCTGGGTTCGCCGGCTTCGACACATGCTACAACTTCACTGGATTGAATGAGCTCGTCATGCCGCTTGTCCAGCTCAACTTCAGCAATGGTGACAGCCTGATAATCCAGATGGACCAGATGTTGTACTATGATGACACCGGCGCCGCTCCATTCACCATGGCCTGCCTTGCCTTCTCCAGCTTGAATGCTAACAGTGCCTATACTCCGCCGTAATTGGGACGTATAAGCTGGCGTCCACAGAAGTGGTGTATGACGTGGCCGGAGGAAAGGTTGGCTTCATCCCAGGGAGCTGCTAATATGTATAACAGCATATATACAATTAGCATGGAGTCCATAATATATATGTTGTTATATTTAGACACCTTCGAATTTGCTTTCATCTTAAATATTTTGTCATTTCCCACTTCAGTGCAATAATGTTTACTTTGATCTGCCACGGCTTCCAAATGAATAAAACTTCAAGTTTCCTTGTGATAATGACTCATGCAGATATGTCCTACACTTCATGCTTTGGATATCATCTGTGTAAGACGACTGCTAGTAAAAAATGTAAGAGAGAAGGGAGAAGAGAAGCTAACTGTAACCTATAATCCGCCTATGTTATGAAACTTTGTAAAAGGAAAAAATGTAGATCACAGGTGACTATACAATTAGGCTGATAGCTGTCAGAGATGGAGATGACAACTGCGCTGGCGAGCTTTGGTGACCATGTTAGTTGATTGATGACTCTCACCAAAACTCACCTGGTCTTGTTTGCTTAGCTTTGAAGATTAATCATGGTTTTGTTTGTCTTCATATATACAGGTGCGTGTATATCTCAGCAGCTGTCAGTCACGACAAAGGTTTTACGCTGATTTGTGTGCTTGACTTGTTACTTAATACGGATTAGTGATGGCATCTTTTAACTTTTGAAATAGCATAACCCAAGAAGCACACAATCTACGCGAAAGGGTTTGGAGTAAAAGTGTCTTTACTTTTGGCATACATAAAACCACAAAACAGAAACATTCCCATGTATAATCTGTTAATTTGCATAGTTGTGTAATTAATTCTAGATTAATTACCTGAGAACTTAGCAACACCAAATTATAGAACACATACACATAGAACCCAACACTACGTGAAAAATGATTTGTAAGAGCCAGGGATCTTGTTCCGTAGGAGCCGCTGGTGATTAAGCCGCCCCTACAAATAATTCTCTATTTATAAGGGCACCTCAATATCCAGCCGCTCTTACAAATCGATTTGTAGGGGCTAGATATTGAACCGCCCCTACAAATGAACGTTGGATGATTTAAAATAAAATACTAAAATTTAAATTTTTTAAACGGCCTCAGATGGAAAAATATTCAAAATAAAGTTTGTAGATCTTAAAAGTTAATGAAATTTTGCAGATAATAAGAGTTCATCTTGTCATGCAAAACTATGTTTGTATTTAAAATTTAAAATTTGAATATTTTGAACGACCTCGGATGGAAAAACACCCAAAATAAAGTTTGTAGCTATCGAAAAGTTATGAAACTTTTTGGTTGACCAACTTTTGATTTGAAATCATCTTGTCATGCAAAACTATATTTGAATTTCTCAAATTTGAAATTCCAATTTTGTAAAGTACCTCGGACGAAGAAACTTCCTAAATGCAAAGTGTATATCTCTAAAAGTTATGAAACTTTATAGTTGAGCACTTTTTGATTTGAAACGGTTTAGAGCCTCAAATAAGCAACTTACACTCCGTTTATTATAATATGTGGGAAACCGAAAGCGCTTATAGACACATGTGAGTGTGTAATACAGTGGTTAAAGGAGGTACCACGCGAGCGAAAGGTCACGAGTTCAATTATGGTGAAAGCGAAGTGCACAAAAATCATAAAAAAAGCACCGAGCCTAGGAGCTGATGGGTGCTTACTATTGGGGCCCTTCGTGAGTTAAAAATTTTATTTTTTTAATAGTTTTACGTGATTTTTAGAAAATAATTTGTAGGGGTGGATCAAATCGATTTTTACGGGGATGTGGAGGGGGGGGGGGGGGGGGGGGGGGGTTGTGTTTGTGGGCGCTGGCCCAACCGCCCCTGCAGTGCCTGTCGGTCGCCCCTAAAAAATGTTTGTGGCGTAGTGCAACGGCCAACATCTGGCGCGTTTGACACTGCGTTGGCCGCCATCCTCTCAAGCTCCGTCGCTGCTTTGCAGTTGCATTGCATTGGGAAAGCAGCATGCCAGCAAGTCGTGATGATTTGCGTTGCATTGGTGCATAAGTCTTGCGTGAACTCCAATAATCATCCTTTGAGTGCTTCTAAGGCTACAATTTCATCGCGTTGGTCGTGCCGCAGTACTTGTGTGGTCGTGTCTACAAGAAAAGAAAGGACAACCTCAAAACACCAACATTATTCCCATATGTACCGATGTGAAGCTGTTAAATTAATTTGGCCTGTGATTACAGATTTATTGTTCCCCAGGAACTTAGCACATAGACTAATGAATCTGGCCCGTTTGACATTGTCCCTGCACGGCCAGCCAGCCAATATATATGTGATATATTTTTTGTTTATCGGATTGGCCCATTTCCCAAGCTCCATCGCTGCTTTGTTTACAAGCAAATAGTAGCATGTGTGATTAGCATTGATGCACTCTATGGCAGCAAGTCGTGATTTCCATTAATCATCCTTTGCAGGCTTCCGAGGTTACAAATTTGGTCGCGCCGGTCGTACGTGACGCGTATATTGTGAGGTGACGCGTCGTCCTCCTCCGTATAAATATGAGCGAGTCCTTCTACAACAGAGGTGAGAAAGATTAGAGTCCCAAAGAACCCTCCGTCGTTGAGTGGGGGCGATCTCCAAATCAACACAAGAACTGGGCGTATGCTGCTGCTACTCATCGTCCCTGTACATTGCCTTGTGGGTGCAGAACGCAAAGTGCAGCAGATTCTGAGAGAACACGTAGAAGTACAGGAAGGGGTTACTACAGGAAGATCTCGCCAAGGTAATTAGTGGATCAAAAATTCGTTCTGTTCCCTGCTGATCTGCAGTAAGGTCGCCCTGATCCCGTGGCTTAATGTCTTCTGAACTCCGAAACCTGATTTGCTATGGCAGTGTTCTAGTGCCTGACGTACTGATCTAATACAAATGCTAGACCTGTTAGGGATCAAAAGCTTGATCTGTTACATCGTGGAGGCCAATTTAATTATTTATTCCCTGAGTACTTGAACCCTGAATATTTGGTTGAGCAGGCCGACGATAGGTGATCCCTTGATGTCGTTTAGATGCAGTTTGGCAGGAAACCTACAGAACTGCTAGTTACATTGTGTCTCAGATTAAGAATACTAGACGGCTGAATTAGATTTTGTGATTAATACGAAAATTGTAGAGAATTTTATGTAGATGTCTTTACTATGTCAAATCATGTGTTTTGCTGCCATATAAAAATAGTTATGAAAATAATAAATGTCTGCCCTGGGAATAGAGATGGTGCCGTTTGGCCATTTTTATTCTTATTTTTATTGGTTTATTTGGAAAATAGAAATGTGGGGAGTCATTGACTAAGCGTAGAGACATGTATCTACTCTTTGTATGTTATGAATGATTTATTAAGTAGTTGCATATATTTATTTCTATCAGGAAGTGGTTCTCATAATCGTGCTTGATGTGCTTGTCGATGTCACTTTCTTCGGTGAAAAGGCAAGTAGCTTAGGGGTGAGGCCAATGCTATGTTTATATTCATGTCTTGTATTCTTTTAAAATTTAATAAAGTACACTATATCAAGATAATAATTATGGATCAGTGTTTTGCTTGCCGCTTATTTATTCATTGTTGCTTGAAACAATGATCGTTGTCGGTTGATGCTCCATTTATGCAATTTGAAGAATATATATTCATATACCATTCATATGCATACATATGCATTTTCATATGTCATTAAAGGCCGGTCACCGCCATCATGCTGAGTACTGGTACATGGAGTTGCATGATAGGTTGGCATCGTCCAACACAAAACTCTCAATGGAGTTGCATCATGACATGCATATATCATTTACTTGATGACTCGGAGAATGTTAATATCTCGATGACGAATGTTTGAATGTCGCTATAATATGGAGTTGCATATTTTATTAGTGTGATATCTTTCTCGTCTTTATGGATATGCATATGTTTTCAAATCTAATAACTCAATTGTGAGATGTGTTTATATTCATAGCCGTTGCTTGCTAAGTTTGTCTCACCCCTTTACTTATTTACAGGTGCATAATTTTTTTGTCAAGCATGATGGGCTTGGGACTTAGATGCACGCACGTCACTTCATCATCACCAAAATAAATATTTATGTTTTAAAAGTTTTGTTTACAATATGGCACTTTGTCTAAATTAGAGTGTTACTGAAGTTAAATAAATTATGTTGCTGAGATGATACAAATATGTGGCATCACCCACGAATTTGATGTTTAAGTAGTTCATCTATTTTGTTAATGATTTATTTAATTATGCTTGTGATATGTGATCCTTCTTGCTGTGTTTTTAAATAAGTTGCTGCCCAAATTACTTATTTCCTATAAAAATATTAGTTTTAAAAAAGTAGGGTGTTACATTTGGTATCAAAGCTCAGGCATTAGATTCTCGAAAAAAATATGATATAAAAAGACACACTTGCACTTGCAGGATGGGTATGGATTTGCATATCATGCATACTTTTCTACATCGAAGTGTTTTTGTTCTAATATATTCTTTTGTTCATGTTCATGGCGTATCTCACCATTATTGTTAGTTATGATATAAGTGTAACTATTATTTTTTATTATTTACATATTCCTTGTGTGATTCTATCATTATTGTGTGTTTTTTGAAGTGTTGATTGTCCATAGTCCTTGTCAATTTGTTATGCCAGCTTCTTTAGTTTTGCAATATGGTGTTTTATTCATAGCTACATGTTTAGGGTATTGTATTTTTTTCTTTGCTTGAGTCATGGTGATGTTATGTGACTTGACTTATTTTCTTAGTGGACAATAAAAAATTTTGTGAAACTTTTATAGAAGCTATAGTATGGTAGTGCAGATGGGTGGAGTGGAGGGTCCCCACAATGCCTTTTTTTCTGCACTGCTAAGTGTGATTTTCTTGAGCGATAGGTTATGGCCCAACTATCCATATACAAAGAAAATAGTGGGATGGCGGGTGGATTGGCCCCCATGTCATTCATTCTAACTATTCTCTCTTGATATATTAGATTGTTGGACCGTTATGTGCCATTGCATAAGATGTGGTGATGTTTGAACCTAGCCTTGGAATGGTGCATGAATTTATTTTAAGCACGAGGCAACCTTGCACTAATAATAGGGATGCTTTGAGAGAATTATCTAAGTAGAGTTCCTAGTGGTTACGAGGGTTACATGTGTTGATGTACTCTTTGAAGAGAGCATGATAGCTCCTAGCGTCCAGTTATGAGAACTTGTACGTTGAAATGTTTTGGGTAAACTGGTTGTTTGAAGCCGCACAAGCTTTAGTGTTTTATGGAATGATTATGTGCTATGAGTTGCCTTAAAGTCATCAATGACTTAGTTTTGAGTAGGTTTAGGCTTAACTGAGTGGGGCGTCGGGCCAAATAGAGTTTAGGAAGTTCGATCCATGCCTAATGGTGTGTGTAATGTGTACAATCCTCCTAATTAAATAAAGAGGGTGGTGTTGCTAAAAAAAGTTGATGGAAAGCAAGTGGTGGTTCACACTTCACAGTGAAGATTAAAAATACAATAAGAAAAACTTTAAATATACCAATCTATAATAAATATTGAGACTTCCATTCTTCTTTGTAACCACAAACCAAACGGAAAATATGAAGAATTTGCAACTCGCAAGAAATACAATAAGAAAAATGATGAATAACAGTGCTGGGCCTTCGAGGCCTGACATGGCCCAAGGAGCGATCGGCACAGGAAACGAAATCAAGTCCCGCCTTTGGCTCGGCGCACTCAAAGCGAGCCATCCCCTCCGCCGCCGGTACCCCCCTATGAGGAGCCGGAGCCACAACCCCTCCGCTGCCGGTGAGGTGCGGAGCAGTGAGACGAGACCTCTGTGGGTGAACAGCAAGAGCGTAAGGCTACTGATATATCACTGCAGTAGGGTCTAGGTCTTGTAAAGTCATGTGTATTCATCTACCGTTATTACTAGGGTCTGTATGTGTTTCTGCAGTTGGCGTTTTGCTTCCGTCTTCCTCCAATCAGCAATCTGCCAATTTGATTGGTGTTCTGTCTTGCAATAGTTGAAGGGAAGATTCTAGAGTTTCAGTTTGTGCTTTTATATCGCTTTCAGTTCATCTGATATCTGCTATGATCAAATAAGTGGTGAAAATTGAAAATTTTTAATCTTTGTACTCTGAACTTGATGTGGTTAAACCTGAGACTCCTATTCGTTCTTTCGGACTAGCTCAGTACTGTCAGACTATAACAGAAGCTATAATGGAAGCAGTGGCGGAGCCAGCTTCTACTTGTGACTAGGGCCTCTGCCGGCGGGCGGAAGCGCCGGAGCGGCCGAGCGCCGAGCGGGGAGCGCCGGAGCAGGATCCCGGCGCGGCGGCGGCGGCGCCCTCCACTGGCTCCGGCGTGGGGCCTTCACTGCTACTGGCCTGCTGCAGTGGTGCTGCTGCCAGCGGGCGGGAGAGCAGAGCGGGGAGCACCGGAGCGGAATCCCGGCACGGCGGCGGCGGCGCCCTCCACGGGCTCTGGCGTGCAGCCTTCGATGCTGCTGGCCTGCTGCAGTGGTGCTGCTGCCGGCGGGCGGGAGCGCCGGAGCGGCCGAGCGCTGAGCGGGGAGCGCCGAAGCGGGATCTTGGCGAGCGGGGAGGCCGGAGGCAGGACTGCAGGAGGCCGAAGGCAGAACTTGCTGGGGCTGGGGCGGCCGGCGCGGCGCCCTCCACTAGCTGCGGACGGAGGCCGGAGCGGGCGATAGGCTGGAGCGCCGCTGCTGAGCACGGGAGGGACTCGGGAGGCTGGAGCGCCAGAGCGGCAGAGCGGGATGCCGGCGCGGCGGGCGGCGGCGCTGGCGCACAGGGCGGCGTGTGGGAGACCGACGCGGCCGCGCGGTGCTTGCCTGTGCGTGTGAGACTG
This sequence comes from Bothriochloa decipiens, assembly GCA_023333625.1. NCBI lineage: Eukaryota > Viridiplantae > Streptophyta > Magnoliopsida > Poales > Poaceae > Bothriochloa > Bothriochloa decipiens. Next base: position 2,182,757 of record CM041647.1, read on the forward strand.
CGAGACGAGGCCGGTGTGGGTTGCAAACGAGTGAGGCCAAGTGCCCTAGCTTTCAGCTAGTGGCCTCATGGGCCTTTGATACTGGGCTGAACTACTGTAAAATTACATGGGCTATACATGCTTCGTGGGCCGATGACTAGGGCCCAGGGCCCTGGGGGCCTGGGCCACAGATCCGCCGCTGAATGGAAGGAGCCCACTTCACAAAATTGCATCATGTGTTTCTGTCAGACAATACTATCATACTGTGAGACTCACTTCACAAAATTGCATCATATTGCTTATTTGCTTATTGGTGGATTGGGCTGGTTTGATCTCGAGCGCTGGACCAGCAGGGTGGGTTGGGTTGAGTGATCAGCCTTTCAGAAATAGAACGCTTGGGTGTGGGTGCAGTATGGATTTTGGCAATTAGCACGTTTATGCTTGTGGTCTCATCTGTTTCAATTTAACATCTCTTTATATATATATATATTTTTTTTCTCTATTATTATTTTTCTACTCAAATTACTCCTGGGTAGCAAAATAGAGATATCATTAAATCATTAATCTTGTGCCAGTGGTTGTTGTTGTGCTTGTGCCCATTCGAGTTACAGCCTTGCAGGTACGAAAACTGCATTAGTATGACTAGTATCTTAAACTCATGCTGGTACAATAAAACCTGAAAGTGATGCAAGCTGTTCGTGACAAACTTGCTCAGTTTCTTTATGGATTTTTTTTCCATATTAGCTTTATTTAAGTTTATAGTGCAGTTTTTATGTTTCCTTGCTTAAAAGTACTTTTTTTTCCCTCATGATTTGGTACTTGGTAGGATGGAAGCATCTAGCTTTCTAGTTAAAACTTTCAAAATATTTGATTTTGTTTTCAATACAATGGGAACATTTTGTTTTCAAATTGCTTTGTAGCACCTCTAATTTTTGCCCATAGTGAGGGCGTGGGGAGCAGGGGAATTGGGTGGTGTGATTTCTGGAGATTCGATCTAATCGTCTTCCAGCGACTGCAACTTTAAGTTTGCAGTCGTGACATGTTTTATCAAGCTCTCAAATCAATGTTCACCAATCACTTCCCATCAGATGCTGCTTTGTTAAAATTAGAGCTCAGTTTATTAGCTCATGGAGATTCTATCAGCAAGCTAGGTCATTAACATCTGCATCTAACTGAAAATTACTTATTGTTGTTATGTGGGATACTGAGAATCATATGTTTTAGTCGGCTTTGATCAAAATGAATTGTCCTCATGAGCCACTATCCCTCCTGTTAGCATGAGAAAGTTGAACCAAACATAAGTTTGTGGTTTTGACATTTTTATTCAAGGAACTGCATTAATCATGGTTAAGTTTTGTGCTTGTTTGACTCACAATTCGTTAGCTCTGAACCTTTCTACAAGCTTTAAACCTTTATGTTTGACTAATTCCAAATATCTCTTACTGCATAACAGGTGGGATGGACTCAACGATGGGCATGGGTACTGCCACCAGTGCTGGTGTATGGTACACAGCTCAAACTCTGGCTCTGTCTCGCCCTTCCATCTCAGCGTCATCTCTCCGAAGCCCTCCACCAATTTCAGCCACGGGTACTACTGCCCGTGGTGGTTTCCATCCTAGCTCTGACTAGGATCATCATCACTACGAAAAACAATACATGCCGATTGAATCGTACTTTCACGGGAAGGAGTCGCTGAGGCAGCAAAATGATGGCGGCCCGGCCCCTCCTCTTTGTCCGCAGAAGCCGCAGCTATTACACCACTGCCTCCACTGAGGACATGGTCATCTCTTGCTCCTCCATGCGCCTTCTCTCCACTCCTCCCTTTGCCAATCTACCTCCACTCTCTACTATGGTTCTATCTATCGACTCTCCTGACCCACATCCACACTACTCGGGGGCTCCTCGCCGCCCTCCGAGCTCCACCCTCGCCGGCTCCTCCTCCGGCCGCCGTCGCCACCATTGGCGGCGGCGGCCAGCGGCGGTAGCCCTCAAAAAGGGTCTCCACCGCGAGACCCCTGTTGGGTGATAGAATCACACAAACATAAATGAGATGAGAATAAACTACTGATCACAATATATTTCAATCTGAATTATAGTTTTACACCTCGGAGGGTATTTGTAGGGACCCCGACTTCGCGACTACACCAAAATTACAAACACGACTGTGAATTTCCTATACATTTGGCTAAAAGACAATGAGCGAAGTGATAAAACACACTTCTCTCCCTCTATGTATCTCTTCTGGATGATCTTGGCTTTGACACCATTTCTTGACATGGCAAATGTGATAATAGATCTTCGAGCGAAGCCGACACGTCAACTTTGCTGAGCTCCAAATATCACGCGAAGCCATTTTCACCCCTTGACCTGGAAAAGACGAAAGTTATCGGGCGAAGCCTAAAATGAGATACGCGAAGTTGCCACGTCATCTTCACTGGTTTTCACTCCTCTTTATATATTATCTGACCAAAAGTCCATTTTTACTCCAAAGTTTGGACGAGATGTTTCTGTGTCAAAGTTGTTCCCCAACACCCCCTCTCCCTCCACCCCCTGCTAATCCCGCCCCCACCACCTCACCACTCCGGCGACCATGGCGGCCTAGAGATGGCCGGCCTGGACGAATCCACGGCTCTATCGGCCAGATCCGCGGCTTCCCCGACCGGATCCGTCGTTGGGTCCCCTCGCTGCCCCTTGGTGGGTGGTGACCGGCGTCCATGGCGGGCGGCCAGCGGCTGCCCGGCTGGTGGGCGGCGTCCTTCCAGGTTCCCATGGCGGTTGGCCGGCGCCCCTGGCCGCCCGATCGTCCCCGACAACTCGGCATATGGGTGCTCCACATCACCCCATCCCTTCCTTCCAGCGGCGCCCCATCCCCCCTATCTTCCGGCCGGGGCGGTGGGGTCTCTGCGCCGACGGCGCCTCCCTCCTCCCTTTGAGTTTGGCTGATGGTGCTCGGTGTCGCCGTGGTGGCGGGGCTGGTGGTGGTGTGTGGTGTACGAGTTCTGCCATGGTGGCAGGGCTGGTGGCGCACGCCGCCCCTTTGCACCGATCTGCTCTTGGGTTGGGATGGGATGGCATATATATTAAGATAAGAAAAGGCATCGTATATATTTTTCTCGAATACGAAAAAGACATGCATATCTTTGTATTTAAATAGAAGAGTTATTATAACCGCGCTTTCGTGCGTTGTTGGGAGTTAAGATATTATATGAAGCGCCGCTCCCGCACCTTGCATCCTAAGCGGATTACTCACAAATTAAACAACTTGGATTGCGCACACCGGCTTCGATCCATTGATCGGTGGTGGCGTCATGTGCTGGTGCCACGTCGCCCGCAAAGCCGTCATGGGTGTGCACCGTCGGTGAAGTGCTACCGCATCGCCTCGGTGTCAGAGGCAGCGGGGTCGTCACCGAACATGGCCTCGTACTCCTGCTTGGCCTCTTCTTTCGGTCTTCCCTGAAGTGTTCTCAGCCGTTGCATGACGAGGGCCTCCTCGCGCTCGGCAACCGGGATATTGGCGAGCAGTTGTGTCGCTATGCGCATGCTCCTGAGGCATCAGATATATGAAAATCTTACAAACTCGTCGACATAATATTAGAGAGATAATAAAAAGGTGTTGGACATCATTGACCAATATGAAACTGTGAAAAGCAATCCATGGGGGCCAAAGAACTACGTAAGTCTAATTTCTAGAATTTGACATGCTGAAATGAACCAAAGCTTCTGGTGGCAGATTGCTGCAACATGTGAGCTCACAATCAGGGTAGTGACTCCCTGAATAGTGCCTTGATCATAAAATAGTTAGTAAGTGATCCAAATTACCTTGCAAATTGCTGCAACTCCTGTGAAAACACCAACATCTACAATCCTGATTTGACCTCACGATTTGGCCGCCAATCGTGACAAAGCTTTACTAGTTGGACAGACGTGGACCAAGACTTGCGCCCAAGTTGATTTTAGAATGAGTCCAATATCACATCACAACAAAAACATCATAAATCTAACATGGACTATATGGTTGTCATAAGGTGTTTGTTATTAGTAGGCACATTAGTTGGTTGTAGTGTGCGCGATCACCACAAAAAAACCAGATAGGAATTTTTTGTAGACGAACCAGCTGTAGGCTATTCTTGGACGAGCTAATTTTTGTGGAAGCCGCACGATACAGGTCGCACATCAACCTTAAAACTGAAAAGTAGTTGCCGTGTTTGACGGACTCAGAGTCTTGGTTCTATGAAGGAAGACAGATAAGGTGGCACAATGCACGGTGATGTAAAACTGGTTTTAGATCCTGGCTGGGGCCTAAAGCCAGCTGCATGTGGGCATCCCGCTCATCAGTCATCATACATATTTCCAATCAAACCAGAGAGTCCGCCTGCCGGCACGTACAACGGCAACCTGGCGTCTGGATGTCGCAGGGATCGCGGATGAGCGTCTGAAAGGCCGGGGTCTCCGAGGCGGCTGCAAGTACGTTCTGTGTGACTGCATCCACGGGCAGGCGGCTAATCGTGCTTGCCGGGCAGTGGTCCGGTGGATTGTGGACCATTTCTCCCTCGTGCAGGCACAATATAATTTTAATCTATATCTGTTATATGTTTTCCTAAATTGGTAGACAAAGTGATATAAGGAAAGCATTTTTGACAGAACAGAGCAATCTCAGTGTTGAAAGTTGTATTGTAAGCAGAGTATACCTGTTCCATCAGTTGTATTTTTACTAGCATGCATAATGTAGTAGCCAAAAGAGAAGCACGAACAGGTACGTTCACAATCCATGATGGCAAATGGTTCAATCTCAACAATCCCACAACACCACTCATCTCAGGTGCAGATTCAGAACCATCTGCATGCATCTACAGGATTATCAAGTCTGAAAAAAAAAAAAATTAGCATGTGTCAAAAATGCATATGAACCGGTACTTTCAGCATCCATGTTTTGACAAGTATAAATGAGCCGGCAAGGCAACAAGGAAGCTCCTAATCAATCAAGCAGCCCACACCGTAGTACCACAGGTGACCAACGCTGCAGATTCATCAGAAATTCAGAACCAACAGGTTCTGCCATCATCATCACCCTAATAATGCAACCCATGCATTTTTTTTTTTGACAGAAGTTGTATTAGAAGCAGAGTATACTTGTTCCGTCGGTTAGAATTTTACTAGCATAATGTAGTAGCCAAGAGAAAAGCGTGATTATTACAAGATGATTATTCCAATTCAAGTACTCAACAGTCCCACCATACCACACCTCATGTGATGCTGCAGATTCAGAACAAACTGCATGCGTCTAACGGTTGATCAGGTCTGAAACAAAAAAATCAAATTAACATGTGTGTCAATTAATGATCACACATAGTAGTAGGTTCAAATGTTTGCATACGAAATGGTACTTTCAGCATCAATATCAATATTATTACAAGCAAATGAGCCGGCAAGGCAAGAAGAAAGCAGGGGATCTGGTGTCTGACGAGTATCTATTAATCTCAAACGAACAGCCTGCTTATACACGAGACCAGAAGGTGGACTCTGCAGCTCCTATATAGCTAGCTAGTAGCACTAAAATTTGCCTTCACCACATGTATGCTAGTATCGTAACTTACCAGCTTGCATTCCCCCTTCAAGTGCCACCCCCGCTCACAGGCCGCAACATCATATCTATCGGTATGCTACCCTGATCAGTGTCGTCAAATACAAGCCCTGCACCACTTTGAATAAACTCGAAGTTGGCTACAGGTCGACCTGGGTGCATGTCTATGGCATTCCTCGACGCCGAATGTGCAGCTCTCCATTGGGTTCGGTTTGCACCCCAGAGCCCAATGCATACGTAGACTTCCCTGAGGCGTGACAGGTAGTCAATTCCTATAGGCACAGCGCCGTACCTGTCCTCCCACCCGGCGGCCATGAAAAATAGATCGAGCTTTTCAAGCTGCGGCATTGCCCCAACCACAAAGGCCAGGCACCATATCCTGCTACACCAAAATTTAAAATTCTTCAGAACAGGGAATCCACTTCCAGGGATGATGATCTTGTCTTCTGGAGTTCCTTCCATGTACAACTCCAGGTTGATAAGTGAGAGAAGCTGTGCAAGAATTCCAACATCTTTTTTCCAACAGTTGCTTAACAGTAAGTCGCAGGTCACAGAGGTTATGGACTTGGATGATCCATTCAGGAAGACTTGAGAACTTGTATCCTAGGAGTATCTGGAGATGACGGGAGGCAGCGGGTGCTGTACTCAACGGATCAGAGCAGGGATTGTCCTTGTCCATAGGAAAAAAGAAAACCCACATCTAGACATTTGAGGTTGCAAAGCTTTCCAAGGCAAGTCTGTAGAACTTCCCGGGTTTTTTCCGCAGTCCATTCATTAGAATTTCCAATAATGTGACTGATTTTAAGACTGGTTAAATTGGTCAATTCCCCATGACCCTTGATATTGTTTGGTGAGCAGGTACGTCCATTGTGTAGAGTACGCAAGGATTTCATGTTACCAATCCCGTTTGGCAACGTTGTGCTAACTGGAATAATCAGATGCAATAACCGGCTCAAATGAACTATATCCGATGGAAGTTCACAATATGGTTGTTCCTTAGGCAACTTTGTAGTAGCAGAGATTTCAAATGTTTCCAATTGCTGCATGCTCCCAATTTTACTAGGTAACACCACCGTGGGACCACCACTTGCTATAATCTTTAAATATCTCAACTGAGATAGATAATGTATCTCACTAAAGTCTAGTAACAGCGGTGGATCAGAACTTACTGTATTAACTTCAATTCCGAGAACTCTGAGATACTTGAAGAGTTGAGAAGGAGGTAAATATGAAGAGGTTCCAAAAACAGCTAGTGTTCTTGTTTGGGATAGCTGGACAGATCCTGCTACCCTATCACCTCCTGCACCATCCAGGTTGAGAGAGAGTCGACGAATCTTGTCTTGATGTCTTGTCGTATCTCGTATATCATCTATTACAACCACAAAATTTTCTTCTTGGGATTTATGTAGGATAAGGTCAAGCATCATATCATGGACCTTGCAAGACGTCACTTCACCATTATAGTCTGTATCTATAGGCTGAATCAAACTTCTGTTGATAAGCTCATTAAAACAACCCTTTGCAATATCCTCAACATCTATCCCACGAGCTTGACATATAAAACCTTCGGCTATCCATCGTTTCGTCAAATCATTCTTCTTAATTATGAAGTCCTCGGGGGTAAATACCTAAATATAGCATGCAAGTCTTCAAATAATGAGGGAGATTTATATAGCTGAGATTCAATATCTGTCTCATGCTCTCCAACCTTGGGCTCATTTCAAAATTGGAGCCCAGAGAGTCCCTTACATATTCCCAGTGCATTTTTAGTTTGCTTGGCTTATTAGCTATTAGGATAGATATTGTAATAATTACAAGTGGCAAACCACCACATTTTTTCAAAATTTGAGCAGAGACTTCCTTCAAATATGGAGGACAATCATCATCTTAACCAAAAATTCTTTTGAAAAATAAGCTTCTTGAGTCTTGGTCACTAAGTGGCTTCATCTTGTAAACACATTCAGTGTTCTGAGTGCAGCTTCCTCTAGCCACAGTTTCAATTTGTGCAGTTATTAATACTCTGCTACCATTAATCTTCTCTGGAAGAGTACATTTGATGATATCCCATGCAGAAGCCTCCCAGATGTCATCATCAATTACAATTAAGTACCTGACATATAAATGCATGGGGGGTAGCAACCATGAGGATAGTGTAAAAGGCTAAAAGCATCATCGATTTCAACATCCATTGAGCAGGATTCAAGAATAGAATAGGGACACACATCAACTAGTCAATCTTAAGAGAACATGGGGGCGACTAAGTTGAAGTGGTGGCGTGAGTCATGATAGTTGTACCAAAGTTGAGTGGTTGAGATAAGTGGGTCCCCCCTAAGTTGTATGGTTTTTCTGGCCTAGTTTTCAATAAAAAAACTGGGCTGACACTTGCCTTTTTTCTTTCTTCGTCTAATAAAAATAACGGCAAAGCTTTTGCCGTCCTTTCTAAAAAAAGAGAACATAGTGAAACAAAAACAGAGAAATCAGCAAGTTGAGTTGTTGATTACAGAATACTAGTATGCTCAAGATCGAAGAATGACATGAAAATGGAACAATTATTTCTAGGATGGCATACCTCTTGTGTAGAAGAGAATTTCGAAGCGCACAAATGAATTCAGAATCTCCCCATAGTTCCATGTTGGTGCCCTCGGGAGCTACATAGCCAACTTGAGATAGCATAGTCCTCAGAAGCTTCCTAATGTTTGGATTTTGGGACACAGACACAGAGGCACGACACTGAAACTTCGCCTCAAGTTTGTGATAAATCTCATTTGCAGGTGTTGTCTTTCCCTAGGCCTCCAAACCCAACAATAGAGATCACCTTGAGCTCATCCCCTCCATCCATCAATTGAATTAGTTCATCCCTGGGGCCATCAATACCTACAAGGCTTGATGCCTCTGCATACATTGCTGACAACCGAGGATCAACGATTGTGTTGGTTGGCCTGGAGGCAACATCATCAGTCTTCTGGTACCTCATGCGCCACTCCTGCGCCTGCACAACGCAGACCTTAAGGCCATCAAACTTTTTGGCAATGTCATGTCGAATGTTCATGGTCATCCACAATGCCATGCTCCTCTTTATGAACCCCTTGAATCCCTTGAATCTCACGCTCGTGTAGCTTCTTTGAGCAGCTTGTACTTAGATTTAATCAAATCACCTAGCTTCGCTATGAGGGAGCCCATAGCGTCGTGAGATGCGCTAACCACGGCAGCCTCCATGGATGGCTTGGCCTTTCTTTTCTTGTGCTAACACTCTAAATCTCTTAAGTTGATGATGTGAGGTTTTCTCAATTTCAGTCCTGAATCAAAGATCAAATAAATAGACAGATTCAGATGCTCCATTTTCATAAATAACATCTAGTTTATTAGTCTACCTTACAATCTAAACTTTTAATTTGGGGAACAAACATAAAAAGAACTGCAAGAGAATAGAGCGAGATTCACTAAGGTCACTCACCACTACATGTAACAATCCTAAATTGCAAACACCGAAAAATGCAACCAACAAATTTTTTTCTAAACAAATACATGTATGTTGCTTGACATGCTAGCATTGCATTGTAACTCCATCACATGTGTCTTAATATAATCTTAAGTCACATGTGATTAACTTCTCTTGTCTAGCACCTAATGTGTCATGAGTTAAGCACCAATGTTGCACACATGTTTGTCCCATGTTGTACCCTCGTACTCATGTTGCACAAGGCTAGACTCTAGAGCTCTCCTCTCATCTAAATTCCCTCACCTTGCTCAAAGCCCCTCGTTCATTGAAATCATGTATCCAATGTACTTCTTTGTTTACCCCCTTGTACCATAAGTCTTGTATCGATGTTACACATGTGACTCGCCCGGTTGCACCCTTGTACCTATGTTACTTGAGACCAAGCTCTCGAGCTAACCTCTATCCACATCACCTAACATGCTCTACCATTTCCCTCAACTTGAACAAGCCTCTTACCTTGATATTATATACCACATGATACCTTCCTATGTTTCATATGTTGTTCCTCAATATTGTTTCCAACATGTGTTTGGCACCTTAAATAAACACATGTATCCCTATGCGAGGACCTTGCACAAGTATCACTTTTCCCTACCTTGTATTTAATTTATCATATGTCATACATCCATATTGCATTTTTAATTCAACAAATGTGGTTTGAATTTTATTTGGATTTTATGTGATGTCTAATGAAAAGACCAACAAATATTTATTTGTATAACAAATAAATATCTACTATGGGGATTATACCCTAACATGACCTATGACCTATATGTATACCATGAAGTATTTTACAACACACTATACAAGTATATATACATATATTTCAAAACAGAAAAAGGAAAAGCCTTTAACATATAAGAGAAAATGGCAAAGGCCATTTTGGCCCATACCAGCCCAACCCGGCCTCTCTCTCCCTCTTCCTTTCTTTTTAAGCCCGCGAGCACAGCCCACCCACGAAGCCAGCCCGGCCTGCTTCCCTCCCTCTCTCTCTTTCTCTCGTGCCTGCACGGCCCACGACGGCCTAGCAAGGAAGCCAGGCCGCCCGCACCCGCAGCAGCCAGCCGCAGCCGCTGACGAGTGGGTCACGCAATTGGATGCCACCTGTTATCACCCCGGCCCCCCACTCCTCTGTTTTTCAACGAAGCAGAGCGGTGCCACACGCCGAGCCTCGCGGCCAGGCCAGCCTCCCCCGCCTGGCGACAAGGAAGCCAACCGCTCGCCTTGGATGCCCTCGCCACGTAAGCACTGCGGGCCCGACAGCCCCTGGTACAAGATGCCCACGGCCGCGGGCATCATTCCCTCACGCGCGCACCCGTACTCCCGCACGCACGCTATTCCCCGCTGGTCTCCTAGCCTCCCGTGGCCGCCAAGGCAATCGCCACACCAGACGCTGGCAGATGGAGCCCACAGCCCCGCCGTAACCACCCCGTGGAGCTTCAATCGGACAAGAGCCCCTCTTTCAAAACCCCGACCTGTGCTATGGCCATGGCGCTCTGCTATGAGAGCGCGTAGGCCGAGGCCCCTATTGGTCTCATGGACACACTTGTGCACACAAGGCCAAACAGAACCACGGCGTCGGGAGGACGTCGACCTAGACCTGCCTGCCATGTCCGACGCCACGGCCACGCCCCACCGCGGCGAGGATTCTTTCCGGCACCGCCATGCACTATACACCTTCTTGGACTCCGGATCCGTGCCCGTCATGACCTAGCATGCCCCATGCACACGCTAAGCCTAACGAAAGCCCACTGGTGACCTTGGAAGCAGCATCATGTTGCCGTCGGTGTTCCTCGGAGCACCACCATGGCGAGGCTGCCCTGCCCGACTCCGGCCGCCTCACAGGATGGGACCGTGCCGTAGAGCTCCGCCTTGACCTGCTGCACCAAGCTAGCGAGTTGATGAAGCCGTGGAAAGCTTGTTCTTCCTAGCCACGCGTCATCACCTTGTTGGACCCATGCCAGAGCGCCGCCATGCGCTGCCACCTTGAGTCACTGCTCCGGCCATGTCTTCTGAATAGGCTACGTCGTTGGGCATCCACAACGACTGCAACACTTGCTGCATGGTCAACGGGAGTGAGACGTACCCACCAAGACCACCGTCTGTGCGGGTACCGTATCTGGCGGAGCCGCCGCACGCCTCTGCTGCGGTTGTGCATCGCTGGACCTCAAGGTCACCGCCGGCGAGGTCTGTAGCATCGCCCGAACCCGTATTGGGTCCCGTATGGTCAATTCGGCCCTGGATGTGCCCATGCACCACGCCGCCGCTCGTCGTTCCAGCACCGCCGCCAACACCATAGCTGGGGATGCAAGGGAGCACCGCGGCCACCGTTAAGGACATCTACCTGCTCGCCTTGACCCCAGGATGCGTTAGCACCTACCAATTTCCCCAGAGGACCACCGTGCCGCCGGATTGCACTACCACGCCGCCACGGCTAGCTAAGGATAAGGATGGGGAAAAGTTTGGATCCGCCGGAGTCAAGAATGGACCATGTCCATGAGAACCAGTGACGCTACGGGTGGACCCAGCAAGAGATGGAGCAGCATGGACCGAATTCCATGAACCGCCCTGGCCAGTTGACTCATCGTGAACTCGGTCCATGTGGACCAAGAGACGGTCCGTGGACCCCGCGAGTGCCCGTTATGAGCCCAACCTAGGCACGTGGTTGCACCAGGAGCTTGACATGTGGCGGGCCTGACCCGGCCCATGTCTGGCCCATTCGGCCCGATAACGGCCCATTAGGGTTTGACCATTGACCGCGGTCAATGCTGATGTCAGCAGTGATGTCATCTCGGCCCCACCTGTCAGCAGTGACGTCAACATGGACCCACTCGTCAGTGATGACGTCAGCATGACGTCAGTGCCGCATCAGCATCATCTTGCCATGTCACCAGTACCACATGGGCCTTTCACAGATCAACACGTGTCACGCCCTGGATAATCCAGCCTTTTATCTTTTTTATATATATAAATCTTCGAAAATTCATAACTAATTCATACGAACTTAGAAAAATATGAAATAAGAGCCCAAATTTTCTATAAATCGAACTCTACATCTTGAGCTAATGTTTGAGTGCATTTGGATCTTTTTGATATTTATTCATTGTTTGTGCTATTCTATAGGAGTCGCTAACGTGACTATTGAGTCCCGATTTCGGAGTCGTTGGAGAAGCGATATGAGGACGAGTCTACAAACACGATCGAGGAGGCCCTGCTGATCGACTACATTGATAGAAGAAGACTTGTACCACTACTACCTCGACATCGCAGGTGTCATGGCAGCACCTTCTTTTAAAAATCCTATTAGGCATGACTTATATTTAGAATTGCTAGTGCTTTACTTTTATGCAATGCTTACACCTGAGATAGGTTTGCATGGTAGAATATTACTTGATAGCCCCTACCTTGTTGTAACCTTTCACCTGCTTACCTGCTGTTATGTTAGCCACATGCTTATCTGCTATATATTTATATATATACTCCACTCACTTATATTTTGTTACGATGTGATGAACCTTGGAGGGTCTGGCAGGGATGCCAGGCTTGGTGTGTGTGTTGATGGATCAGATGGGTATATGAGCTGATGCTGTTGTATCTAGGTTTGGGGTGGAACTTACAGTAGGGTGTAGGATGAGGGTTGAGTCGATCGAGCTGGGATCTACGACGAGCTTTTGGAGCGAGTCTTGCCGTGGGATGAACCTGGACATCCCTGCGAAACTGACCTATGGCGAGTCCATGAAGTGTCGACAAGGAGAATCCTAGGGTGTGAGTCTCTGAGGGATGGAACCCAGGACGAAGGTGCCGTGGTAGCATGTTAAAGAACGACCCTGATGAAGACATCCTTGCTTGGTCACACTTAGGAACTATTGTGCTGGTATTTGGATCATAGGAATCCTTTGCATTCCGTAAGCTCTCTATGATGGGGAGATGGCTGGACTACTTGGTAGAATGATTCCATTACTGCAGGTTGCGAGGGTGGGCGGTAGGATGAAAGTTGCCCATACCGTCCTAGATGCTAGTATCACTTGGAGGGGCCCGGTACCACGCTTTCCCACTCTCAACTTGCCCGAGACACGTTTCCGGAGTTTCCAGGGTTGAGTAGCATGATGGCATCGTTCTAGTAAAGCAAGCAGCCGGGAATCAGCCTAGGTAATGTACATGACAATGATGGTGATCTTGTGTAATGTGAAACCTCTGCAGAGTGTGTATGGTTGATCGATCGATACATATGCCGACTTGTCGGCTATGGACCTTTCCTGTGTTCTGTTTTTCGGACTAGTGAGAGGAGTGTTCTACCTTCCCCGAGAGTTGCTTCCGGCCGTAAGCCCTAGGTTGGGGGCTGCGGGCCGCTGAGACAGGCCGAGAGAGAGTTGGCCTGGTCGACCTGAGAGTAAGTCTGGAGGGTGGTGGTGGTGATGGTGATGTGGTGATGGATCTGGGATGGATAGGATGGTGGTTGGTGTGTGTGGGATACGAATGTGTTAAAACTTGACTTATTATTATAAACTTGATTCTACTTGCATGCATAGAAAAACCACAGCCAAACTATAGGATCGCCAGATCCCTTTGTTTCTTTTCCACTAAAGCTCATCAGCGCTGAACATGGCCTGCACACATCAGGTAGTGTGCAGATTTACCTGCTTCACAGTGATGTTGGAAATAGAAGGATTAGGGGGTCTCGTGTCTACGCTCAAGATGGTTGATGAAGATCCTTCCGCGATCGTTCTCTTACTTCCATAGCTGTTCTGGATGCTTGTACTCTGATGATCCGCCATGTGGCGATGTAATAAATAATATAAGCCCTATTATTGTATTCCTTTATCTAGTTTCGATGTATAGATTTGATTATCGGCTATTTTATAATAATGTGATAGATTATATTTTCATAGTATTATTCATTCTGTGGATTTTTCCTTCGTAGAAAATTTAAGGATGTTTCACTACGGCAGAGCCTCTACTATTGCCTCTGCTTTCTTAGCTTTGTAAGGTCAATCCACAAGCTGCATGAAAACCATCTGGGAAAGAGAGGATCGTGGGAGGCTTGGCGCTGCCGGCTGGGAGATCTGGAATCACATTGGAAAGATTGCAATTTTCAGTCAGCTGTGAGACGATCTAGTATATACGAACTTCAACAAAATGAGCAAGATGCAAATCAACTGACGTACCTAGTTCTGTGTAGAGAAAAAAAGTTGGGTGATGGAGCAGCACGCCATCGCAGATCTAGTGATGTGGTTCTTCCCCAACGGCAGCGAAATGAAGAGGGAGAGGGCAGAGAGCAGTGCCCCTGGACATGGACGATGTAGTTTGGATCCAGAGCTAGGGGGACAAGAGGGACAACGCGTGAATTGAACGAGGAAATAAGGAGGCAGAGGGGGTGCAGCGCCATCAATTTTTGTACGATGAACAAGGCCCGCACAATGATTGCTTTGTTCACCAATTATTGATACACCGCGTGTTTCTTGTTTCTATCCTTTCCCTTTTCCAAAACCGCAAAACAGAGAATTATTATCATGGTGAAAGTTTCCAGTAAGTTGCGTTATAAAAAGAACAGACACCCGTTGGAGCAAAGCTACAACTCGGAGCTTCTCCACGTGGAGTTGGTGGATCCGGATTTTAAAAAATAAAGAGCATACCCAGTCCCGAGCAGAGCCTGATTTAAATTTTTAAAAGTTAAAATGAAAATTATGTTTTTTTTTATTTGAAGTGGGAGTATTACCCTTAGGCAGCACTTGGGACGCAATGACGTACACTCTTACAGTTACCAGTAACTCTCGCGGCTGACCTGCTGGGACAGCTGGGCGCCAGTCTGTGTTGGTCTAGCGTGTCTGCCTCAATAGGATTACTCTTTGTGTACTAAAATAGATATCATTCTCGATTTCTAAGAAGTCAATATTTTAAAATTATAGACAATTATATATCAAAATATATAAATATTTATGCTAAAATTTAACTTACATGCTTCCTATAGCGTTATCCTTTTTGAGAGGGAGGGGAACGAGATGAAGGTTGCGAGGAGCAGTAGATGAGCTAGGACAGCGTGTGAATTGAGTGAGGAAATAAATAAAAGCGGTTAGTTAGAAGAAGGCAGACAGTGCCATCAATTTTTGTTCATCAATTATTGAAAGCCATATCTCAATATCTGTTATATATTTTCCAGCTGTACACAACATGATACAACGAAAGCATTTTTTGACAGAACAGAGCATTCTCAGTGCTAAAAGTTGTATTGGAAGCAGAGTATAGTTGTGTTTTATAATAGCATAATGTAGTAGCAAGAGAAAAAGCTTTGATGAACCGGTACGTTCACAATCCATATGATTGTTACCAGAAAATAAGCTGGCAGAATGTTCCAACTCAACAATCGCACCACACCAGACCTCTACAGGATTATCAAGTCTGAAAAAATAAAATTAACATGTGTAGCACACTCCGATTGCTTGCGCACCCTTGTGACCCGGCGTTCTGGTGATCTGCAACGTGCACTCCAGCGGGCCATTTGCTCCATTTAGCAAGGCTCCCCAGTCTCTCCTGAATTGGAAGGATCTGGAACCATCTGATGATCCTGCAGTTCAGAACCAACTGCATGCATCTACGGCTTTATCAAGTCTGAAAAATACATATTATTACACAATCATACATAGTAGCTTCAAATTTTGACGTATGAACTGGTACTATTATTTATTACAAGTAAATGCTGCAGATTCATCAGAACCAACAGACGAGCCTCTATTAATCTCAAACCAACAGCTCGTACTCGAAAACAGAATGGTGGAGTCAGTGCTCCATGGAATCCTCCATCATTACCCCATATATATATATATATATATATATATATATATGGGCATGACGAGAGATAAACAAGCAGTCTCGGACAACACGATCGAGAAATAAATACAAAGGGGTGGATGCAGGTTCGTGTCGCTGGAAACCAAATCTGCTACGCTGCCTTTCAACTCTAAAATAGAATGGTTGCAGGTTGGCCTCTTCAACGCAGAGCTGAGACAAGAGACCCTGTCCTGTCATGAGCAACCCAAAAGCACTGCCTGTAGTTAGTCATGCGTGACAGCGTGAGAGGAAGGAAATCAAGGAATCACACCTATAGCTATGCTAGTATCCACTCGTATCGAAAGGAAGTGGATCGAAACGTTACGTACCAGCTTGCATTTGGCCTTCCACTTCAAGCGCTGCCGTCGCTCAAATCCTCCTCCTGCTCCTCCGGGGTGCACGTCTATGGCATTCCTCAACGTGGACTCTGCAGCTCTTCTGTTGGATTCCCTCGCACCCCAGCCCCAAATGCATACGTATATTTCCCTGAGGCCTGACAGATGTTCGGTTCCTGCAGGTGCAGCGCCGTACCTGTTCCACCCCTTGGCATTAAATTTTAGCTCGAGCTTTTCAAGATTGGGCGTCGCCCCTGCCACAAAGGTCAAGCACGATATCCTGCTACAGCCAAATGCAAAACGCTTCAGAACAGGGAATCCACTTCCAGGGATGATGAACAACTCCAGGTTGATAACTGACGGAAGCTGTGCAAGAATTCCAACATCTTCCACAAACATTTGCTTAATACAAAGATCCAGGTCATAGAGGTTATGGAGTTGTATGATCCAATCAGGAACCCTTGTGAACTTGTATCCATTGAATATTTGGAGATGACGAAAAGAAGCAGGTGTCGAACTCAATGAATCGAAGTAGGGCTTGCTGCTAGGATAAGCTGACACATCTAGATATTTGAGGTTGTGAAGCTTTTGAAGGCAAGTTTGTAGAATTTCCCTGCCTTTCTCCACAATCTCATCATTAGCCATTTTAGTAGAAATACAGATGATTTTAAGACTGGTCAAAATGGTCAGTTCCCCCAGACCCTTGATACTGTTTGGTGATTTACAAAAATCAAAGCTGTGTAGAGTACGCAAGGATTTCATGTTACTGATCCCGTTTGGGAACATTATGCCACTTGGAATAATCAGATGCACTAACCGGATCAAATGAACTATATCCGATGGTAGTTCACAAGATGACTGTTCCTTAGACAATTCTATTATAGCATTGATTTCCAATGTTTCCAATTGTAGGTAACATCACCTTGTGACATTCTGCTACGATCTTTAACGCTCTCAACTGAAATAGATGATGTATCTTAGTAAAATCTAATAACAGTGGTGGATTGGACCATTCTGTAATTTCAATTCCAAGGACTCGGAGATGCTTGAATAGTTCAAAAGGAGGCAAATATGAAGACGATGTCCCAAATATTGCTAATGTTCTTGCTTGGGATAGCTGGACTGATCCCGCTATCCTGTCACCCACTGCACCATCAACGTTCAGAGAGGGTCGACGGATCTTGTCTTGTCCTGTCATGTATCGTGTATCATCTATTACACTGACAATATTCTCTTCTCGGGATTTACGTAAGATAAGATCAAGCATCATATCATGTACCCTGCATGACATCACCTCACCATTATAGTCCATGTCTATAGGCTGAATCAAACTCCTGTTGATGAGCTCGTTAAAATAACTCTTTGCAATATCCTCGGGATCTATCGCACAAGCTTTACATATAAAACCTTCGGCTATTCCCTCACTAAATCAGTCTTATCAATCGTGTAGTCCTCAGGATAAATACCTAGATATAGCACGCAAGTCTTCAAATAATGAGGTAGATTTATATAACTAAGATTCAATATTTGTCTAATTCCTTCCAAACTTGGGCTCATACTAGATGTTGTGATGATTGCAAGTGGCAAACCACCACATTTTTGCAAAATTTGAGCAGACACCTCATTCAAATATGGAGGGCAAGCTTCCTCTGAACCAAAAATTCTTTTGGAGAATAAGCTTCATGAATCATGGTCATTAAGTGCCTTCATCTTGTAAACCCATTGACTATTTTTACCACAACATGCTCTAGCCACCGTCTCAACTCGTGTAGTTATTAATACTCTGCTACCATTAATGTTCTCCGGAAGAGCACATCTGATGATATCCCACAAAGAAGCCTCCCAAATGTCATCAATTACCATTAAGTACCTAATAAGTAAATGAATATGGATGGTAGCAAGTATTAGGATAGAGTAAGTGAAGATGTGATAGTATTCTCACCAAAGATAATTGTGGCACTAAAAAAACTCTATGAAACTTCCAAAGTGGTTTTGCTGAGAAGTTATGATGTAGATAAGTTATTGGGGAAAAATCTCAACCTGGGTTGTGTGAGAAGAAGTATACATAGTTGAAAGGTAGGCAAAAAAAATTCTGTATTGTTGTACTCGACTGCATCCAAACAAGGCATTAGTGGAAAACAAGGACAGTGCCTCGTGGTCTATATATATAATTTTATAATAAAAAAAAGAAAATGGTTGTGTTACTTTGGCTCAAATATGGCGATGCCAGAACACAGCTATGGCACAAAAATATAAACAATAGATGATGGGCCTTCCGGTTTTTTAAGTAACCATCTATCAATACTGAATCTTAGTTAGGTACTGTTGTGAACTTAGATGATACTTTGAGGGTTGTAGCATGCAGAACAGATATGAAAAGTAATTTTTAGAATTGTAATAGCGTTTATAAACTTTTATTTATATAAAGGGTTCCTCTTGTTTTATATGTTTGTGAGTTTCAAATTATAGCATAAAATGCAAAACAGTTGAACACATAATCTAACTATTTTGACTGTACCTTTGGTCCATACGGAATTTTCTGAGTGCACTAATGAAATCAGACTCTTCCCACATTTCGATGTTAGTGTCCATAGGAGGTACAAAGCCAACTCGAGATAGCATAGTTCTCAAAATCTTCCTGATGTTTGGTTTTTGGGACACATAAACAAAGGCACAACAATGAAAATTCCCCTCAAGTTTGTGAAAAATCTCATTAGCAAGTGTGGTTTTCCCAAGACCTCCAAATCCCACAATAAATAACACCTTTAACTGATGTGGAGGCACATCCTCTTCATCCATCAACTTTATGAGCTGGTCCCTTGGTTCCCTGATTCCGACAAGGTCAGATGTTTGCCCATGGAGTGCCAACAAGCGAAGATCAATGGATGTATTATTTGGTTTTGGCACAACATCAGTCTTGTACCTCCTGCCCCGTTCATTCACCTCAACAACCCGTCTCTTCAGGCCTTGAAACTCTTTGGCGATCTCGTACCGAGCATACATGGTTGTTAGCAAGCTCATGCATCTTTCCATGAATCCCCTGAGTATGCCTGGACTGGTGCTGGACTCACATCCGACATGGTGGAGGAACTCAGTTATGCTGTCGTCGATGTCATAGGACAGTTCACGTACCTCCTTGGCCCAGCACTTGTCTTGCTCATCAGGTCCCTCTGCATCTGAGATCTTCTTCAGGAACACATCCATGCTCTTAAGCTCAGCTTTGAGGAACAAGATCTGTCCCTTAGTACCTGTGAGCAGCTTGTACTTGTCTGTGAGCAGTTCACCAAGCTTCCCGTGCAGAGAGCCCATAGCACCGTGCGCCACGCTCACAACTGCACCCTCCATCGCCTTATCTATATCTATATCTTTGCTTTGATTATTACTCTCCCTTTGACAGTACGAGGTTTCTTTCCCCTCCTGAAACAACCAACCAAAATCAATATATTCAGAGCTTTTGATAGAACCAA
Organism: Bothriochloa decipiens; assembly: GCA_023333625.1. Lineage (NCBI taxonomy): Eukaryota > Viridiplantae > Streptophyta > Magnoliopsida > Poales > Poaceae > Bothriochloa > Bothriochloa decipiens. Next base: position 2,202,443 of record CM041647.1, read on the forward strand.
TTAAAATTCTAGTCGTTGTCTCGTCGATATGGACCTGTAACTCCACTTTTTTTTTTTTGTGTTGCAGTGTAAACCGAACCAAGAATGTGAGGAAGAGTGTGAATGATATATACCTTACACTTTTCTCGTTGATATGAACAAAGAATGATTTTTCTGGAGGGATCGACTAGAACGACAAGGTTCTTGCTGTCGGACCTAGTTTTCCTTCGAACTGCAGCCTCGGTAAACCTTCACTGGTGTTGTGAAAACTGGCTGCTCTGGCAAACGGCAGCGTGGCTTTGAAATCCAGTACTGAGAAGCAAAGTCTGAGCTAATGTAATGAAAACGATGAGAAGCAAGGACCAAGTGCTGAAGAGGACGACAATTTTTTAGTGCGTGGTGACAGCAGCGAGTGCCAGTCTGATTAACGTAATGAAAATGATGGTTTTGACAAATTGCCCAAAGCCCTTTGAAGTTCGGGGTTTTCTAAAAACCACCTACTAATCTAAATACAGGGGAATTTACATATTTACCATCATTAAGAATGCCACTTATCCGAATAGCATCCTTAGAATGCCTCTTACAAATTTACCGGATGAAAGAAGTTGCAACACCAGATTTGCCACTTTTGCGCATGTGGCATGCCACGTCTAACTCGTTGGTGCCCAGTCAGCATGGATACGTGAAATGTCCTGGCTGCCCCTGCCCTGCTTCTCTCTTTCCCTCTCCGACAGCTGGGTCCCGCTGATCATGTCACTTCTAGGTGGGTCCCTGTCGTCAGCTTTCTCTCCTACCTCCAGCACGTGAAGAAGGGAACGGAGGGCCGATGGCCACCGGGACATTGGTAGCGCAGGTGCCCTGGCCGTGGGCGAGCAGTTGCACAAGGCGCAATAGCAACACGTGTTCAGCAAGAGCGGAGTGGAGCTTAGAGCGAGCACGCGGTGTCCTGTGCTGCAGAGGAGACCACCATCGCCGCCATTGCCGACCCGAGGTCGAGCTCGCCGATCTCCGCATACACAACACCTCTCCCCTTCCCGTCTCCTCCGTTGGCGCCGCAAGAATCCGCCGCAGCCATCTGTCCACTCGGGTGGCTCGAATGGCGCGGGACAAGCAGCGACGGTGGGAGCTCGCTGCTCGGCCATGGCATTCGCGGTCGTGCTCAAGGACAGAGGGCGAGGGAGCGGCCTGAGGCCTAAGGGTGATGCTGGGGCCGAGGTGATGGAGCCACAGCTCGCCCGCGCCATAGCCGGAGCTCTCCACGGGCACCTCAACAACACCGCCAGCACCGGGCTGCCTGCTGTCAACTGTCATTGTCGTGTCTCCATGGAAAGCCGCCGGCCAAGCTGAGCCCTGCCTCTGGTGCACACGGGCCTGAGGTTGCTCCTCCACCACAGCTTCCGCCGGCCCCCTTCTCCAATGGCTGAATCGGCCCAGCCTTGACCCGTGCTGTGCTGGAGATTGGGGATGAAGATGGCAAGTGGGACCCACTTGTCAGTGGCATGAGATTTGGGACTCTGCTGTTGGACGGGGAGAGAGAGGAGATAGACTGGGGGAGCAAATGTCATTTCCATGCCCTTGCTGATTGTGCCCCAGCATGTCAGCTCGACCTAGTGTGCCATGTAGGCAAATGTGGTAAAAATGAAAGACGTGCGACGAAACGATGCTGATTTTGTAAATGCCATCCTAAGAATGCTATCTGAGTAAGCGTCATCCATAATAATGATAAAAATGTAAAACCGTTAAATGCCAAGCTTTGATGCTGCACTTAGAAACCTACATGGACACATGGAAAACTCACTGGTCCTTGGAGGACTTCAAAAGAGTATCTTGTGCGAGTGCCAGTAAACGCTACTACTCCCAGGCCAGACTTTGTAAAAAGAAAGAGAAAAAAAAGTCTGTTGTCAGAACATAGTCTCAAGGAGTACTTTGCAATTATTCTCTTATCTTAATTGACGTATGTGCCTGATGATTTGATTTGTACATATTACGTCAGAGATTGGTATGATGCCCATATCAAATACAGTAGGTACTGAACGAACGTCGTTGTCCAGGAAAATATACAAGTAAAACGGAGCAGTTGGACGATATGGGAACAACTGCACAAGCTACATCTGACGTGGACGAGAGAGACATATTATTATCGATTGCTTAAAAACTAGCTGTTTTCCCGAACCCAAAACAAGTGCTGCCAAAGCTCTGGCAGGTGCATGTCGATGTCACTTGTGTTTCTTTGCTTTTTAGTTTGCTGTTAGACAGTGTAGTTCTGAACACCGTGACGAACCAATTAATTTTCAATCTGTGCCGGTAAGCATTATTCAACACATCAACTAGAGCGATAAACAATGTTCTTTAATCCTAAAGTCGTACCAAGTACCAATGGACGACAGTTTAGGAGGCACTTCACAAGGTACCAAACCAAATGCCAATAAAAATGGCATGTTCCGTCCTGGCAGTTGTCGACCTTTCTTGGACAAGGCCGTCATTGGTTGCTGCGTGTCAGCTAGTGCCTTGTCTATATCGACCCTTTCCTCGACAATTCTATCAAATCAAATGCTGAGTTGAGCTCTATTATATATCATTCTCATTCAAGGCTTTCTTCCCTGCTTGTTGTATGGTGTTGGGAAAGGTGTTGCTGTCAGCTTGACGAGAGGTCGTCATTTCCGATGAGCTCTCTCTTGCGTGCATTGGTTGCTCGCTTATACCGAGGACGGCATCACAAATACGATGGGCACCGCTAGTCGTCTTTTGGTGTATTTTGTTCGGCAGTTGCGCTAATTGTCTTCTGTGTTTGTCCTTCGGCTTTTGTCTTTCCTGTCTAGCCTGACCGGGTTTGTGCTCAAGAAGGAACTATTGAAAATTATGGGCCCGAAGGCCCAACACACAAGGCCCAACATGAGACCAGGCTCCCCTCCAAAGCCGCTTTGCAAGCTTGGGCATTGCCCCTGTCATAAATGTCAGGCACGATATCCTGCTACAGCTAAACCTAAAATGCTTCAGAACAGGGGATCCACTTCCACGAATGATGACCTTTTCTTTAGGAGTTCCTCTAATGAACAACTCCAGATTGATAAGTGAGGGCAGCTGTGCAAGAATTACAACATCTTCCTCAAACACTTGCTTAACAGTAAGATGCAGGTCATAGAGGTTATGTTGCTGGATGATCCATTCAGGAATCCTTGAGAATTTGTACCTCCATGGAATATCTCGAGATGATGGAAAGAAGCAGGTGCTGAACTCAATGGATCAAAGTAGGAAGAGTCCAATAGACCCCATAAATCCACGTATCTATACCTCTATACCTATTTATAAAGAGACAAAATTTCTCTACCTCTTTTTTCTTTCACTTTTCCGTGTCCTATATGTTTACAGTTACAAAACCATAATTGAAACCATAATACCTATTAATAAATCTCCAAATTTTCCAACACCTTTTTTGTCCGCTCTTTCAATTTCTGTCCGCCACCAGGTTATGTCCGGATCTTTTTTTTATTCAGTTTTGTGTCCACTAGTGAACAGAACAAAAATACCATTGTCATTAGGATTTGAACCTTGGTCTCCGCTGTTCAATTACACCACAACACAAGTGGTCACATAATACGTAAGTAAAAAAAAGACTTACATAATGCTAAACCAAGCTTTTTTATTTAACTTCGTAACAATTTCAAATACTCATATCCGCTAGCCAAACAAAAATACTATAAAAATATAGTATTGATAAGTATATGTATATGTATATATATAAGAATAATCTAGCAAGACAATAAAATATAAATAATAACGTGTATTAAAATAATCTAGCAAGAAAAAAATATAACTATAAAAATATGATATTGCATATATTAAAATAATCTTGCATATATTATATATAATAGTATTAAGATATATCTACGGCTAGACTTCGAACTACTCTTCTATAGCTGGCTATAGAATAATTTCATTTATAGCCATGATAATTATAATACTAATTTATGAGATTATAGTAAATACTTACTATACGATTTACTATAACATCATGGTAAATAGCTCCATTATTACAGTAACACAATTATCGTAAATATTTATTCGTAGTTATTATATTATATTATTGTAAATAGAGGTCAATAAGTACTAATTAGTTTCAATGACCATCCATTGATATGTCTATGAAGTTACTAATTAGTTTCCGTCGAGAATGATAGTCCATATTCATTTTTGTTTAATTAGGTTACATAATCACCAAAAGACATACTCCCGCTTTATTTATTTGTTGGGGTCATTTTAGGGTCAGGCCAAATGACCAAGGAGGAGCGGCGCATGTAGTGTTGCCCAGTAATAGCTGCTTCCTTTTAACTCCGCCGGTGATTGTTGAATTAACTCGGTCAATGAAGAGGAGCTGCATGAGCCTGGGATGAGGTGAAAACCGCGGTCCTAGCTTAAATGACTCTGATTTTTGGAGATTTTTTTGGTAAGATGACTTTGATAAATGGATGGAGGAAGTCCATCAAGGTCCGCTTGTGCAGGCAAGGCGGCGAGCTTGGCTAGCATAAATTGATCTAAGTGGAAATCAGATCAAGACTTCGCGCCCTAACTTTCGCAGTCTACACTGCCAACCAGGTCCACTTGTCCAGAGGAGGCGGCGAGCTTGGCTAGCTGACGCTGCGAGGACCTCGTTCGTGTTAGACTGGACGTGGAAGTCCATAATGGCGGTAGCGAGGCACACAAGGCCAAATGAACGGGAGCCGCCTTAGTGCCGCTGTTGAGGGCAGCTGCTGCCACCGCACACTGTAAAATGAACATGTGACACCGCTAGCCATAGACATAGCCGTCTATACTCATGATTTATATTCATGCAAGTTAGATAGCATATGTTCAACCAACATATACTATATGATTCTAAAGTGTACTAGAGCAAATGACACAAGTTATAATTTCCTTTGTAACGCACGGACATATTTGCTAGTAGATATTTAAGGTTGCAAAGCTTTCGAAGGCAAAGCCTGTAGAACTTCCTTACTTTCTCGACGGCCTCGTCATAAGACATTTCATGAGGCCCTGTGATTTTTTTTGAAACGGCCGGCAGGAGCTCTGCCCGGCATATATTAATAGAGAAGTAGAGTAAGTTTAAACATGATAAAAAGTTCAAAAAGGAGTGAAAAACATAAAGTCAAGGAGCTCCGCTAGAGGACTACTCTCGAGGTAAGATCTCCTTGAGCCTCTTGGCTCCCGCTAGACACCAGGTCCTCACTTCCTCCTTGATTTTCGAAATTAGGCTTTCCGAAGTGGAATGACATCTTTGAAAAATCCTATTATTGTGTTCCTTCCGGAGCTTCCAAGCCACCAAGATTGTCAATGACCGGATGGCTTTAATAGGCATTCCCTCAGCCTTTCCGACCGCTCTCCACCAAATGGGCATAGATTCAAAGGAAGCCCAGCTTGAAGGGTCAGGGAACTGTCCCTCGATCCAAGTCCTTACTGGAGACCAAACTCTTTGGCTGTATTGACAATGTGCAATCAAGTGTACCGCTGATTCGTCTGTGCTATGGCAAAGGGGACAACAACGTATGTTTGGGCAACCTCTTCTAGCCAAGCGATCTGCCGTCCAAAGACGATCTTGGATAGCCAACCAAGCAAAAAACTTGCATTTTGCTGGCGCCCAGGGCTTCCAAATTAGAGTATCTAGTTCAGTGTTTATGGATCCATGGAATTATGCTATGTAAGCTGATTTTGTCGAATAATCACCACTGGTGTTGAGCAACCATTCAATATGATCAGATGTGTTCACATTGAGGTGTATATGCTGTAGACGATCCCAAAGGGCGACAAATTGTGTCAACTTCTGATGTGTGTTGATTGCTGGAATGTTTATGTCGTGCACCCATGAATTGCTCTACAACGCCTGCTGTACTACTTTGTTCTTCTTCTTGCTTGCTGAAAAAATGTCTGGAGCTATGTCTTTTGGTGATGCACCGTCCAGCCATGCTGAATGCCAAGAAAGAGCCTTGGCACTATCCCCAAGAGTAACCTTTGCTGCTGCATTGAAGAGTTGCCGATCGGTTTCATCACAGGGTAAATCCATTCCTACCCATGGTTTGCTTTCAGAGCATCAAGCATGCCACAGCCAGCGTAGGCGAAGCACTCTTGCAAACCTGTAGAGGTCGAGGATACCCAAACCTCCGAGCTTGGTAGGGCGGTTACAACGCTTCCAATTTACCTTGCATTTGCCACCTGAAATGTGATGAGCCCCGACCCATAGGAAGCGGCGTCTTTTGCAGTCAGGTTCCTTGAGTATGTCCTTGGGAGGGTTGAGAGCAGTTAGGAAACAGATAGGCTGTGAGGAGAGGACAGATTTCACAAGAGTATTGCGTCCTGCATTTTTTTTAGATAAGGGATTACAGAATCCGGCCTCTACATCCAAGGATGTACACAGCCAATTATTACAACCGTTCTTGATAAAATAAGCAAGCCAAAATCTGTAAAATAGAAAATCGGACTAAAGCAAACGATATAAGTGCTTCCACCCTCTATTTGATATCTCTAAAGCAATAATTTCCAATCTCTTGCTCATCTGAGTGAGGGCGTCCTTGGCCTGCTCATCACGCTGTAATTGGGCCCAGGAGCGTAGCCAATATGCTTCCCTGAAAATAACCTGCATAATAGAATTAGTTTTCAATTTTTTAAAAATTACATCATTCCGGCATCGCCAGATAGCCCAACACAGCGCAGCTGCACCCACCCAGATCAAACCTTTCATATTTTTTGGTTGATTATTCAGCCATGTACCAAACATATGGCTGATGGATCTAGGTTGGTTCAGATTAGTAGCAAAAAAGATGATTCGCCAAATCGTTTTAGCAAAGGGACAGTCAAGGAAGAGGTGTTGGATACTCTCATTCCTATTACAGCTGATACATTTCTGACTACCTTTCTAATTTTTCCTAGCCAGATTATCTTTAGTTAGAACAACCTGCCTCTGCCGAAACCAAAGAAAAATTTTTATTTTTAGTGGAATCCTCATCTTTCAGATCTTCCTATGTTGAAAAGGTGGTTGTGTATCCATGAGATGGTGATACAAAGACCGGACTGTATATAGGCCGGATGTGTTTAGGCTCCATTTGAAATAATCCGAGCCTTCCATCAGTTGTACATGTGAGATCCGTGCCACTAAGCTAAGCCATCCTCTAAGTTTGTTATCCACCAGAGCCCTTCTGAAAGAGATATTAAGAGGACTTGTGGCCAAAACTTTGGATACAGTTGTGTGAGGATCCCTCACTATATTATATAAGCTCGGATATTGAACTTTGAGAGGCTTGTCTCCTACCCAAGTATCATCCCAGAACCTCATAGTGGCCCCATCTTTGATTTTGAAGGAACCTTTTGCCAACACCTCATCTTTTATATGCATGAGGCCTCTCCAAAAATGAGAGTCATAAGGTTTGGCTGCCACTCGTGTTAAAGATTTTGATCTTAAGTATTTGTTCCGAAGCAACGATTGCCATATTTCATCTGTGTTTAGTAAATTAACTAACCACTTGGCAAGGAGGCATTTATTTTGACTTTGCAGATCAAGAATACCCAGACCCCCTTGTTCTTTAGGACGACAAAGGATGTCCCATTTGGCAAGTCTGTATGTACGTTTCTCTGATGATCCATGCCAAAAAAATATTGATCTAAAATGATTCTAGTTTTTAAGCACTCCTTTCGGTATTTCGAAAAAGGACATCATGAACATGGGTAGGCTGCTTAAGACTGAGTTGATTAAGACTAGTTTTCCCCCATAAGATAGGTATTTTGCCTTCCAGCAAGAGAGTTTTTGCACAAAGCGTTCTTCAACCTTGTTCCATTCAGAATTCAAGAGCTGTCTATGGTGTATTGGGATCCCTAAGTATCTGAAAGGGTATTCCCCTGTGTTACAGCCAAAGAGAGAAGTATAGAATTCCTCCATCTCTTTAGCTGCCCCATAGCAAAAGATCTCACATCCGGACTTCTTTGGTATGAGAACTATGTTTGCTGAGTTTAGGGGCGCAAGATGGATCGTGCGTTGGTCATAAAATCTCTGTATTGCAGCCATCAGATCATGCTTGATAATGTCCCAACAAGAAGCAAAGAAGGCCATGGTGAAGCCATCTGGACCTGGTGATTTGTCCTTCGGCATTTGGCGGATCGCATTGAAAACTTCTTGTTCCGTGAAAGGAATTTCAAGCATGGAGAGGTCATGAGGTGTAGTGGGAATTTTACTCCAATTGAAGTCCTCCACTCTAGGCTATGGAAGTCCTATGCAAGATGTGAAGTGGTTAGTGGCGACATTTTCCTTTTCTTCATGTGAAATTGCCCATCCATTATCCTTCTGGAGCCTTTGTATGAAATTCTTCCTCTTTCTAGAGTTGCATTTGAGATGGAAATACTTTGTGTTTGCGTCGCCCAATTTAAGATTGGTGATTTTAGAACTTTGCTTCTTTCTTGCTCGTTGAAGGACGGACAAGCCAATGACTCGGTGCTTCAACTGTGAACGAAACTCCCTTTCGTCAGCTGTGAGAGCCCGATTTTCTTGTGCAACGTCAAGGTGAAGGAATATTTCAAGGGTCATGTGCAGCTGCAGCTTGGCTCCTGATAATAATGATTTACTCCATTCGCGTAGACGCCTTGCAGTTCTATGCAATCTGAAATTCAGCCTGCATAGCGGTTCTGTATGCGGGTTGTGCTCTGTCCAAGACAAAAGCACCACCTCTTTAAAACCTTGATTGGTCAAATTGGTCAGTTCTCACAGACCCTTGATACTATTTGATGAGTTGCATAAATCAAAGCAGTGTAGAGTACGCAAGGATTTCATGTTACCGATCCCATTTGGCAATATTACGCCTCCTGGAATAATCAAATGCAATAACCGGCTCAAATGAACTATACCCGATGGTAGTTCATCAAACGATTGTCCCTTAGACAATTTTATAGTAGCATTTATTTCAAATGATTCCAATTGCTGCAAACTCCCAATTTCACTAGGTAACACCACCATGACCTATTGCTACGATCTTTAAAGATCTCAACTAAAATAGATGACATATCTCAGTAAAGTCTAGTGACAGCGATGGATTAGACCTTACTGTAATTTCAATTCCAAGAACTCTGGGATGCTTGAAACGTTGAAAGGAAGTAAATATGAAGAGGTCCCAAATATTGCTAGTGTTCTTGTTTGGGATAGCTGAACACATCCTGCAACCTTATCATCTACTGTACCATCTAGGTGGAGAGAGAGAGTCGACGAATCTTATCTTGATGTGCTGTCCTGTCTTGTGTATCATCTATTACTGTGACAAAATTCTCATCTCGTGATTTATGGAGAATAAGATCAAGCATCATATCATGTACCCTGCAAGAGATCACCTCACCATTGTAGTCTGTATCTACAGATTGAATCAAACTTCTATTGATAAGCTCATTCAAATAACTCTTTGCAATATTCTCAGGATCTATCCCACAAGCTTTACATATCAAACCTTCGGCAATCCACCGCCTCACTAAATCATTCTTATCAATCGTGTAGTTCTCAGGATAAATACCTAGATATAGCATGCAAGTCTTCAAATAATGAGGTAGATTTATATAGCTAAGATTCAATATTTGTCTCTTGCCTTCCAAGCTTCGGTCCATTTCAATGTTGCAGCCTAGAGAGTCCCTTACCCGTTCCCAGTGCTCCTTTTATTTGCTTGGTTGGCTGGCTATTAGGCTAAATGTTGTGATAATTGCAAGTGGTAAACCACCACATTTTTTCAAAATTTGAGCAGACACTTCCTTAAAATTTGGAAGGCAACCATCCTCTGAACCAAAAATTCTTTTAAAGAATAAGTTTTTGAGTCCTGGTGCGCTCATCTTGTAAACGCATTCAATGTTCTTAGTGCAACATCGTCCAGCCACAGTTTCAATTCTTGTAGTTATTAATACTCTGCTACCATTATTGTTATCTGGAAGAGCACATCTGATGATATACCACGTAGAATCATCCCATATGTCATCAATTACTATTAAGTACCTAACATGTGAATGCATTCAGAGTGTAGCAACCATTAGGACAGTGTAAATGAACATGTGAGTGCAATAACAAAAATGCTAGAAGTGCAAAACGACAGTAAAAAATATAGTCAAAAAACTTCATCACTGGTTAGGTTGATAAATTCTCCTATAGAAAACTTAGGTTAGCAAAGCCTTACCTTCTTTTAAAGTAGCTATTCCTTAACACTTGGACTTCGTTACAGGGACTGATGAGAACTAAAATGATAATTTGAGAAATATAACTTGCAGAATAGATATGAAAAGCAACCTCATGGAATTATGTTTCTTACAAAAATTGTAATAATTTGTTTGTATGGTTTATCTAGTTTATATGTTAATAAAAGTTTTGACGAATCTGATAAAGTACAAACTATTAAACATATAACCCAATATATTGGAGTGCTAATTAGTTGTTCTACTGAAACATCAATTAACAACGTGAAAAGAATACACAGAGACAATCAGCAGGCTAAATTCAGTACAGCACACTAGCATGGTTTTTTTTTTTTCACTACAGCACACTAGCATGTTTTTTTTTTTTGTGAATACGAACACTACCATGTTAAAGAAGTTGGCATCTAAAGAGAATAGACTAAAGCACCATAAACTAGAGTAAGAACACAACTAAAAGTTGGCATGTACCTCAGGTTTAGAAGAAATTTTCGGAGTGCACTAATGAATTCTGACTCCTCCCAAATTTCCATGTTGGTGTACATCGAAGGTACAAACCCAACTTGAGATAGCATAGTTCTCAAAAGCTTCCTGATGTTTGGTTTTTGGGACACAGACACAAAGGCTTGGCACTGAAACTCCCCTTGAAGCTTGCAATAAATCTCATTTGCAAGTGTAGTCTTCCCTAGGCCTCCAAATCCAACAATAGAGAGCACCTTTAGATCATCCTCTCCACCTATCAACTGAATCAGTTCATCCCTGGGGCCATCTACGCCCACAAGGCCTGATGCCTCTGCATACATTGCTAATAACCGAAGATCTATGGTTGTGTTGGTTGGCCTAGAGGGAATATCATTAGTCTGTTGGTACCTCATGCATACAACACGAGCCTTGAGGCCTTCAAACTCTTTGGCGATGTCATGGCGAATGTTCATGGTCGTCATTAACTTCGTGCTCCTATTTATGAATCCCTTGAATCCACGTGGCTTGCTGCTCAACTTGCTTTCCACACGGAGCATGTACTCACTAACACTGTCCTCAATGTCATAAGACAACTCACGAACCTCCTTGGCCCAGCGCTTGTCTTGCTCGTCTGGCCCAGTGTCTGAGATCTTCTTAAGAAAGACATGCATGCTCTCGAGCTCTACTTTGAGGAACATGATCTGTCCCTTAGCTTCTTTCAGCAGCTTGTACTCGGCTGTGAGCAAATCACCAAGCTTCACTATCAGGGAGCCCATAGCACCGTGGGTTGCACTGACCACAGCAGCCTCCATTGATCGATTGGTCTACTTTATTGTGCTCACTCCGAATCTGAAGCTGACGACATGGGAGGTTTTCTCAATTTCACTCCTAAGTCAAACATCAAATCGATAGATTCAGACACTTTGTCTACTATATAAAGAATAAAACTCCATCTGTCATTCTACGTACAGGAGAAGAGAACAAGAGAGGAGAGTGGAATTCCTTTTTTTTTTTTGTGCAAACAAGAGCAGAGAGTGTAATTCGTTAGTGTGCAAAGATTACTCACCACAGCTACTCATTACAGCTTCCATTAATGAATTTTGGCCTCTAGTTCCATTCTTGTGCTCGATTGATCGTTCCCAGTCTGACAGAGTGCAGTCCCTCAGGGATGCTTTGACTGACTAAGCAAGAAAGCTGTAGGAAACATGCAATTTCAGTCATCTAAACTACTGTAAATTACTAAGAAGATATCTATATTGACGAACTTTATCAAAATGAAAGGGATTTCAATTGAAGCCAACTTACATATATAGCTTTTCTGGGAAGAAATGAAAACAACTCAATACGGGAGTTGCAGCAGCACGCCATCGCCGATTGTGTACCACAGCCAGTTGATGTATGTGTGTCTTCCCCAGCGAGCTGGGAAACCAGAGGGGAAGGAGACGTATGTTGCCGACCGCGACGACGACATCTGTGTAGTAAAGTTGAGAATCAGTGCTCAGCTGTGGTGTGGTGGTCAGGTGGTGGTGCACGGTGCACCACACAAATTAAAATGCCATCATCTGCAGCATCCCACACAAAAGCTAGCGTTGGTTCTCCACAAAAGAAAGATTATTCTTCCTGTCCCTAAATTATTTATCATACACGGAGTCTTTTGTTCCCATTTCTATTTTAAAAGAGACATCTGAGAAAACAAAGAACTATTTTGTTTGAAAATAAATAGATTTTCTACATTTAAACATTGAGATGGTTTTCAGAAACAAACTATGAGTAAGAACGGCCTGGTACACACATCTACGCATGACGTGTCTTCCCAACGGTGCACGGCGAGACCACGACATTTGAGCAAGTGAGCTGTAGTGCGGTTCACCCACATAAAAAGGCTCCCCGCACAAAAGTAAAGCCAAAGTTGATTTATCTTCCCCAAAAGAAAGATTCTTTCTGTCTGTCAATTATTGATACACAGAGACTTCTCTTTTTCAAAAGGTAAAAATGTGAAAAAGAAGAACCATTTTGCAAATAATTAAATAAATTTTCGACATTTAAACATGAGAACTTTTACAATACTTGTAATTGCTTCTCATTGCTTGCCGTTGCCTCCTCAAAATATTAATTTTATAGGTAAAGGGTATCTTCGACATTGCGCAGAGTGCTCACCTCCACACCGCGCCCCGTCCCCGATCCCGATCCGCCCCGGCCCCCGTCCTAGACCCCGACGCCCAACACCAGCCAGCCCTATCGCTCTCGCACTCGTCCTCGCCCTCGCCGAAGCGGCGCCGCCGCCGTCCTTGCGGTCGCCAAAGCCGTCCCTGGCCTTCTGGCGCACTTGCCCCACCGCTGGCCGTCGTCGTCACCACCGAATCTGTCGCTTCTCCCTCCTTCCTGCCGCCCCCGCTTGGCTCGTGGCCCCTGTGCCCCTGCCCGTGCCGTCGTCGAAGACATCGTCGCGTCGGCCCCCTCGTCAGCTGCTCCCTCATCTGCAAGTGAGTTTCCCCCTTCGGCCCTTCCTCGCCTCTCGTTCTCGCCGCGCGTGCGTGGTGGTCGACGGAATGCCCATGTGCCGTGGTCTTTGTCTTGGCAGCTGAGAGGTGCTGCTGGAACGGTTCATCCTGTTCTATCGACGTCTATGGTTGCCAGCGACCAATAATCCTGTTTTTTTCTTTCTTTCCACAATTTACTGGCTGCAGTGTACGTTCGTCTAGGCGAAACCAAAGAATGTGTTCTGTTGTTGGCAGAAATAGAGTCCACTCTGCAAGTACTGCACCGAGCCCTGATCTATTCTATCCCCTTTTCCTGCACATGAACTAGGGATATTGTGAGAACTTTTTATCCGGAATGAAGAAAATCATGCCATTTTGCCAGCAGTAACAAGATGTAGTTGAAACAAAATAAAACTGAAATGGCTTACTTTTTTCTGGTTCACACTAGATCCCATTGGAGTGTTGCAATGGCAGCACAAGTGCGTAAGAAAGTTACAGCAGCAATAACCTCACTTGTACCTTTGGAAGCTTGGCCATCCTGAGTTATTGCAGAGAAAGTAGCATCTTGTTTTGTTGGTGCTGATGAGTTCAGTGCACCCACCGAGAAAACAATTGTGAGGAAGGTTTTGTAGCAGGCTTTGTGAACTTAGGATAGTTTTCTAAATACATCATTTTTAACCTGTGGGTGTGATCTACCAACTGAGATTTTTACTCCATTTAGTGCATGCTAATTACTTGTCATCACTAGTGGACAAACGAGTTTCTGTTTGTTGTATTTAATTCTTTGAAATGGATAAGCCTCTAGCACTGCATTCTGCAGATTCTAGCACTCATGCTGCAGCCATGCGTTGCCTGCCCAGGCTTGCGTGCAGTCAAATTAGTATCTAAAGGGTTTATTTTATTTTCTATTAGTCAGTAACCCCTTCCCATCAGACTAACTCTTTTTACTTTTGCAGGTTTTGCTTGGTCAATCTGGAACAGGAATAAGATGGCAATTGAACAGAAGTTTCGAAAACCACCTTCTCATATAGTTTACATTGCAATATTACATGCAGAAGTGGAGCGTGCTCTTTAATGTGGAAGACGGTCAGCGCATGGTAAAGTCAAGGAAAAGATCCTGCAATGGATGAAGGAGTTTAAGCCTAAAGAGCTACTGTCCACAGACGCTTATGAGATCTATTTTCCACAGTTGTAGGCTGCTTTGTGCTTTTCTGTTCTCAGCAAGACATGGCTCAGAAAATCATAGCCATGGTCAACTATGATCCTTTCAGTAATAACCATTTTCAAATGGATGTGTCGTAAACATTTGTGTTAAAATGTTTTCTGACATGTTTGATGGGATTTGGACTGAGCTGACAAGTATTGTATAGATGGTTGGACTAGATGATTATTTCTTCATGGGCTTGCATTTCTTTGAGTTACAGTATATGAGTTGGTTCTACTAATTCTGTGATGCGATATTTCTGAAAAATGAGTAGTAAAACAACTAGCCAGTGGTAGTAGCTCTAAGGGCTGGCCGCTGGCCCAATTAGCATAGCTGGGCAAGTGTACGACGGGGCCAACTGCTCTAATTGCCCCCAAAAAAAATGAAAGACAATTTTTTATTTTTAAAGACAACTTTCAAACTATTGCCAATTTCCATAATAAAAGCAAACTGCCAGCTGCCAAAAGAGCAGTAGATCCAGCGGGGAGGAGGTGCCCACCGACGGTGGATCCAGCGGGGGGAGGTACTCACCATGCTCATGGCGGCGGCGGTTGGTCACGGTGGAGGCACGACGTGCTGGATCTGGCAGCGGCGGCACGGGACCTGCGTCTTCGCGCTGGATCCGGTGGTGCGCCTCCATCATCCCTCTCCTCTGGCCAGGCCCCCTCCTCGCTCTTCTCGCTCTTCTCCGGCCAAGCGCACGGTTCCAGGGATGGCGGCGGCGGTGGGTCGGAGATCTTGTGATCTGCGGCGGTGGCGCGTGGATGGGCTCACCGGGCCTACGGATGGGCTCGGTGGGCTCGGTGGTCTTTTTGTTGTTTTTTTTGGATTCATTTACCGCAGCGGGCATTTCTGCCCGCTGCTATGCTCTGTGGATTAACCGTGACCTCTCATTGGTGTCGGACGCACTTGACTGCTGCAACAAATCTTAAACGCCTGCTGCAGAAATTCGTTACAGTAGTAGTGTAGACAACTGGATCAACTGCTCGAATCATCCCACTTATAGAACAAAAACAAAGTGGTTTCTTGCGATTATCAGTACTAACGAAATGCAGTTAAAGACCAGGAAAGAGATACATACCGAAAGTCCCCAGGTAGAGGTTTTTCTTGACGCAATTCCCACCTGCCATTATGTGGTTATGCCTGCAAACCGACACTCTAATCAGAACTTACCTGATGACCAAGCAAAAACATTCAGAGTTGTTGCATGCCTTCACGGCTTCACTGGAGAGTGGCGAAGGGAAGTCACTGCCGTCCATGTCATTTACGGCTGTGCAGAACAACTTGAAATACTCGACTAAATTCACTCTTTAATGCTTTGACACACGAATACAAATACTAATGACGCCGTTGCCAGGACTCAGCGAGAAAACGAGATGCTGTCTCTAGTTTCAAAATGTTACATCCATCAGGTTATCAATTTGCTCCATATGGGACCAAAGGCAAGATTATGTTGGACTGAGAAAACGGGTAACCAATTCAACCCAACCTGAGGCGCCTTGTCGATGAGCTCCTGGATGTAGTTCTTGCCGAAACATCGGTGGCCCGCGTCATAGTCGCCCCGGATGACGGGCACCGGCTTGGTCTTGCTCACCTCCACCACGCGTACGGATCCCGGTGCGCGTCCCGCCCGCGCCGCCACCTGGTGCGCGCGCGACAGCAACGAGCGGGGTGACGCCGCCGCAGCCATGGACGCCATCTCCGCCTCCGTCGACGACCCGCCCTCCGCGGAGTGACGGACAACGTCTGCACATGAGGTAGGTGATGTTGGGAGGGAGCAGGAGGAGGGGTATGAGACGGCGACGACGAACTTGGGCGGCGGTGGCTCCGTGGAATGATAACGGCGGAGAGTGAAACCCTAGAGGACGTCCTTTTTTATTTTTTAATTAGTATTTTAATCTTACACCCTAACTATATTGCTTAAGATATAAATGTTGCATTATGAAGTTACCGTTTTACCCTTGATTAAAAAAATAAACTACAAAAATGCAATTATTTCACATTTATTTGGAATCGCCTCCCCCTCAGTTTTGAGGCGATGGGAAGCGATTTAACACGTATGGCCCATCAACCATAGACACAACAATCGCCTCCCATCGCCTCCCTCGTATCGCCTCCCATTACCTTTGGCCTTTCTGACCGTCGGATCGGTTGCTGTGAGCCGTCGAAATTCTCTACAAATATTGTAAAAAATCTCTTTAAACATTGAGAGTGAAAGGTTTCCAGAAACAAACTATGAGTAGTAGGATTATGCAAGACTGAGCAAAAATAAACATACCGAGCACAGGAGTTAGAGCAGCAGAACTAAATCCACCAAATCCTTATTTGTTGTGCGTGTGTCGTAGCGACGCGTGGACACACATAAAGACATGAGTGTAGCAGCTTCTTCCACATGCAAAATCATAAGGATTTGGCCACAATGAACATTTCTAATTTGGCCCACTGAAATTAAAAAGTTTCTTAATCACACACCAGCCGGCTCCTCATTCTATAGTAATGTTCATTATTGTGGTGATTTGCAAGGTACTAGTACAGCGAGGGACACTATAGAACACCCAAGCTAGCAGGAATGAAAGTAAGATTAGTTGCTTGTATTATTTGTTACGTATACAATCCAAAATTAAAGAAACTGAATCTGTATTCTAAAACCCGAGCAACTAGAGATCCTTGCGAAGGTGAGTTCTATAGCTGAACTTGATGCATCGACCAAAAATATTTAACAGAAACACTCAAATTTCGTTAGAACATAGCAGTTTGTATCAAGGGAGCCTCAAGAGAGCACTTACAGTTACATACCGGCCGGCTAGCTGAAAAACGGTCCAAGGAACTTGAATCAGTGCGAAGTGAGTGCCACGGGCGTGCGTGAGTGCGAGGCCAGCGGAGACCTCGGCCCCCACCACTGGGATGTGGGGTTCGTTGCACTCCACGGCTGCGTCTGGCGGTGAGGTGCCACCGCGGACTCTACGGCTCTCGTGGTCCATGCCGGAGGGAGACGGCGGGGAGGGAGAGGACGCAGCGGGGGCACGGCGGGAAAGGGACGAGGCAGGGTGGCGGCGGTCATTTTTAGCTATTTAATTTTTAAAAAAAGCGTAAAAAATGAATAGATATGTAACAGTCTCATTCTTGTTTTCCATTAACACGTTTGATGTTTTCTTTCTTCCATTGCAATGAAAAAAACTCGACCCACGGATGGTAAGACAGCCCCTGGCATTATGCTTAACAAGAAGACCTTCTTACGCAGGTCGAGAAAACTCCCGAACCTCTACCCATCCATACACAGCGGCACCGCAGCTCACGTGAGACTGGGCTCGGCATAGACCTGTGCTTTGGCATGGGGCGGACGAGGGGTAAGGCGGGCAAACGTATCCACGAGCGCTCGAAAACAAATATATAAATTTCCCACAACGAGCGCTCCAGCGGGGGTTCGATCCCAGCACCTCCACCACCACGAGGGTGCCAACCAAACGTCCTGACCATCTGGTCCGTGGACGTGGTGGCTCTTCCATTGCAATGCACAAACAAATTTGTTACTATATACTAATACTGAGTGTTTAAGCAGGGAACAATGTACGTGGAGAGTTCAAGCAGAACAACATTAGTGCCATGCCGTGGCGGCTTGAGTCGGCGGCGGAAGGTACCATAACCGCGGCCACCTAGAGGTCGATGGTCGTGGACTCGTCCTCCATGTTGACTGTGGTGTTGGACGCGACGAGCTTCTTGTCTAGCAGAAGCAGCGGAAGCGGCGTGGGGTGGCGCTGGGTGTCCCATGGCTGCGTCTTCTTGGGCTGCTTCTTCATGTAGTGCTTGTTCCCCTTCTTCTACGGCCACGATGAGCACTCCACCGCCACCAGCGTCGCCGCCGTGCAGCAAGGGGAAGCCGAAGGAGTAGTGGCGGGCGTGCTGGTGCCTCCTCACCGGCTCTAGGAACATGTACGATGACCGTCAAGAGCGCGGTCACCGGTGACATTCTTGCTGCTTTGCCTTCGAGAGAAGGATGGATGGCTCGGGGAGTAGAGTGTTGTGTTTGGGTTTTGGGTGACATTCTTGCTGCTTTGTTTCAAATTGGACTTGGGATTTGTTTTGCTACGCTGCGATCTGACCACTTAGTCATCTCGAGTGTGTGGCTTTTTTCTTTATTTCTTTATAGGAGTTTATGTCCCTATTTGATGTAACAAAATTATAAGTTTTGAGTCACTGTTCATAAAATCCCTTTCCATTTGCTGGGAGAACCAAATCAGTGTCTCAACTTCATTGTCATCAAAAGGCTATTCATTTCACATACAATACAAAAATGAACAAGGCCGGTCTGTGTTACTTGTCAAATGCAAGAATCTCAAATCAAACTACTTATTCGTGGTATCATAATTAAGAAACTGAAAACTGGATATATGTGCACACCACCAAGCCCTAAGGACCAGATATATAACACTGCTCAACATTGAAATACTTCTCCAAATCAAATAAAAAAAAAGAATTGTTGTATGGCAAGCCAATACATTCCATCTTATCTAACGACATCTAAAAACTTTGCATGGAAGCCAACCATGATTGGAATGCTCGGTGCCAATGTTGGGAACCATCCACAAAGTTTGACAACCATTGCTCGCCGATTTCTTATGACATAATATCTCCTAAATTAAAAGACTATATATAAACTACTTCAGCAGACATACCTTACTCATCAATACAAGACATCTCTCATTGAATACATACATTACTAATCATCAGTACAAGACATCCCATTGTTTACTATTACATATATTATTGAGCAGGACGCTATTCAATAGATTTATCACAAACACATACATGCATGAAATCAACCATAAAAGGAACTTCAGATGACACAATCACTCGCATTATTCAATTGATGCTTGCCTTTCATAAGGCATAAACAAGTATAAAGGTAGCCTTAATTTGCTAGGCAATCTAGCAAAAAGAAACATGGTATTACTCGAAGTAGATTTCCTAGCAATGAACGAGGATCCATCTTCTGATGGAATCGAAGCCAGAACTAAAAAGATTTTTGTCCTATCTATCAAAGTAGATAACAATCTTTTTAGTTCTGGCTTCGATTTATAATCAATAATCGAGCAGCATCGACATAATCAATAGAACATCTTGTCTCGAACTACTTATTATCATCTCTGGCAAGAATACATTTGAAACTGCAATAGGCATCCTACTTTTGTACTAAGCAGACGTCTTAATCGATTGCACCATATACCAACCAAACTGGAAATGGTCTACTAAATGTTAAAGGAAATTTTTTAGAAGCAATAACTAAAAAATAAATAAACTACGACCTCCGAAGAACAAAAGAATGCAGTAAGAAATGGCGATGATATGTATTCTATGTATATGTGTGTATATATATACACACTAACATTTGTCTGGTATATAAGTTCTAGATTCACAAAGTTCTTACCTTATCTAAATGGTTTTTTGCTTTTGGCATATACACAACCTCAAAACACCAACATTATTGCCCATATATACTGATGTGAAGTTCTTAATTCGCCATGTGATTACAGATTAATTACCCAGGAACTTAGCCCTTAGCAACACCAAATTAGGTAACGCATGCACATAGGTGCAGCGCACCTGGCGTGTTTGACATTGTCCTGCACACATCTGACAACGGTGGATGTAGGCGTCCCCTTCCCCCGACGACCAGATCCAAGCCGGCCACACTCCACCTGAGGGTGGATAATCATGGCGGCGCTAGGGTATGCCTCTCTCTTCCCCTCTATCTGTCCCATACTATTCTCTCTCTCTCTCTCACTTTTTCCTCTATTCCGAGTAGATCCGGTGGAGGGACCAGGGGTCGACGCCAGTGTGTGGATCCAGCGGCACGGGGTCAACGGCGGCGCACGTGGATCTGGCTGATCTGCGGCTTCCCTTCCTTGACGGCGCGTGGAGCTTCGGCATCCCTCCCTGGCTGCTCTGCGGTGTCGATCCAGCCTACAGGCGGCACCACGGCGTCGATCTGACCACCGGTGGCTCCATGACATCTATCCATAGCTGGGCCCCTCTCCCGGCGGTTGTGGGCTTCTCGACAGCGGCTAAAGGCAGTTACGGCGAGGTGGAGCTCAAGGTGAGCTCGCGTCGAATCCCAGCAGTGCTAGGGTTTCAGTAGGCTACGAACTATTGGGCTCGGAATGGGCTCGCTAGTAGGCTCGAGAATGTGCTCAGGAGCGGGCTACTTCATTTTTTTGTTTTTTTTAAAATATCTATCACAGCAGGCATCCTAAGCGACTGCTGTGGTGGTGCGGGAGTTGTTTTTTTGTAGTAGTGTATGTCATTCCCACAGAACTAACTTGCCAGCCTTGTCAACGAGCACCGCACTACAGGTCATGAAAGAGCAGATCCGCCCGGTGGATAGTGGATCTAGCCCACCAAGATGCATTTTGAATATGACAACAACTAGCTGGAGAGCTACCAACTAGCCATGAGAAGTACTGTCCCATCGCGAGCCACACATCTGGCCTGACAGAGTCCCCACGAATTAACCTCTTCATATCGACAAGCAACTAGGCACACATCAGAGTGGTGTGCGTAGATTTAGGCAAGGCGCACAAGATCCCCAACGCCATCATCTTTGGGTGTTGCACAAGCATCCCAATGGCTGCTTGCAGCCGTGGGTGGGCAATGGGGAGGGAGGGGGCTTGGATGTTTGGCTCGCAGCCCCTATCACCCCTTACAAAGAGAGGCATGGGAGCC
Organism: Bothriochloa decipiens; assembly: GCA_023333625.1. Classification (NCBI taxonomy): domain Eukaryota; kingdom Viridiplantae; phylum Streptophyta; class Magnoliopsida; order Poales; family Poaceae; genus Bothriochloa; species Bothriochloa decipiens. The sequence continues at coordinate 2,223,482 of CM041647.1, forward strand.
GAGGGTTCCACCGTGAGCGTTTTTGTGGGTCTCGTTTACGTCGAAGTAGATTTCACTAAGGGCCCATTTGGATCATGGAAATTCTAGGAATTGAATTTATAGTATAAATTATAGTTGTAGAAGAAAAAAATTTAAGATTCAAAAACTTTGCAAGTTGACATAATGCCTATCTCAAATTCATAGAGTGGGAGATGAGAAATGGACTCTATGGATTTTTTCTCCTCAACTTAAGGGCTTGCTCAGTATGTGGTGGAATGAGCCCCAACAGTTTTGGCTAATGAACCTTATACAGAATTAGATGAGTAATCCAGATGGAAATCTTCCAAGGCCTCGTTGGCTTGCCACTGAACAGGCCCTGACTAAAGTTGTAGACTTTATTTAACGGATTCGCTAAATTTCTTCTCTCCAGCTATATTTATACTACAAATTCAATTCCGTAAAATCTGAGCATCCGAAAGGGCCCTAAGCTGAATATAAATTCTGAATTTAAAAGGTTGTCACCTTCCGTTATTTTTTTTCACTTTTAGCATATATACAACCTCAAAACACCAAAAATCCTATATATGTGTACTGATCCGAACCTGTTAATTCGATCGGCGTGCAATTCCAGATTTGGAAGGAGATTTGGAAGGAGCACAACCACGAGACCTTCAACGGCCTCAGCGAGACGCCGACGGAGATTCTCAGGAGGATTTGCACCGAGGGTGAGGCTTGGATCGCGGCAGGCTTCAGCAAGCTCGCCCCGTTGTTCTCTCTTCTCTCCTAGGGGCGTCTGCCGGTCCGTCTTAGCAGCGCAATCGGTTTTCTAGTTAGTACAACCTTATTGCTCCACCGTTATAGCCGGTGCCTTTTGTAAGTGTGTGCTTGTTTATCATGGGCTGCGGCACCTTGCCTTGGCCACGGCAAACTTTGTATCAACATTCTAAATTCCCTTAAAGCAATACAGACCCGTTCTAAAAAAAAAAAATTCATAGAGTGGGATATGGGAAATAGACTTTGAACTTTTTCTCCTCAAGGGCTCATTCAGTACGTGGTGGAATGAGCCCAGGAACTGATTTGGCTAATGAACCTTATACAGAATTAGCTGAGTAATCCAGCTCGAAATCTTCCAAGGACTCATTCCCTTGCCACCGAATAGGCCCTAACTAAAGTTGTAGACATTATTTAACGGATTCGCTGGATTTTTTCTCTCCATCTATAGTTTATACTATCTAAGAATCCAAACGGACCGTAAGTTGGATATAAATTCTGAATTCAAAAGGTTCTTACCTTCGTTTAGCTTTGTAAAATTTAACCATATATACAACCTCAAAACACCAACATTCTGAACCTGTTAATTCGATCGGCGTGTAATTCTAGATTAATTACCCTTGAATTTAGCAACCAACAAATTATGTAATGTATGCATATAGAGCACAACGACCATCGCATCTCTGGCGCGTTAGACATTGTCCTGCACGGCCGGCCGGCCAATATATTTTTGTTTGTGGGATTGGCCGCTTTCTCTAGCTAGCTCCATGGCTGCTTTGCAATTGCATTGCATCAGGGAGGGAGCGTGCCAACAAATAGTAGCATGTCGTGGTTTGTTTTGGGGCATTGCATGCCAACATCTTTTGCATGCTTCCGAGGTTACAAATTTCATCGCTTCGGTGCAGTCGCTAATATTTAGCCGTCTATAAGAAAATAAATAAAGCATGGACGACGTTTATATATATGTAGGTGCAGTCGTCGCTACGACTGACATTGCTGCCTCCGTCGCTTCTCTTTCCTTCTTCTGCTAGCTTGTGCTCCTGCTTCCCTGCTCCACATGGCGCCTCCAGACAAGTGTTTTCAGGACACCCGACACGTCATCTGGCGACTCACAGCAGGTCTCCACGGTGCCGACTGCAACCACCTGCTCGTCGTCGATCACAACTCGCACAAAAATTCAGAAGAAATTTATATATTACTAGCAGAGATGCACGTGCGGCACGCACGTGTATTGAAAATCTTTCACAATAGAACAATAATAATCAGACTTATAAATCTAATTATTATAACTACAAAAACAATCTCATACCAAAAAAAACTAATGTATAAACCATAAACATAAAGCCTGATTTTTGTAATGCATGGAAAGAAGTCTCAAATTCATCACCAGTGGCACATAGTCACACAGCTGGCAGCAAAATCATTTTACAAATTACAAGTATTTTAAACATTATTAGTAGATAAAGAGACATATGGAACAGTGCTGAAATGCAATATCTTACCTCTTGACGATGTGGCCATGATGGATCAACCGAATTAGCACATGCAGAATTTGACACATAAGTTACTTGAATAATATCAATAAAGCAAGTTATTATTAGTAACAACGCTCAACAACACCATGCCAAGAGTTAGTGCATACCACAGGCAAGTCTAGAACTGGCTTGAGGATAGAGAGGTGACTCACATCACCTAACTGGAGTGAAGAAAATATTAAAGTGGTAAATTCGAAGGGAGAAAAATGTGCAGGAAGTAAAGGGTATAAAAATTCACTCAACTAACCTATAATCAAGTTGACTAAAAAACCACAATGAATTAATCAGATCAAGGTTTTTCATTTTGTAAACAGGAAACCGATAGAACATAATAATATATGAATTCTCAAAACCGAAAATTTCAGAGAAAATAGGAATATGCAGCCGCTATGTTGCAGCAGAAAGAGGAGCAGGTTTTGGAAGCAAATCTCCCAAATAAAGCACCATTTAACAAGCAAAGAAACCAGACAAGATATAGATCGTATGATTAGTGCCTTCTGCTCTTTATCCTACCAACCAAACGCATCCATCAGCACCAAATTTCCATCAAAACCAAATTGTGAACACCAGAGACGTATCTTTGAAACATCCAGGAGCAGATCACAAATTAAGAAAGAGGATATAATTGTGTGGTTAACATTCATGGTTAATGAAAAGAAAGCAAAGATCCAATCAAATCATTTAGTAGTAAGCCCCAGAATTACAATTTTAGCCTGGATGCAACCTTCTTTGCTTATTGCTATATGAAGTTTGACATATACCAGTGTTGCCAAATGGCAAGCATCTGATCAGGGATTACATTTCACTTCTTCTATACACGATATACCTTAAACTAAATATAGATGGAAAAAGGCAGTGCTATCACACAATGTGTCAGGAATTATATTATTTAAGCTTCAATTTTCAGGACTCCCGACACTACACATGGCATACACAGTAGAAACAACTTCAATTGATCTGAAACACACATTACAGATTTGAAGGGGAAAATATTTTCCCATAAACCACGACATGTGATAGCTTCAAATGATTTAAAGAAGTGAGAAATGCCACCAAACACAAATTAGGAAGGCCCAAATTTAAACAGCACAGATCATTAAATTGCTAAATATGGGAACAAATTCATTTCTTTTTTGAACCTCTATAGAAGGTCCAAACCTGAACAGTATAAAATATAATAATCAAGAAACAAAGCTACTGAAAATCGCAAATCTACATAGACCTAGTGAATATAAAAAAAGAAATAAAGTTAAACAACTTCGAATATTTTCCTTCACCAAACTGTGCTTGTCGGCTTACGACTCGGTGCTACCCACCCTAAATAAATGACTCAAAGCATAGAATTGTGGCTACCCTAGAGGCCTAGAATCATTGAATCCTAAATTGGGCATGCTGCCAGGATTATCCAAACAAGGAGTAAAAGGATATTAATCAAAAAATCAAAAGGCATGAAAGTAGTAGCGCAGAGGCAAAATTTTCAAATATTGTGACCTCCCAGCTTGCCGCCCGGCCTGTACTCAAAATCATTATTTTTTTACTTTTTTTTTCAAAACCAAATGATAATAGGAGGAAGGAACCATCACTGCGCTGGCAAGTAGACACCACTGGTGCTGCAAGGTACACGGACATCGAAAGGCAATGGTAGGGTGTCATCATCCCCACATCACTGTGTCACAGAGCCACTGGCCATGCATTGCCACCAGATCAGCCCCAAAAGGCTAGGTCTTTCTTGAGCGCGGAGAGGGCTGCAGTGATCTACAAGATCTGCTACAAGCCACCTGCCGCCGGTAGAAAAGAAATAGAGATTGGGATTTAAAATCAAGCAGACGAAGATGAGATTGGGTATTGCTCCTTAACTGACCTTGCAGAATGGGAGATCTGCCTGGACTGTGCACGCAGACTCCTTCTGGTGAAGAAGCCATGGCACGTTGCCTGAAAACATATTGTGCAATATAATTCAGCAGGGAACTAACTGCAACGCGAGCACCATGGACATAGAAATTGGAGATGGGATTGGGAAACAAACGTTTGTCTGCGTCTGCAGGTGTTACCTCCTGATCTTGTCGCCCGCTCTCAGGACGTCCAGCACCCGGAAGGCAAATCCCGTGGCAAGGGCTAGGCAAATGTCGGAGAGGAGGGATCAATCAATCATGAAGGAATATCAGGGAGAAATCATGGAAAGCATCCATCAAACATACACCATCCATTCCATGGTAGCACGCGGGTGGGTGCCTATTGGAGCGGACAAGGCAGGTGGTGGCTGCGATGGTCTCCATGAGCGCGAAGTGGAGGAAGAGGATGGCGTACATATTCAGCACGAAGGACCCAGTGCAGGTGCAGATCCTCCGCTTTGTCCACTTTCTTCGCGACGTGGGGTTGCTGCTGCTGCTGCTGCACAGCCGTCGTAGCCTCCTCCTCCGCCGCCGGGGACCCCGCGGGCACGGCCGCCTCGAGGTCGCAGACCGCCGGGTGCGTCTTCATCGGAACGGGCGGCCCTGGAGGAGCAGCGAGAAACGGTTTCTGGAAGGAGTCTTGGCGGGGGAGGGCAGTGGGCAGCGGGCTGCGTTACCGAAGGCGGAGGGACGCGGCGTTTCCGGGGATGGGGTGGATTCTCGATGGTGCGGGGAGAGCGATACGGGAAGGAGCGACGTGCGGCAGGTAGAACCCGAAGCGGAAACACTTTGTCATGTAAGGACGTCCCTCTCTGACAATCGTTGGATGGATAATCTTGACACAACGGACGGATGAGATCTAGGATAAGTATTCCCTAATGTTTTGGCTCTTTTATAGTATAGATAGATATAGATTATAAGTACATAACTAGTACAGATTTGGACATCAGTGTCGGTGTCATCAGTGCCGGATTTTCAAAAATAATGGTTCTAGGCACATTAGGGCCGGTTTGTAACACGAACCGGCACTGATGTGACAGTGATAACTTAAAACTGGCACTGATCACATCGGAGGCGGGTCGATGACATCAGTGTCAGGTCGTAACATGAACCGCCATTGATGAGGGTCATCAGTGGCGATTCGTGTTACGACCCGCCACTGATTGTTTGGATGGAAAAAATTAGAAATTGAAAATTTGAATTTTCCAAAACCCGCCACTGAGGGTCAATGGCAGAGCATCTTCTGACGGTGCTTGCGTATCCTGACAACGAGTTTCATCTACTAGTTAAATTCCCATCGGTAATATAATACGAACGAGAGACAAGTGATACCATTCAGCGAGAGATGAACAAACGTGTTGCTTGAGACACATTATCCTTTTTTGCAAAAAGGGAGTATACTTGAACAATGGGTATTTTTTTATGATCCCACAAGAAATATATACCGAAGCCTTAGACAAAAAAAAAAAAGAAGCTGTTACAGTTAGAAATTGGACTAAAAGCAGAGTAGTATACTTGTTTCATCTTGGTAAATTTACATCAGTAGTAGGGTCTAGGGAGTACGAGAAGCCAAGAGACGAACGATGCAATTCAGCAACAATTTTTTTTTAGTAAACAAGCGGCTAGAGATGTATACTGAGTTAGTTCAAGTGCTGCTTAAATTGTACTCCTCACCTGCATCATGTCGGTGTTCTTATTGAATTCCTGTTCACAGACACTGCCACGCCTCCTCCTGACCGCCTTTTTCCGTCATTGACACCGCAAATTGAATCCTCAACTAGGCCTCCATCTTCCTCGCTACGACGCTGGCCCCACAGCGCCGCCTTGCACCGCCACCGAATGTACTCTCCCAGGATCCATATTCACCAGCGTCCCAAAAGCCGAGTTGGGCCTCAAAAGACGACGCCTCCAAGGAGTGGATGCTGTTAGTGGTGCTGCTGTCGCTCGTCCAAATCTGAACAGGGTTTTCACCCAGAGAACCCCATACAATAGGGATGGAGCTCCAAGATGATGCCCCCAACGGGGAGGACAATGCCCTAGGGTGCCGCCGCCATCACCACTGGCAAGATTGCCGATAAAGGCTTTCGCCTGGAACTTCGCATCCCTAACTGCACGTACACAGCCCGGTACAGCTAGGACCACGAACATGGAAGCCCTTTCGGGACGGCGCCGCCGTCGTGCCTTCCTCACCCAGACGTCGCCGCGGGATTGGGGGCTCCTGCGTCCTCTCGTTGTCGCCGACCGTCCGCCGCGGAACCCAGCACCGGCCGCCTCGACATGTGCCTCTCCCTGCAGATCCATCCATGGGAGAGCCAGATCCAGCCTTTGGGACACTGGATCTGATGCTCCATGCTGCCTCCGCTACGCTCCACACTGATCCCCCGCCCGGAACCGTCGCACGCAGCCGGAGATGCCCTGCCGCCACCATCCTAGAGGCCCGCGCAGGCTTCCTGCCATCCCCTCTGGCGGCGGCAGGGGAGGGGAGGAGAGGGAGGGGGCGGTGGAGGGTGGACAACAACGCCGCCCGAGTCACCATGAGCGGAGGCGATGCGGGGGCCTCAGATGCATGGGATATGTGAGTGAACTCATAGAAATTAAACCAAAAAAGCAGTGAGAGAAGAAAGAAAGATTTATCAAGATATTTTGCTTTATCCTTGTCATGATTTGGTTTACATAAATAAGAACAATCAAAAAAGTTGAGCCCCAGATGGCGACTGTACATGTGTTCATGTCGCCGGCCCACCGCTTGATCTTGGCCAGCTCTAGGCATGATTTGGTGCCGGCTGCTTCAAAAAAAGCTCCTAGCCTTCCATTGGGAACAAACGCGACTAAAGAGACGACACATGCGGGCAAGCTCCTCGTACCTCTGATATGCCCATTTGGCATCACAAATGGTGGTACAGTGCCATTTCTATATAAATTCGGTCAAACTTCAAAAGTTTGATTTAAGACAATTATAGAAGTTGATTTTTAGGATAATCACAATATCCTTGCTCACATGGTTTCCATAGAATCGAATGACTTGCCATGTAAGTGCAAAAAATCTGATGTTCCAACATAATTAGGAAGCAAGGAGAAGAAAACTAGAGGAAGTAATAATGTCACAAGCTAAGCGTCGTGGTGTCGAGAACGACCTTGACCTCCTGGTGGGGAACGACGGCGTTTGCAACACCTCGACACCGAGAGGGACAGGGCATGGCACAATGATGTGGAATGGGCATGGTGGGGGATGAAGCGTAGCACGGCTCGATGAAGGAATGGGGTGCCGCCGCGAGGCAGCCTGCACTACCGGACTGGGCTTCTTTGCCGAGTGCCAAAAGCAATCAGAAAAGCCCGCGACGCACTCGGCAAAGACCGGTCGGTAAAGATTCTGATGGCAAAGACATCTTTGCCGAGTGCCATGCGTGAGTCGCAACGAGCAAAGCGAGGTCAAGAGTCATGTACTTTTCCGAAAAACAAATCAAACTAATAATGCAGTTCGTGGCCAATTGTTTTGGTTACGTGACGTTCTGCTAGGGTTAAAAACATAGCCGATAAAACTTGTTATTCAATACTTGTGTGCATATAAGTTGTAAGTCAATATGTATAAATTACTATTAGAAAAAAAGTTCAAAACATAGGCACATGGGGTATAGTTTTGTTCATCTTATCGTGTAAAACTCAATGATGCAGATGAACTAAAAATAGATATTCTCTTCAAAGTTACAGCATTTGAAAATATATGTTTTGATCTTTTTGGAATGACGCACGAGGCAAATGGGTGAACAACCCTGGGAATGGGTTTGGGGTAAAATTGTATTTACCTTTGGCATACATAAAACCTCAAAACAGCAACATTCCCATGCACATAGAACCCAACGGCCAACATCTGGCGCGTTTGACATTGTATTGGCCGCCGCTTTCTCAAGCTCCATCGCTGCTTCGCAGTTGCATTGCATTGGGAAACCAGCATGCCAGCAGGTACCAGGTAGTCGTGATGACGATTTGCATTGCGTTGGTTGTGCCGCAGCATTTGCGTTGTCATTTACGTATTATTGTTTGGTCGTGTCTACAACACGAAAGTGTGGACAATGTATATATATATGTATATCTGTGTATTGCACTCCGCTTGCTAGCACAATGGCTCCCTTCTCCATTGCTTCTCTTTCGTTATTCTGCTTGCTTGTGGTTCTGCTTCGTGCTTCACATGGCGCCTCCTTCCATGAAAGCTACAAGCTAGGGTCCAGACACCTGGCAGTGGCAGGTCACAGCAGGCCTCCACGGCGGTGCCTGCTGCAGCCACCTGCTCGTCCCTCGTAACTGGTAGAGAGTATATATTTTACAATGATTTCTAGAGTGTATTTAAAAATACTCTTTGATCGGTATACTCTTATATATTGTTATATATATTTTGAAATTTTACAGGCCTAGGAAATAACAAGCTACCCGTAGTGCACCTTCTAAGCTCATGCTCGCCGATGAAGGGGCTCGGGTCCCTAACGGCGGCAGATGTCTTGCGTCGTGATGCCTCCCTCGTCCGGCGCCGTTTCTCATCACAAACGTCTATGGTGGCTGCACTGGGCCCATCGCCGGCAGCGACCATAATCCCCGCCAATGGCTCGTGGGATCACACGACCGTACCGAGCACGCTCTATAGAGTGCTCGTCAGCTATGGCACTCCAGAGCAGCAGTTCGCGGTGGAACTCGACGCGAGCGGCCTTGGCGTGTCCCTGCTCCGATGCAAACCATGCGCCTCCGGTTCCGACGACTGTGAACTGGCTTTCGACATGTCGCGGTCCTCAACGTTCGCAAATATGCTATGTGGCTCACCGGACTGTCCTACCAACAATTGCTCCAGCGGCTCCTTCTGCCCGCTCGACAACATTTCATTCAACGGCACGTTTGTAGAGGACGTGCTCACACTGGCGCCGTCCATGGCCGTCAACAACTTTAGATTCTTTTGCATGGATGTGGATGAACCTTTTATTCACCTGCCGAGGGATGGGACCATCAGCCTGACCATGGACCGCAACTCATTGCCATCGCAGCTGCCGTCGTCAGGAATAGCCCCCTCGACCACCTTCTCCTACTGCCTGCCGTTGGCCCCGAGCTCCGTAGGCTTCCTCTCCCTCGGTGGCGATGCCACCGTTAAAGATAACAATGTCACCGCGCACGCCCCGCTGGTGATCAATGGAGACCCAGAGCTAGCAAGCATGTACTTCATTGACCTCGTTTGTATGAGCCTCGGGGACAAGGACCTCCCGATCCCAGCGGAGACCTTCAGCAAAAATGTCTACAACCTTCTGGATGTCGGGATCATCTTCACCTTCCTGGTGCCGGACGCGTACACGCCGCTCCGTGACTCCTTCCAGAAGCAGATGTCGCAGTACAAGAACCTCTCGTCGCCTGGGTTCGCCGGCTTCGACACATGCTACAACTTCACTGGACTGAATGAGCTCATCATACCGCTCGTCCAGCTCAACTTCAGCAATGGTGACAGCCTGATAATCCAGAGGGACCAGATGCTGTACTATGATGACACCGGCGCCGCTCCATTCACCATGGCCTGCCTTGCCTTCTCCAGCTTGAATGCTGACAGTGCCTACTCCGCCGTAATTGGGACGTATATGCTGGCGTCCACAGAAGTGGTGTATGACGTGGCCGGTGGAAAGGTTAGCTTCATCCCAGGGAGCTGCTAATATGTATAACAACATATATACAATTAGCATGGAGTCCATAATATATATGTGGTTATATTTAAAGACCTTTGAATTTTCTTTCTTCTTAAATATTTTCTCATTTCCCACTTCAAATGTAATAATGTTTACTTTGATCTGTTACGCCTTCCAAATGAATAAAACCTCAAGTTTCCTTGTGACATTGACTCATGTAGATAGGTCTAGTGGCGGATCCGGAACATAATTCCAGGGAGGGGGAGGGGGGGCTAACTCTTCTTCTTCCTCTCTCTCTCTATTTGTTTCTTCTTTCATCCACCTATTCTTCTCCTTCATCCTCTCTATATTACCTTTGATGCAGCAACTGGGGGTTGGGGGGGGTGGGGGGAGGGGGGCTGGAGCCCCCCAGCCCCACGATCCGCCCCTGGATATGTCCTACACTTTATCCTTTGGATATCTGTATGTGACGACTGCTAGTAAAAAATCTAAGAGAGAAGGGAGAAGAGAAGCCGCTAACTGTAAGCTATAGCCCCCCTATGTTACGAAAGTTTGTAAAAGAAAAAAATGTAGATCACAGGTAACTATACAATTAGTCTGGTAGCTGTCGGAGATGGAGACGACAACTGCGCTGGTGAGCTTGGGTGACCATGTTAGTTGATTGGTGATCTCTCGCAAGTGAATCACCAAAATTCACCTGGTCTTGCTTGCTTAGCATTGAAGATTTAATCATGGTTTTGTTTGTCTCCATACTGGTGCGTGTATATCTCAGCAGATGTCAATCACGACAAAGGTTTTCAGCTGATTTGTGTGCTTGACCTGTTACTTAATACGGATTAGTGATGGCATCTTTTAACTTTCGAAATAGTATAACCCAAGAAGCACAGAACCTACGCGAATGGGTTTGGGGTAAAATTGTCTTTGCTTTTGGCATGCATAAAACCCCAAAACAGAACCATTCCATTGTATATACTAATCTGAATTTGTTAATTTGCATAGTTGCAACACTAAATTATGTGACGCATGCACATAGAACCCAACAGCCAACATCCGGCGCGTTTGACATTGCATTTTTGACCTAAGTCAGCAAGGGAAAAGCCCCAGCCTATTTTTTATTTTTTTAAAAATGCAGATCTGTTGAAATTCGCTTCCACGGGAGTTGAACCTAGGTCTGCTGGGTGCTACTCAGGTGCTCTAACCACTAGACTAGAGGCCCTTTCGCATTGCATTGGGAAACCGGTGCATGCTTCCAAGGCTACAATTTCATCGCATGGTCGTACCACAGTATTAGCTTGGTTGTGACATATTATTTGTTGGTGGTGTCTACAAGAAAATAAAGCACAACCTCAAAACACCAACATTATTCCCATTTGTACTTATATGAAGTTGTTAATTCGGCGTGTGATTACAGATTAATTGTTACCCAGGAACTTAGCAACACCAAAATTGGTAAAGCATGCACATAGACCAATGAATTTGGCACGTTTGACATTGCCCTGAACGGCCACCGTGAGAAACAACAACGTCACCGCGCACGCCCCGCTGGTGATCAATGACCACACGGAGCTGGCGATCTTCGTCTGGCAGCCGTGAGCACGCTCTGCATGGAGGACAACTCCCCTGCCCACCACCCTGGGAGAGAGCCTCCAGCCCGGCCGCACCACGCCCTGCCACCGACGGTCACGTCCACAACGTCGCAGCCAAACAACAGCGGCCGGGCGCGTAGCTGCCCTGCACGCGCACCCATGGCAGCTGGGGCAGATCTCTCCCACATGTGCCTACGGCGGCCGGGGCAGATCTCCTCTTGCACGGTCGTCGGGGGAGGTAGAGCATGGCGGTGGTCCTCCGCTCGTAGTTGAGGAAGGTCCAGGCCACGCCAGGCCTCCAAAGCTGTTGCCGCCGGCGCCCCAGGACCGTGTGGCCCTAGGTCGGTCAAAACTACCTCAGCCGTGACTAGGTGCTAAAATTGAACGGTTTTATAGTTAGCGGTCAAAATTAGACGAACCCAATAGTTGATGGGCAACAAGTGGACTTAATCGGAACAAAATTTTTCGAAACATATATAAGTGGGGTGTAGTTAATTTTGTTTGTCTGATCGTGCAATACTCTATGATGCAGATGATAAAAATAGATATACCATTCAAAATTATAACATTTGAAAAATAAATGTTTTGATTCTTTTGGAATGACGAGGTGCATGGGTGAAGAACAGTGGGAATGGGTGAACTACCTTTTAATTTGCATTGTTGTGTAATTAATCACTGAGAACTTAGCAAAACCAAATTATGTAACTCACGCACATAGAACCCAACGGCAACATCTGCCGCGTGGTTCGACATTACATTGGCCGCTGCTTTCTCAAGTTCCATCGCTGCATTGCAGTTGCATTGCATTGGGAAAGCAGTATGCCACATGTAGCAGCAAGTCGCGTTGCGTTGGTGCACAAATCTCACGTGAACTCCAATAATCAACCTTGCATGCTTCCAAGGCTACAATTTCATCGTGTTGGTTGTGCCGAAGTATTTGCATGGCCGTGACATATTATTTGTTGGTCGTGTCTACAAGAAAAGAAAGCACAACCTTAAAACACCAACAATTCGCTCCCATGGGCGTCAAAAGCTAGTGTACGACTCTGACTTGCTCTTGCCTTGAGATTTCAGTCTCACAAATATTTAGCCTAGGCTTCATTTTTTTTTAGAATTACGCAGTATTCGTTAAATGTGAATGATCTTTTCTATAGACTGCTTTTTGATAAATTGCTGGGTTGGGCCTGTCTGATATTAGCCTGCAGGGCTGCAGCTTCTTGGGCCAATCTGGGTTCCTCCAAGGATAGGTTGATCTCTCTCCAAGGTCACGTGGACTGGCCCGTGAGAGAAAGTATAGTAAGGAATAAGTAAGTTTTATGCTGAATGAGAAAATGGATGAGGGTAACACACGCTACTTTGGCCCAGAGTTGAAACTCCAGTGTCTTCTTTTGTTGTCTGTAAGTGAGATGGCTGCAAGGCTTAAGAAATAGGAGGAGTCTTAAAAAATGTTTCTTTGTACTAGTGCCACGAGGCTAAGGCGCGGTAGAAATGAAGGTAGACGCGCGTGGAACAGGGTGCTAAGGAAGTATGGCTCATCATATATAGATACAACAGTGAATCAAAATATACGTATAAATTATTGTGGCACACCTAAAACTTACGGAAATGCCATGACGTTGAAAGCAATAATTGTGCACATCAACTAAAAGAGGTCAAGAGTCATGTGGTTTTTAGAAAAACAAATCAAACTAATACTGCAATTCGTGGCCAGTTGTTTCGCTCACGTGATGTTCTGCTAGGGTTCAAAAAAAACTTTTTTAGATAAGTTATTCAATACAACTTGTGTGCATAAGAGGAACTCCAAGAGTAGTGCTAAATCATTATGTAAAGCCAAATATAGTAATTCTTAAGTAAAAAATTCCTCCAACAGATATTGTATTTGGATTTCTAAAATAGCCAGTCTTCTATTTCATCCTTCTCGCTGGCTAAATAAAGCTAGCAGTGCTCGCTAGCTATCGCGCATGCCCCTCTAAATCCTGGCAACGTGGCTATATCCTGTGGCTGCTCATGCAAAATATACCAAGGCTGTTGGAGGATTTCAGTTTTTTCAAGAGACTTCTATTTTACAAAATGGCTAAATCATGAATTTTAACATTTATATTTACCTAATCTCTTGGAGATACTCTAAGTTGCATATAAATTACTTTTAGAAAAAAATGTTCAAAATATATGTAAGCGGGATATAGTTTTGTTCGTCTCATCACGTAAAACTCAATGATGCTGATGGAACTAAAAAGCAAATATACCATTAAAAAATTATAGCATTGGAAAATAAATGTTTTTGTTATTTTGGAAAGGTGAGGTGAATGGGTGAACAACAGCGGAATAGGTTTGGGGTAAAATTGTCTTTTCTTTTGGCATATATAAAACCTCAAAACAGAAATATTCCCATGTATACTAATATGAACCTGTTAATTTGCATTTTTGTGTAATTAATTCCAGGTTAATTACCTGAGAATTTAGCAACACCAAATTATGTGACGCATGCACATAGAACCCAACGGCCAACGTTAAACATTGGGTGTGTCAGGCGCTAGGACGTCCTATGCATAGGACGTCCCGACTCGGCCCACCAAGTCCCACCAACAGTACATAGACTATGCATGCACACAATGTTCTGCCCTATATACTCTGATGTTCTGGTGTAGTTTTGGTGATGTTCTAGACACAGAAATAGACAAATACACAGTGACAAATATGATGGACAAGGACAAATATAATAGACATTTTTTTTTATAGAAGGACAATAGATAAAACTTCTCTCTAAAACGGCACAAGGATAAATACAATAGACAATTTTTTTCTATGAAAAAATAAATACAATGGACAAAACAAGTCTGCCTATGTATACGATGTTCTATTATGTTATCAGCGATGTTGTTTCAGTTGTAAACCGATGTTCCGCCGAGATAGGTGGCCTAATGGGCTGCTGTCCTATGCTTAGGACGTCCTGTCCTAAGCATTACCGTTAAACATTGCATTGACCGCCGCTTTCTCAGGCTCCATCGCTGCTTTTTGCAATGGCATTGCATTGGGAAAGTGGCATGCCAGCAATGTAGTTAGCAGCAAGCCGTGATGATTTGCATTGCATTGGGGCAGAAGCAAAAGTTTCATGTGATCTCCGATAATCATCCATTGCATTCTTCCGAGGTTACAAATTTCGTCACTTCGGTGCAGTCGCTAATATTTGGCCGTCTATATCAAAATAAATAAAGCATGGACGACTTATATATATATGTGGGTGCAGTCGCTACGACTCATATTGCACAATGACTCCTGTCTCCGTTGCTTCTCTTTCCGTCTTCTACCTGCTTGTGCTCCTGCTTCCTGCTCCACATGGCGCCACCAGACGAGTGTTTTTCAGGACACCCGACACGTCGTCTGGCGACTCACAACAGACCTCCACGGTGCCGACTGCAACCACCTGCTCGTCGTCCATAACAACTGGTACAAAAATTCAGAAGAAATTTATATATTATTATGGGTATAAAGGAGTTCCTATATTCTAGATTCCTTGGGTTTTAGAAATTCTCTGAACACAATCTTACACAAGCAACTAGTTAGTACAAAAAAAGGATATCTCAAAAAAAAAAAGACAATTTACAATTTTTTCTGTATAAACCAAACTATGAAAAAATTCGATCGTGTCTTAAAATCTGACATGTACATGAGGTATAGCAAAAGTGATTATATATGTATTTTGAACTTTTACAGAGTCAGGCGACAACATGGTACCCATAGTGCACCGGGAGAACCCATGCTCCCCACTACACGGGCTGTGATCTCTAACGGCGGCAGATGTCTTGCGTCATGATGCCTCATTCATCCGGCGCCGTTTCTCCTCAGAATCGTCTTTGTTGGATTCGTTGGCCCCATCGCCAGCAGCGACCGCTATCCCGGTCAATGGCTCGTTCGAATTTTTGACGCTACCGGGCGCTACGGACTACAGCGTGCTCGTTAACTATGGCACGGCGCCGGAGCAGCAGTTCCCAGCGTTCCTCGACACCAGCATCGGCGCGTCGCTGCTCAGGTGCAAGCCATGCACCCCAGGTTCCGATGGTTGTGACCCAGCGTTCGACACGTCGCAGTCCAACACGTTTGCCGATGTCCCCTACGGCTCGCCAGACTGTCCGGCCAATTGCTCCGGCACCTCCGCCTGTTCGTTCGACGATTTGCAGTTGAACATCAAGGGAACGTTTGCGCACGACGTGCTCACGTTGGCACCTTCTATGGCTGTCGACAACTTCAGGTTCGTCAGCGTGGATGTGGATCGACCTTCTGACCTACTGGAGGCCGGGACTCTCGACCTCAGCCGCGACCGCAACTCACTACCGTCGCGCATAGCCCCTGCCGCCTCCTTCTCCTACTGCCTGCCAAGTTCCTCAAACTCCGAGGGCTTCCTATACCTTGGCGGCAACGCCACTGCCAGAGAAAACAACCTTACCGTGCACGCCCCATTGGTGTGGAACAACGAACCCGACCTAGCATAGCATGTACTTTGTCGACCTCGCCGGGATTAGGGTTGGTGACGAGGACCTCCCCATCCCAGCAGGGACCTTTGGTGGCAACGCTAGTGCCAACCTGGCTGTGATGACCACCTTCACCATGCTAGCGCCGGACGTATACACGCTGCTACGTGACTCCTTCGTGAGGCAGATGTCGCAGTACACTAACTTCTCGTCGCCGGGGATCGACGGCTTCGACACATGCTTCAACTTCACCGGACTGCACGAGCTCACCATGCCGGTCGTTGAGTTCAAGTTCGGCAATGGCGAGAGCCTGCTGATTGGCAATCAGATGTTGTACTACCATGACCCTCATGCTCAACCCCATCCATTTACCATGGTCTGCCTCGCCTTCGCCGCCTTGGATGCCAGCAATGTTTTGTCCGCGGTGATTGGGGCGTATACGCTGGCGTCCATGGAAGTGGTGTACGACGTGGTCGGAGGAAAGGTTGGCTTAATCCCAGGCAGATGCTAATATAATGAACAACATATTGTGCCACGGAGTCCATAATATGTTGTTATATTTGTACACCTTTGAATTTTCTTTCAACTTAATTATCTGTTTTTTCATTTCCAGTTTAGTGCAATATTGTTTACTTCAATCCTGCTTCCATATTATTAATGGTCAATTTTCGTTTGTCGCGATGACTCCTGTATGTATGTCTTACACTTATGACTTTTTGCCTTGAGATTTCAGTCTCTGAGTCTGAATTTCATGCTCTTCTATTAGCTACATTGCTGGGCTAGGCAGTCTGATTCTCGCCTAGGCTGCAGCTTCCTGGGCCGATCTGGGCTCCTTGAAGGACAGCGTGTGCTTGATTTTTGTCCATGGTCCAGTGGACTGGCCTATGACAGAAAGTATAGTAAAGGATTATAGGTAAGCTTTGTGCTAAAGCAGATGAGAAATAGAGAAAGTGAAGGAGAGAGAAAAGAAGCAAGTTGTAAGTTAATTAACATGACAGTTCCTAGAAACCATATTTTCAAAAGCAGCTCTCATGACCCAATCGTTTTTAAAAATCGATCTATCTTTAGTGATGGTTTACTTATAGAACAGCCCCGAAAAATATGTTTCTAGAGTAGCTAGTTACAAACGGCTTTGATAAGTAAACCATTCATTTAAGAAAAAGGAGACGTTTTAATTTTTTGTTACTAGTGGTAGTGGATGCTTGGCCAACAGTGAGGGCGGTGCCAGTGCCACGACTGAGGCGCCACAGAAATGGAGGCAGATGTTGGAGGAAGAACGGGTTGCTAACAAAGTATGGCTTATCGTCATAGTTACAAATGGTAAACCAAATATACATCTAAGAAACTGAACAGATCTCAGCTTTAGCTTTTATCCTTCATGGAGATAATTGTGTCGAGTAACTCAGACCATGCGTAAGGATGCAATTTTCAACAATACCCAATTTCCTGTAAAAAATGTTGATGGAGGCAGACGGAGACGATGGTGCTATACAATGGCGGACCCACCACACTTCATAGTCAGGCACATAGAACACAACGGCCAACATGTGGCGCGTTCGATTGTTATTATTATTATTGTCCTACACCGCACGGTCGGCCGGGCAATTAATTAATTAAAAGATACGAAAGCAGCATGTCTGGACGCGGCCTCAGGGTAGCCACGTCATCAGCAATTCCTATCCGTCTGATCGGCTGGACAGACAGCCCAGATCAGTTAAGTCTAGGCTATTTTGTAAAAAAGCATTCAAACTGTGACGAAATACAACATGCCGTCCATCGTTTTCTCTCAGTTTTTTTTGCAAAAGATCCTCTAGCTTTTCCGAAATAGGACGCGCCGTCCAGGCGATTCTATTGGCCGGCCTGCCACCGAGTCCCCTGTACGCAGGGCGAAATGGGCTAGATTTAGCCCAAATGGTCTTTTCTTTTTTATCTTTTATTAAATCCTATAATTTGCTGATTTTATTTATTTTATACAAAAATAATAAGAGCTCCTAAAATCATGAAAATTTTTAGAAGACTCTCCGTGATGTACTCTACGTATAAAAGATATGAAACATAGAATGTAAATAAATTTTTGATTATTTAGAATGACCTCTTTTAACTAATAAATGAAACTTTCATGATTCCTACCATTAAAATATTAATCCAAACATTATAAAATTTATCTTGTGGATGTTTTGTGACATTGAAAACAATGTGTAAACTAATATATAGACAACAAAATGAAAACTCAGCGGTTAGCATATACAATCATCCACAAATAATAATTTCCATATAACATGAATAAAAACACTCGTACATTGCATAAACCGTGCAAACTAATATATTTGTGCTTTGTGCGCTGGTTAAATACGTAAAACAAAAGAGATATATGTGTGCTTTTTATTTGCTATGTCGTTATCTACAATTAGCAATGCAGTTTCACAGATATAACTATGGTACTAACCCACGCACATGAGCGTCACGCAAATCACTAGTACGTATTATGTCATATGTTGTTTGTTGCATAAGCAGCCCGATTGCTGCAGCTGCAATTGCATTGCATTGGGAAAGCAGCATGCCAGCAATGCATGCTCCAGCAAGTCGTGATGATTTGCAATGCATTGAGGCAGCAGCAAAAGTCTCACGTGATCTCGAATAATCATCCTTTGCAATCTTCTGAGATTACAAATTTCAACCTGCCAGTCCTGACCTAAGTATTTGGTCGTTTGTAAGAAAATAAAGCATGGAAGATGTATATATATGCGCATCGCTACGACTTATATGCATATGTACATAGCAGTATTGCACAATTACTCCTGCCTCCATGGCTTCTATTTGCTATTTTTTTGACTCATCGCTTCTATTTCCTTCATCTGCCTGCTTTTCACTATGTAAAAACTGATTTGCAGAAACGTGACCTTTTTAGGGCGGCTCTTTAACAAACTGTCCTTACAAATGGTTCTTATACGGACCACGCCCCTACAATTTGTTCTCATACGGGCCACGCCCCTATAAATCTATTTGTTACGAGCGGCACCTACAAATAGCGTGGACGGCTTAATATCAAGCCGCCTCCACAAAACGATTTGTACGGGCCGCTCTATATTGAGGCACTGCTACAAATAGACATTAGATATTTAAAATAAAACACTAAAATTGAATTTTTCAAAATGATCTCTGATAGAGAAATGTCCAAAATACATTGTAGATCTCAAATAGTTATGGATCTTTATTATTAACCATTTTTCTATTTGACTTCATTGGATAGTTCAAAATGTTGTTTGAAATTTGATTTCAATGTATCAGAGGACACTTATTTCTCTTTTTAATCTGTGGCTAAAACTTATAACTTATTTTTCTCCATCATACTAACTCTAAATATGATTGTTATTCCAAAAATTTTCTTAAATCATGGTCTATCAAGATATTTTATTTCTCTTTTTAATCTATGGCTAAAACTTGTAATTTATTTTTCTCCATCATACTAACTAGAAATATGATTGTTATTCTAAAAGTTTTCTAAAATCATGGTCTATCAAGATATTGTGTTTTTACTGCTATTATTTTTGTCATCTTTGTCTTGCGTACATTTAAAAATTTAAATTTTAAAACAAATAGTCGAAACATCAAATAATTTCGGCTGTAGAAGTCTTAAACATAAAAATTGTATAATTCATCAAGATGTGCAAAGTAAAAGTAACATTGTGGATCTGATGAGCTTGGATGGAGAAACATGGCCAGGGGCACGTGGCAGCACGAGAAAGCGGTGGCGTGGGCGGCGGTGCAAGGGGCAGGAGAGAGAGGGAGAAGATAAGGGATTGACCTCTTTCTTTATCGATTGATCCAAGACGGTTACATCTCTTATATATAGCCGGACTAGCTTGACTCCTAAGCAAACTAGGAGATCCTCGTAATAAGGACTCTCCTTTTACAATTTGACCCTTCAATTTATTTGTCCAAATATTTCTATTTCTAGGAGACCTATTTTAGAAAACAGATTGGATGATGGATTGCGGTAGCTCGGGGGTTGCACCCCTTGCTCCTTGTGCGCCCGCGCGCCTAGGGCGCCAGCTGGCCGCGCCATACGGCGGCGGTGGCGACGGCTGGGCTTCCTTCCTGGCCTGAAGTCGGTCCAAATTCTTCCCTCCGTTACACTTGTTACACGCCTCCTCTTTTTCATTCAACACGTCCACTCGGCGAAACACGGACCAACTGTTGGATGCCAATATATTTTATATATTTTTTTATTCGCGCGCTTTCCCTAGCCCCGTGGCTGCATGCCGAGCGCGTGCGTTGCTTGAATTGGCTTTTACTCAAGTGGTCCCCATCGTAGTAATGCACACATGCGTACAGTAGATTTAATCTCCCAGATTTTTCTCTTTCCTTTCCACCAGCCACAAAAACACGCCTTGCCTCTTGGCGTTTTGAGCAGATCGTAACCGGAAGCAGTACAGGTGAGCTTGGGGAAGCAGGAGCGCCTCGCCATGGTTCTAGCTTTGTGGCACCTTCTATTTTTTTTTTTCTCTCCCCAGAAGCAGTCCATCAATGACGATTCCTCAAGGCCACGGCCCTACATGCTAGCTGCTGCCAACGACGTGCTGCATCAGAACGAAGATCACATTGCTGCAGAGAACAACCTGATGTCGGTGTGGCCAAGATCGCCGCGCGTTGGGTCTCCACGGCGTTCTGATAGAATTGCCGTAAATATATTAGTAAATATTTTAGTCATAGCAAAAAGTTCTAATACTGTGTGTGTAAGTTCTTGTAAGTTTCATAGTGCAAGTTCTTGTAAATTTCAGTATAAATTATCTTAAAATTTTATAGTTTATCATTCTCGTAAATATTTACAGTACAAAATTGTCGTAAATATTTACAATATAAAATTCTCGTAAACACTCATTACAAAATTCTAGTAAACATTCTCAGTTTAAAATTATCGTAAATATGCTAATTATTTGGGTGCTAATTATAGCAACCAGAATATGTGCTAAATATGGTAACAAGAATCTGAAGTCAAATTGGCCACATGCAAGGCAAGGCTCGGCATGCATATCTGGAGTCAATCACGCATGGGCCCGATGCTACATTAACAGGTCTATTACCGTTTCTGGCTGGCCGGCTCGCTCTATTAAATTGAATCACAGGAATCGACTAGCATGGGTCACGGTGGATGGCTCAGTCGGTCCGGCCTGGCTATAGAATATCATATTCTGTAGCTGGCTACAGAGTATACTGATCTAAATATATCTATTAATTCGGCTTGTGATTACACATTAATCACCTAGGAACTTAGCAACACCAAATTAGGTGACGCAAGCACACAGAACACAACGATACATCTTCTGAAATCACCACGAATGAACCATTTATATTGAGTTCTACAATGATACATTTAGTGTTGTCGATTTGGAATATTTGTTTGAGCAATTGTGACCCCATTCTTCACAAATTTTGCAGTCACTACCCTAAACATGACATTCATGAACATGCGAAAACGCTTCAGGATTTACTGATGATCAAAATTCCACATTGTTTCACAGAAAAAAAACTACAGTAAAAGTGCATCCAATCTGCTTGCAAGTTCCAAGATAAGTGCACACATCAAAACTAGCGTTCTATTAACAAAACACCATAGCAACACGAAGGCATTGTAGTAGGAATCCAGGTTATACTGTCTGCGGGCCTCGTTCTAAGAAGCAAATCGAACTTACTGCACCACCGGCCACAGCCGCTAGTCACCCACCTAGCGACGTGGTAGGAGAGGGACAGCCTCGTCACAAGAGCCATCGCTCACCTCCACGTCGCGGCTGAGCACCGCGCACGCCTCAAGTTTCGAACCCCTCTCGTTGAATGGCCAAGCGGAGTTGTGCCGGCGGCATCACCGGCCTCAGCCTCGCCTTGGGTCCCTCCACCCAGCCGTCGCTGCCAAGCCTCACCATGCGCCGCCGCCTGGATGAAAAATCGGAGTCGAAGTCAACTAATGTTACGGATCAGAGTGGGCAGCGGCTGGGCTTAGGTTGGACACTACTAGGGTTGGCTCAGTCAAAATCCAATCAAAATTAATTTAATTTAACTATCTTGGTGCTTGAAGATCCATGAAACTTTTCAAAAGCGGACCACACCAAAGCAAAACTTTTATTGAAAACCATACACAAAGTGCGTCAGTTGCCCAAAGATTTCTCATGACATAGTCGTGCCTAAATTAAAGGACTATACAGAAATACTTCAGCGGACAAACAGACAAACATTACTTATCAATATAAGACATCTCATTATTGTTCGTTATTACATATATTGTATTATTGAGTAGGACACTACTCAATCGATACATCACAAACACGTACATATATGAAAATCAACCATAAAAGGAACTTCAAATGTAACACACACTCGCATTATTCATCTGACTCTTGCCTTTCATCTGATTCTTGCCTTTCATTCATCTGACTCGGGCGGGCAATCATGAAATTTCGGAACTCCTTTAATTGTTCGGGCAAGTGGATCAGTGTCGTCGTTGTAGTAGATAACCAGCACTCTAGTAGTTCCAGGTTCGTATTTGTCACAATCATCAATTACGCCCTCCGTGGCATCCGTGTCTTGTCCGTTCCATATTATTTGCTCGCTTTCTATATCCCCCCTCACATCATCAAGGTAGACAAGAAAGGTATTCAGTGACATGCCTTCACAATTGGAAAAATCATCCCACGCCCAAGGAGCTGGCCATCCTCCAGGAGGTGCAGATTCCAACGTGGTGGTCATCCTCCAAGAGCTGGCTTTCCTGTCGTTTGAAACTTGTTATAATACAAATACAAATCGGTAGTCA
This sequence comes from Bothriochloa decipiens, assembly GCA_023333625.1. Taxonomy (NCBI): domain Eukaryota; kingdom Viridiplantae; phylum Streptophyta; class Magnoliopsida; order Poales; family Poaceae; genus Bothriochloa; species Bothriochloa decipiens. The sequence continues at coordinate 2,246,170 of CM041647.1, forward strand.
GGCAAAATGGATACAAACAATAGAAACATATAACTAAATCTTGTCTTAAACTAATACTATCATCTTTGGCAAGAATAAACTCGAAACTGCGATAGACATCATACTTTCGTACTAAGCAGAGGTCCTAATGGATTGCACCATATACCAACCGAGCAGTAAATTGGTCTACTAACTGTTAATAGGAAAATTTTGAAAGCATTAACGAACAAAGAAATAAATGAAAACCTTCGGAGATGAAGAAGAACCCAGTAGCCTATGGCGATGATACGTGCTCTCTATGTCTATGTGTATATATACACATTGACATTTGTCTGGTGTATATAAGTTCTGAATTCACAAAGTTCTTATCTTCGTTTAAAAAAATGTTTTTTTTTTTTACTTCTGGCACATACAGAACCCAGATCGCTGATTTGCATTGGGAAAGCAGTAGCATGCGAGAAGGTAGGAGCAAGTCGTGATGATTTGCATTGCATACCAGCAAAAGTCTCACGTGAACCCCAATAATCATCCTTTGCATGCTTCGATGCTACAAATTTCCTCGCGTTAGTCGTGACCAATTAGTATTTGGTCGTATTTAAATATAGCATGGACGACGTATCTACATACGTACGTAGCAGGATTAATTAATTAATGTCCCTCCTCCTCCGTAGCTTCTCTTTCCTTGTCATGCAAGCTCATCGCTGCTTCTAGATACATGCTAGGGTGCAGACAATAGTTTAGGGACTCTGGGAAAGAGGGGCAGTATTGATATTTTGCCTGGACTCTGGGACACGTGGCGAGAAACTAAAGGGGATGTATGAGATTGACCTGCAAATCAATAGTTAAGGGACTAAATTGAACGTTTTCATAGTTGAAGGACTAAATTAAGCCTTAGTTTGAGGACTAAGATGGCTATTTTGCCAACCTTAAACTCAAAGTTAATCTCGAAACTGCCATAGACATTCTAAGCAGTGGTCCTAATGGATTGCACCATATACCAACCGAGCAGCTAACAGTCTACTAAATGTTAATAGGAAAAAATTTTGGAAGCAATAACTAAGAAAGAAATAAATTAAAACCTTCGGAGATGAAGAAGTATGCAGTAGCATGCCAGCAGGTAGAAGACAACGACCAACATTGCGCGTTTCACATCGTCCTGTCATGTCCTGCCCGGCACGGCCTGCCGGCCAATATATATGTGATATATATATATATATATATATGTATGTATATATATTGTTTGTGGCATTGGCCGCTTTCTCTAGCTCGATCCCTGCTTTACAATTGCATTGCATTGGGGAAGCAGCATGCCAGCAGGTAGCACCATGCCCGGCACAGCCGGCCGACCAATATGAATGTGATATATATTTTGATTGTTGCATTGGCCGCCGCTTTCTCTAGCTCCATCCCTGCTTTACAATTACATTGCATTGGGGAATTAAACCTTAATTTGCTTGTGAGGTCTTACATGATTTCCAATAATCATTCTTTGCATGCTTCCTAGGCTACAAATTTCATCGCATTGGTATTTGTGAGGTCGTACGTATTTAATTTCATCGCCTTACTTTTAAATTATCATCTACAAAAAGAAAGCATGGACGACGCATATATATACGTGCATTCCCTAGGACTCATCCATGTACATTCATCGCAGTATTGCACAATGACTACCCCTGCTGCATCCTCCTCCGTTGCTTCTGTTTCCAACATCCCTGCTCCACATGATGCCTTCTCTCATGCGAGGTAGGCCAGTCTCAGTCGCATCAGAGTTTCATTTGCATTTAATGAGGTGCCATATAGTCAATTTTTTTATGATATGGCACCGTATTTATGAAGAGAGAGACAAAATGAGTGTTATGGGGATGACAATCTCTTGGCACGAATACCAACTCTCCATGAGTTATGAAGTTTTATGTCTATAAAACTATAGAATGAAACTCTCCATTGAGAGTGGAGATTTCATCCATGTTCCATTTAATTCTAAGTGATGTCTCTACTGAAACTGGCCTTATAGATCTCAAAGAGTTGAAAACAATGCAATCCAAAACATTTTTATTTGAAATAATAAATGGTCTGAAATTTTTTTATTGAAACCATGTATTCAAGGAAAATTATGCTTAAATTTTCCAAGTCTGAAATTCAGAAAAATTCAAATAACCACCGATGGAGAAACAACCTATAACAAGCCATGCACAGGGGGGCACGCGGCAGCCCTGAGCGTGGCCTAAGGTGGTGGCGGCGAGGGAGGGCGGCGGCGGCGGCACCACACCAGGCTGCGTGGCCGCGCTGGCGCGTGTAGGGAGGCGGTGCGATGGCGGCTAGGGAGGGAGAGAGGGAGAGAGATAGATGTGAATTACCCCCTTTCTATTATTGAGTTGACCTGATTTATAGACTAATGGACCTAGCTTAGACTCTAAGCAATTATAGAGAATTTCTGCTTATATTCACTTTCTTTATTTTACATCTCCTAATTATTGAAAATACTTTATTGATCGATGGCTAACGTGGCGAGGCGGTGATGGTGGCGCCGGGCGCATGCACGCAGGGCAGTGGCGGCTCCTCCTCTTCCCTGCGCGTGGGCGACCTAGTCATAGCCCATGACATCATCTCACGCATCAAGAGTTAACTAAAATAGTTGAGGGCACATTAGTCATTTTATCGTCGTCATTAACTTTCCCGTTGCGGCATTGAGGCAACACACACAAAAGGGCCTCGCCCGCGGCGGCAGTGGCTGCACGGGGCAGACCAGCCCAGGCCAATTTCTCCTGCACGGGGCTCGCAGTGAACTATTTGCAGGACGCGAGCAGTGAGCTTCGAAGATACGGCACGTGACGGTGCCACCGACGTCCGCATCCAGCATCCCCTGCGCCTGGCACTTCTCCGACGCGCTGCTACGCCAGCAATGCTTGCGAGGTTGCCCACCCGTCTCCATCGACGAGCGGTGCAGAGCTCCTTGCCGGCCACATGATTTGTGGTCGTGCCTCCCAATCCTGATCCTTCTCGCCATCCCCGCACTGCCTGTCGGTCCTTCTCGACTGCCCATGGCGCTGCCGCTTGCTTGCGTCTGAGCCGCGCTGCACCACCCGCCCGACGACGCTCCTGGTGGCCCATTGATAACTCGTGGATCTTCCCATCGATGGATCATGGCTCATGGGTCTTTCCTTCCGACGGTGCAGTTGGCATTACTACTGGTGCTCGTGTTTATGGCAACAGTGTTGGCTTAGAGCCTGAGCCGGAGCATGGCGATAGCGATTTTCAACTCTCGCATGGCATGCACCGACAATTAATGCACGACATTCGCAATTCTGGAGCAAGGAACACCCATGGGAGGCCAGCGTTTTGAGCAGATCGTAACCGGCAGCAGTACATGGCTTGCCTGTCGTAGTTGATTCTTTAGAATTGAATTCCCAAAGAGTACTACTGATAAATAGTTTAGTCACCACCAGAAAATATTTCAATATTTCCATTCTCTGCACCCTTATCAGAAAGATAGTATAATGATATTTACCATGCATTTCATTATAAAATCATTTCATCAAACTAATCTGAAAGTTAGTTGCTGTGTTTTTGTATCAATAGATGCATTTTAAATACAATATATAGGAGTTGATGTGTTAAAGTTTCTAATATTATTGTTCCTCCAGTACGAACGTGTTCAAGAACTTTTGGTTGCCATCAGGAATTCTACAGTAACTGTCTTTTCTGTTTTGCCACGACAGTGCCTATCTTTCTCTTGTTTGCTTATATGGATATGGATTTGGTAACTTTACTACTGCATGGTTATAATTATAGATTCCATGTTGAGTCACTGCACAAAGGAAATTGACATGTCAAAGTAACAACCTGGGTCACCATCTATCCCTCCTGGTGTTGTTTGTTGCAAAATGATGTAAGATTCTTTATGTGCTTAATCTACCAGTTGGAGATAGTACATGCGTAACTGCATAATTGGTTGCATTGCAGTTGTATCTAGAATTGCTTCGCTACACCGGTAAATGTGCCTTTTTTAATGGTTTATTAGGGTGATGCAATCAGAAGGCCACTGTTAGAGTTGTAACTAGAATAGGAAAGAAAGTTGTACTTTATGCTTTCAGTTTGTTCTGTGCCTCAAAGAACACACCGACATTTTGCAGTGAAGCAATTTTACAGGATGCGTCCTTGTCTAGAGGACAGTCTTTGACAATGGCTCTCAATGGAAAATAAATGTAGCATCCATTACACTGTCGTTGTGTTCCAGAGACAATTAGGTGAGGAAAGGGAAGGATCAAAATCTTGATGGACAAGCTGCGCTGCAGCTTCGTCGAAACCTGTGTGGCAACAGCCTATTCTGCTCTATCCTGACTTAGGTATGCACGTGCTCCGGTAAATGATAAAAGTTATCGGTTGTGTGCTGGGTTGGATTTTGATATGAATGTAAATATGACATTTGTCCTTAGTAACCATCGTTTGTTGTAAATAAACAATTTATTTCTACCTGAATTATTGTCATTTATTCCATGAATTGAGCAGTGCAGCAACTAAACATTTTTGTTACTATTTATCTGAATTCTTGTTATGTCTTATATGAATTGAGTAGTGCAGCAAATAAACATTATTATTACTATCTATCTGAATATTTCTTATCTCTTATTCTAATTATCACGAACATGGATTTATATTTCTTTAATTTTCACTATAATTCGTCCTCTGTAAATGAACTTTCTTATGGACACGTGCGTGCCGCACGTGCGTAAACACTAGTATCTCAAAAATTGAAAGTGGCAAGAAAAAAGAATTAAAATCTTTGCTATATTGAGCAAATCTATAACTCTTATAAAGCAAACCCCACTATCTATTTCTCTTGACATGCAAAACGTCCACTTAAGCAATCCACTATCACGTCACTATTTATTTCTCTTGGCTTACAAGGCATCCACATAAGCATTATAAAGTTCACTAGCACTGGAAATGCACATCAGTGAGACACATAATCGATTCTAACCTATTTATATTTCTTCTCCATACCCGTGACAATGCGTGGGGAATCCTCCCAGTTCTTTAAAATTTATGGATCCATTTCGTAATGCGAATTTGTATGGAATCCGCAAAAACGTTATAAAAGTATGGTTATTTTTCCTCTATATTAAAAGATGAGTTCTCAGGTGGTTTTATAAGAATATTTTTTCATTTGTTCTCATGTTATAAAAGGCACTTAAACAATCCACTATCACGTTACTATTTATGTCTCTTGGCTTACAAAGCATCCACATAAGCATTATTAAAGTTCACTACCATAGGAAATGCACATCAGCGAGACATATGATCCATTCTAACCTATTTATCTTCCTTCTCCGTACCCGTGGTAACGCGCGGGGAATCCTCCTGGTTCGTTAAAATTTATGCATCCATTTCATAATGCGAATTTGTATGGAATCCACAAAAACCGTTATAAAAGTGTGGTTATTTTTCCTCTGTATTAAAAGATGAGTTCTCAGGTGGTTTTATAAGAATAGTTTTTCATGTGTTCTCATGTTATAAAAGGCACTTAAGCAATCCACTATCACATCACTATTTATTTCTCTTGGCTTACAAAGCATCCATATAAGCATTATTAAAGTTCACTGCCACAGGAAATGCACATCAGCGAGACACATAATCCATTCTAACCTATTTATCTTCCTTCTCCATACCCGCGGCAACGCACGGGGAATCCTCCTGGTTCTTTAAAATTTATGCATCCATTTCATAATGCGAATTTTTATGGAATCCACAAAAACGGTTATAAAAGTGTGGTTATTTCTCCTCTATAATAAAAGATGAGTTCTGAGGTGGGTTTATAAGAATATTTTTTCATGTGTTCTCATGTTATAAAAGGCATAAAAATCACTCCATTTAGTATTAGAATTATTGTGCAAATTAAATTATTCATCAAAGACTATGAAACTTCGCCTATTGTTTCTAAGACACCGAAGTAATTTTGGTGAACTGTTTAGAATTTTTGGAGCAGAGTTGACTAGTTTACAACATTATTTTAACATTCCAACGGCAACTTAAAAAGAGAAAAAGGGTTATAAACTGAACCCTCGCATAATTGTTTAGCAGCAGTGGAGAGCGGAACAGAGGAATAAGCAGAGCAATTAGACTTAGGGCACGTTCGGTTGAGTTGGTAGTTGTTCAATACATGGTTTCGTAGAATAGGAGCACAACAATGGGATCTGATTAGAGATAGACTTAGGGCACGTTCGGTTGTTCCGGAGCCAGTCATGGAACCGTTCCTGTTGATGATGGTTATTCAAATTAACAAAGAAAATCCGGGCGGTCATTCCGTAGTGATCGAACATTGCCTTAAGGGAGAAGAAGCAAACGAGGTAGGAGAGGAATGCTATTCTTTGAATAAGTTCGATCCCTTCTCCTGCCAGCCGGTTCTCCTTTTGTAGCTGGATGTCTAGATCCTGCCACCGGCCTGTCTATGCCCACATGGCAACTATTGGCTGCACCGTTCGTCGACGATCTTGCATTGTCCCCTAGTGGATAACCAACAGCGTGAATAAGGGCATTTAGCCAATAACATGCTCGTTGATGTTATTCAGCATGTAACCAGCAGATGGATAAGGGCAGAAAGACACAGTAAGCCAGCTCCTGCCATGACCCAACTTGTTGGGCAACACCTTCTGCTGCTTTGCATGCCTAGCTAAAACCAACTTGGATCTGCCATGACCCAAGTTGAGGCTTGTTTTCAACCGTGTTCTGTCCAAGAATATTTTCAGAAAGAGATAGAAGCAGAGGAAATTTTGTGTGGCAGCACAACATGTACAGGACAAAGCAAAGGGTGGAGTGAAGATGAACTTGGCGGAAAGAAGCAACGCTCGATCAAATATATGGCCCAAGCATCATACATAATTACTATTATGGCTACAGATATGCTGCCCCGGCCGGAGGCAGAGCCTGGGCCAATTGTGTTAGGGACACTGCCATGTGGGACAAGGCTAGATGGGCAAGCTAAGCAGGCGCCGGCTACAAAAGGCAACTTGAAAAGTCTTCCGTTTGGACACAGAGAAGCAAGAAACTTTTGGAAAGTAGACAACTCCATGTAGGAGGAAGATCAGCTAGCGTCTGTTTGATTTTTGTTCGATGCATCAGGCCGCTGTTGTGTTTTCAAGAGAAGTGGCAGGGGCCTCTCTTAATCAATTTCATGAGACGATATTAGATTCGATGTCTCTATAATTGCATTGTCCGTCTCTGAAAATCAGAAAATCATCGTATATTTCTGGAGACGTGGATACATTTTTACCACCCCTCTAAATCATATGAGTGTCTTTTAAAATCTTAACAAATTGAAATCACAGCAAATAAGTCGAATTCTGGTAGTGTAGTGACAATTTGCACTTGAGTAATATGGAATATCGTGTGAAGGTTTAAATTATAAATTGTCAAAGATAAGTTGATCATATTGTAATGTACATGAAAAGATAAGTTGAACATATTATGCATCTTTACCAGCTCGTCAAGCTAGGCTTCTCTGCTATAGGCTTCATTTATCCTGTGAGCCGAGTCGCATAGTAATGTTGCTAGGACGCAGTCAGGTTTTGGATAGAGTGGCCAAGGTTATCAAAATATTGTGAGATAGCACTGACATCAATTTTGTGGTCAAAGATATCCAGATGCTCTGCTTCCCAAGAATAGTCTCAAACTAAGACAATTGGATATGTAAATGTATTTTGACTATTAGGCTTGTGGGGCCAACTAAATTAATGAAAATCAGGGGCCGGCCGGCCGGCGCCGTCGACTTATCAGAAAAAAAAGACACTTAGATCTACACTGTGGCCAGGCTTGAGTACTCATATATTGATGGAGAATCGCAGCGAAATCATGTTTGAAACCTTGCGCTACACTGTGGCCAATCTATGCAATAAAACAATAGCGTTGACCTGCTCTGCTATCAGACAGCATCGGCTGTTGGATATATAGATGGACAAAGGCTATCAAAACATTCTGTGGCAACTCAATGTGTTGTGGTGTCAGCCTGAGATGTCCTGTTGCTTCCGATGCCTAGCTCTAGTAGCAACTAAGACTTGGATCTACACCGAAGCAGGACAAGAATAATGTTTATACAGGGAGAATATAATGTACAACTGCATGACTAGTAAAATGGGTGGAGAGGATGCAGCACGTCGCTGCACACCTTCATCTTTTATACGACTGTGTGGCTGTACTTCTCTTTTTGTTTTAGCATCATAGCTATACTGCTCTTGTTAAATGGCTGGTGGCAGCACACATGTGGCATACTCACACCAGCACACATATTGCAAGAAGAAGAATAATGTTTATGTACAAGAAGCCGAGAGACCACGATCCAGGACGAAAATAAATTGAGTTCAGTTAACTCAGGGGATTTTTTTTTTTTTGCGAGAACTCAGGGGAGTTAATTTGAGTCTAGGATCGACAATCAAATGTTGTATGGTGGATTGGAGTTCAAGAACAAGACGAAAAGACGGAGGATTCTGGCAGAACGCCACCAGGTCAACAGGGTGACACTGTCCCTTCTCAGTTTATGTGACGGTGAATACAAATTGATTAACCGACAAATTAACACACACACGAGCTCCCTAAACATCAGGGTTTCTAAATCACCCGCTAATGACAAGGAATAGCAAAGACTCAATCACAGTTGACTGAAAACTCACGGTTCAGACAAACTCCAGCTCGGTTTCACCCGTTCAAACTGAACTTGCCCGCCATGTCTTGATTGCTTGATCGTGCCACTTCAAATGTTTATTGTTGTGACTGAATTAACCCCAACAGTTAATAAGTCATCGCAAAAAAAAAAAAAAACACAGAGTCTCTCTTCCTAGGCCCTCACTCCCAACTTCTCCCCGGCCTGGCGGCGCAGCGGCATCATGTGTGGCGAGCTGGGTAGCGAGGGCCACGTAGCAGCACACGGTCCGCGTGGTGCAGTGGCAGCCCGCAGGCGCGAAGGGTCTCGACATCTGTGTCGTTATCTTTCCCTACAGTCTGCATCTCTGCTTTCACTCTCTCTCGGTGTGCACATCAGCCTGTGCTAGCAATTATCAGTCTATTAGTCCAAGATATCCCGCTGCCTGCCATGCCTAGTACACAGCTAAGACTTGATGTGTGCGAATGCATCATGCTTCATGGGGAAGAACTATGACTGTTTCATTTTCCTATGCATCATGCTGCAGGTGCGCTCCTTCCTCTTTTATATCTCTATATGCTGCCCATGTACTGCTAGTGCTATACCGCCCCTGTCAAATGGTCGGTGGCAGTCTGGTGGGCCAAACGAGCCACATGACGAATAATCGCGGCCAGACACAAGTTTTTTTTGACAGACACAGGTTGGGGTGATTCTCAATGATATCATCATTTACGAATCCTGCATTGTGTGCAATAAGATGCCTTCGTGCTGTTTCGATGATTCGTACAGAAACAGTAGGAAGACTGGTTGTGTTTATTTAACAATCATTTAAATAGTTTCTGGGAAGAGTATAATTGTTTTGGACATTTGGGAAGGAATGATGAAGGTGTGCAGGAATCACTTTGTAGATGCACCGAGTACAATGAGACCGAATATAGTTTAATTTGCTCAAAAATCAAATCAAGATGCACGTGCAGTAACCAATTCATCAAATTTTATGTTGTCGTCCTAATTGTTGTTAGCATTCCTGAACACAAACAGTATGTTTCTAAATGCATGTAAGCTGCCGGAGAAGAGCTACATAGACACGTCCATGTCTAGGAAGGTCATTGACATGCACTGTACCCAGCCATGTCGTCACATGTTGGTGATGTGAACCAGTTTGTTTTGCAGGCGTCAAATGCTAGTTTGCATCATTATACTGTGATGACGAGCTAAATTCGTCTCCTCTTGTGTAGTGTCATCCACTCAAGCACTCAACCCACATGATAATATCATGATTGGACTTCTAAGTATGCTACTTTGAAAAAATTAGAGCCCCTTTGTAGCAACTTGCAGTGGACAGTTTCCTCCCGTGCCCAGCTAATCCTCTCATCTGATGACCTGCTAAACTGACATAGCTGACGTCGAGGCTCCGGCCAGAAGATATGAGCTAGCTCTTACACGACCCAAGTTCACCAAGACCTCCTGCTACTTCCCATGCCTAGCTAATACCTACTTGGATGTACCTGCACTGAAGCAAGTTCACAAAGGCCTGCAAGAGACCCTGTTTGGTCCAAGAGCGTCTTTATACACCGAGAAAAGCAGAGGATATTTGTGTAAGGGCACAGTACGACAATGCAAAGTGTGGAGTGCACCAGAGGATGCAGTAAATGGAAAAATAAGTAACACCTGGGTTGGTTTCTCTTCATGGATGAGTGGCTGCTCCCACCTGTTAAATATATGCACCAGAGGATGGGTCCAAGCATACTACATGATGATTGAGTAATTATGGCCAGAGATATGTTGCCCCCATGGTGGAGACTAGGAAATTGCTGGTTAATTTCCATAGGCCTATTGGGAATATATTAAGATCGATCTTGTGTTGGTCCTTGTGGCTATGTAGAAATACAGTTATATTTGAAAAAAAAAACAGCCTTCTTTTCTATAGGTCATTTGCTCAACTACGCACTGGCTCCGTACATGATCTTTCAGAAGCCTATTTCCCAGGAGGTGGTTGTAGAGGCTTCTCAATTCTTGGCCAAGATGGCCAAGGAGTATTTTACCCGGGCACATGGATGACGGTTTAGTCTACGGATTGATAATCATTAGGGTGCATGGGAACTTTTTTCTTTTTCTTTCTTGCTTTAAGCTATGTATCTTTCAGGTAGAGGCCGGGAGGATTTTAAGATGTATAACTTTCTTAAAATTAATAAAGCTTCTTTTTTTGGATAAAAGGTAATGGTTTCCGCTGCTCTCAATTTCCCCTAGCTATTTGTGGTTTTGTACTTTCCTGGCTGGGCCTGGCACAGAGTATTGCAGAATCCATGTTTTTTCCATTGACCTGAAGCACCCATGTGACCCAGATGTCGAGGTCGAAACAACACTAGCTCAAACATTATGTATGTCCACGATGGAGCAAATCTCTAAACTTTGAAAGTGAAGGTTCCTAGTTGGAAAAGAACCCAAAGTGCTGATCATACACCATGAGAAGATAGGAAAAATGTTGATGTTCTCAATGCTCAAAAATTTTGAGCCGAGGAGATAGCCAAGGCAGTGTAGCCCAGTTGTTAGTTGTACAACCTTTACTGATCATCAGCTGTGGTTACATCGTGAATCTATGCTGGAACCATTTGTTCAGTTTTTTTTTAATAAGGGATATATAAATATCCAGCCTCTACATCCAAGGATGTACATAGCCCAGTATTACAACATTTCGTATAAGACAAGAGAAAATCACGGTCTTAAAAATAGACCAGGACACTAAAGAAAACAATATAAGTGTTTCCATCCTTTATTAGATATCTCTAAAGCAATCATCTCCAATCTCTTGCTTATCGTCGAGAGGGTGTCCTTGGCTTGCTCATCACGCTGCAGTGGGGCCCAGAAATGAAGCCAATACGCTCTCCTGAAAATAACCCCCATAATATAGTTAGTTTTGAGTTTGTTAAAAATAACATCATTCCGGCATTGCCAGATAGCCCAGCACATGGTAGCCACCCTAACCCAGATCAACCCTTTGACTCTCTTATGCTGATTAAAAAGCCAGGCACCAAACATATAGTGATGGATCTCAGTTGAGTTAAATTTGTAGCAAAAAAAATAATCCTCCAAATCATTTTGGCAAAGGGACAATCAAGGAATAAGTGTTGGATAGTCTCATTCATATTATAGCAGATACATTTCTGGCTCCCTTTCCAGTTTTTCTTAGCGAGGTTGTCTTTGGTTAGGACAGCACCCCTTTCTAGGAACCAAAGAAAGATTTTGATCTTTAGAGGGATTTTTATTTCCAAAGTTTGTTATGAAGAAAGGGTGGTTGTGTATCAATGAGATGGAGATACAGTGAGCGGACAGAAAATAACCCAAATTTGGTTAAGTTCGATCTAAAATAATTTGAACCTTCCACCAAATCAACATTAGAAATATGTGCTACTAGATTTAGCCATTTTAAAAGTTTATTATCCACCAGTGCCCTATGAAAAGAGATGTTTAGGGGAATAGTTGCCATCACTTTCGATACTGTGGCGTGGCGATCATGCACTATATTATAAAGGAAGGGGTATTTAACTTTAGAGGGCTTGTCACTAACCGATGTGTCATCCCAGAACCTCATCTTGGTCCCATCTTTAATATCGAAGAAACCCTTAGCCAACACCTCATCTCTGATGTGCATGAGGCCTCTCCAAAAATACGAATCATTGGGTTTGGCTGTGACTTGAGTGAGGGTTTTCGATTGTAGGTATTTGTTAGTTAAAAGGGATTGCCACATGCCCTCTGTGTTAAGTAGATTAATCACCTACTTGGCCAATAAGCATTTATTCTGCAATTGTAAGTCCAGGATACCTAGACCCCCTTGGTCCTTAGGACGGCATAGGATGTCCCATCTGGCAAGTCTATATTTATGTTTGTCTGAAGATCCTTGCCAGAAGAACCTTGATCTGAAGTGATCAAGGTTTTTGAGTACTCCTTTAGGAATCTCGAAGAAGAACATCATAAACATGGGTAGACTACTTAAGACAGAATTAAGCAGGACTAGTCTCCTTTCATAAGACAAGTATTTTGCTTTCTAGCAAGAGAGTCTCTGTTGAAAACGTTCTTCAACCTTTCTCCATTCAGAATTCAGGAGTTGTCTATGGTGCATTGGAATCCCTAGATATCTAAAGGGATATTCCCCTGCACTACACCCAAAGAGGCTAGTATAATAAGGCTCCATCTCTTTAGCTGCACCATAGCAGAAGATTTCACTCTTACGAAAGTTGATCTTAAGCCCAGATAATTGTTCAAAAGTGCACAGCAAAAGTTTTAGATTCTTTGCTTGTTCTAGGTCGTGGTCTAAAAAAATAATGGTGTCATCTGCATATTGTAAGATTGATAGACCATTATTAATAAGGTGGGGGATGACTCCTCTTATTTGGCCATCGGCTTTTGCTCTATTAATAAGAAGAGCTAGCATATCAGCAATGATATTAAATAAGACAGGTGACATAGGATCTCCTTGCCTGAGTCCACATTTTGTCTAGAAGTATGGTCCAATATCATCATTGACTTTGATCCCCATACTTCCCCCAGTGACCATACTCTCAACCCACCTACACCACTTGGGGGAGAAACCTTTCATACGTAAGGTTTGTTGTAAGAAAGACCACTTTACTTTATCATATGTCTTTTTAAAGTCAATTTTAAAAATGACCCCATCACGTTTTTTGGTGTGTAACTCATGTATAGTTTTGTGCAATATCACTACTCCTTCCATGATATTCCTGCCGGCACGAAGGCAGTCAGCGTTGGGCTCACCACTGTTTTAGTGACCATATTTAATCTATTTGTGTCCACTTTTGTGAATATTTTGAAGCTCACATTTAGGACACAAATTGGTCTATATTGCTGAATTTTTGTAGCACCTTGAATTTTTGGAATTAAGGTAATGATTCCAAAATTCAAGCTGTAAAGATCAAGAATCTCCCTATGGAGATCTGCAAAGAGATGTAGAAGGTCATCCTTGATAACTCCCCAAAGAATTCTGCAGGGAATCCATCCGGGCCTGGAGCTTTATTATGCTCCATCTGGAAGACTGCATCCCTCACCTCAGATTTGGTGAACAGACTAATGAGGATATCATTTTCTTCTGGGGATACTTGTGGAATATCTAAGTTGTGGTCTTCCACTAGTGTGATCGCAGAATGTTCAGGTGACCCAAAGAGATTCTTATAATAATTTGTAATTGTAATATGGCTTTTGAGGCACTCATCACCAACCACAGTACCTTGATCATTTTCAAGTTTGTAGACATGCTGCTGACAATGTTTCCCATTAGCCACAAGATGAAAGAACCGAGTGTTAGCATCACCCTCCAATAGGGTTTTAACTTTGGCTCTCTCATACCATTTTAGTTCTTCTTCTCTCAAAAGGTAGACTAAATGCTCTTTCAGATAATGTTTAAGATTAATTTCTTGATCAGATAAGGAGGTGCACTCCGCTTTCTTATCAAAATTCTCTAAAAGAGCTAAGAGAGTTTGCTTCTCTTTTCTGTATGACCCTGCTGTATGTTTAGCCCAGCCTCTTAAATGTTGTCTGAGTCTTCTAATCTTTGACTGCCAATGTTCCAGAGGAGTTGATCCAGAACATTCAGATTGCCAGATATTAGCAACCATATCATAAAATCCATCCCTTATCAACCATCCCCGCTCGAATTTGAAAGGTCGATTTTGGGAGTGTGAGTAGAGGCACCTGTGTTGAGTACCAGGGGAGTATGGTCTGAAATATTCCTATCTCTAGATTCGACCATCGTCAGTAGGTACTGATCTTCCCACTCTGTGCTGATGAGGACTCTATCTAGCTTTTTAAAAGTTGGGTTATCCCCTGACCCCGCCCAAGTATATTGACGGTCTGACATCACAATCTCTTTGAGATTCAGAGACTCGATGATAGCATTGAAAAGATTAGGCCATTTGGGTTCAAAATCCCCAGAATTCTTTTCCTCTGGATCTCTCATTATATTGAAATCCCCTCCTAACATATACGAAAGGGACTCCTTAGAGCAAGTATTGGCTAATTCAGCTAGGAAAGCACCCTTGTTTTGAGATTGCGCTGGCCCATAAACTGAATATAGCTTAAATTTGAAGTCATTGTTTTTGCATCTTAGGGTAAATTTTACATAGAAATCTCCCTCATAAATGGCTCCAATATCAAAAACATTCAGGGCGACACCAAGTAGTATGCCTCCCGATCTACCATGAGGCACCATGGTATGCCATAGGAACTCTTTTCCACCACATAAATTTTTGAGGATGTGATCCAAAAATGAGTCCCGTCCTGTTTCAGAGAGAGCTATAAAATTAATTTTCTCCTCCTTAACTAAATCAGCCAAGAACCGATGTTTAGCCAAGTCTCCAAGACCTCTGCTATTCTAGAAAATCCCTTTCATTTGAAATTAATTTTAGTGGGGGTCTTTGGCTTTCTGGGAAGTCTGCCTTTGTTTATATTTCTGGCATTATGATATTTTTTCTTACAACAGAGAGGAGAGAGATCTATGATTTGATCATTCTCCTTGTCTAGCATATTCTCCTTTAGATTACCACTAGTGGCTGAGAAATGCTTCAAGTCGCTCTTCCCGTTCATCATCGCTTTCGAGGTTTGAGTAATTGAAATTGCTCTTCTTTTGATTAGTGCAAAGGACCAACCTATCTACCTCTAGGTTTTTAATGACTGCTACCTCCAAGGAGCCTAGGTTGATGCCTACCCTACCAAGATTTGAAATAACTTTCGAATCTGGAAAGCTAGTAAAGGAATTACCCAGAAATTAGAGGTTCTTCTTTGCCGTCAACCTTTTAGCCTTGTGTAGGGTATGAACGTCCGCCATCGCCGTGTTCCTGGAGCTTCGACATGGTGTCTTGATGGGGGCTGCCGTAACTGCGGGTTTGAGGACCCCAATTGCCGGGCTGGAAGCTACTAGGGTCCCCACAGCAAGTGTCGGCGAAGCATCATCAGTGACAGGTGGAGTAGTATGCTGATTCAGCGTGCAGACGCGCCCCCCGCTGCCCGGCGCTGCTGGGGGCGAAGGTGCAATAGCCGGCGGCATCCCCCTGTAAGCATGGGGGACATAGCCGGCGTGCCCCCACTGCACCCAATGGCGAGACCGGGAGGGTGGTGACCTGGGTGCACCCTACGTCTGCCGAAGGCAGGGGTGTGGGAGTGGCCAGCATGCCCTCCATCGTAGCCAAGGGTGAAGCCGGGGGGGGTGAGGACCAGCGTGCCCCCAACAGCAGTCAGAGGCGAGGCCAGGGGCGCCCCCTAGCTGGTGACGTAGAGCCTTGCTTCCCTGGCAAGACCGGGGATAGGACCGGGGTTGGCCCCGCGTCCTCCCCCCGGAGTGGCTCCGGCTCGCTGTGGGGGGTAAGTGGCGAAGTACTGCCCCCACACTGGCCTGGAGTAAGTCTTCGTCGTCGACATCTGCCACGCAGCCCTAAACCATCGACGGAGACAAAAGGACAGAAGAAGGGTGAATTTTGTTAGGGGAATCCACTAGAGAATTATAAGATGCCAGTTCTTCTTCCGTCAGCGGGGAATAAGTATTCCTTGCATCCCCATCATTTGAATCAAGCACAGCTTTGATACTGATCTCCATAAGCAGCTGTTCACCCCCAGTCCAAACCCTCCTCCACTAAGGATGCTTGCTTCTGAGGGGCAAATTCTGAGGAGTTGCCGGAGACTTCTCGGATGTACCATTATTATTTTCCTCACTAGGAGGATTAGGATCCTCCGCATCTTCCATCTCCTGGTCTCCCCCATCAAGATTCTTATCACCATCATCTAACAAATCATCATCCTCTGGGTTGGAAGCATCCTTCTATATAGCTTCATCAGGTTTGAAGTAAAGGCGGTAAATGCTACTAATAGCACAAACATCAGCCTGCTTCGGGATCTTTTTAATATCAGGAAGCGCCACAAGGATTCAAACCTGACCAGTCGCCCGAAGATGTGCCATATCAACCTTCTCTGTGGCCCCAATGATGGACCCGACTGCCCACAGAGGAAGAAAAGAATGAAGCACCCGGGGCACTTTATTGACTGTCACCCAAACCTGCTCCAGGACTTTTATGGGTTAGACATCATCAATGAATTCTTCAAAGATAATAGTGCCCTCCTTGTTCTTGGTGGTGATAGTGCGGATTGCGATCATACGTTCCAGATCTTCCATACTTGGGAAAAGAACAACAAAAGATTTGGCGCCTAGCTTTTGCACCTCCCAATCCCAACGAACTAGGATGATCCTGGCCAGTTCAGACCGAAGCAACTGAGCAGACACCTCACCAACCTCCACCGTAATGAGAGCTGCCACTGACGACTGAGCAGGCATGACAATTTGATTCTTTCTTGCCGCCTGAATCCGAAAAAATCCCATCCCATCCTTGAAGCTGCAGGCACTGATTAGTGTAGTGTTCCTCCGTGCAGATGGTACACTCTAGCTTCACAGATTGCTCCTTGCGCTTCCTTTTTTGCTTGCCTTGTTCGTCATCCAAGATTTTGTCGGAGGCGACAAAATTGGGGCCGGTGTTGGTGCCGTGGCCACAACCTCCGCCATGTGGTCGCTGCCCGACACTCTGCCCTGCACCACGTGTGCCAGTACAACTAGGGGCGCTCTCAGCCGTGTCCTCGGTCACAGCTGTGCCTTCATGTTGGACATTGATGACGGCTGCGGCCTTGGGACCCTCATGGCCGGATCCCCGGCCCACAGCACCAGCATCCCCTAAGGGAAATGGAGCTCCACGGCCGCGTCCCCGACCCTCAGCAGCAGCATTGCCTAAGGGAGCTGCGACCATGTTTGAGCCGTTCCCCTTATAGCCGCGACCATGTCCCTCGCCTTTTCGGTCATGGAACTCAGGAGGGGGTCCATGACCCTGGCGGCAATCCGGCGTGACGCGCCCGAAGACAATCCTTTCTCACGAGCCGCCAGCCATGAGAGCATCCCAGTATGAGAGCACAGGGATGGCGGTGAAGGCATTGATGTTGATCAATCGTCGATTAGGTTTACTGATCTCCGGTGGCGTGGTGAAGATGGAAGGCGTACAGCTCGTCCCTGGTTCGGCGGTCTGGGTCGGATTGGCCTGATGGACCGACGCCCCTAGTATATGTCTGACCGGGTCCGGGCCGATGGAGTGGTTGAAACGGGTTGGAGTCGGTCCAGCTGCCATCCCAGTTTGACGTTTTGGCTTTTGAAATTCCATCATTTTGGGATCTTGGCCGCCGCCACGGATGGTACGACGATCATGGCCGCCCGCACGGCCACCACCTCCTGGCGCACTGGACTGCAACACCGGTAATATAAAATCACTGATCGTCGCCGCCAGCGTGATACGTCGTGGGGGTAGCGGCCCTTTCCACATGCCCTTCCATGGCGCATGGACATCCCTTGGGGGTGACGGCGATGGAGTAGGGGGCATTCCATGGCGTTCCAGCATGGACGACGCTGGCTGCTAGATCGGTTGGGTCCTTGATTCCTTCGCCGTAACTAGCCATAGTGCCCTCTGTATCGATGGCGCAATCGATACGGGAGCCATCCACCATTAGAGCCGTGGCGGACCGCGGAGAGGGACGATGCGCCGCCTGCGAGACGCCGCTGGTCACATCCGAGGGCTGCCGGTCACACCCGAGGGCCGCTGGGTTGAAGCCAGCCTGACGGCTGCCTGGGCGTGCCGGACCGGGAACAATGCCGCTCCAACCATTTGTTCAGTTGGGCAATGTTATTGAGGATGCAGGCGATCGACCGTTGGATAGAGGACAAACGTTACCAAACCATTCTCCAGGGCTAGATTGTACTGTCATTCTTGTAGTCTAACATCATGTCCTGCTACTAGGGGTGTATTAACCAATGGGGTGTAGAGGGGATGGATGGACTAACTCGAGAAAGCTAACAACACCTGTTTTAGTTTATTTTTTGTTAGTATATACTATAACGTACGAAACTATACCACCGTCTCCCGTTTCCATAAAAAGTATGATGTTCTAATATTACATGAAAAGGAAAATTGAATATATTATATATTTTAACACCATATCTTGGATCTTTGCTAAAACGTTCTTTTAGTGTTTAGAGGAATACAACACCTACATTGTGAAAAGATGATGCTAAAATATAGAAAAGTTGAGAATCGAGGAGAGACCGAGTTTCAAATTTCATTTGCACATGATTGTATAATCAAAAGAATTATCTCTCGAAGAACAGAAATATACTAGTGGAATGCAACAGTGAAACTGGAATGTGACAATGAGCTAAACTCAGGTAAATTTGCACGCCTTTAATTTTACAGATTACAATTGTTTTTTTAGCACTATTTGATGAGTTGAACTAAGAAAGTACCTAGCAAAAACAGTAAATTCTGTGAATATCTTTATTTCCCTATCGTCTTTCACCCGCAAAATATGTTACAAGCTAGGCATTTTCAAACGCAAAATATGCGGTGACATTTTTTTGAAAGTAAAGGCAGGAGCTCTGTCACTCAATTAAGAAGAAAAAGTGGTTCATGTATAAGACCACCCAAAGTGCCAATCAGGCAAACAAACCAGTCATGGGACCAAACACAAACAACCACCACTCGCACGCTTGTTGTTTCACCCCGCATATCACATGTCCGAGACACTCGGCAAAGGCCGAATAACACTCGGCAAAGGCTTTGCCGAGTGCGGCTCTCGGCAAAGCCCAGTCGGCAAAGAAAGTGTCGGCAATGGAGCCTTTGCCGAGTGCCACCTGGCAAGCACTCGGCAAAGGCTTTGCCGAGTGTCCTAGACACTCGGCAAAGGCCCGAAATAAAAAATCCAAAAAAAACCCAAAAATAATAGAAAAAAAATTTAAATCTGAGGGGGACCCACCGCCATACCCTCCACCGAACTCCAGACGGCATGTCGCGGCATTTTTCGCGCGAAAATCGCACGCTTTCACGTCCGGTGGGATTTGAACTCGTGACCTCTCTCTCGCGTGTCTTCTGCCTTAACCACTGCACTACTCTGTCACATGTGTCTATAACTAGTTTCATTTCCTTATATTCTATACTAAACCGAGAGTAATTAGCTTGTTTAAGGGCCTAAATGAATTCAAATCCAAAAGTGATCAACTATAATATTTCATAACTTTTCGAGATCTACATTTTTGGTTTAGGAAGTTTTTTCATCCGAGGTCTTTTATGAAATTTGAATTTCAAATTTAAGATATTCACATATGGCTTTAGCATGGTAAGATGAACTCAAATGAAAAAGTTATCAACTACAAAGTTTCATAACTTTTCGAGATCTACAAACTTTGTTTTGGGTATTTTTTCATCCGAGGTCGTTTACGAAATTTGAATTTTGAATTTTGAAATTCACGCGTAGGTTTAGCATGGCAAGATGAACTCAAATAAAAAAAAATTAAACTATAACATTTCATAACTTATTAAGTTCTATAAACATTATTTTGCTTGTTTGATCATTTGTTCATCCGATGTGGTGGTTCTAACATAGTTCACAATTCTTATGAAACTATTAGTGAGATGTAGGTTTTATAAACAACATTACTATCGATTTATGAAATGAAAAAATGACCAATATAAACTTTGTAGATCCTAAAAAGTTATACAACTTTGTAGTAGAAAATTTTTTCATTTGAGTTCATTTAGTGCCTCGAAAATGTAATATTGAAAATATCTTTGCCGAGTGCCAACAGGAAGACACTCGGCAAAGAGCTCTTTGCCGAGTGCCGGTGACGTGGCACTCGGCAACGATTCCCTCTTTGCCGAGTGCCGGTGACGTGGCACTCGGCAAAGAGCTCTTTGCCGAGTGCGAAGTCTGACACAGCAAAGATTTTCTTTGCCGAGTGCCCAAGATTTAGCACTCGGCAAAGAATATTACACTCGGCAAAGTCACGATTTCCGGTAGTGCTCCCTTGACCAATGAGGGAACTTGTGCTGATGTTTTGTGCTCATTTTTAAAGATCTTCCTGTTCCTTTCCTGCTACATGTTCCACACAATGTAGATAAATCCATTAAATGTTCTGCACTCTTGCTTTGGCACCTTTCGCCGCCTCCTCCCACCAATCGGCAAGGCACATGGGATGTTATTGGATCAGCAGCTGCACATCACAATTTTCCGAGGATAACACCTAGCTCCAGACGGCTCTAACAAAGGGGCATAGCAGAGATAGATGCAGCCATGTATCCAGAGGTCCATTACACAAGATGAATTGCTCTTGATGTGGGCACTCTGTCTTTTGAAGGTTGTCGGCAGTGAGGATTTTGTAATGCATTAATATCCAGGCATGCACTTTGCATTTATTTTCCACCCTTGCTCTCCAAATGAGATCAGCCTGGAACTTACAATGCAAACCTCGGAAGGGTGAACATGTGGAGTAGTTACCGTCCGCTGTCCATATCCAAACTATGGAGTCTTGCACTCGGGCACAGATGTTGTGATTCATGTTCTGAGGGATCGAATTCAGTTACCATTTTGTAGCTCTTGGCGAACCGTTATGGAGCAAGTAACCCGCAGTTCGATAGAGGGGCAAACCCAACCAAGGCGCAGTTTGCTACCTCCTGCTGACACCATAGTTATCCAATACCTCCTGCTACTTCCCATTAGCTAAGACAATTCGATCTAGATGCACCAAAGCAAATTGCTTGGCTTGCAGCTATGTTTCCTGGGGTTTGTCTGGAGGCCAGTTCTAATAGCAATTGAAGAATGAGTGTGTGTGTTTATAGACAGAGAGAGAATGAAGCTGGGCCAAGGTGTGGAATGGCAATGAACACAAAACTACCACCTATTTGGTGATGGAGGTGATGCACGTTCGCCTTTTAAAATGCTCCTCAATTCTAATGATAGTGGCCTCCGCAAGTCATGACACGATGGGCCTAAAGCGGCGTAATTGATGACTTGAATAATTATGGCTAGAGATAGGCTGCCATGGCAGTGGAGCTAAAACTCAGCATGTTTGCAAAAACTTAGCTTCCAGTGCAAAACTTCGCTGCAGTTGAAGAATCAATGCTACATGTCAGTGAAACCATGTTTGAAAACTCACTAAACCTCTCTACACTATGCCTAATCTTAGGACGAATACAAGTGATTCAATCTCGTCTGCTATCAGTTCAAGTTGCCAATGAAGCTATCAACGCTGTGGGCCGCTGAATCGATGGACAAAGTCTATCATTACATTCTGTGCTACATCAACCAGTTGTGCTAGTCCAAGATGTCCTGTTGCTTCCCATGCTTACTGTACTAGTGGCAAAGCCAAAACTTGGATCTATAGTCTACACCAATGCATAACTAGAGTGTTTAGATAGGGAGAAACACGAAAGAAAATTCGTGGTACATAATGTACAACTGCATGAATGAAAAAGTAAAATGGATGGAGATGATCCACCATGTCGCTGCACAGCTTCCCCTTTTATATGCCTACATGGCTGCATCACTATGTCTCATACTCGTACAGGACAGCAAGCCTGCAGCAGTAATCACAGGCAAAATATTGATAGTAGGCATTCAGTGGGTCATTATTTCAGTGGTGGTTGTGACTTCTGTGTAATACCCTTGAAAGCTTAATTATTTGGGAAGAGTGGAATATGTTTGGAAATTTGGGATCAAGTAATGTAGTGGTGCGGGCACATGGGAATGGCTTCTGTCTTGGGATAAGTTCATTGCTTACAGCAAACTGAAGAACAAACCCCATTTAGTTTAATTTGGTCAAGAAAAATAAATAACCAGTTTGTTTGTGGATGCATGATAAACAACCAAAGATAAGCTGCAGAATCAGCATGTTTAAGAATGTGTTGGTGAAGCCAACCAGTTTGATTTTTTGTCAAATTTGCTTTGTTATACTATGATGATGAGCAAAATTTAGGTAAATTAGTAAGGTAGCACATATACCACCTTATTCCTTGCGCACGCACGATCTTAGTTTGACAGTGTACAACTTTTGTCGGGAGGACACCTTGAAGTGAACCAAGCAAGAGCTTGACCCTAATTTAGTGCATGCCCATAGTCCTTTTTTGTTTCATTTCTCGATCGTCCTGTGAAAGCAAAATATATAAATGAAGTTTGCAAATACAGATCGCTATCTGGGTACCTATCGGTTTCGGTTGTTAGTATTGTTGAATCAGAAAAATAATGGATTTTTGTGGAATAATCAACTATAGTTTGGATTGGAGAGGCTCATCTCAACGACAGAGCAGATAGCATGATACAATACAAGGTTGTGCCTTGAGAGTCTCTCTTGCCCTAGCCTAGTGGGTGTCTCCATGGGTTCGCCTGTAGCTTAGTGTCATGTCGTAGGGTAAGGTATCCTCCATGTCATGTTTAAACTACTATAAGCATGTTACTTTCGAGGTTCAGATCTGCTTTGCAGCAAATTTCAGATGACCCTTGCCATCCGTGCCCAACTAATCCTCCAATATCTGCTCTGTGGAATCTCACCTCGGTGGTGTTACAGAGCATGCAAACAGCAGTTGGATAGAGGGGCAAAGGCCAGAAAGACATAGTAATTAAGTCGTCTAATACCTCCAGGTGCTTCCCATGCCTAGCTAAAACTGACATGGATCTAGTTGAATGCCTCGCTTGATCTAGCTACGCCCAAGTTGAATACCTGCTCTAAACAAGTGTGTGTTTAGACACAGAGAGAGAGAGAGAGAGAGAAGTAGAGGAAATCTTGTGCTGTGGCAGCCTGCAGGTGCGAGAGGCTCGATCTCTATTTCAACATTTCGGTCTTCGATCTGGACCCCTCTCTCTCTCTCTCTATCTATCTATCTATCTATCTATCTCTCTCTCTCTCTCTCTCTCTCTCTCTCTCAATGTTGAATTGATCTGTGATTTTGGTCCTTTTCTCAATCTGTGAGGGAAGCAGCGATGGTGGAGATGATGGTCAGGTGTAGAGCATGGAGATGGTGGCCAAGCAAGCAATGGCGGAGATGGTGGCCAACTGATATAGGAGCTGCGTAGAAGGCATCATCTGATTTTAATTTTTGTTTTCATATCCACATCACTGTTGGTGAAGAGACCAACACGACTACCTCTGACCCCCATACTGATTATGCATTGAAGGACCTCTGACCTCCCGTGTTGCACAGTATGAATGAACATTAAGGTGCTTGGGATGTCAAAGAGCTTGGGGACTACTGCACAACTTTAACCACACCGGGCGATTTCGGTTTACTGCAGTGGGCAAAGCCATCTGCTGCATTGGCAAGGTCACAGTAAATCGTGACTCCACTGTAGCGGGCTCCTTTGCGTGCTGCGGTAAGCTCATTAACCGCTGCCCGCCGTGGTTAACGGTAAAACAACAATTAAAAATCCAAAGAGCCCACTGGCGAGCCCATTCCCGAGCCCGTAGGTGATCAGATAATCCTTCCATATGCCCGACCATCCGACCTCGCTGATGTTATGCATGATGTAACCGGCAGTTTGATATACCTCAAGCCTACTCCATAATACAAAATGTGTTTAATTTTCGAAAAAAGATAGCACGACACCATTTTGTTCCCAATGCAATGTACGGACATGATCCTAGTACTAATTAATATACCAACTAGATCAAAGTGGGGTAAGTGGTAATAAAATGAAGGCATAGGCAAATGGGAGGACAACGAGTGTGGGAGAGGTGGTGTATTTATGGTGCTAGGAGGATTAAGCACTAAGGAACGCCATGTCAGTAATCCATGTGATCCTCCTCCGCCCTTGGATGCAACCAACCTTGGCCTGACATGTACGCTGGTGATCATCTAAGGTGCATAGTGACATATTGGAAGTTGGTGGAGCATTAGGGCCAAAGTGGGCAGGTGCTCGCCGCCCTTTGGACAGCGCCCTCCGCGGGTTTGAGCCCAAAAGTGAAGTTAGCACATTGGTTTTCCTTCTCTTGCCTTCCCCATGGCTTGTGTAAGCAGTTTGGTACAAATAAGATGTCAATTCCTTCTGTTTTGGGCTTGCATTGGATGGGATCATACCACTGGGCCACAATTTGGTCCAATGGTACAAAAAAGGCCTTCCTAGGGTTTCTCCATGAGTGTAGAGGCCATGGGCCAAGTTTTATGGCCATTGGACATAAGTCCACGGCGGCCATCGTGAAGGAGGGGCGAGCGCCATCCCCTGTCCAAATACAGCTCTGCGATCTTCCAGAAGCCATAACTTTATCATCTAGACTCCTGATTAAATGAACCAAAAC
This sequence comes from Bothriochloa decipiens, assembly GCA_023333625.1. Lineage (NCBI taxonomy): Eukaryota > Viridiplantae > Streptophyta > Magnoliopsida > Poales > Poaceae > Bothriochloa > Bothriochloa decipiens. Next base: position 2,270,934 of record CM041647.1, read on the forward strand.
TCTATTTTGTGTATCTTGATGAGCTCCTCAACATGACGTTGTCAAAATGAGCATTTGATGAAGTATTTTTACCATTGGATGACGGTTGTCGAACATCTCCTGCTACTTCCCATGCCTAACTAAATCTAACTTTGGATCTAGCAAGTTGTAAGGCTTGCATGCAACACTAAGCATATCCTGACAAAAGTGTGAGATAGAAGCAAAGGCATCGAATGCAGATGAACTAGAGGGAAAGAACTAATGCCTATTTGGTTTCTGTCTGCACGTCTCCTTTTTATCCCTCTGATCAAATGGTGGTGGTCCCCAATTCTCATACATGACAGGCCAGTTGCTAGTAAGTACTCTCTTTGGGTTTCTCCGCAATATATAAACATCAGGTGGTTGCAGCGGCTCTAGCTCTTCTCCCTCGTGAACTAATTGCACTTAAAATTGACCAACCAAACCGATAATGGGATAACGGACTGTACTCTTTGTTTTTTGGCTGTTTCTTCGGCAACTGGTTGGCATTAAGTGTCACCCAAACCTCGGATCCGAAGCACAGGAGGACAACCAATGTCACTTAGAATGAAACATGACTACAACGACATAGAGTAGATCACACACCACGAAATCGACAGAAGAAAAAAAAATCATGTCTGAAGACTTGAGTCGAGGAGTATTACAAAAGATCATGTGGTCAAAGTATTAGAATCAGAACAAATGATGCTTGCTGACGTTTAGCACTACAGCAGCAACAAATTTCCGCAGCAGGTAAATTTTGTTTTCTGCAGTGGGCACCGGCGTCCGCTGCTGGTGCCACGCCATGGTAAATGGCAGCACCACCGCAGCGGGCGATAGGCCCGCTGCCGTGAATCGTTTTAACCGCAGCGGACACAAATAGGATGCCTGCTGCGGTAAATAATTTTGAAAAAAGAAAAAAAGGAAAAAAAGCTCGTTTGGGCTTGGATTTGGGCTGCCACAGCTCTAGCTCGCCACCACGCCGGCAACCAGATCCGCCACCGTAGCCTCTCTTCACCGTCGTCATCGTTGGATCCAGACGCCTTCACCCAAATCCGCCGTCCGCCGTCGTTGGGGCGGGATAGTGAGGCCGCCTCCCACCAGATCTGTTGGTAGCCGTTGTCAGGTAGGGATGGTGAGGCCGCCCGCCACCAGATCCGCCGGCCTCCATCGTCAGGGAGGGATGTGAAGAACACCGCCGGCCTCGCTCCTCGTGTGCGCCACCAGCCCAGCGCCTCCGTCGTCGTCATGGAAGGAGGGAGAGGAGGAGCACGCGTCGGGGGTCAGATCCGCCGTGGTAGAGGTCACCTCCGCTGGATCCTCACGACAGAGCGGCGAAGGAACCCGGCCACCATCCTCCTTGCCAGAACCGGGCTCGTGCTCCTTTGCCGCGCTAGCTTGTGGCGCGCGCCGCCACCGTCCGCCTCGCCCACCCCGAGGCCTCCCCACCTTGCACTGAGAGAAGAAGGAGCTGTGAGAGGCCTCCACCTCCCTGGATCTGAGAGAGGAAGATGGGAGAAGCATACCTTCGCACTGGATCTCGTCGTCGCCTAGGGTGGAGAGGGAGCTGGGGCGCCACCGCTCCTCGTTGTTCGCCTCGCCACCAGGAGGAAGCATCCGGCTCGTGGCCGCCTCGATACCCGCACTAGGATATGGTGAGAGGGGAGGTGAGAAGGCCGAGATTTAGAGGAGAGGAGGCCCTACGCTACTGAGAGAGGGAGGAGTGGTGTTGGTGGAGAGTGGAGGTGCCGCTGGGGAGTGGAGTTGTGGTGGCGCTCGCGGTTGGCGGACTCGCGGTGTGCGGCGTAGGGAGAAGTGAAGTCTTGTGGGGAGGAGAAAAGTGAACACCCAAACCCTAATATCTCCTATATATGTGATGGCTGTTGTTGGGCCGGCATGCAGTGGGCTATTCGGGCCTTGGCCTTTACCATAGCGGGCCTTATAAAGTGCCCGCTGCAGTAAATCGATTTACCGCAGCGGGCATCTTAAGGTGTCCGCTGCGGTAAATAAAACATTTACATATTTACCGCAGCGGACACCTTAAGATGCTTGCTGTGGTAAATCGATTTACCGCAGCGGGCACTTTTGCCCATCACGGTAAATAAAAAGTGCCCGCTGTGGTAAATCGAGGGGATTACCGTAGGGGACAACTTAAGAGTCCGTCACGGAGTCCAAATATGCGGTAATTCATTTTTGACGTAGTCTAGGACACATTCAGCTGTTGGATACGGAGGCAAATGTAACCAAACCATTCTAGGCTAGCTTCCACTGTCAGAATTGAAATCAAAGATGTCCTGCTAGCTACTTCACATGCCTAGATGTTTTTTCTTTTTTAACATAATTCCCATGCCTGGTAGTAGTAGCAAGGTAATATGAGACTTGAAACCGTGTTGGCATGTCTGTGGGAAAGCAGGCAACTACGGCGCTACAGGCCGGATGCTGTTTAGGGAACTGTTATGGTTTTTTTTGTTGGATGCATCAAGCCGCCGCACACCTTCACCTTCTATATTCCTACACTATATATATACTACACTGGTCTTTTCAAATAGCCCGTGGTAGTAGCTAGCTCCTATTTGTCTTGCCATAGCAGCAAGGTGGGCCCAAGGCGTCATACATTACCAAGGGTTACGACTGATAGGGCGCCCAGTGGGCAGTGTGGGTGATAACATCATTACATTGGGCATTAATATGAAAGGCACCTTTTTTTTTGAAAGTCTAAGTTTGTTATTTTTGATAAGATGTCTAAATATAGAGTTGGCCGTGAAAATCCTGTCTTTATAAACACATTGTAGAAAAGGACCGAAACACTCATTTTTGGATTAATAAACACAAATTTTTTGATTAATAAAAGCCACACCGGAAAAAACATGAGAGTGCCACCACTTATAATAAGTATAAAAATCAACTATTGGTACCAAAGCTTGTCTTCTTTGTTCAGAAAAATATGTGTAAATGAAGTGATGGCCTTGTTTTAATTAGCGACTCTGAAAACGAGTAGACTTTGATGAAATAGTCACCTACAGTTTGGAGAGGTTGAGCACAGGCATGCACTAGACTTCAGAGTTTCTCTCATCCCTTTCTCGCACGGTACCATATCATATCTTCTTTGTCATGGGTGGACTAATTATTATATTTACCACGTGCACTTCGGAAGTTAAAGGCCTCCTATGCAGGAAAGTTTTGGTGCAATTTGCTTCACCACCCAGCTAATCCTCTCATCTGCTCTGCTGTAAGTATTTGACCTCACTCATGTTACGGACCGTGTAACCCGCACTTAGATACATGGGCAAAACCAAGCAGGAACCAGTGAGCTAGTTCTCTCTCTCTCGCCGTAGATATCCAACCCCCCCTGCTACTTCCCATGCCTAGCTAAGACAATTCGATCTAGCTGCACGAAAGCAAATTATATGGCTTGCAACTATAAATGTTTCTGGGGTTTGTCTGGAGGTCAGTTCTAATACGTAGCAAGTGAAGAATGAGTGCGTTTATAGACAGAGAGAAGCAGGTCGAAGGGCTAGATTGGGAATATGAACTCAAAAAAAAAAAATATGAACTCAAAGCTTCCACTCGTTTGGAGTTTGGTGATGAAGGAGTTGCTGAACATTCACCTGTTCATATACCCTTCAACTCAACTAATTCTCCAAAAAACAAGGATTAATCAACACGACTCAGAACATCATATATGACAATCAACTAATTCTCCAAAAAACAAGGATTAATCAACAATCTCCAAAAAACAATACACATTACGTCTGGATGAAACACGACTCAGAAGTCTGGATCTATCATGGTGAGAATGCATCTATTTGTATTAGTATGCGGATACAAAGGAAGCAAGCTTGAACATCATATATTCTTTCCAACTGATTTTCGTCTGTCATGTAAGTGAGGAAAGACGTAATGCATTTTTCGGTTTTACAACTTGTTCAGTAAGTTGGAGATGGAAATGGGTCTATTTTTGAGTCGAATGATTTTTTTCCTAAGTCGAATCCACCAGGTATAGACTGAAACAATTTGCAAGAGAAGCAAATCATGGATTATCCTACACCATGTACTCCTATATATCATGATCAAACTGAAAGCACCGACCAAACCAAAAGATGGCCATGTATATCTTCTTTTGTTATGAGTTCAGCTGGCTGAAGTTCCTGAGGCCTCAGTTAGGCATTGGATATCCTACTAGCACTGACATCAATTTCTCATAGTCCAAGATATCCTGTGGCTTCCCATGCTTACTAGCAAGCTAAGACTTTGATCTCCAGGGATGCATGTTTTGTCCAGGCTGGGGTTTGCATGTTGGGAATTGTAATATTGCCAAGAAAACTACAGGGTGTTTATACAGAGAGAAGGAAAAGTTTGAAATCTACGGAGTACAACTCAACGTAGGGGGAAGAACTAGCGCCTATTTGATTTTTGTTCGATGACCAGGCCCCTGCTGCACACCTTCCCCTTTTATATGCCTATGCATATGTGTGGCTATACAGCTCTTGTTAAATGGTCGGCGGCAGGCTCAGCCCAACTTCATACATGGCAGCTGGTTGGGCCCCAGGCGTCATATGTGATCAATAATCATGGCCAGACAGTGACGGATTGACGTACAACAGGGTGATAATGACAACACCATATATATATGATATGAATGCATCTCATTGTGTGTATTGGGCCCGCTCCACTCTGTTTTGAACATTTGCAGTAGTAGTTAGGCTGGTTGTGTTAATTATTTAATCCTTAAAAGCTTATGTTGGAAACCATGCTTGTGTGAGGCAGTAATAGTTATGGTATTTTATTTTTCATTAACCTCATGGGTTCCACACGAGAAGCTTACACTTATACGCTGCACCGGTGCAGTGGAAACCTAAGTTGAAGAATCCTGATACATGTAAACGAAATCATGTTTGAACTTTGAAGCCTTGCTATACTGTGGCTAATCGTTGGAGGAAAACAACAGTGTCAACCAGCACTGTTACCAGTTCGAATTACCAATGTAGCTGCTGACAGCGCCGGCCGTTGGATAGATGCGCAAAGGCTATCGAAACATTCTGGGCCCCCTCAATCTGTGTGTGGAACTAGTGATTTGCGCGCGTGCGAGTAATGGCCAAAGCTGATATTGTAAAAAAAGCATTTGAGAGAGTAATACACCGCAAATATATAATAGGCAATACGCACAGGATGTCTGAGACATCAGCTACAATGCTACACGAGCTAATTGATCAGGGCATGCAGCAGCGATGCAGCGAGGCCATCCAATCAACTGACATTCTTCATGCCCCAAGGCCAATACACAGGCCCATGCATCAGTCTCGAGCGCAGGCAGGATGCAGCGAGGCCATCCAGTCAAAAGCCACGAATCAGCATGTTAGACCTCAGATAAAGAAAGACATACTACAAATTTAAAGGTAGCAAAAACATTCATTCGGCCCACTGGTAAATCACCGAATTTGTACAGCACTTGTTCGTCAAAGCCCAACCAGCTACGGAAATATGATGTGCAATACCCTGCGCAACATCGTAATTCAAACAATCTACAACAGACCCAAAATAATATTCCTCATAAACTCAGATATATTTGAATTTGAGAATCATAACTTGATTATACATCGGAATGGGATTTTTCTTTTTGTTCTACTTGAAGCATAATAAGACCCTCGAATCAAACTCTTGATTATGCAGAAAAAATAAAATGAACCCATCATATATGGTCAATGGACCTCTGTGAGGCACACAAAGACCCTGTCTACCAAACACAGCAGAATTAATGTAAATATAACTGGCTACCATGTACTAAGCTACCCTATAAGAAGGTCTAAGTAATACTCTGATGAAAATGCGGGAGTCCAAGTACGATTGCAAGCACCAGTAATACCTCACAGGATCATTTGTTCACAGGAGCAAGAGTCTTGTCAGTCATAACACTGCATGGAGGGAAACAACATAAGCAGAAACAAACAACATGTATAGGAAGAAACAAAGACGTTACACACCCTTCTCCCAGAATGCCTGAACTGCTGGAGCAAGCTCTTTCACCTGGAAATTTGTCACCGTCAGCTGCGTTCATTAGCACAAATAAAGGTAACACAGATAAAAAGTCGGCCTTTACTGATGGCACAGGACTCGTTGATACCTGATCAACATCACTGTTTCCCTGAAAAGCACTCTGCTGAGCAGTAGGATGCGTGCTCTTTTCTGATTTCTCGCTGCACACAAACAACAGATAGCTATCACTGTAGGGTAGGTATATTTTTTTTTTTTGTTTGCAGAGGTAAGAAACAGATGCATTACCCTTCGCGATGACTCTTCACTGCATGTGTTTCAGCAACATTGAGAGTTGGAGGGGGAGCCTACAATAAAGAGAAGAGGTAAGCCAAGAGGAAAGGAAAAGTGGCATTTACTGTTTGCTATGTCAGTTGGAATATCTAGATGATCATGGCAACTGCACAATAGTAGGCATGCATCTGCCTTGGTTTTTAAGTCACAGTAACACATCACGCATGACACAGCAAGGCTAATGAAGCTAAATCAAGTCGTCTGGCGTGGCAAGCGCAAACCTTTGAAGTAGATGGAAGCTCGCCTAATTCAATAAATAGATGGAAGTAGAAGTGATTGCATCGCCCTATGGAAAAATACAGCAAAACCCCAGGAACAGTTAGATCTTGGAAAGATTGGTCATGACAGCTGTATCAGAAAAGAAAACACGCTACCTGCCTTGATGACATTGCATATAGCTGAAGCTATGGAAATGAATCTGAAATCATGATGAGGAATAGGCTCAGAAACTTACATTGTGTTAAGAAAATTTTGCAGCAAAGTGATGTCTCTGTTTGTGTTCGTAGCAGGGACACACATAAATCTTAATGCGAACTCGTGTTTGATTGATCACCTGCTTGAGAAGACATCATTTCAGGATGAACTAACAATTGGCATGGCGATGTCAAACCGTCTATCACCCATGTTTCCTTTGATGGTATATATTTAAATGTTTTTCCCAGGAAAAAAATGCTATGCCCCATGTCAGACATAGAAATTTGGAAAAACAGTATGGACTCTAAAAGAAATTTGGAAACAAACATGAGATAATATTTATGCTGATATCCAATCTTAATTGTTAGCATTCGTGATATCCTAAAAAAAATAGAATGGCAAGGTAGAGCAATGGAGCATAACTAAATCAGAGAGCAACATACAGGGCATGAGTTCTAAATAGCCCAATAAGTGATGAGCATATCTGATAAGGTCCTCAATAACAAGATTTTGCAGCTTAGATACTGCAGCTTCATAATTTAAAATAAAAATCAAAGCATCAGTAGATATTCCTCAAAATTAGTTCCAGAGGTGAAGTTCCATCAGCAGCCCAAACTCTTGCAGAAGAGTTAAAAACTATCTGTGTATTTATACTCTCCCTCTGAACATCTAAGCATAGTTTAGACTGATATTAGTCTAAACTAAATTCCTCTGAACATCTAAGCGTGCAAGCAATGGCAAAACAGTATTTGTCAAGAAAATGCAATGCGGATATTAGTCGCTTAGATATTAGCTAATTATTATAACACCAGATATTCATAGAGGAACCAAATTCCACAGTAGGGATACAATATAGATAAGAAATGTTTAGACTGAAACTGAATACTACATACGGTAGTGGCTGAATGCATTTATGCAATATACAAAAATTTGCAGCTTTTCTATATGAACTTATTCAGGGTCTAACTTCTTTATCAAATATAATATGTAGTAGTTCCCATCTCAAACTCCTAACCGAAACCTGATATTTCAGAGGTCCAATCACCTAGCACATGTGCAGCTAATTTACAGGTAAGCATAAAAATAGTCAGTAACTAATATAATGCAAATGTAAGGATATTATTTTAGGCTGAGCAATGAGTTTCAAAATTCCAGCGGCTGATAAACCTTTAAGAAGCATATATCATGCATTGCCATCATCACTGATCAGTGCTATAATGGGATGAAAAAGGAGGAGCTGCTAACCTGCAAAAGGTGGGATGAACATATCGATAAATGGGATGAAAAAAATAGAACAATTAGGCACACTATTGCTGTAAAGCAATGGGAAATGCAAAGTGTCAAACCAAATACATGAGATATCCATATCTATCAAAATGAGATAGGTACTTTGAGTGACTGGATTTTTTTATCAAAAACCGTGGGGCAAAGAGCCCTCCGGCAACTTTATAAAAAAAAAGGAAAAACACACAGTTATAGGAAACTTACATGGGGGCCTAACCAGAGGTTAGGCCAAAACAGAGAAAAAGACTAGCTAAAAGAAAGGAAGAGGACTAAGCTATGTGACTGAACAGACAACGAAACTGACTGAATCCAAGTTACAGGTACTTTGAGTGACTGGATTGAATAGGGCATCACCATCTTGCTGCAGAGTTACCTTGCTCTCTCTCATCTTATACATTTTCTTGTACCAGTTGGGACCTGCTATGCATGTTGAGATGCTTGCATCCTCTTTGACTGGAGCCAATTTGTCTCACCTAAAACCATATTTCAGATCCAAAAATATATTAGTTACAAACATGCTAATCACAATCCAATACCACAGGAGGCGCATAAGAGCAGCAGTTGTTAAATTTACAACACAAATTAGCTGATTGCATGTCCAACTGCAAAGTGTTGGTTCTCTGTTTAATTCAAGGTTAGTGCTTTTTTTACTAGTGTATCGAGCTTTGAAAAGGAGACACCATTGTAACTAAAACTAAAAGTAACTTTTCTGCTTTTTGTTTGCAAACGTTACAAACTCAAGAAAAGGAGACACCACAGTATATATGTCCTATATAGGCTATAACAATATTATGTCATTGGCATTCAGAGGCACAAACACAAATCATCGAAAAAATTGTTTGAAGGCTAACCTTTGTCATGCTGCTTAGTAGGTAGCTTCCAAGTTCTATATTATCTTCCTGATCCTATGACCTAGAGAAGGAAACGATGAACTGAACAGTGTTGCCCCATCAGCAAGGGAGCCCCATAGCCATATGATTATTGGGTCTGAAAAGATCAGGAAGAAATAAATCCCTTTAGATTTCATTACGCTCATTTTTTGAGGCACACAATAGACCAAAGAACCAACTGCCTGCGAATTCTCACTGTCTTCTTTTTGAACAACATATGCACAATAGACCAAAGAACCAACTGCAAGATGTGAGGTTCATGAAGATAGGAGAGTGAGGATAGGAATTTACCTCATTGTACCACACTGCTGCCGCCACTGTCGTCGTCGTGAGCGTTTCCATGCGGGAGCAGGACACCACCGCCGGGGATGGTGTCGGCGCTGGGCAGCCGCGACCTCCAGGCATCTAGGGTTCCTTGTAGCAGTTAAGATTTCCTGTAGCACATGAGCACATGCGGAGAGGATGGAGGAGGCATCACCGGGGGGCCAGCCATGCCGGCGGCCACCGGTGGGCTCGCTGACGCCGCACCGGGGCCGAGGACGGGCGCCGCCGAGGAAGTGCTCGCCCTAAGCACGTCAGGAGAGCGAGGGAGCATCGAGAGAGAGAAAGAGGAAGGAGAGAGTGGAGGAGTAGGGAGAGGGAGGCGCGGGCAGAGGCAGAGGCGGGGGCGCGAGAGGCGGCAGCGGAGCACGGGAGGAGGAAGAGATAGGTCGGCTGTTTTTTCTTTTTTTTTCCTTTTTTTCAGAAGCCAGGTATATATTTGGCTGCTCTAAACAACCATAACCATAGGATCGGCAATCGGATGGCTGTAAAAATTTAGAGCGACGTGGATGGCCTGGCCACACGCCGTGGCCACGGTAAATGTTATCTTTAAATTGGTTGACCCAAATGTCCCGTTGCTTCCCATGCCTAGAACCAGTAGCAAGCTAGAGCAATGTAGAACTAGAGTGTTCAAACAGGGAGAAAGAAGACAGAGATTTCGTGGTACATAACGTGATGTGACAAAGTAAAATAGGTGGAGAGGATGCAGCACGTCGCTGCACACCTTCCCCTTTTATATGCCTCTGCGGCTATACCGCTCTTGTCGAAAGGCCGGCAGCAGACCCTGCTCGTGTCAAGTGACCAGCGACAGTCCCCATGTGTCACATATTCCTGCAGAACAACAAGTCTGCTGGGCCCAAGGGCCAAGGCCATATATATACATGACCAATAAGGCAATAGTCACGGCCAGAGATTTTGATAGTAGCCATCCAGCGGGTTATCATTCCACGCTGTTCTGATGATTCGCAGAAATAGTAGGAAGAGATAATGCGGAGGGGTGCAGGCTGGAATCATCTGGGAATGGCTTCTGTGCTTGGACAGTTCGTTACTCACAGCATGCATGTTGCCGTTGGACAGGGTTGATTGAGACCGCATGTAGTTTAACTGAGACTGCATGTAGTTTAATTTGGTCAAGAAAATAAAATTAAGATGCATGTGCACTAACCAATTCAGATAATTATATATTGCCGTGCTCAAGTTGGCATTCATGACAGTAACGGCGTAACCAACTTTTTTGTTCATGCATGGTTAGCAACCAGAGATGAGCTGTAGAGTCTGCATGTTTAGGAATGTGTTAATGATGTCAACTAGCTAGTTTGTTCTTTGTCGAAAGCTTGCTATATTATATTGTGGTGACCAGGAAAATCTTATTATTATTATTACTAATAGAGGCTTCAACGGAGGCACCACGTTAACTCTGATGAGACGCACTAGGAGAAAAGATAAATCTAAGAAATTCTCACAATAATCAGAAACATCCGGCCTTTGATTTGGTTATCTCTAATCATTATAACTGATAATAGCCATTGGATCTATTATAGTTTAAAATTACCCACCACCGTCATTATAAAAAATACATAAAGTAACCCCCTAATTTTACATAGAAATTATCCACCTCTGCCCTAATTTTGCATAGAAATTATCCACCTCTGCCATTACAAAAGATAATTCAAAATAACCCGCGTAATAATTCTATATAAATCTACACTCACGTGCTATCCTTAACTATTACTAGATCTGTTTTATTTTTTAAAAAGTTACCTCTTCAACACGGTAGATAACAAACAAACTAATATTGATTACTTTGTTGCACGGAAAACTTTTCTTCAAGAAAAAAAAAGTACCTAAAAAATCTCCTATACTCACATTTACACAAACTTCAACAAAAATCTTGATCGCTAACCAATCTAACCCATCATGTTTATGGTTGCATCACATTATTAACTGGAAGCCCATAAAGTCCACGTTAATTCTAGCCACGTCATGGAGCCAATCTCACCTCTAATCAATTCCATATGCAATAACTCACGTCATGGAGCGGCTAAGCTCCACTGGCGGCGACGGCTGGCCGTCCTCCCTGGACCTTGGTGCTAGGCAAGTTCTCACGAGCACTTCGATGGCAGACCGAATGTCAGCCCAACAGTGTGCACAAAGACGAGCTGTACAAGGAAGGGCAGAAGGAGTGGATTCGATCTGCAAGGAGGTCCGGGACATTGTGTACGACGAAGCCGAGGCCGCAAAAGCGAAGATGAGCGTGGCGGCATGACAACAAGGATCAGGGTGCTCGAGACAACTCACATGAAGAACCACTTTGACGTAAGGTTCGTCCTACTACCGCGCTACCCTCCAACACCCGTAACCACGATAAGCTCTGATTATACCCTAAGTATAATCAAATTTGTGAATAATACTTTCCATATTAGATTATTTAGTTTTATATTCAACATCATATTGGTTCTAAAGAAAAAAGATTGTGCAGCTAGGGAATTTATTTTTGGTTCCACATGTTTCCAGAGTCCAATTAGTACTTTACGTAAAATTGAACATGATGGAGGGAGAAGCGAACAAGCAGGGAAAAGATAGTATTAATAAACAAAAAAGGTATTGATTTGGATACTGAAGTTAATTGCATCATAATCTTTTCAGAGGCTCAATTAAACTGGAATATTTGTACTGACTTATTTGTGTACATATTCTCTGGATCTTTTACAGGAAAAAGATAGTTAAGATTTACGTACTTACAGGAAAAAGAATGCCAGGTAAAGTATTACTAACAAATAAACCATCTTACCATCTTTCTTTACATGCCTAATGCATCAAAATTTATTTCACTAGCTGAAAAAATGATACAACTAGAATATCGGTACCGATTATTTGAGTACATATTCCATAGATCTTTTACAGGAAAAAGATAGTCAAGATTTACATACTTACAGGAAAAAGAATGACAGGTAAAGTATTCCAGACCAATGAACTATTTTGCCATCTTTCTTACATGGATCAAAAATTATTTCATTAGCAGAAAACAAGATATACCTGGATTAGATTCGCTGAAAAAGGATCAAACTATGGAAAAAATGAGAAGTAAAACTATGTTTGAATGTAGAGTGGAATGACCTCCATACAAAACAATATATTCTAGAGAATAACAGTGAAAGATATTGCCTCATTTTTACAAGTATTCTCTACATGATGCATTGCTACTATGCAACTATTTTTTGCCTTTACATACTAAATGTTATTAAATTATCTACATCCAAGAGTACTGTACCTCAAACTGGACCAAGTTTATGATGTTGTTATCTAGAAAGGTACAAAATACATCTATAATGCTCTTTTCATGTACTAAAGGTACAGGTGGCTTGCAATATCAAAGGATAACTCTAATGGTCTACCAAAAATGGATCATGCAAATTCATATTCTTTTCTATATTCTAATGTATGTAGTTTCAAACTTTACATAAGTATTTTTATGCAAAAAAATTCCACATGCAAATTCATATTCTTTTCTATATTCTAATGTATGTAATTTCAAACTTTACGTAAGTATTTTTATGTAAAAAAATTTCAATGATAATCTTATCCAAACATATTGATGATTGGGATAATCTTATCCAAGAGAAACATATTGATGACCATCTAAATGGAACGTTAGGGCCAAATGCATTACAATAGAAGAACTTTAGAACAACTAAATTTCATTTTGTTTGAAGAATCAAATCTGGTGTGCATTAGTTTGATGATACAAACTATTCTGGAATAACTTACATGCATATGAATCATATGTACATACTTATCAAAAAAAAACATTTACTGTTGAAGGAACAACAAATTCATTTAATATAACATTCAGATGCTACTACATTTAGCTAAAGCTAATCTATGGTAACTGATTTATTATTAATTTGTATTCATAAATTATAATATTGTTGTTTGAGTTTTTAATAAAGTAATAATATGAATAGGTATAAAATAAAGATTTAAATAAGTGATCCAATAAGAACTGTGACCGGTATTCTTTTTAAAAAGTATGAATAAAATGTTGATAACCAAATAAGTAGATTCGATGATGAATTTAGTCAATCATGATACTATATATTGGGACACTAAAAGCATCCCAAAAAAATATGTGCACAAACAATGATTTTCCAAATCCGAATGACTGAAGACAACTTCACAAATTTTAGACTTGATTATACTGTTTCAAGACTATTTTTATTTAAAAGGAGGAAGAGGAGTTGTCACACCCCAAAATTTTTCCAATTTTGGGTTGTGCTTAGAAAACTCTAATTAAAATAAATATTTTAATATTTGGATAAAATTTACTAAATTTAAATGAGCTCATGCACAATTAGTTATAGGAAAAATGTGAATTTCAAACTTTTCTATATTAATTTGATATTGCTTGATGTGATGTCTACTTGTTGCTTTTGAGTTTGGTGCTTTTGTGTGTGCTAAGTTTTCCCAAACGTGTTTAAACGTCGATCGATCCTTCTCGAGAATTTTTTGGACTTCTTCGGAATATTTTTCCAATTTATCCTAGAGCTTTTCTAATTTTTGGATGCTCTAAAATATCATTTTTGTGAACTCCAAATGCTTTATTTGGATTCATCATCTTGCAATCTATCTTTATGTATTTTTATATAATTTCTGGAGTTATGAAAATAGTTTTGAGGGCTTTAAAACAATTTTAGCATTTTCTAAAATTGTTTTCGAACTGAAAATGATTTTCTAATAAAAATACTTTCTTTTCTCCCAGCTCCGAACCCTAGGTATATATATATGCTGGTGTTCTTCTCCTCGCGCTGGTTCCAGATCAGAAAACCCCATCGTGAGCCGCCACTCGTAGCTCCCGAAATCGATCGCCGAAGTTCGGCTCAGCTAGGGTTCCAGCGAACTCTCCGACGAGCTTTTTCGGCCACCGCCTCCACCCTCAGAGAAAACTGTCACCGCTGCAAGGTTCGTCTCGATCTCCTCTATACCATCACTCCTTTAGTTTTGCGAATCCATGTCCGATTAATCAAGTTCCTAAGTCCTCTCTCTCTTTTCCGGTGACGTGCACCATGAACGTTCATATTCTACTTTGTTTCCAGCTGCTGCTACTCCGGGTTCACCCTCCGTCCCCCATCCCACGCTGCCGCCATGGGCCAGTAGCTGTGCGCCGCTCGTCCCGTGCCCCGGCGTGCGTGACCCTTCTCCTACCGTGTGCAGCCACCGTGCTGCCGCGGCCGGCTGTGGGGGTTGGGCACCCAGGCAGGTCCAGCGTGCCACCGTGCAGCCGTGTGACGCTGCCGGCCAGCCAGCAAGTCTCGCGGCCGAGGCCCCTGCCTCCCAAGCGAGCAGCAGCAGCCATGGCTACCTGTCACGTCCTGTTCATGAAGACGACGAAAGACAAAAGGTATCAGATGCAGTTAATTATAGTTTTGTCATCAATCATATTATCTCCACCGTTTCACCGTTTTAATTCCGATTCAAGCGATTCTTGTTGCGTTAGATTTGTATTGAGGCACTCTATGCAGTAGTGTTAATGTTTTACATGCCACATGTTTTTCCATAGATAGCTAAATATTAAATTGTTTAATATGCTTGTAATTAGTTTTATAGTTAGAAACAATATAAGTTTCATACCTTGATGTTTATACATGGCATGTGAATTTGATTAATCTTAACCTATGTGGTTTTAATTATGATTTGATTAGATTAAACATATGTAATAGACCATAAATGCTCTCATATGTTTATGTCCTTTGCAAAATAAAGTTTAAATATCTTAATAATGTGAGATATGTTTATAAATAAAACATAATTAGTTTAATTTGGTTTTTAAAATAAATTATGGTTTTATGTAATCGGAGTTAACAACTTTTTTATGTTTTTTAAATAAAGTAAATAAAGCTTGTAGTTGTTTCTTTTATAATGTAAAGCCTTTCGGTAGGCGTTTTTTGTGACCGTAGCTATAGCTCTCTTTTAGCACGTTGTTCTACCTTGTGTGGTGTACTGTTCTTAGTTGTTTTTCCTTGTTGCTTGTATGTTCCCTATGTATGGTGCTTGTTACGAGTAGAAGAATAACCGTTGTGAGCATTGAAGATCAAAAGCTACAGAATGGAAGATAAAGATGATATTCCTCAAGCACATTGCTTTGGGTGTAAAGCAAGTCTTATGGTAAGTATAGCTTAGGTTTTATTTATGTGACTTAATTAATGTTTAAGCAATAAACGGTAAAAATAACAATTTAGCAACTTGATGATTTATCTGTAATAAAACCTTTGGGATTTACAGTACAGCTGTGAGAGCTATATGGCTCTGGCTCTAGTTGTTTAAAGAAACTTTTCTAGCTTGTTAGTGGTTACCAGTAGGCGCAAGAGGGGTGTGTCTGGGTTGGGTGTAGTTGGACCCCTGTCTATATGTGTATAGGCTGCGGTTGTGTGCCATCTAGAAGGGAGATACTACATTCGCAGGTACAGAAACCTTAGCGGCCCTAACTTGTTAGACAAACCTTTAGATGACTTTATATGATTTTTGGTGTTTTGGGCCTTGTAAACCCATACATTTGGAAATCATGACTCACAGTGAAAGTATACACCTCTGCACAGAGTTTAATAAACTGGTATACTAGACTTGCTCAGGGACACGTGCGGCCTTGGAATATTTACATTAAGATAATGACTTTTGTTTGCTAACATGCTCATCGTTTACTGTTTTATGCTTTATATATTATTTATGTTACATTAATCATGAGTTGATGGGTACTGTCCTATTGCTATACTTATTGAGTTCGACATGGACTCACTCTTGCTATTCCCCCCACACCTCAGGAGAAGTTTTCGGCTTGTGATCAACCAGTCAGTTGGATCCAGTGGAGTGAAGTCTACACCCAGAGTTTGAAGTCGTCTTTTCGCTGATTGTTCATTAGGTGATCTTTTATATATTGTGTATGTTATATTTAAAGCATTGTTATTATACTATTTGTAGCTATATGCGAGATTTGTCCTTTAAGACTCACATATAGTGTATATCTGGTTTTGTCCTTAGAACTGGGTGTAACAGAAGTTCAATGACCGCCATGGAAAATGACTACAAGCTAACATAGCTCGATCCTTACTAAGTACTTTACAACACTTTTAGTTGTGGCATCCTTTATTTGTATTAATTGTATGATGCATACAACAAAGAAGACTAAGCTATATTAATTTTTACTAAAATTTTAACTAAAGAAACAAGAAACTTAGAAGACTACATAGCTCCCAATTATGGACAGTCAAACATTGAAGACACTTATACCCAAAAAAATCAATAGAGTAGAAAATAAGATATGCAGAAATATTGGTAGAAAATATCAAATAAAGGAAAACGTCTACATCCCAATGCGCAATTACACTATGTGCAAAAAATGTAGCATTCATGCAAAATTACATTGACTACTAACCAATTAATTGCTCTCATACATGAAAAGATGATTCAATGGAACTCAAAAATGTGCATCTAACTTATAAAATATTTGTTATTTTGAAAATAATTGAAAATCACCCCTTAAATGTTTTTATAAATTAATTGGCTTTGTTATAATAAACAACAACTTAAAATAATCCTCTAAATTTATAACTAGAATATGGACCTATACTATTATAAATTATAGTTTAAAATAACCTACTAATATTTTCTATAGATGCCCACGTCCACCGTTATCAGAGATAATACGATGTAACTGATTTTTGTTGTTATGTAAGATCCATGAGCTATATTGTTAGCATATGTTGTTATGTAAGATCCATGAGCTATATTACCCATTTTTGGTAATGTGTAAAACAACACGAAAAGTGATCCAAATTTTAATCTAATGATTACCTTAAATCTATATTGCTGCACGGTGTTTGACTGCACAAAAAAAAGTTGCTCTACAGCTGGAGTGCTGAGTAGATTGATGTACGTTATAGTTGTAGCCATAGCCTAAATGACAACTTTTTTATGCAGCCATATAGATCGTGAATTTTATAAAAGGTAACTCAAAATAACCCATGAACTTTTCTCAAAATTAAGTACATCCATATCCAGCAGTACTTACTATTTTTAATTGGAGCCAGCCTATGTGTCAATTTTCACTGGACATGCTAGAAAACAATGATAAAAGCTAATAATTCTCATGTTAACTTAAAACAACTGACGGTTCAATGAAAGACTGGAACAAGGAGTCCTTTCGTTCAACATCCGTTTTGTTGTTTCAATGCAAAGATGATACAAATAACCCTTAAGTTACAACTAAATTAATGTTTGTTATTATGAGTAATATTTTAAAATAATCTCCTCAATTATTTTCTAAATTGACCACCTTTTCTATTGTGAACAACAACGTAAAATTTTCCTCTAAATTTATAACTAGAATATGGACCTCAGACATTATAAAAGATAATTTAAAATAACCTACTTTTTTTTGTAAGTTATCCACCTCTAACAATATGAAAGATAAAATAAAACTTATCCCCTAGGTTTACATTTAAATTACAGACATATGCTAGAGATGCATATAGGATATATGACCATAATTACTATTGTGTAAAAGCTACTAATATTTTCTAAAGGTAATTTAAAATAATCTATTAATTATTTTCTAAAAGCTAGCCATCTGAACCATAATGAAAGACAGTAAATGTAACCCTCTGTTTACATTCAAATAACCATCATATGCTATTATGTAAAATCCACTCAATTTTTCTATTGTGTAGAACAATGTAATGTTAAACCCATGAACCTATGTTTAAATTGGCCACCTATTTAAAGTGAAACTAAATTTATGAATTAAATGCATGTTCACAATACAAAGAAAGTATGATGTATAAAAAATCAGCAATTGATACGGTTATCATTACTAGATAGAGACTACATTGTAGCTGTCTATGTTAGAAAACACCAAAGTAAAAAATGTACAATTTAATATAATATTTTTTAATTAGTTAGAAATATGAAATAGTAACTAATGCTTACATCTCATAACATTGATGGACTAGTTTAGGTAAATTAGTAAGGTACTGCATACCACCTTCTTCCCTGCGCACTCACCCTCTTATTTTGAGGGTGTGCAATTTTTCTTAGGAGCACAGGTTGAACTCAACCAAGCAAGAGTAATTGAGTGCATGCCCATAGTCTCTTATTTTCATTTCACAATCATCCTAAGCAACCATATTATATAAATGCAAATCAGTGTCGAATGTAAGTATGTATTACTGAATCTGACAAGAATGGACTTTCTGTGGAACAATCAACTCCGGTTTGGATTGGACATGCTCATCCCAACGACAGAGCAGATAGCATGATACAGCACAAGCTCACGTATTGAGCCCTCGTTTAGATGCTGAAATTTTTTTAACTTTGCTACTATAGCAATTTCGTTTGTATTTGATAATTATTGTCTAATCATAGACTGACTTGGTTCAAAAGATTCGTGTCATGGTTTATAATCAAATTATGTAATTAGTTATTTTTTACCTATACTAATATAATGTTATGGGATTTTTCTAGGGAACACTATATAAATCAACCAACTTGTTTTCGTTTACAGAGTTTAACTTTTAAATTGTATTTGAGTTTATATATACATTTTGGGAATCATCACTACATATAAGTAGACATCTTTACATTTTTCCTAACTTCTTAATTAAATATTAGATATCTTCAGAGATATTATCGTAATAATCATTTGTACGACTCGTCAAAATGTCAGGACTAATGGATATCTAACAACAATGTATTGTAAACTTAAGTTAACCCATAAATGCCCGACAATGCGCCACTGTCTCATCGCATGCATTTCTAGCAATCAACAGCCGACCATGTATGTAGTAGCAGCAGCAGCACAGTGCCATGCACAACAGGTCCATGCAGATAGCGATAAGGAGAGAAAGAAGAAAACAAATACATACAGGTGCAGATCAGCTATGACAGGCCACAACCAGCCAGTGACGTTAACACTTATATATGAAATCCCTGTAAAATCATTGTACGTTCTTACCATGTAGATCGATAAAGAACGAAGATTGGTACAACATGAATTCAGAACAGACCTGGATTTGAAGTGACGGGTGACAGACGACCGTGGTCTCAGGCCTCCGGGCACAGGCACACCACCGCGTACACGGCAAACCGCTCGCCAGCCTGGATATTGTTGACGCCGGGATGAGGTGCAGCGCGTTGAAGTCCTCCACCGTCACGCCGTCGTTCTGCTGCCACGCGTAGGAGATCGCCAGGAAGTATTGGTTCTTGATGTAAATGAATTTCGGCGGCCGCCGGATGGCGTGGATGGATGTAGGCGTCCTATGCTGCGTTCGACCTCCATGCCGATCAACAGCACCAGGTCCGTGGCATCACGTGGGACGTCCGAGAACCCTGCCGCTGCACCGCCATTGATGCACCGGAACACCTGCCGATGAGATCGCGGTGGAGATCAAATTTAAATTTTGTAGGAGGGGACGTTGAGATCAAAATTGAATCCTGTGAAAGCAGCCGAGGAAGGGCTCGCCGGCAGGCGGACGTGCGACGCCGAGACTCACCGAGGAGTTCGCGATGCGGACGTGCGGCGCCGAGGCGACTCGCCGGGAGATCGTGGCCTCGTCTAGAGCAAGATGCACGCGAGCTTTTGAAATGCGGCGCCGAGACTCACCGAGGAGATCGCGACGCGGACGTACGGCACCGAGGAGATCACGACAGCACCAAGGCGACTCACCGAGGAACGGCCTCGCCTAGAGCAAGATGCACGCGGGCTTTTGAAATTTGAAATTTGACGAACCTTGATGGAGGTGAGGACGTGGGGTGTGGGCGCGTTTGAGAAGGAGGGTGAGAAGCCTGGACAAATTTTTCACGTGGGCCATTGGATCTGAGGTTGATGCTATGTGAACCTTTGATTTGAACAGAGGAGGTGGAGGCACAAGTTTCGCCTTATAGTAGAGATTTAATGCTCCATGCAAATGGCTAAATATTGATGTGATAAAAAGAGAGTGTAAAAACTTGGAATTTGGTGGGGCATCTAAACAAGGCTTGAGTGTCTCTCTTACTCTCTCGTTGGCGTCTCCATGGGTGTCACCTGTAGCGTAGTGTCTACACCTAGGGTAATCTCTTTGCAGCAAATTTCAGCTAACATATGCCCAACTAATCCTCCTATCTTCCCTGCTGTATCTCACCTCGCAGGTGTTACAGAGCATGCAAACCGCTACAATAAAGTTGTCCAATACTTCCTGACTTGGGTCTAGCTGCATCCAACCTGTTCTATCCAAGAGTGCGTTTAGATTGAGAGAGAAGCAGAGGAGTGGGGATGAACTAGACGGAAACAACTGACATCTGTTTGGTTTCTGTTTGCAGTTCCCATATTTATGCCCGATCAAAGGGTCTCTGTCCCCACCTGTAAAATGTACGTGCTTGTCAAGATTGGCCAAAAGCAAGGATCATAACTCATGATAGTGTAATTATGGACAGAGATATGCTGCAGCAGCGGAGCCTAGGCCGATTGCTGCTAAGTACTTCCTTTGGGCTTTTTTTGCAAATATTTAAAGATTAGGCAGTTGCTCTGCTCTCTTCTCCCTCATGAACTGCACCCAGCCCGTGGCTTCCTAAAACTTATCTCTGCTTCTCCCTCATGGTACTGCAAATTAAAAGCAGACAGGCAGTACCATGGAGAGAATCAAATTTAAAGACCACGTGACGCCAGCAGCTTCAATGCTATGTTAGTAACAGAGTTAGGGATTGGGTCGCTTGGAGAAGAAGATAGTGAGGAAGAAGAAGAACAATAGGATATGGCAGACGAAAGCTTGAATTCGAAATAGAATTTGGTTCAACTGTTCTCGCCCCCTCTTATAGTTACAGAGGCCTCACCTCTTGTGGCGCATGCAGGCGCAGGTCATCCGGCCCATTCTTCTCCAGCGAACCGCGGATATACCTTCCTGGGTCTCATCTCTTTGGGCCGCTCCTCGACCTTGACCATTGCCTGCTTTCCTGATGAAGACGTAGCTTCAGTAGTAGTAGAGCTTTTGACATGATATTGCCGAGAAAAGTTGTACAAGGAGAGAAGCAGAGCCATGGGTAATTTGCAAATAAAATAAAAGACAACGTTACACCAGCAGCTTCATTAGGCCAGTTTGTTTTGCGCCTGTTGGTGATGTCAGCCAGATTGTTTTGCGTTGAATGCTTGCTTCGTTACAGTATGATGATGATCCAAATTGTAACAACCTAGTTTTTATAATTAAAAATAATAATAAAATGATTTTGGTAAATAAATAAATAGGCAAAATAAGTGTTTTTATGAAAATGAGGGTGAACCATGGTAGAAACATGCTTGAGCATTTATGCTGGTGCATATTTTTTTTGTGTGATGTTTGAATTTGATTTGGAACTTAAAATCTCCTTCTTGGGCCGAGGCCGCGGCCCAGCAAGGCGCGCCGTCCGTCCGCGCGTCCGCCTCCCTCTCTCGCTGTCGCCGACAGGTGCACCCCGTGTCGCCTTCTTCTCCTCCGACCAGGACGTGAACGCGAGTCCGACTGCGCCACCCTTCCTCCGCGTGCTCGGTCGCTCGTCCGAACCTCGGGGCTATTTAAGCAATTGACCGCGTCCGCGCACCCCTACCTGCAACCCTAAGTCAGCGCCGCCTTCGGTTTCATCGAGCTGCCACACGTGAAACCCTAGCCGCCGCCAATTCTTTCGCCGGAGTTCGCAATTCGCCGCGACCGTAGCGTATTTAGTGGCGTAAGTTGGCCTTGAGCTTCGCCATGCTCTCCTGAGCACGTTTGTGTCTTCAATTTGATTCAATTCCATCTAACTCGAGCTCCTACCGTGCGCAGCTCGCCGCCATCCGCCTCTCCGAGCCGCACGCCGTCATCGCATCGCCTCGGTCTCCATCTTCTCCACAGGTGAGCGCGGTGTAAGCTCCTCTATCGAATGGCACTAGCCGTGTTCGATATGGTAGCCGGAATCGCAGATTCCATGAACTCCGGCGAGCTCCGTACGCCGCCGGCGATGGCAACCGCCGCGTCGGGTTTCTTCCCCGGTGAGGCCGAGTGCCTGAACAGATCTGAGCCGTCCGTTCCAGATCCAACGGACAGAAATACCCCGTACCCTTTCGGCTAGAAAAATTGCCAATAACCCCCTGAACTTGGATCGAATCTGTTAAGAGCCCTTGGCACTCTTGACCGAGTACGTTTTCTCTATTAGGAAAACGAATTTTCTGCTTAACAGATCCATAATACGCTTTGTCCACTGGAAAGCGTATTTTCCTTAAAATAGCTTCCAGAATATGTTTTCTTCTCAGAAAAACGTATTTTCTTTTTTCAATGTCAGAATATGTTTCCAACTATTTACATTTTTGCCATTATCTTAAAAAGCTTATAACTTTCACGTTTTAACTCCGATTTGGTCCGTTTAAATTTTGTTAGATTCATAATTTCATAATCTACGTAGTGGTACTAATTTTAAAGTATTTTGGAAACTTTATATTTTTAGTGTATATTTAAAATATTTATTTATCTATAGAAAATCGTTGAAAATTCATATCTTCGCCGTTATAACTCTGATTTCGGTGAACTTGACGTCTGTGTGATCGTAGAAGCGAGTAGAATAGTTTAATAACCTTTTTATTCTGTTTTGATGACATTGATGTACTATTTCTCTAAAAGTTCTTTGTTTGCTTCGTGTATATATGCTCGATTGGATTGTCTGGTGTTGAATGTTAATGTCGAGTTCAGACGGTGAGGTTTTTGTTGAGCAAGGCTACTTTGAGGATCAACAGGACTTTGTAAATCAAGGCAAGTATAGCATGGACCATCCTTGTTACCTATTCACTACAAAAAACAATTCATATGCATGTGTCCGTTTGATGACCTAGAAATTATAACTAGCATTGATATCCTGAATCCTTGAACCTTTTGGGTTGCATTGGGTAGTTATGATGCTAGTGCTTTAATGATCATGATCCTATAACTTGATGTGTGTTATGCTATCAACGAAAATGATGACTTTTAACAAACATGGACTCTTGTCTGTAAGTGATTTATCATGGAGAATCCGTACAGCTGTGAGGGCTATATGGCTCTGGCTCTAGTCACTTGTAGGCCCTTTTCTAGCTGGTTAGTGGTCTGGAAGTTGGGGTATAGAACTGCCTCTGTCCTTATGAGTATAGCCAGGAAGGATTGTGCCATATTGGAAGGGGGGTTTCTACACACAATGTATTTCCGTATCTCTGATTGGTTAGGAGAACCTATAGGAGGCTTTATATGTTTTGTGGTGGTTTGGAAGTTATAAGTCCACTTAGTTGCAAAACATGACTCACAGTGAAAGTGTACACCTCTGATCAGAGTTTAAATCAATATATTGTCCATGCCCTTCGGTTAGGGCGGCCTTGACATATTTACAAAAGATAATGGTTCTCAAATTGTTAATGTGTGCATCTTAATGTCGTTATTGCTACACACTGGTTAATGTTATTTTGATCATGAGAATATAGGAATTATCACTAACTTGATTCTATGCTTCAATATGATTAAGTTATAAAAGCTAAATGCAGTCAAACAGTGTCAGCTTATTTGAGCCTCATTAACCCATGTTATGCTTGTTGAGTACGGTTGTGTACTTACGCTTGCTTTACTTTCAATTTTGGAAAATCCCGGATGGGTAACAGATGAAGGTTGGAATGAAAGCTATCGCGATGAGTACTAGGCTTGATGTTCACCAGTTGACGTGTCCCTGTGTGGAGCTTCTGCAATAAAGACGTCTTAGTTATTTATTGTTTATGCGCAATACTTTGTAATAAATATTGGTATGTTATGTAATAAACAGGGTGATGATACTCTTTGTAATTTGTCATCCTATATGTGCGACTGTTCCTAGGGCGTATATAAGGCTATTTATGCATTCTACTTTTATCCTTAAAAGTGGAGTGTGTCAAGTTGGTATCAGAGCTAGGTTGACTGTAGGACGCAAGCCTAGATAGAATGGTCGTTCTTAGTCTCATTTGCTTCACTAGTTTCATGCTTCTTAACTTTAACCTTATTATTTTCTCAATTTTTATGCTCTTATACTTACTCTATTGAGAAAATCTTGACTCTACTCTAACTCATGTCTAAATCTTTTAGATGTCTCCTTATACTCGCCGCATGACAGCTGATGCGTATCATGACCTATTCACCCACCTGGAGACTAGGGAAGCTGTTCCGCCATCACCAACCTCGGTGCCTCCATCACCTCAAGCTGAAGAAGAAGAACCAATAGAAGCTTCTAAAGAAGAAGAACCAATGGAAGCTTCTAAAGAAGAAGAGCTGGAAGCAGTTCAAGATGATGGTCAATCCCCACCGCCGTCTGCTGGTGGTTCTACTGGAGGAGGTGGACCGCACGCTCCTATGGGATGGATTGTGAATATCTCTCATGTACCGAAGTGCAACACCAGATCGCATATACGACTCATGAAGCTTCTTCGTGACTATTACGCTGATTGGGACCCCGCTGTGCAGTACACATGTTTCCAACACACCCATCTGTTGGAAGGTACTTACTGGGAGACAAATGTGGCTATATGTTCCCCAGGAGGAATGCAGAACTCTTACAACATAGAGATGATTTATGAGCATCTTGGTCCTAGCCCAACTCAGGAGGATGGCATCGAGGGTGCTGCTTTTACAGCCTGGATTGCTCTCCATGGCCATCGCTTTGGGAATATGCGAAATGATGAGTTTCGCTATTTGCCTCGCGCTGATCACAGAATGGAGGATGGATGGGGCATGAAGAGTCCTCATGATTTGCCACCTGAGTCACGGGAATTGGCACACTTTGCGTGTGACATGATGCTCAAACATCAGCGCATGGTAAGCACGGTAGAGCAGCTGGAGCAGAAGCTTAAGGAGAAGCAAAAAGAAATTGATAGGCTCAGAACCATGATTGGGCAACCAAAGATTTATGAACGGCTGGACCATGAGCTTCGACCTTAGTTTGAAAACCCTTATGTAATAGGCACGTTATTAGTATCGTGAGTCAAGTTAGTCGTGTCATTCTAGTGTGTGTGAACCTTGAGTGCTTGACGAATTATGATTATGTAATATAGATGATTTGGATTTTTGTGTGAGTGCTGGAACTTTATGGGCATGTCTGCAAGTTCCTTAGTTAAGTACATTAAGGTTAAAGTTTGAATAAATTAAGTTTGGGTTGGTTTATCCTGTCTCCATCATTGCTGTGTTCTAAGAAACCTGTGATATTTTGGTTATATCTCAAAATTGGTTTATCCAATGAGTATGAGATTTTTCTGGATGGAATTAGACTTCTTTATCTAACAATTCCCACAAAAATCATGTCGATTTCAGTTCTGAGTTGGAAGTTATGCATGCCGCAATCTGATGTTCAGTGTTGTCTGGAATTTCTGAACAGTTTCTGTTGTTTGATTAATTCGGTGACTTAGATGATAGAATCTGGTAATATGGTCTGAATGAAAGTTGTAGAGAATTTCTTGTCCTTTCCAACCACGTATAGAACGTCCCTTTTTGATATCTAGATCTCGAGTTATGAAGGTTTTTCTTTACTGCTAAAATTGAAGCTCGCCTAGAATTTTCAGTTTTGCAATCCTTATTATTATATAAGTGAATTATAACCTGAACAACTCTAAGATTTAATTTTTGGTTGGAATACAGATGGCTGCTTGGGGAGGAAGAGGTAACCGTGGTGCTAGAGGCCATGGCCATGGTGCTGGTCATATCACTAATGAGGAAGTGATGGAAGCATAAGTGCAGATGATGCAGACCATGACCCAGTTTGTGCAGACCATGCAAGCTAGAGGGCTACCACATGCACAACCACCAAGGGATAAATGCAGGGAGTTCATGCAAGATCATCCTCCTATGTTTACTCACACTACAAATCCCTTAGATGCTGATGACTGGTTGCGTGCTGTGGAGAGGCAGTTAGACCTGGCTCAGTGCAATGATGCTGAGAAAGTGTTGTATGCTACGGGGCAACTCCAGGGAGCTGCCCAGAACTGGTGGGATTCATACCAAGCGACACGTCCCTATAATGCTCCTGCTATCACCTATGACAGGTTTAAAGAGGATTTCTTGGCTCGCCACATCCCCGAGGGTTTGATAGAACAGAAGGCTGAGGAGTTCCGGAATCTCAAAATGGGCTCGATGACCATGAGCGAGTACCATGCTAAGTTTGAGGAGTTGGCTCACTACGCTCCCCATGAAGTTATAAGAGACGTTGATAAGCGGCGTCATTTCCTGAACGGCATATACTATGAGCTCAGGCTGCAACTGAAGGGCAACAAGTATGACACATTTGAAGAATTGGTGAACAGTGCTATTGTGCTGGATAATGAACGCCTGGCACAGGACAAGAAGAGGAAGATGAATGGACAGGGCTTTGGAAAAAATTCTCCTTTTTGCTCTAACTTTCATCAAGGATTCCAGCAGAGGTTCCAGGGACCTGTCAGCCAGAGATACCAGGGTCAGCATGCTCAGCGCAAGAATGGGAATTTCCAGCAGCAAGGGAATCAACGGCCGTCGCAGTAATCTGGAAATCAAACTCCACATCTTACTGCGCCCAACAACATGCCTCTTAAGGGTAGTCCCAATACTCCTCAGTTGTGTTATCATTATGGTGAGCCTAGGCACTATGCTAATCGCTGCCCCCGAAAATCAAACCAACACACACCTCAGCAGCAGAATGGTAATCAGAAGTCCTATGCCAATCATGGAAGGGTGAATCATGTGTCCACTGAGATGGCTCAGGAAGCATTAGAAGTAATACTAGGTACGTTCAACATCAACTCTATCTCTGCTACTGTACTTTTTGATTCTGGAGCTTCGCATTCCTTTGTCTCGCAAGCATTTGTTAGAAATCATAGCATACCAGTTGTAGCCATAAAGAATCAAATGGTAGTAAATTCACCAGGGGGTGCTATACCAGCTTCTTACTACTGCCCCTTAGCTAAACTCCTCTTAAGGGGATAGACTTTTTAGCAAACCCTGTAGTGTTGAATGCATCTGGTATTGATTTAATTTTGGGATTGGATTGGATGGAAGCTCACCAAGCTGTGATAAAGTGTAAAGAGAGGGTTGTGGATCTGACTACACCAAAAGGAGATAGAATCAGCATTGATGTCAGAATGCAAGTGCCACCTACAGCTAACCTGAACCAACTTGATGACATTGCAGATCCTCAGAATCAGGTGGTGGAGGAATTTTCGGATGTGTTCCTCGATGAATTGCCAGGTATGCCACCTAACCGTGATATTGAATTTATTATTGAGTTATTACCTGGCACTGCACCTATAGCTAAATGTCCATATAGAATGGGGGTTAATGAACTAGATAAACTTAAGAAACAGTTAAAGGAATTAGAAGAGAAAGGTTTCATTCGTCCTAGTGCATCACCTTGGGGTTCTCCTGTGATTTTTGTTAATAAGAAAGATGGAACTCAACGAATGTGCGTGGATTATCGTTCTCTCAATGAGGTTACCATCAAAAACAAGTACCCTTTACCTAGGATTGATGACTTGTTTGATCAGTTAAGAGGTGCGTGTGTGTTCTCTAAGATTGATTTGTGCTCTGGTTATCATCAATTGAAGATTCGGAATTCAGATATACTGAAGACGGCATTCACCACTAGGTATGGGTTATATGAATATACGGTTATGTCTTTTGGGTTGACCAATGCACCTGCCTACTTCATGTACCTGATGAACAAGGTGTTTATGGAGTATCTTGATAAGTTTGTGGTGGTCTTTATTGATGATATCTTGGTGTTCTCAAAGAACAAGGAAGAACATGCAGAACATTTGAGGTTAGTCTTACAGAAGCTTAGAGAGCACCAACTTTATGCTAAGAAGAGCAAATGTGAGTTCTGGTTGGAGGAAGTCTCTTTCCTTGGCCGTGTTGTTTCCAATGGAGGAATAGCAGTTGATCCAAGCAAGGTGAAGGATGTGTTGGATTGGGAGCCGCCTACAGATGTTAGCGAGATTCATAGTTTTCTTGGATTGGCTGGTTATTATAAGAGATTCATTGAAGGATTCTCGAAGATTGCCAAGCCATTGATAGCGTTACTAGAGAAGAATGCCAAGTTTGTGTGGTCTGACAAGTGTCAAGCTAGTTTTGAAGAATTCAAGAAGAGGTTGACAACAGCTCCAGTGTTGGTATTGCCAGATCTAAGCAAGAAGTTCTCAATCTATTGTGATGCATCTCGATTGGGATTGGGGTGTGTTCTTATGCAAGAAGGTAGAGTTGTTGCTAATGCTTCAAGGCAATTGAGGAAACATGAGCTTAATTATCCTACTTATGATCTAGAACTAGCAGCTGTGGTGCATGCTCTGAAGATTTGGCGACACTATCTGATTGGGCAGAAGATTGATATTTTCACTGATCACAAGAGTTTAAAGTATATCTTTACGCAGTCTGACTTGAACATGAGACAACGCCGTTGGTTGGAACTGTTGAATGATTATGATTTTGATATGTATTACCATCCTGGGAAGGCAAATGTCGTGGCCGATGCACTTAGCAGAAAGAAGTACGTTAATGAGCTTCGGACGACACCTGAAGCTGATGAGTTGTGTGAAGAGTTTGCTCATTTGAACCTCACCCTTGTTACTAATGCCATGGAGATAGAGGTGACACCAACCTTAGAAGAAGAGATTCGCAAGGGTCAGTTGGAAGATGAGGATCTCAAGTATATAGCAAAGAAGTTAGCAGAAGGGAAAGCACCTGGTTTCCGCATTGATGAAGAAGGTACCTTATGGTATGGTAGTCGGATATGTGTTCCGAAGGTCAAAGCTCTTCGTCAGATGATTCTATGTGAGGCACATGAGTTGGCTTATTCTATCCATCCAGGAAGTACTAAGATGTATATGGATCTCAAGGAAAAGTACTGGTGGATTGGTTTAAAGAAGGATGTAGCAGAGTATGTTGCTTTATGTGATACTTGTCAACAGGTGAAAGTAGAACATCAAAGACTAGCTGGTTTATTGCAGCCAATGAAGATACCTGAATGGAAGTGGGAAGAGGTCTGTATGGACTTTATAACAGGTTTACCTCGAACTAAGATTGGTTATGATTCCATCTGGGTAATAATTGATCGACTGACTAAGGTCGCTCACTTTTTGCCTGTGAAGATCACCTATATAGGACCTCAGTTGGCTACGCTGTATTTGGAAAGGATCGTGTGTTTGCATGGTGTTCCAAAGAAGATCGTGTCTGATAGAGGTACTCAATTCACATCTCATTTCTGGGAAGCAGTGCATAGTTCATTGGGAACAATGTTGAATTTTAGTACAGCATATCACCCACAAACTGATGGACAAACTAAGAGGACTAACCAGATTTTGGAGGACATGCTGAGAGCTTGTGCACTACAGTATGGTACAAGTTGGGATAAGAATTTGTGTTATGCAGAGTTCTCATACAACAACAGTTATCAACAGAGTCTCAAGATGGCACCACTTGAAGCTTTGTATGGGCGTAAGTGCAGGACACCATTATTTTGGAATCAGACTGGGGAAAGTCAATTGTTTGGGATAGATGTTCTAAGAACCACAGAAGAACAGGTACGAGTTATTAGGGAGAACTTGAGGGTAGCCCAATCTCGCCAAAAGAGTTATGCAGATACCCGGATAAGGGAATTGACATTCAAGGAAGGTGATTACGTGTACTTGAAGGTGTCTCCTATGAGAAGTGTGAAGAGGTATAACCAGAAAGGGAAACTAGCACCAAGGTATGTTGGTCCTTTTAAGGTTTTAAAGAGACGTGGTAAAGTGGCTTATCAGTTGGAATTGCCAGAGAGTTTAGCTGGTGTGCATGATGTGTTTCATGTGTCGCAAATTAACAAGTGTCTGCGTGTACCCAAGAAGGAACATTTGCCTTTGGAGGAACTTACTGTTAAGGATGATCTCACGTATGAAGAGTTTCCAGTAAGAATCTTAGATACCGCTGAAAAGGTTATCCGAAGTCAGGTTATTAAGATGTGTAAGGTGCAGTGGAACCGATACTCAGAGGCTGAGGCGACTTGGGAAACAGAGGATGCATTAAGGGCAGCTTATCCGCAGCTGTTTGAGTAAGCAAACATCAAATCTCAAGGACAAGATTTTCTTAAGGGGGTAGATTTGTAACACCCTAGTTTTTATACTTAAAAAAATAATAAAATGATTTTGGTAAATAAATAAATAGGCAAAATAAGTGTTTTTATGAAAATGAGGGTGAACCATGGTAGAAACATGCTTGAGCATTCATGCTGTGCATATTTTTTCTTGTGTGATGTTTAAATTTGATTTGGAACTTAAAATTCATTTGAAATTTGCTTTGAAAATGTTTTAAATAAATAGGAAACCATTTCTTTTCTCCTTCCTGGCTTTCGGCCCGCTCGGCCTGCCGACGGCCCGCTTCTCCCCGCCTCCGCTTCGGCCCAACCGGCGCCAGCGCCTCCCCCTCCGCGCGGCCTGCTCCTCCCTATCTCCTTCTTGGGCCGAGGCCGCGGCCCAGCAAGGTGCGCCGTCCGTCCGCGCGTCCGCCTCCCTCTCTCGCTGTCGCCGATAGGTGGACCCCGTGTCGCCTTCTTCTCCTCTAACCGGGACGCGAACGAGAGTCCGACCTCACCAACCGTCCTCCGCGTGCTCGGTCGCTCGTCCGAACCTCCGGGCTATTTAAGCAATTGACCGTGTCCGCGAACCCCTACCCACAACCCTAAGTCAGCGCCGCCTTCGGTTTCATCGAGCCGCCACGCGTGAAACCCTAGCCGCCGCCAATTCTTCCATCGGAGTTCGCAATTCACCGTGACCGTAGCGTATTTAGTGGCGTAAGTTGGCCTTGAGCTTCGCCATGCTCTCCTGAGCACGTTTGTGTCTTCAATTAGATTCAATTCCGTCTAACTCGAGCTCCTACTGTGCGCAGCTCACCGCCGTCCGCCTCTCCGAGCCGCACGCCATCCTCGCATCGCCTCGGTCTCCATCTTCTCCACAGGTGAGCGCGGTGTAAGCTCCTCTATCGAATGGCACCGGCCGTGTTCGATTTGGTAGCTAGAATCGTAGATTCCATGAACTCCGGCGAGCTCCGTACGCCGCCGGCGATGGCAACCGCCGCGTCGGGTTTCTTCCCCGGCGAGGCCGAGTGCCCGGACAGATCTGAGCCGTCCGTTCCAGATCCAACGGACAGAAATACCACGTACCCTTTCGGCTAGCAAAATTGCCAATAACCCCCTGAACTTGGATCGAATCTGTTAAGAGCCCTTGGCACTCTTGACAGAGTACGTTTTCTCTATTAGGAAAACATATTTTTTATTTAACAGATCCATAATACGCTTTGTCTACTGGAAAGCGTATTTTCCTTATAATAGCTTCCAGAATACGTTTTCTTCTCTGAAAAATGTATTTTCTCTTTTCAGTGTCAGAATACGTTTCCAACTATTTATAGTTTTGCCATTATCTTAAAAAGCTTATAACTTTCACGTTTTAACTCCGATTTGGTCCGTTCAAATTTCGTTAGATTCATAATTTCATAATTTACGCAGTGGTACTAATTTTGAAGTATTTTGGAAACTTTATATTTTTAGTCTATATTTAAAATATTTATTTATCTATAGAAAATCGTTGAAAATTCATATCTTCGCCGTTATAACTCCGATTTCAGTAAACTTGACGTCTGTGTGATCGTAGAAGTGAGTAGAATAGTTTTATAACCTTTTTATTCTGTTTTGATGACATTGATGTACTGTTCCTCTAATAGTTCTTTGTTTGCTTCGTGTATGTATGCTCGATTGGATTGTCTGGTGTTGAATGTTAATGTCGAGTTCAGATGGTGAGATTTTTGTTGAGCAAGGCCACTTTGAGGATCAGCAGGACTTTGTAAATCAAGGCAAGTATGGCATGGACCATCCTTGTTACCTATTCACTATAAATTCATATGCATGTGTCCGTTTGATGACCTAGAAATTATAACTAGCATTGATATCCTGAATCCTTGAACCTTTTGGGTTGCATTGGATAGTTATGATGCTAGTGCTTTAATGATCATGATCCTATAACTTGATGTGTGTTATGCTATCAACGAAAATGATGACTTTTAACAAACATGGACTCTTGTCTGTAAGTGATTTATCATGGAGAATCCGTACAGCTGTGAGGGTATATGGCTCTGGCTCTAGTCACTTGTAGGCCCTTTTCTAGCTGGTTAGTGGTCTGGAAGTTGGGGTATAGAACTGCCTCTGTCCTTATGAGTATAGCCGGGAAGGATTGTGCCATATTAGAAGGGGGTTTCTACACACAATGTATTTCCGTATCTCTGATTGGTTAGGAGAACCTATAGGAGGCTTTATATGTTTTGTGGTGGTTTGGAAGTTATAAGTCCACTCAGTTGCAAAACATGACTCACAGTGAAAGTGTACACCTCTGATCAGAGTTTAAATCAATATATTGTCTGTGCCCTTCGATTAGGGCGGCCTTGACACATTTACAAAAGATAATGGTTCTCAAATTGTTAATGTGTGAATCTTAATGTCGTTATTGCTATACACTGGTTAATGTTATTTTGATCATGAGAATATGGGAATTATCACTACCTTGATGCTATGCTTCAATATGATTAAGTTATAAAAGCTAAATGCAGTCAAACAGTGTCAGCTTATTTGAGCCTCATTAACCCATGTTATGCTTGTTGAGTATGGTTATATACTTACGCTTGCTTTACTTTTAATTTTGGAAAATTTCGGATGGGTAACAGATGAAGGTTGGAATAAAAGCTATCGCGATGAGTACTAGGCTTGATGTTCACCAGTTGACGTGTCCCTGTGTGGAGCTTCCGCAATAAAGACGTCTTAGTTATTTATTGTTTATGCGCAATACTCTGTAATAAATATTGGTACGTTATGTAATAAACAGGGTGATGATACTCTTTGTAATTTGTCATCCTATATGTATGACTGTTCCTGGGGCGCATATAAGGCTATTTATGTATTCTATTTTTATCCTTAAAAGTGGAGTGTGATAAAAGGTCAAAACTTTTCCATGTTGCAAAATAGAGTGATGTTGCCATTATCTCTTATTCTGAAAATGGATGGAATTTGGTGGAATGATCGGCTCCAATTTGGAGATGGTCAGCTGATAGAATTGTGTACAATATCCTTGAAAGCTAACTGATAGAGTTGCCATTATTTGGGAAGAGTTGTGTAGGTTTGGACATTTGGGAAGAAATAATTCAGGGGTGCAGGAATCAATTGGGAACGGCTTCTGTGTTGGGACAGTTCGTCCCTTACAGCTAACTTGACAACAAGAGCTGTTGGATGTGCACTAACCAAATATAGATTAATTTGTTCAAGAAAATCAAATTAAGATGCATGTCCACTGACCAATTCACAAAATTATATATATTGGTGCTCAAGGCTGGCATGAAGAATAGATGTTTTTGTGGATGCATGGTAAACTACCAGAGATGAGCTGCAGAATCTGCATGCTTAGAATGTGTTGGTGATATCAACCATTCTAGTTTGACGGTGTGCAATTTTTCTTAAGAGCACAACTTGTGGTGAACCAAACAAGTGCCTGGCAATAATCGAGTGCATGACCATAGTCTCATTTTTCATTTCTCAATCACCTATATAAGCAAAATATAAATGCAAATGAAGTTTGCAAATACAGATCATTGTCCGAGTACACATCGGTGTCGGTTGTTAGTATCATTGAATCTGAAAAGAATGGACTTTTCTCGAACAATCGTGGAGAGCACCATACAACACAAGTGCAGGTCTTGAGAGTCTCCCTTGCCGCACTCTCGTCAGTGTTCCCCCGTAGCATAGTGTCATCTTGCAGGGTAACATATCCTCTATGTCATGATTAGACTACTAAGTATGCAAAGGTGTGACTTGGGGATGAACTAGAAGCAAACAACTAACACTTGTTCGATTTCTGTTTGCACGTCCCATTTTTATGCTCGATCAAAGGTCCTCAGTCCTCAATTGTAATAAATGTTTGTCAGGATAGGCCAGAGCTATGCTGCCACAGTGGCGGAGCCTATGCTGGTTGGTTGTTAGTACTTTCTTTGGGCTTGCTGGTCTAAAGATTAGGCGGTTACAGCATCTCTCTTCTCCATCATGGACCAGCTGTGCTTAAAAATTGGCCAACCACACAACAGTTGTTCAAGCATTCGATGTTGACATTAAATTGTATACTACAAGGTCAATTCAAATAAATTAAAATTGACAAAGAAAATAGCACGACAACAACTCTTACCCAACAATATGGCTGCTTCTTTGGCACTTACGGCTTCAATCTCTAGTCTCCACAAGCATGGTGTTGAGTGTTGCCCGGACCCTTGTTTCATTTCCTAATCTGAAGCTTCGAGAAGGAAGAGATCTTCAAAAAGTAGGTTTTCATGATCCGATAAAGAATCAAACTTGTTTAAATGTTCCAGCTATTCTTTATTTCCTTGAAAACTGTGCTCAACCTACAAGAACAGTTTAAGATATTTCGGAGGACACAGATGTTGAGGTTGAGCAAACCTCTAAAAAAAAGTGTGATAGATTCAATCCCGCTTAGGAGAACGAACCACTAGAAAAAACAAAAATAGCAGATCGACAAAAAAAAGTTCATGTTTGTAGGCTTGAGCCAAGGAGAGCTCAAGTGTTTTGGTTTTGATGGAAACACAAGGGGTTGCCCCTTACTAGAATCTATTAAAATAGTAAAAATAGTGCAAGGTTGCCATGAAGCAGTCGACCGTTGGATAGAGTGGCAAACACTAACGCTCTCTTCAGGTCTAGCTTCATTTGTCACCATGGCAGTCCAAGATGTCCTGCTGCTTCCCATGCCTAGTACTAGCATTAACCTAAGACTTGGATCATCTGTTCCAGACGGGGTTGGCGAGTTAACTAGGAATAAGTAAAGGTCGCAGGAAGAACTAGTAACGCTGGTCTGTCTTGATGTTCGTTGGATGCAACAGCATGCTACACTCTTAGATGCCTACATACAAGGAGTAGTATACCATTATACCCCTCTTCGTTTTCAAATGGCCAGAAGTATGCATGGTAGTGATATTTTGACATAACTTATTAATCCATCATGTACATTTAATTATTTTGGGCCGCTTCACGCAAATTTAATATATAATGGTTTGCAGAACGAGCACGCAGGAAGGCTGCCGGTAGTGTAACAGTACTATCTGTCATTAGCTATCATTTTAAAGCTTACTATTTGGGAAGAGAAGAATTGTTTTGGACCTTATGTTAAGAAGAAATGCAATGTCATCAACACGGTAAAAGAGATTTATGAGTTCAAAGAATGCCGTTGACATGAACCCCCAGGTTTCCTTTTCTCGGTTCTATGAATATACTTCCGTTCTCTGAATACAGCAGACGAAGCGTTGGTGAGTTTGTGGCGATAGCAGAGCAGGGAGATTTGGAGGAAAGAGTCATTATGTTACACTTTGCTTAGGCCCTGTTTGTTTCTGCAATACTTAATCACGCGCTGCAAATGTGCGAACGTGGCTTCACGTCTGCGTTTGGGGAATCGCGAGCTCCAGTTCCTTTTTTCGGATTCCACGCCGTGAGCGACTGCAATTCATGCATACGTCGCGGGGCATTCGGCACATGAACGTGGAAGAACACAGAAACAAACAGGCCCTTAATCTGCAGAGTCTCATCTTGGAAGTTTCTGTTGAAATTAGCATATCTCTACTGTTACATAAACAGACTCTGCCTACAAAACTCAATTTCACTAATAGCAGCTCCACTAAGCAAGTCTAGAGGATTGGAGCCTTCTCCATGTCACTGTTTGCCTCTCAGAATTCAAAACAGTGGCAGGCTGGTCAACATGGCTTTTTCAGCTAGCCAGCAGCTTCGCAAACATTCTGTGGTCCTCATCACTGGTAGGGGAATTTTGTTTCCTTTTCACCAAGTTGCAGATTCTATATATCTTGCATTGGTTCTTCGCTCTCTTTCATGGGTAATTCTCTTCGATGGTTGAATTGATTCATCCGCTTCGAACATTGGATAATCCATCGCTTTGATTTCTCATTGAAGGTGGCTGGGACTTGGGACTTGGGAAACTGGAAATGGAGACTATATATATAGCGTTAGGAATTGGAAGAGATAGACAGTAAGAAATAGAGGAGGCAACAACTGAAGACTAACTAATGTGACTTGTTCATATGCTTACGTTTCACTATGCGCTGCTAGTGGGTCTTGCTTTAACGATTGCAGTTTTGGATATATAGAGAGCCAGTGCCGCCTAATCTGTGAGCAGAGATGGGATTGACTTGTAACGTGGGACCCACTGACGACGTGGCTCTACCACATTGCAGAGAATTCTTGTAGTGAGTCTTATTTAGGTATACAAGATATCATCTTGCTGCCCTGACAGTCTTGTCCGGCTACATTTATCAAACAGAAAAGTTTTTGGGATCAGCACAAAAGTGTTGTTACAATTTTTGTGATTATTATTGCTGCTAATACATTCAGTATCTTAGTACTGGAACCACAGCCAGTTTCAGAATCAAACATGTTGCTTCAGAAAGAGAGCAGTTACTGCTAGAAATTGGACTGGAAGCAGAGTAGAGTACAATGTAAGCGACAGACGAGCGATGCAATTCAGCCAGCAAAGAGATACTGACTGCATTCAAGTAAACCTTAAATCTGTATCATATCGGCGATATTGATTGAACCCCTGCTTGCAGTTAGTGCCACGGCGAATTTCCTGTAAGACAATGCATTAAGCTGGTTCTAACTGTTTACTCATAGGTAGAGGTAGCTGAGCATCATCAACAAAAGGAACCTGCATGAACGTCATTGAGGATGCAATTATGTATGCCTCATGAAATTTTTTTCACTAGGAGGTAACGACAAAATTTGACCATATGCAGGTGTTGCTGCTGCTTGTTTCTTGGCACATGTTGAGCCCACAACTAGAACTGAGATGCTCGACTTTTTGATGTTGATCAGTAACAGACACCAGAAAAATGTCTGAGTTCAGATGAATTGTAGCCTTGTAAGTATCAGTCTCCTATTTTACATAAAAAACATGACCAATCTTCAAAACAAGTTTTGTCACGCTTTGCCAACACAAGCTGTGAGCAAAATACCATAAAGAACATCATTTCCCTTGTCTATACGAATCTTTGCAAATCATGGAGCATCTAAAGTTGTTGGACGGAAGAGGTAGTATACATAGAGTGAACGATTTACTTTGCTAGATGATCTTCCTTAATTAGCTGCCGATTAGCTCGTTCAAGCCATGCTGCCTGACTACTGTGAACGTGAAAAGAGAGAGTCACTGGGTCATCTGAAATGTGAAGCAAGCTCTCCTTCCATGGTGCCACCCATTCACACAAGACGACCCAGGCCTATGGCTGAGCAGCCAAATTCATCAGTAGTGACCGGGAGACAGGCAGGATACAGGGAGGCCAGTGGTTATTCTAACTGTTTGGAATACTGAGAGGCGGACGGGCGAGGGTGCTCTGTGTTATATTCTGGTCGCTTTGGGTAGTGTAATACCGAGGTCCAGCCTAGTAGTTGGTGCAAAATTAAAGTGAAGAGTTTCTGGTGGCAGACAGATGGAGACGAGTGTGCTATATTTGCCACATGGTGCTATTATTGGTTCGCTATAGCATGCATACGGCTCTTTAATTAAGATAGTACAATCTAGATACAAGTTTGTAAGGAATCACAATATTTTGTTTCACTCTGTGTGACAAGCGCCATTCTTGAGGCAAAAACATGGAATTACAAAAACTGACAAACAAAGGAACTAGGTAAATTGAAAAAATGTAGTTCTAACAAAAATTAGAACTCTAGGAATTTGATGTTCTTGTGCTTTTTTTTAGATCAAAGGCATTGCTGGACTTCACAGAAAGTTTAACAAGTCCCAAGGATTTGCTGAGATTGCCCGCCTTACTTATGAAGCATAGAGCGGAATTAGAGCCCTGCAAACTATTGAGTTTAACCAACGGACTCCTAAAAGGTTCAAGAACTCTAACGACACAAATAGACTTAAAGGTAACAACATCCACATTAACAAATAGCCAGAACGTCTACACGGCATGTTTTAGTGCTTTTTTCATTAGGTGGAAAGAATTTTAAAATCCCATTATGATCTTCTAGGATGCATGTCTGCTACTGGTGCATGATTTTACTTCTTGACAGCAGAATTATTAGGAGATAGATAGGGTGAACTATTTATTTGGCAGCTAGCTGATCCCAGCTGTGCAGCCTTGCTCTTCGTGAACTGTACGTGTTGCAGTCATGCTGAGATCTTGGGTACGGTGAGTGCCTAGATATCGCATCACCCATTCTGAATGACCAAGGTCGTGGCAGATGGCAGGTAAACCTGGAACGGTTTGGGCTAAAACCAGTTTTTCTGGTTTGGGTTCTTAATTGGGCCTATTTGGTTTGGATGAGAATGGGCTGACGATTGTATTGGGCTGGTTCGGTGTGGGTAACAGTTATAGTAGGCTGGTTTGGTGTAGAATCGGTTTCAATCTTTGCAGTCGAAAACGGTGTATAGACCGCGGTTGGGCCCGAATGAAGACCGTGGTCTCCCGTGTTAAGGCCGGACGCCACCGACCCCGAGTCCCCGACGCCTTTCTCCATGGCGGCGGCGGCGGCGGCGGCTAGGGTTTCTTGCTACTTCGTCGTCGGCGAATCGGCTTCGCGTAGCTGAGCCCGCCGCTCCCCACTCTACCACCTGTCAAGCGTGCGTTCCTGCGGCCGAGGGCTCCACTCCTCCGAGGATCGCCAAGACGAGCACGACAGCCGGCCCGGGACGACCTCGCCGCCAAGCAGCCGCCTCCAACCCCGACGACCGAACGACGCCGACGATGAGTCTATCTCCTCGATCTTCCTTCCCCAGTCCTCCCGCATCACTATATTCAGGGATCAGATCGGAGGCATCTGAAAAAACATGTGGTGAAATAAAGACTGGAATCGATTAATATATACACTAGCTATTGCCATATATAAGTATTACGATGATCCGTATGTGGATCTGAATGTGGTACTATCTCTGCATTGTGTCTGTAATGCTATTCTTGTGCTGGCTATACTATACTGCTGCTGTAGCTGGCTACTACTGAATTCAAGTAAAAGTGAATTGGGCATCTTTCATCATCATCATTCTTGTGAAAAATGTCTTGCCTGCTGAATAATTCTGATAGCGTGTGGCCATGTGGGTGAGAAACTCCAGCCTAGAAAATAGCCTAAACAATACAGTTAGCGTTGAGTGAAGAAATAATGAATTGCGTACAAAGTGTGTATGCATTTTTGTCTAGATCAACTTACCATTTATGAGCTGATTCTTTGACTGTATTATTATGCATTCTTACTTTTTGTTTGCTTGGACAGCAGCTGCAAGGTCAGATAATATTAACTTGTTCACACTAATTGATGAATCAGGTGAAAAGATGGAATCCAATGCATCAGAAGGATCTGAAACACAAACACATGACAGTGAAGAAGGTCATACATCTGTGACGCCGCGTCGTACGCGGTCCAATGTTTGGGAGCACTTTGAGAAGGAATTGGATCATGTGGATGGTGAGATGAAAGCTGTCTGCAAGTATTGCCATCTAAAACTGGTTACCAAGTCTGGCACTAGCGGTCTTAGGGGCCATATTGCCAATGCTTGTCCACAAATTGACACTGCTACCAGAAAGACATTTCAAGCAAGCATGAGCAAGGAAGCAGTTGCAAATTTTTTCTTTGATGCCGAGCTTTGCCGTGAAGTGATGGTCAAGTATATCATTCTTGCCGAGGTCCCATTTCTGCAAATGGAGGACCCTTACCTGCAGCCTTGGATTGATTTAATGCAACCTGCATTTAAAGTCAAGCATCGACAAACAATCCGTAATGATTGCTTCAAAAAATTTAAGGCCCTGAAGAAAGAGGTTCGTACAGTACTTCAGAGTTTGGATTCACGAATTTGCCTAACATCAGATATCTGGACTGCATCGCAAAACTTAGGATATATGCAATCAAAGAAGAAATAGTGAGGTGCTTAACAGAATGGGGAGTAAGGCAGAAATTGTTTACTCTGACATTGGACAATGCTAGCAATAACACTTCGGCATGTGACGAGTTGATCATAAATCACAAACAAGAGTTAATGTTTGAAGGTGAGCATCTACATGTTAGATGTTCAGCTCACATTCTTAACCTCTTGGTTCAGGATGGAATGGAAGTGATCCATAGACCTCTTGAGCAGTGTGTGAGTTTCTCAAAGCATTTGAAGAACTAACACTTGCAGTTTCAGCTCATAGGAAGCCTGTAGCACATAGGTTTCGGCCTCTAGTGCTTTGCATCCTTCATGCCTTGGAGGACCCAACCTGGCAAAGTTCTGATCTGCTCAAGGAGTTGGCTGTTTCCATGCACTCAAAGTTCGAGAAATATTGGAGTCCTGATGATGACCTTCATAATGCAGCTAACCGCAAGAGAAAGAAGAAAGAAATTGCATTTAGTGTTGTCTTGGTCATTTCCACTATTTTGGATCCAAGAAGGAAGGTTGACTACTTGCATTTCTTCTTTGAGAGGGCGTTGAATGATACAAGTAAGGCAGAAAAGTATATGGGGTATGCTCTAAAATGGATGGAAAAGTACTTCACGTTGTATGAGGAGCGATGTGCAAGAACAAACAAGAATGAGCAGCAATGTGCAAGATCAAAATAAGTAATGTGGAGTCACCAGTTCTTGGAAAGAGGAAGATTGAAGTCGATTTCACTCAATACGCGTCACGCCGAAGAATTGCACAGGCACCAAAAGCTGAATTAGATACATATTTTGAAGAACCACTTGAGCCAATGCCGGATGATGATGATTTTGATGTCCTAGGATGGTGGAAGGTAAGGTCAGAGAAGTTTCTGGTTCTATCAACAATGGTTCGAGACTTTCTGGCTATTCCTCTTAGCACGGTTCCATCAGAGTCTGCTTTTAGTTTAGGAGGAAGGCTTCTAGGGGAACGTAGAAGCTCACTAGCACCAGAGATGCTTGAGGCCCTTGTTTGTGGGAAAGATTGGTTGTTCAAGACTAAAGATGTTGAAGATGAGGAACCTCAAGAGGCGGTCCAACAGTAGCAAGTATGTTTTGAAATTCGCCCTCAATCCCTTCTTGCAACAAAGACATATGATTGGTCTTGCAACAGGACCATGTTTCTTGTGTTCATATTGATTGGTATTACTCCTGGAGT
Source organism: Bothriochloa decipiens (assembly GCA_023333625.1). Classification (NCBI taxonomy): domain Eukaryota; kingdom Viridiplantae; phylum Streptophyta; class Magnoliopsida; order Poales; family Poaceae; genus Bothriochloa; species Bothriochloa decipiens. Next base: position 2,312,319 of record CM041647.1, read on the forward strand.
ACTATGCAAAACACTTTATAATTATTCTGATAATATTTTCATTGGTATTAATCTTTGAGTACTATGCAAAGAAAGTGCTGCCACTGTTAGATGTCTGTATCCATCATGTTGGTAGCATTAACAGATTGGTCATTAACATTCATGCTGGATTTTTAATCCTTTTTGTTTGTCAACATGCAGAAAACTGAAGACATCCAAAAATGTTCCCTGAAGTACCAGTACCTTTGACCTTGGTGTAATCCTTGAACGTGTACTAAGACTTCAAAAACACTCTTGTATTAGCTATGTAGCTGTGTTATCGTTTTATTGCTGTGTTATCGTGTGTTCGCATTAATCTCATATTTTTTATTCATCGACTTGTAATCTCGTTATGAACGTGAAGTGCTTCTAAGTATGTACGAGTTCACAGAATAGTGCAAGATATGCATCGAGCGCCTGGGTGTATCAGCAGAGCAAAGCTGTATCACGTGAAGTGCTTCTAAGTATGTACGAGTTCAAACCATGGATTGGTTTGGAACCGTGGTTTCAAACAGTTTGAAATTGTGGGCTGAGCACGTGGGTTGGTCTGGAGTGGGCGTGATGATGCATGCAGCTCGGTCTGCACTAGGTGTAGTAGAAAAAAAATGGGGTGGGCTGGATTACGTATTGATGGACAAATAATTCAATCTGGGCCAGTTTTGGTGCGGATCGTGCACCATTCCCAGGTTTAATGGCAGGCCGTGAATTCATCGATAGGATCGAGCTAGGATAAGGAGACCTATAGGTGAACTATTTGGAATGCGGTGAGTGAACACTACATATGTAGCTGGATGAGTGATGGTGCACTGTTTTATGAGACATGGGGCCCGGGTTTTTTATCAGCACCACTTCATTTTGGAGGCCCTATAACATGTCCTGCTGCTACGGCGACAACATGGACAACATGGTCACGCGCCGCCTCCTGCTTGGCCTCGATCTAATACCCCAGCCCACTAGAAGCCTGTTGTAGTCATGAAGTTTGCCCATGTAGCCCTTTGACCCATGTGAAGTTATAGTTGGTGGATTTAGTATCACCTTAGAAGTTTAGGAGGTTTCATAAACCTTGTCATCTCAAATGTAGCATCTTCGGGTTAACACCTTTACACGAAGCAAGGACGAAAATGTAAGCAAGGTGCTATGCGTATGCATACCTTTTCCACATGCAGTGTGGGCTATATAAGCAGATTTTGGACACGGGATGTTACACTCGAAGTGAAAGCCACAACAACCAATGAAGTTGAGCCCCTTGAAAAAATCTAGAAGCATATTCACTTTAGATTAGACATGACCAAAACAAAACGAAATCCAACTTAGATTAAGCGAGGAGATGAACAACGCAACAAATCTGAACACTGGATCGGCTGATGGCCATCGCGTGTGCGGCTTTGCTTGCTAGCTGGAATCTGTCCCCACCATGGACAGTACCGCCGCCACTGAAAATTGTTGGCCAAATTATCTGAAAAAACTAATATGAGAGATGACATGATCTACAGATTCACTAGATAGAAGCACATCAGTTCTAGATATTTTCACTTGCAAATCTCTACCGCGCGAGACTTGCTGTTGAGGGGGCAGGACCGCAGGAGGCGACCAAGCAGTAGGGAGACTCGACTTGCTGAATTTTCTTCTTCTCTTTGCTTCTCGTTTTATGCAAGGATTCCATTTTTGCTATCATGTCACCTTATTTAGTGTACACGAAACATCTGTAAAATTCCCATTGAGACTAACCTAAGATCGACTTCGGTCTAGCTGCACCGAAGCAAGTTGCATAGCTTGTTCGGTCTAGGGCTTGTGTGCTGGGAACTCTTATAGAAATTTAAAGAACTAGAGTGTGTTTAGACGGCATTGAGACAGAATTAGAGGAAATTTTTGTCTGGCCAAACCGACAACAGGAAAAATGAAATGAAGGAGGTGGAGTTCTCTCTTCTTTTTTGAGAATAGCAAGGAAGTGCAGTTGGGGTGGAACTTGAGGACAAAGAACTAATTCATCGCCTGTTTGGTTTGTTTGATGCATTGGCGGGCCCAGCGGGTAGTCCAGGTAGGCCCGGAACTACCCTAATATATGGCCCAACCAAAATTTACTACTTTGAAGCCCACAAGTAAATTGGCCTAGGATCAACCGGCCACCACGACTACGAGTTTGTGATCCCTGGTGGAATCTACGCGAAGGCCGTGACTTCGAGTCGGCGATCTCCGGCTGCATCCCCTGGCCGAGCCCCGAAGTCGAGCGGCGCTAAGATCCCCCACTGGCCACCGGCCAGTCCTCCACCTGCAGCCTTCTCCCTGCTAGCCTCGCCGAGTGGTATCCCTAATGCGGCGCCGCTCAGCGGCCTAGTGTGGCCTTGCTCCGCCAGTACACCGGCAGCGGGCGAGTGATAGAGCTGGCGTTGCCAGCCGGCGGCCGCCCAGTGCCCCAGTCCGCCTTGCGCTTTGGATGTTTGCCCCTGCTGGCCTACTCCTGTCCCTATTGAGCGCTTGTATTTACTTCTGAAAGCCTGAACCTGGCTTCGCTTTTGTGGTTCTGAACACAACATTGTAGTACCAATAATGTACTATTGTCTACAAAGTCAAATGTCAGAAATGCCCGATCTGGCTTGCAAGCTAAGGTTTTACTCCATATATTGTTTTTCAAAAATGTGGAACACAGTAATTTGATTTTCAGCAGCAAGATGGATAACATATTGTCAAATTTTGCTCTCTGATTTCCATCTTCCAGCTAACCATTCTTTTTTTAGACCAAAGACTTATGCCCTGCTTGTATTGAAAGTAGAAATTGTTAACCATTTGGACGGCAGGATTGAATCTCAAATCAAATCCATGTCTTCGTTTCCTTCTAAGAGACTAAGACTATGGCTAAAACATTCTAGAGGAGCAGAAACAGCACAAGCGAGTTAATTTATAGTCATGTATACATATTTATTATTTTACCATATTGTGCATAAAATGTTTTGGCGACATACATGAGGTCAAAATTTTTGATCAAGACTACCTTGTTTTCAAATACTGGGTCGACCACCGGTTTGATGCTTCATGTTCCCCTATTTATGCTCCTCAACAAATGGCACACCACACCACACCACAGCACCAGCACGTATTCATGATACACTACGATTGAACAATTATGTCCACACATATGCTAGGCGGAACAGCATGCAGCAAAGCCTAGGGCAATTGCTGAGCATTGGTGCAGTAAATGGATACTCACCAACTATCAACCATGTTTCTAAAAAAAATAAAATTCAGTACTAGATCTGTCTCAAAATAAATCATTTCCAAGAATCACATCAAGTCAAACTATTTTAAGTTTGACCAGCTGTATGTGAAAGGGTATCATGGTATCACTACATATGGGAAAATTTTAAAATTATGAAAAATTCAGATGATAAAAGAAAAAATTCTGGCCCAACCGGTAGACAGGATATATATCTCAGAAATTTTGAAATTTTTGGCATGAAATATTTTCCCTGCATACGACATATGACATGAAATATTTTTTTTACAGTAGCATCACAAATGATGGTGTGGTGCTAGCTATTTTTCTATAAATTTGGTCAAACTTCAAAAGTTTGGCTTAAGACAATTATAGAAGTTGATTTTTAGGATAGGCCCAGGGTTCCTCACATCGTTTTGATAGAATCGAATGACTTGTCACCTAAGCGAAAAAATCTGATGTTGCAACAAACTTAGGGACCAAGGAGGAGAAAACTAGAGGAAGTAGTAATGTCACAGGCTAAGGATGCGCGCCGCGGCGTCGACAGCGGCCATGACATCATGGTTGGGAACGACAGCGTCGGCTACACCTCGACGCAGCGAGGGACAGGGCATTGTGGGGAATGAAGCGCGGCACGACAGCAGACGTGGCACGACTCGACACAGGAATGTGGTGTCGCCACGCGGCAGCTTAATTCGGATGGGCAGACTGCACGTTGAGCCACGACAGCGAAGCGAGGTCAAACTAATAATGCGCAGTTCTGCTAGGGTTCAAAAAATAGCGAAAAAACTTGTGTAGATAATTTATTCAATACTTGTGTGCACAAGTTATCAGTTATTAAATTTCAATTAGTCAGTGATGCAGATGGAACTAAAAATAGATATACCGTTGAAAGTTTTAGTATTTGAAAATAAATGCTTTACTTTTTTTTGAATGACGAGGTGAATGGGGGAACAACCGTGGGAATGGGTTTGGGGTATACATGAAACCTCAGAACACCAACGTTCCCATGTATACTAATCTGAACCTGTTAATTTGCATTGTTGTGTAATTAATTCGAGGTTAGTTACCTGAGAACTTAGCAACACCAAATTATGTGACGCGTTTTCATAGAACCCAACGGCCAACATCAGGCGCATTGCATTGGCCGCCGCTTTCTCAAACTCGATCGTTGCATTGCAGTTGCGTGGCATTGGGAAAGCAGCATGCCAGCAGGTAGCAGCAAGCCGTGATGATTTGCATTGCATTAGTGCAGGAATCTCACGTTAACTCCAACAATCATCCTCTGCATGCTACCAACCTACAATTTCGTCGCGTTGGTCGTGCCGCAGTATTTGCGTGGCCGTGACGTATTATTGTTTGGCCTTGTCTACAAGAAAACAAAGCCTGGGCAATGTATATATATACTTTAATACGTAGCTGTGTATTGCACTCCTTGCTAGCACAATGGCTCCCTCCTCCATTGCTTCTCTTTCAACATTCTGCCTGCTTGTGGTTCTGCTTCCTGCTTCACATGGCGCCTCCTTCCATGAAAACTACAAGCTCGGGTCCAGACAAGTTTTATTCAAGAAGACACCTGGCAAGTCACAGCAGGCCTCCACGGCGGTGCCTCTTGCATCCACCTGCTCGTCCCTCGCCACTGGTAGCGTATATATAATAGTGACTTGTAGAGCGTGTTTAAATATACTCTCTGATCGGTACTCTTATATATATTTGAATTTTTACAGGCCTAGGAAATAATAAGCTACCTGTAGTGCATCGGCTGAGCCCATGCTCGCTGTTGCAGGGGCAGGAGTCCCTAACACCAGCGGAAGTCTTGCGTCGTGATGCCTCCCTCATCCGGCGCCGTTTCTCCACACAATCGTCTGTTGAAACACGGTTCTAGCAGGTTTGAGATATGATGAAGAGGTGTGACCAAGGTGACTCTCTATCAATAAATTAATGAGAAATTATAAAATAGGCCTTAGGGTAAGTTACACCCTGTAACTATTACCGAACAACTGCCCTAATTACACAGGGGCATGGCCTTTTATATTGGCACCCCAGCTCAAGACTAATAGTACAAGCGTACCCATAATAGGAGTTTCAAAACCCACACGTGGGCCTCCTATGGGTAGGCTGGTCCACCATTTCCTGGCCACGGCCGCGGGCCGCGGCCCATCTCTACCTGCGAGAGGCCCATTAAGCCCACTACTTGTTCACAAGCTCCCCAGCTTGGCCCAGTGCCGTCCTGATGAAGGCAGTCTCAGCTTGCCACCTCCTCCGCGCAGAGCCTCCGAGGGAGTCGAGGTACCGTCGATCAGCCTTCGCTTGAGCGACGGTCATCGCCACCAGACCTCCGCCGTCGATTGGATCCATGGCCTCCGCGGAGGCTTCCCAGCGGAGATCTAACCTCAGGGGGATCAGTCTCCGCCTGAGCAATGGTTATCACCACTGGACCTCCACCATTGATTGCCTCCATGGCCTCCGCGGAGGCTTCCCAGCAGAGATCCAACCTCTGGGGGCCTCTCTGGAACCTACAGACATGAACAAGATAGATACACTAGAACTGTCAGTCAAACACAAGTCGGAGGTAACAAGCCCCTCCGGTCCCAGGGCGCAGCCCCAACATCGTCACTAGTGGCGGCTACGCTGGGCCCCTCGTCTACAGCGACCATAATCCCTGCCAATGGTTCATCAGATCCGACGAGGCTACCACCGAACACGCTCTATAGCGTGCTCGTCAGCTACGGCACACCAGGGCAGCAATTCTTGGTGGACCTCGACATGACCAGCCTTGGCGTGTCCCTTCTCCGATGCAAGCCATGTGCCTCGGGTTCCGATGACTGTGACCCGACCTTCGACACGTCGCGGTCCTCAACGTTGGCCAATATCCTATGCGGCTCACCGAACTGTTCTACCAACAAATGCTCCAACGGCTCCTTGTGCAGCATAACCTCATTCATGAATGGCATGTTTGTGGAGGACATGCTCGCACTGGTGCCGTCCATGGCCGTCAACAACTTCAGATTCTTCTGCATAGATGTGGAAGGTCCCTTTGTTCACCTTCTGAGGGCTGGGACCATCAGCCTCACCATGGACCGCAACTCATTGCCATCGCAGCTGTTGTCATCAGGGATAGCCCCCTCCGCCACCTTCTCCTACTGCCTGCCGTTTTCCCCGAGCTCCGTAGGCTTTCTCTCCCTTGGTGGCGAGACAACAATATATATGTTGCTATCACGTATGCCCCACTGGTGATCAACGGCCACCCAGATCTGGCGAGCACGTACTTCATCGACCTCATCGGGATGAGTGTCGGTGACGAGGACCTCCCAATCCCAGCAGGGACATCGAGAAGCAATGGTTCCATCTGGCTGGATGTGGGGGTCACCTTCACCTACATGGTTCGGACGCGTATACGCTGCTCCGGGACTCCTTCCAGAAACGGATGTCACAGTACAACAACCTCTCGTCCCCGGGGTTTGCCGGCTTCAACACGTGCTACAACTTCACTGGGCTAAATGAGCTCATCATGCCGCTCGTCCAGCTCAACTTCAGCAATGGCGACAGCCTAATAATCGAGAGGAACCAGATGCTGTACTACGATAACCCTACCGCTGCTCCATTCACCATGGCCTGCCTAGCCTTCTCGTCCTTGGACGCCAACTATGCCTCGATCTCCGCCATGATTGGGACGTATACGCTGGCATCCATGGAAGTGGTGTATGACGTGGCCGGAGGAAAGGTTGGCTTCATCCCAGGGAGCTGCTAATATATATAACAACATATACCTATATTATGCCATGGAGTCCATAATATATATGTTGCTATCAACTTATATATTTTCTCATTTCTAGTTTGGTGCAATAATATTTACTTTGATCTATTACAGTTCCAAACGAATAAAGGTTTCAGTTTACTCGTGATAGTGACTCTCGTCTACGTATGTCCTTCATGATTTGGAAATCATCTTGATGCGAAGATTTCTAGTCAGGAAAAAAATGTAAGAGAAAAGAGCGAAAAGAAGCAAACTGTAAGTTATAGTCCGCCTAAGTTATGAAATTTTGTAAGAGAAAAAAATGTTGATCACAGGTAAGGTAGTTATTATACAAATAGGTTGATAAGCGAGCTGTGAATATCCATACAACTAACAGTCTAACATTGCCCGCTGACCATTTGCGCTGCCCTTGCTACTTGTGGCCGTTCCTCCTTGCACTTTGGTGGGTTTTCTATATTCCTTCGCGATTTTTGGCCGCTATGAAATTTTAGTTCTGTGGTAGTGTTGGGGTGCATAGTTCGTGCCGTCACCGCACACCACTTCATCACATGCTTGCTCTCAATCCCTGTCAATCATCACCTGACAGAAAATCTAGAAGGGAAGATGAGGGAGTAGCTGGAGAGAAGTGTCCTTCCTGGCAGCATGCAGTACACATGGCCACTGTTGAACTATGTCACATAGTATTTCCATTGCACATCTTGTAATCGTGTCAACATATATGTGCATGTTTAGGTGCATTAGTTCAGACATTTATTTGTTTCAAACTCATGTATAGATTAGCGTAGATTCAAGTACAGCAGACACTGCATGTTGGTGCCTTGACTGCGTCATTTGCTTAACCATCGCCGTGGCCGTGGGCCGTGCATGTCGCATAGGCATCCGACAAGAACGGCACACCGTGCAGCTACGGAACATTGGCAGGGTGGAGGGCTTCAAGCCCATGTATCAAGACCAGATCAATGCATCAAAAAGCACTGCACATTGCGGTGTAAAAAACTCCTTGTTTTCCACCTCTCTCGTGTGTGTGCATTTGTGTGTGCCCGGTGACCGCAGCGACTAAAACTGCTGCCGCTGCTGTAGGCGATCCAGGCAGAGTCTGGCGACGATCGCCGGAGCTCCAACAACTGGTATCAAAGCCGGTGGATGCAATACATTGGTTCGGTGAGCCCACCGTGGGGCCAGCAAAGAAGAAGCGCATCATCCCTCGGAGGACGCCGGCGGAGTTGAAGATGAGCGAGACAGGCACATCGGCAAGTTCTATTCCTGGAGTTTGTGAGAGTTCCCTAGTTTGGCCGATGCTAGATAAGGCGAACTTCATGGAGAGGTCAATGCTCATCTAGTGCAACCTTGAGGCATTGGAGATCTAGGATGTGGTCGATCCAGGCACACCAATGTGAAGAGATAACAAGACCGCCAAGCCATGAGTGCCCTTATTCGTTCGGTACCGAAGGACATGTGGTAGATGCTCGGCACAAGACGATGAAGGAGGCGTGGGAGGTAGCAAAAATGATGCGCCTCGGCGCAGATCATATGAAGGAAGTGAACACCCAGTTGCTGCTCCAAGATTTTGAGAACATCACCTTCAAGGATGGCGAGAGCATTGATTGATTCGGCATGTGGATCACCAACCTTGTTGCCAATCTTTGTACCATGGGTGAGATGATGGAGGACAGTCGTGTCATCAAGAAATTCTTGCGCATTGTGCCTCCTTGATTCACACTAGTGGACGGCAAGAGCATCGATCGATTTGGCACGCGGATCAACAACCTCGTCGCCAATCTTCATACCATGGGTGAGACGATGGATGACAGTCGTGTCGTTAAGAAATTCTTGCACGTTGTGCCTCCTCGATTCACACTAGTGGTGATGTCAATCGAAATGATTTGTGAGCGGCGGATGGTCGCCTCAGTGACAAGGCGGCAGAGTAGGTCACTAACAAGATGGGGCACCTCTTCACCAAGGAAGATTGGCTAGAGAAGCACAAGCACCTGTTCTGCACTGTGCCAAACAAGAAAGGTGGTGGGAACAACGGTGGTGGCCAGGCCAAGAACAAAACTCCATTTGAGGCATGGTATGGCAAGAAACGTAGTGTAGGTCATTTGAGAACATTTTGGTTGCACTGCCCATGTCATGTTAATAGGTCCAGGTCTGATTAAGCTTGCTGACAGGTCTAAGAAAATGGTCTTTCTGGAGTATAAACTAGGAACAAAAGAACAAGTTGTTTGATTCTGCAACAAATAGACTCACAGTTAGCAGAGATGTAGTATTTGAGGAAAATGTTCCTTGGGAGTGGAACAAAGCCACAGAAAACACCCAAGCTGAACTAAAAACCTTTACTATTGAATATGAGAACTCGGACAGAAATCCAACAATAGGGATAGAGCAAGCAGATTTAGATAGTTCTCCGATTTTGGGTGGCGAATGCAGTGTGGCTCAAGATGGTGGTGATGATGATCCTTTATCACCAAAATTGTAAAAACTCTAGGAGCAGCATGTGCAGGCCAGAGTAGTGTAGCTACACCATCAACTGCTACCTTTGATGAAGCTTGGGGAGGACTAGTGAGAAACAAAACCATCTCTGATCTCCTTGATTCCACTGATTCAAAACTAGACTTTGAGTACAATGGAATGTGCATGTTGGCAGCTGATGAGCCAGTAAGTGTTCAAGATTCTCTTGAACATGATTGTTGGAGAAGATAAATGCAAGAAAAATTAGATTCAACTCATTAGAACAAAACATGGTAAGCTTTAGAATTGCCAAGAGATCACAAACCTATTTGTTTGAAATGGATTTTCAAGGTGAAAAGAGACCCATAGGTAATGTGTTGAAACACAAGGCTAAAATTGTGGCAAACGGATATGCTCAGATCTAGGGGGTGGATTGTGATGAAGTCTTTGCTCCTGTGGCTAGGCTGCAGACTGTCAGGCTTTTGCTTGCTTTAGCTGCTCACAAGGAGTGGGAGGTACATCACATGGATGTAAAATATGCCTTTCTGAATGGAGAACTAATGGAAGAAGTGTATGTACACCAGCCACCAGGTTCACCAGTTCAAGTGCTAATAGAAAAGTTTTGAACTTGAAAAAGGCAATGTATAATCTTAAACATGCATTAAGAGCCTTGAACTCTAGACTTGATAGAGAATTATTGAAACTTGGGTTTAGCAACATGTCAAATTGCTGCCTGGGAAACCTAAATTAGTGGTGAATGCAACAAAGTTCAGAAGTGTCTTAGGGAGTTTGAGGTACTTGGTCAACACTAGACCTAACAAAGCATACTCTATTGGGATGGTGAGCAGATTCATGGAATCACCAATTCTAAACACTGGTTTGCCATCAAAAGAACCATAAGATATACTGCAAGCACTACTGATCTTGGCTATAAGTATGTCAAAGGTGCACATTCAGAGTTGCTTGGATACTCTGACAGTGATCATGCAGGTGATCTTCAGAAGAGAAAAAAGTAGAACTGGTATTGTCTTCTTCTTTGGTCAAAACCTAATAACCTGGACATCACAGAAGCAAAAGGTTGTCTCACTGTCTTCTTGTGAGTCATGTGTATATAGCTGCTGCAGCTAGAGCATGTCAGGGAGTTTGGTTGAGCAGGCTCTTGGCTGATATCACAAGGGGTGCTGTTGAGAAATTTAAGCTGAGAATTGATAGCAAATCTACCCTGGAGCTAAGCAAAACCCTATGTATCATGAAAGGAGCAAACACATTGACACTCGATATCATTTTATAAGAGAGCGTATTGCTGATGGAATGGTGGATGTGAATCATGTTGGGACTGATGACCAATTGGTAGATATCCCAACAAAGCCACTTGGAATGCTCAGATTTGTGGAGATGAGGCTACGATTGGGAGTCAGCAGAGTTGAGCATAATTAAGGGGGTGAAATGTTGAACTATGTCACATAGTATTTGCATTGCATATCTTGTAATCGTGTCAACATATATGAGCATGTTTAGGTGCATTAATTAGTTCAGGCATTTGTTTTTTACAAACTCATGTTAAAATTAGAGTATAATTAGGGCACAGTGGAGACTGCACGTTGATGCCACGTGTTCTCTGGGTTTAGGCCCCTTATACCTGGTATCGGACGACCACTTTGATCTCCAGGAACCATGGCCGCCGCAACCACCATGAACGTTGCCACCATAATTGACGTCGACGTCATCTTTGACAACCTTCACGCCACGATCGTACAAGAACTCTTGAATTTCTTCCTGCAGCACCAGGACACAATTCAGAACGGTTCAGACCGAACACCGCCGATGACATCACCGTCAACGTCGACGACGAAATCGCCATGCTAGATCAACGCCTCAAGACCAAGGAGAACAAGCTGGCATGCATCACCGACAATGTCATCATCAACGCCACGAGCACCAAGGAGATCCACCCCCATGGCTTCACCATCATCAACAAGAAGGACGTCACCAACGACGCCCACCAGCTGCTCGATGATGTGCCTGCACAGGCGAAGCATCGCCTAGCGGCCATGACCACGCCATCGACAACAACGCCGATGACTGAGACTGCACCAAGAGAAACGCCGCAGCCCACAGCCACACTGTTGGGTGCGCACACCCTCGTTGACGCTATTCTTGATGTCCAACCAACACCACAACATGCCAATGACAACGTCACCACCAACACCCACCAGCTATTCAACTCAAAGTTCAATCAGCAAAATAGACGTCTCGCGGCCAATGGCAACTCTGTCATGGAGATGCAAGGAATCAGCAACACTGACCACCATCTGATCGACAACACCGTGCTGACCTCTGACAACATCGACATCAACATGCTCCCAAATGACATCAACGAGTCGAAGCCATCTCCGACAACACCCCCGTCACACAACAACATGGCACAACCACTCTTACCCAGAATCATAGAGATTGTCAAAGAGGTAACCATCGAGGTCAAATTGCCATCAACACCACGCTTGTTCCTGCTCCTGTTTCTAAATTAGTTTGTCGACAACAACAATGATGCTGACCCCAACGACAGTAACAACAACATCCTACTTGGAGTTGAAATGGAATCGTGCTCAGCCCAACGGTTGCACAACCAAAACAGGCAGAACATCCTCTACAATCAACAGGGCAGAAACTTCAACGATATCGCCAACCACCACTATTACTTTGAGTGTGTACCACCTTCCACAAGGCGGAACATCCTCGATGACTCCATCAACGGTCACACAACACCTCCACACATGGGAAACTACCTCTACTTCATGCTCGGCTACATCAACCACAACTGCGACACCGTACAACGCGACATCATCTTCGCCTACCCCATCAACCTCACCACCTTGCCAGGGACGCTTTCCCTCAACAACTGGCTCCAGTTAAGCACCGTGGACGTGTCGAACGGAAAAGCGGGTGTACTATAACACGTACAACGACGACCCAACAATTTAGGAAAGATTTTAGGTCAACTGGAGGGCCCACCGAGGGAGCAACATCAACATCGTCAGAACAACCACGTCTCATGGGCCAGGGCGCCACACGCATAGGAGGAGGGTGGGTGGCACGGCCCGCTGACGCCGTCTACAGAGGATGCCATGTTGTCCAGATAAATTAGGAAAACAGAGATAATAAAATGGATGTTGGTTAAATTTTGTTGGTCTCATCGCGTAAAACTCAATGATGCTGCTCGAACTAAAAAAGATATACCATTAAAAAATATAGCATTTGAAAATAAATAAATTGTTTTGATTCTTTAGGAATGATGAGGTGAATGGGTAAACAACCGTGTGAATGGGTAACCGTGGTGAATGGGTGAACAACCGTGGGAATATTTGGTTTGGGGTAAAATTGTCTTAACTTTTGGCATACATAAAACCTGAAGAAAGCAATATTTCGATGCATTTATACTAATCTGAACCTGTTAATTTGCATTGTTGTGTAATTAACTCCAGATTAATTACCTGAGAACTTAGCAACAGCAAATTATGTGACGCATGAAGATAGAACCCAACGGCCAACATCTGGCGCGTGGTTTGACATTGCATTGGCCGCCGTTTTCTCAAGCTGTATCGCTGCTTTGCAGTTGCAGTGCATTGGGAAACCAGCATGCCAGCAAGTCGTGACGATTTGCATTCTTTGCATGCTGCCAAGGCTACAAATTCATCTCGTTGGCCGTGCCGCAGTATTTGCGTGGCCGTGACGTATTATTGTTTGGTCGTGTCTACAAGATAAGAAAAGCCTGGACAATGCATATATATACGTACGGAGCTGTGTATTGCACTCAAAGCTAGCACAATGGCTCCCTCCTCCATTGCCTCTCTTTGATTATTCAGCCTGCTGCTGGTTCTGCTTCCTGCTTCACATGGCGCCTTCTTGCAGGAAAGCTACAAGCTAGGGTCCAGACAAGTTTTCTTCAAGAAGACACCTGGCGGCAAATCACAGCAGGCCTCCACGGCGGTGCCTCCTGCAGCCACCTGCGCGTCCCTCGCTACTGGTAGCGTATATATGTAATAGTGATTTGTAGAGTGTGTTTAAAGATACTCTTTGATCGGTATTATATATATATTTTGAACTTTTACAGGCCTAGGAAATAACAAGCTACCTGTAGTGCACTGGCTGAGCCCATGCTCAGCATCGCAGGGGCTGGGGTCCCTAACGGCGGGAGATTTCTTGCATCATGATGCCTCCCTCATCCGTCGCCGTTTCTCCTCACAATCATCTATGGTGGCTGCGCTGGGCCGATCGCCGACAGCGACCCCAATCCCCGCCGATGGTTCATCGGATCTGACGACGCTACCGGGCCGCACGCTCTATAGCGTGCTCGTCAGCTATGGCACTCCAGAGCAGCAGTTCGCGGTGGACCTCGACACCAGCGGCCTTGGCGTGTCCGTGCTCCGATGCAAGCCATGCGCCTCAGGTTCTGATGACTGCGACCCGGCTTTCAACACGTCGCAGTCCTCAACGTTCGCCAAGATCCTATGTGGCTCACCAGATTGTCCTACGAACAAGTGCTCGAGCGGCTCCTTCTGCAGCCCGTCCTCATTCATTAATGGCACCTATGTGGAGGACGTGCTGACACTGGCGCCGTCCATGGCCGTGCACAACTTCAGGTTCTTCTGCACGGATGTGGATGAACCTTTTGTTCACCTACCGAGGGTTGGGACCATCAGCCTCACCATGGACCGCAACTCATTGCCATCGCAGCTGTTGTCGTCAGGGGTAGCCCCCTCCGCCACCTTCTCCTACTGCATGCCGTTGCCCCCGAGCTCCGTAGGCTTCCTCTCCCTTGGTGGCGATGCCACCGTGAGAGACAACAACGTCACCGCGCACGCCCCGCTAGTGATCAACGGCCACCGGGACCTGGCGAGCATGTACTTCATCGACCTCGTCGGGATGAGCATTGGTGACGAGGACCTCCCAATCCCAGGGACATCGAGCAAGAATGGTTCCATCTGGCTGGAGGTAGGAGTCACCTTCTCCTTCCTGGTGCCGGACGCGAACATGCTGCTGCGCGACTCCTTCCAGAAGCAGATGTCGCAGTACAATAACCTCTCGTCGCCGGGGTTTGCCGGCTTCGACACGTGCTACAACTTCACTGGGCTGAACTTCGGCAATGGAGACAGCCTGATAATCGAGAAGGACCAGATGCTTTACTACGATGACCCCACCGCTGCTCCATTCACCATGGCCTGCCTGGCCTTCGCGTCCTTGGGTGCCAACTATGTCTTGATCTCTGCCGCGATTGGGACGTATACGCTGGCGTCCATGGAAGTGGTGTATGACGTGGCCGGAGGAAAGGTTGGCTTTATCCCACGGAGCTTGCTAATGCTAATATATATATTATATGCCACGGAGTCTATAATATATATGTTTTTATATTTATACACTTTTGAATTTGCAACAATGTTTTCTTATTTCCAGTTTGTTGCAACAATGTTTACTTTGATCTCTTACTGTTTCCAAATGAATAAAGGTTGAAGGTTTCCTTGTAACAATGATTCATGTACATATGTCCTACAATTCATTCTTTGGATGTCATCTGCATGCGACAAATGCTAGTAAAAAAATGAAAGAGAGAAGCGAGAGAAGCAAACTCTTAAGTTATAGTCCGCCTAAGTTATGAAACATTTGTAAGAGAAAAAATGTAGATTACAGGTATACATGTACTATGTAGGCTGATAAGTGAGCTTTAAATCTCCATACAGCTAACTGTGCTCGCCGACCATTCGCGCTGCACTTGCTTCTTGCGGCGGTACCTCCTTGGGGCGCTCCGTTCGCTTTGTCACCACACATGACTTCCTCACATGCTGTAATTCGATCCTCTTGCCAATCGTCTACAGCCTAGATAAATTTTCCATGGAATTCACCAGCAGTAATCAGATCGGCCAGATCAGCCAACCAGGAAAAGAGGTACCACGAAAATCCCAAATAATATTTTTGCACTCTCTTATGACAGCAAACCCAACAAGACATGCAGATGTAATACTGGAGATACTACCTCATAATTTATTCAGAGCTCCAATAGCAACTCAGTTGCATTCATTGTCACATTCTGGAGATGCAAATTGGCCCATAGTCAATCTAGTGGATGCAAAACTGAATATACTACAGCCGCCTTTGGTAGGATGGAAGGAGAAGCGGCAGGCGGAGGGTAATGGGAAGACCCGGCGTCGCAAGAAGGGCCTGCCGCTGGGGATGGATTGGCCGGAGAGCATGGCCCACAGAGGTGACGTCGCCGATTGGCTCTTTCAAGCTGCCAGTGACTCTGGCTCTTTCACGCGATGCTGCCTGAATGCTATGAACATCAAAATTAAACAGAGAGTGAGTGACCGGACGCATTGAAACGTAAAGCGAGCTCTGCTTCCATGGTGCCACCCACTGATATAAGACCAACAAGGCCGGTGGTGCAGCAACCGGAAGCAAAGAAAATTCATCAGTAGCGATAGTGATCGATCGGGACACAAATATGACACAGCTGGGAGACGTGTTTGGAACCTAGAGACCCGTGGTGCGGCTGGTTTTGTTGATTTATCGATCCTTGGAATTATATTTTGGAATATAACAGATTTTTTCTTTTCATTTACCTCTCATCGACATACTCAAGAAGCGGATCAAGCGGCTGACCATCCAAACCAGAAAAATCGTCCCACGCCCAACCAGGAGGCGTATTAGCGAAAGCAGGAAGCGTATCAGCCATACATGATCACTTGTCTTTTGTCTCTTCTGAAACTGTTATGATACGTACCAAGAATAACAATCACTAATCGAGCAACATTTACATAACCAATAGAAATATGGAATTTGCTAACGGGTGTGCACGCAAGATTTCAACCTCTGGCCTGCACACTACTGAAGCACACTTTAGTAGGAAAAAAACAGCAACTCCCTCTTCCACGACTCCGGCACCGACGCCCCTGCCGCCGGCCACCGCCCCACCATGGCGACCTAGGGTTTGGCCGGAGCTCCAACCAAACCCTAGGTCGCCACGGCGCCACCTCCTTCCCCTCCCCCCTCACTGCCACCTTCTTCTCCACCTCCGGTGAGCTCGCCGGCACCTTCTTCTCCATCTCCGGCGAGCCTCCCCCGCCCTAGACCTGGCCCGGCCGTCACCCCCGCCGCCAAGGCACCCTAAACCGCTCTCCAACCATCCTCACCGCGTGTCTTCCCATCCTCACCCCCCGGCCGGCCAGCATTTATACCCGCCGTAGTTGAGGAAGAAAGGGGAGACGCTCGCCGGAACCCTAAAATCCAAATCGAGTGGTAGGAGGAGGAGGAGGAGAAGGAGAAGGAGGAGAAAGATGAACGACCTACCTGGTGGCGGATCCGCCACCGCTGCCGCCGGCTGCGGCGGATCCGCCGCCGCAGCAGCCAAATCGGGCAGCGGCGTGGCAAGATCCGCCATGGCCAAAGCGGAGAGCATGCGGTGGGGGTGCGGGGAGGATGCGTTGGGGCGCGGGGAAGCAGGGGGGCGAGAGGAGGCCGCCGGTGAGAGAGGGAGAGTTGGGGAGAGGGAGGCCATGCGGTGTCGGGTGAGGACGAGTGGCTGCGGGCGTTGCGGACTTGCGGGTGAGGACGAGTGGCTGCGGGGCGATGTGTGCGTGAGGTAGGTGTGCAGTCAGACGTGCGGCCGCATGCGCGTTTAGTAAGTAGCTTTTAGGTAGAAATATATAACTATATCTTGTTCTGTATTCACAAGGTTCTTGCCAGCAATGCAAAGTAGCAGCATGTTGTGATGATTTGCATTGCATTGGGGGCAGCAGCAAAAGTCTCACGTGATCTCCAATAACCATCATTTGCATGATTCCAAGGCTACAAATTTCATCGCGCGTTGGTGGTGCCGTAGTATTTGTGACTTGTGAGGTCGTGACGTACGTACTAGTATTTGGTCGTGTCTATATATGTATAATAGATGATACCCCGTACGTCGCTGCAGGAATCATCAAAAGAAATAAATATTATCATTTAATAAAAATATATACATAATACTTTGTCATGAAATCTGAGAGAGAAATGTAGATAAACCGAGAGGAGAAAAATAAAAAGTGAAGTTAGTTCGGTTGTCATTTGCTTTGGTTAAGAAATTGCACTATGCTCCGTACATACAGTACTTCCGACGAGCAGGACATTGCCGCTCGTGTATCCGCATGAGCCAGCTCGTGTTCTCGACATCGGCCTCACCTGAGAGGAGGGTGGCTGCAGACGTGTAGTAGCCACGCATGTTGGGGTTGAAGTCTTCGGTGAAGGAGGCGTACTGTAGGGACAGGGATAGACGGCGAGGGCCAAGGGACGCCCCTACGCCAATGAGCCCTCCGATCCATCCTCTGATCCTCGACCTCCTGCATGCTCCGCGCCCATGGCAGCCCACGCCCATGACACACGTCTCCCCGCTCTGGTCGCGCCCACGTACTGCAGGCGAGGATGAAGCGGTCTCAAGTTCCTTTGTGGCAGCATCTGCCTCATGTCCCCCATGCGGTCGTGATTTAAAGCAGGAGTATGGAGACTCTTTGTTTTCTTGCATTGAACGATTATGGCCGGCCAGGTTAATCCGATCCGTGAGGACGGCTCTTGGTTTTTACGTTGGTTGATGGCCGTGTTTATTAGTACTACTTGAGTTGAGTGGAGCCGTTACTTTAAGCGGTGGGTGCAGGACAATGCTGACACATCATGATTTGAATTTAAAGGATGGGAGAGATAGTGCTTGCGTGAAACTGATTTCCGATTTGAAGAGGCAAAGCAAATTGAAGCACTTGCTGACGTGGCTTTACGAAATTGTAGGAAAATCATATAGTGGGGGTCGCCTATTTAGGCATAGAGGATATATACCCGAAAAAAACATGTACGACGTGTATATATATACGTAGCTGTATTGCACTACTAGCACAATGGCTCTGTTTCCGTCTTTTGCCTGCTTGTGCTTTTGTGCTTCTTTTCATGCTTCACGTGGGTCCAGACAAGTTTTCCGCAAACGAATCTTAATACTTATACACTGCAGTAACAGCAGAAGTTGAAGCATTGCTGCTACATGTCAGTCTGCTATCAGTTCAAGTTGCCGAGGTAGCTCCCGATGCAATGTAGTAGAGTAGGTGGAGAATGGTTCTTGTTGGAAAGCCGCAAAATCGCCACTACTGCCCTCCAACTCCTATTGGCGTGAAACAACGAGTCACACGTCTGGCCTTACCCACGAATGAGCGCTTCATACGCATGCAACACTGCCTAGCACTCCCACGCCAGAATGGCCCTTCCGTAGATTCAGGCAAGGCATGAGATCCTCGCTGCCATCATCCTTTGGAGTTGCTGGGCATAATCTCGACCAACTGTGGCAAAAGGAAAGGCGGGAGTGAGGGGCAGAGGTGGCTAGCTGAGATGGCTGGCCACATTGCCCCTTGTGGAGAGCTACATAGGCATCGAGGGCTCCAAGCCATCCTTTTTTTGCAACAAGTTTATGCCTAGATCGATTTTACTTGGTTGAATCTATATCCATACTTATATCTATATCCATATATACTAGCTAACGTATAATGCAATAATGATAAAGAGGCAAAATTTCCATCTCTTTAGTCCATCCAATTTTTTTTTTGTCGGTCTGGCTCTAACTAACAAACAATAGAGAGTTTCTTCCCTATGGACTTTATATATATCCCATGCTCATATATGAATCCTAATTTAAATAGAAATCCTTCGTTTTATGATTTTTGGTTCAATTGTGTGTCCCTTGTTTTTCTTCCATCTGCTAGATTCTTTTTCTATATTGGTGTTGCTTTTTCCAGTACTTCCCACTTTCTGTTTTCCTACATAGGAAAAAAAATTGCTCTTCCAAAAAAAAAGCCACATGTACGGAGGGGGGTTTTCCTCCAGGGAAAATTCAAATCAATCAAGGACACCTAATTATGTCACGATAAATAACCAATAGTAAAAGCCAATAATCAATCATCCAAATCATATGCTCCCCCTTCCACCCACTGCAACAACTGTTGAATCGATCACCTCTTAGAAATCACCTTCGTAGAACATTCTGAATTCCCGCCTCCACCGATACGGTAACATATCATATTCCTTTAATCGTTTAGACCATTGTTGTCGGAGAAGTAGATAAC